>OZ014530.1:318401726-319001726 GCA_963966105.1 Volucella zonaria | reverse complement strand
ACTGTTTTCTATAAAAACGCTAAGGCTTAGGATGTGGCCTTAGCGTTTATCGGCTCCAAGATCATTAGTGAAGACCCCACTACAATCCTTTTCTGGTTCAGATTCTGGTCGAAACCAGTCCTATATCGAGAAATTCGACTTCCTCTTCCCACAGCGATCAGAGTTCTGTTGTAATTGCATTGGAGTTTCATCAGTCCATTTAGAGTGGTGTAATGCGTGCTACCAAAAACTCCAAAATAGGCAAGTCAAACCGTTCGTTAGAGTTTGGTAAAAGTAGCAGTGAGCTGGTAGAAGACAGAACACCAGCATCGATGATCTGATACCAGATTTTGTATCGAACTTTCATTTTTTTGCGCACTCTATAACTCTCTATGCTCTTCAACAAGAAGAAAATCACTGAAAATCTACAAAATAATTGGATATACAGCGATGCCAACTATCAAACTTCGTCATCAAAACCAATAACAGATACCAGTGTGAACACGTTGTATTACTGAGTTTGTTTGCTAATGCAACATGACCCTAAGCCGAACTTCAATGGAATACACAGATAACTTATCTGCAAAAAGCTGATCAACCATGTTTGTCCTATCAATCCTTTAACATACATTTTGAGTTGATTAATCGAATCAATATGTGATAATCGTGAATCAGTGGTTGAAGCACAAATCTGTGTTCCACGATAAAAACGCATATCTCCAAGAATCTTTCCTCGCAGATATGTTCTGCCGTTCTCTACC
This sequence comes from Volucella zonaria, assembly GCA_963966105.1. NCBI lineage: Eukaryota > Metazoa > Arthropoda > Insecta > Diptera > Syrphidae > Volucella > Volucella zonaria. The sequence goes on along the minus strand of OZ014530.1, from coordinate 319,000,986 downwards.
CTGAGCATCGAAATAGTCGAGAAATTCTCCAGATGAGTCCTGAAACTAAAGGACGCTCACCCTCCATTCACAATTTCCCTTCTTCACTTTCCTCTTCCCTTTCCAGTAGTGTCGACGACTCATGCCGAAGATCAGCCCGGCTGAGAGCCCAGTGATTTTAAAAATAGCTTAGTAGTGAACGGAATATCCAGACACCAGTGGATCTCTCTTTCTCCGCTACTCGTGGAATCCCTTATGGAATCAAAAACCTTAAACAAGAAATTTGAAACCAGTAAAATACCGGACGATAATAAGATAACTACACCGACTAACGCCAAGCCTCCTGCAATGAGTAAAACTGTGCCAAACCATATTCCTACCACTTCCTCAACAACTAGCATCAGCAAGTTTGTGGCAGGCCACCGCCTTTCTATTACTAAAATTCCTCCTTCAAAACAGGAATCAGAGGCACAGCCATGCCGGCAAGCCCTATCCAAGGTGATCTAAATAAGACGCCGAAAAGCCGCACGCATTATCAAAGCCATCGGATGCATTCCGGAGCTCGAGAGAACTGCGGACATGAGGAACAAGATAAAGCGGGCCATCAAAATCCTAGAAGACGGATACCTTCCAAAACCTCGCAAAGACTCCTTCAAGCGCTCCTCGTTGGAGGAAACCGTGCCGGTTCCCAAAGGGCAAAAAAGAGCCAAAACCCGCCCCAGGGCTTTCTAATGTCACATCTCTGAGGTCTTTTAGCGAAGTCCTAAAAGACGCAATAACGATCGCGGTTACCGATAAAAGCGACGCCAATCGATCAAATCCACTTGACGGTGGCAGTTAATTAAGTTCAACCTTTCGGTCAGCTTCTTGGTCATCATGCGGGAAAACCCCGGAGCACCACCCATCACAGACTATGCTGGCTGGTATCAAGGTCGCATCAGGCTTATCGTTTGTGCCGATCCAAAATCTCTCGATCTTTACAGAAAAGCCGTGACTCAAACCAGAACCCGCACCTGAATCGGCTGAACCCTCCTCTCCAGAAGGCATTCTGGAGATAATTTAGGCTCAGTAGCCCGTCCCTTCCGACTCATGTCAGTCATGAGACTAAAGGAATTAAGGGACCTTTATATAGTAGATGCGCGTTAATTGTCATCAATATGGAATCCCTTAAGCCTCTGTCGAAGACTGAAGGCATGATTCGGTTCGGTTCGAATCTATAACCCTACAGGTTTACAACAGGGTTGAGCTGGATGCTGATAAGCAATTGAAACAGGTAGGAACAGCCTCAGATCTTGTAGGGTCGATCTCTTTTCGTGAAATGGATAGCGCCAATTTCAATCTTTTTGAGGTGACAACCAAGCCGACGGTCTGCATCTCTGACACTCTGTAGGAAATGGAAATCGACGACCAATCAAAAAGAGTTCCTTTAAGATCAGAGAATGAAGAGGTGCTTTGGGTACATCGTTCGAGACTTCTCTACTTGAATGCAGCAATGATGTTACAGTTCGTTCAGATTTACCCCCATCATCCCAAAAAGGCCTCGGCCGTACTTATACTGCGTCTATCCAAACACACAGCAGATATCATCTTAACCCAGGAACCATGGATTATAGAAAGCACGGTTCGTGGACTTGGGACACCTGGATACGTTCCGCTTAGTATAAAATACAGAGGTCTTCAGACCTAATATAGCCTTAATATACTTTTACTTCCTAATCTCACAAACCCTGACGTAACCGTCGCTAGACTGGAGACTGCCAAATGTACCTACTAGCTGGTATCAACATATCTTGGCCGTGGATCTAGAAAGGGTGGAAGGCAAAAAACTGGCCTCATCGTCGGGTGCGATGCTAACACACATCACACGGTAAGGGGCAGTACCGACGTTAGAGGTGAGTCAGTTCTTGATCATATTCTAAGTACTAAACTCATTGTTTGAAACATTGGCAATAAGCCCACTTTATAACTAGAAACCGACAAGAAGTGCTACATATCACTCTTGTCTCCGACAACATCACTCAAATGCTAACGAACTGAATGGTATCGTCTGAACACTCATTTTCACACCACAGATACACCCAATTCAGCCCGAGTGATGCTTCTCCCAGGCAACAAGCATTCCGGAATTAGCAGAAAACTGATTGACCAAAATACAGGGGAACACTGTCAGAAACGCTATCCTCTGAACTCTCAACTGACACCAATGAGCTTGACATGAAAGTCAGGGAATTCACCCTGGCTCTCAATCAAGTTATATCCGCTTGCTGCCCTCTTATTCAACCTAAAGGTTCTAGGCCGCAACAATCACAAAAAAGGCGACAGACTGGGGCTCATATAAGCAATTCCTGAAAATATATAAAAGGGAACAAAGGAAGGCAAAGTGACAGTCATTCTGTGACAATATAACAGAAACTTCAAAGGCATCGCCGCTTAAAAAAATCCTCTCTACAAATCCTACGATGCCTAGCTGTTTGGAAAAAAAGGAAGGCTCCTGGATGAGCTCAAGTGATGCATCACTCAACATGAAACTGGACACCCACTTTCCACAGGACACTCAACTCCAAACTGGATGGGGCTTCTGCTAAAAGATGTGTCAGCAGAGGTACATCTCAAGGCGGTGTCCTCTCTTTTCTTCGCAAGAAGTTAGTGGTTAATGAACTGCTGATATACCTGAAAGCGGGTGGTAGTAGGGCGATTGCCTATGCGGATGACGTTGCTATAGTCGTCTCAGGTAAGCACCTTAATATCATTAAAGAACTGCTTCAACTAAATCTCAACAGATTAACCCGTTAGGCAGATCGCTGTCGGAGTACACCCCAATAAAACTGATCTTGTCATCTTTTCCAGGAAATACAAAATTCCAATTAAAGACCCTCCCTCAATAAGCGGTACCAGTATAATCTTTTTCGATACAGCAAAACATCTGGGTCTTATTTTTGACATGAAACTAAAGTCAAGAAAGCTACAGCAGCTTTGTTCTCTCGCTAAAAGGCCATTGGAAGCAAATGGGCGTTTAATCTCGCATTACTCACTGGCTATGTGTACGTCTCGGTTATAAGAGAACATTGACCACCTTATGCTCCAATATTGGTTTGACAAAGACTTTCACGTACCTAAGCAACCTATCTAGATCCTTCTGGGAGGAAGATGCTTTCGTTCAAAACATTAGAAATTCTGCCGCATCCTTCATCTCAACGCTCATTTATAACGACACTCCAGCTGTCAGCTCTTTGGAGAAGGCCAGTCTGCTTGCAGCACATTTTGCTGACAGCTCAAAATTTCCAGATTGTGCCTTGTCCCCGCCTACGCCTGAGTGAGTCGAATCTTAGCAAGAGTATTTAAAGATCTTAATAACACAAATCCGCTGGTCCAGATGCTGTACCTTCCCTTCTTTTGAAAAGGTGTTCTTTCACGCTGGTAGAACCACTGCGTAAGCTTTTTCATCGATCCTAAATTTTAGAACCCTTTCCGAGCAGATGGAAAACAGCATTTGTCGCCCGTCCCTAAAAAGGTGAATCTTCTTCTGTCTACTCCTATAGACCCATTGCATTTACGTTCCTTCTTTGTAAGGTCATGGAAACGCTGATAAACCGTCAGCTCACATAATATCTCGAAACACGAAACATCTCAATGACCGTCAGTATGGTTTTCGTAGCAACAGGTCCGCTGGTGATCTGATGGCATGTCTCACCGAAAAATGAAGCTAAAGCGTACATAAAACTAGCGAAAGCAAGGTAGTTGCACTGGCTATTTCTAAGGCATTGGACAGGGGATCCCTACGAAATCTCTCTTTCCAAAATCCCCTGTGCCCGAAAATTCTCTATCATAAATGCAAGCGCATATGCTTTATGCATTAAAACGGGGTATTTTGACATGGGGGCTTATGGAAAAGAGATTTTGGAAAAACAGATTTCATACCCAACCCTTTGACAGAGTTTTACACAGGCTCTTTTGTCGAAAACCCGTGGTTTTGGGATCGAGGAATGTCTTCTCTAATAGATTAGGAATCAGAACCATCCGAAAGTTAAATTCAAGATGTCTTGGACGGTTTCAAGACTGATATTCACAAAATAAATGCTGATGTGCCCCAGGGCTCCGTTCTGTCTCCGACACTCTTTTTAATTTTCATCAATGATCTCTTGTCTGCTACGCTTTGGTATTCATTGGATTTGACAGCGATAAAAAGGGTCTTCGTTGCATGGATTTCAAAATTAAGAAAAAACTATGAGTCGTGATGTAATTTTTCACAAAATGTCAACTTCAATGAGGACTACCCTCAACATTGGTGATGAATGATTCGAATTAAGTGAGGAAGTGACCAATGATAGTGTTTCGAATCTTGCAGGCAAAGTTGAAGAAACTACAACTCCAATCAACGAGTCAACGGATTCGAGTGATATTTCCGACATAGAAATTGCAGACTATGCGACGAGTTTTACATCACGGACTGGATAATCAGGCGATGAAACTTTTAGGGAGACTGACAACCATAATGATGATCCGGATTTTATCACGCGGGCTCAAGTTCCAAGCACTCTAAGAAAATCATCTCGCCAACCAAAACAAATGAATTTCGAAGGAATGGTAACACATTTGGCATACACTAATCCCAATGTTTCTGATCCTATTACAGTAAAAGAAGCGTTCTCGAGAGAAAATAAAAAAAATGACACCTGAACAGTCAGCAATTTACCGAAGGGTCGCAATATAATCAGAAGAAAATCGGGTGTTCAAGACTAAGAAAGATAGAAATGGTATATGAGCCAACGGTAGCGCTCCGCAAAATGGGTGAGACATATTTTCCACTACCGTGGGTAACTACACTGTTTCCGCAAATAAATAAAACATTTAGGAGAAAAGATCAAAACGACTTTTCATGTTTAAAAATCGCCCGAACGACAAACAACGAACAATTTCTGTTAGCAGTAGGCATAGATCCATAAAAAGCCGTCGATGATGAGAATTTCTTTGTGGCCGAAGTTCTGCAGGAGAAGATAGAGGCTATAGGAGCGTATTTCCTGGAAGTGTACGAGGCGAAAGAAGTCGTTTCGGGAATTCAGGGTTCACTGTTGTTCAATGACGAAAATATGGCAAATTATGTCATCGCCATCGAGAGGGAGCCTACCCCTATCATTTCGAAGGAAGAGCTCCATAAGATTTTCGAATCACTGAGAAGTAAGAAATCAGTGGGAACCGGCGGAATTCCTAACATTGTGCTTCTACACCTCCGAATAGAAGCAGTAGACATATACACCACCTTGTTTGACAATGCCCATTATCCAGTGCATTGGAAAAGGGATAAAGATACGTCCGATCCGACAAAGCTTTGATCTATAAGTCTAATTCCCAAAATCAACACGGCATTCGAAAAGGTGATCAATAGAGTCCTGACGAAGTGGGTCGAGAACAAAAATATCTCTCATGCCGCGTCCAAACTGGTATCTAATATCCAACAATTCACGGGTGCCTGCCTGATTGACTTGGAGAAGGCGTTCGACACCGTCTGATTAGAGGGGCTCTTTTTCAAGCTGGACAGGTTGGGCATTAGTAAGCCACTGATGTATATTCTTTTTGATATGCTCTCCAGTAGACAGTTCATCGTGAAGAAGGGCGATGTGACTTCCGCTGGAATATTTAACATTAAAAACGGTCTGCAACAAGGTGCAGTACATTCGCCGATCCTATTCAACATTTACACAAGTGATCTGATAGGTTCACTTCACCATGCCATAGCGTACGCAGACGACTTAATGGCGTACAGATCAGGTCTAAAGATTGAGGTCATCAATATACTTTTGCAACGTGACTTCGACAAAATTAAGCGATATTGCGACGACTGGAAGTTGAAAATCAACTTTCAGAAGTCAGAAGCCAATCTGTTTAGGACGTCTTTGTCTGGGGCCTCTAGGGATACAAGAAAGAATTGGCGTAAGTTCTCTATCGTCGGACAACGTGGCAGCCACTTACTTGTCGAAATGTAGTCAGATACCGTGGGATCTGACTAGGTCAATATCTGTATTTTAACAAACATATACATAGATGTTGCTTTGGCCCGGCCCATGCTTGTATTTGGATGTTCGTTGTAGTTCAACGTGAGAGCAAGTTTATTGGAAAAGATTCGGATGTTTGAGAGGGCTTGTCTTAGGACTTGTCTTCGCTTATACAGAACACCAGAGTCGGAGTACATAAAATTCTATCCAAATGAGGTCTTGTACAATAGGGGGAACCTAACAAGAGTGTACAATTTCGTTATTAAGTTCACTCGAAGGCACATTGCAAGAGCAATGACCTCGTCGGGCTTACTACCCCAATTATATGTATTACGAGAGCGTTCGCTTTGACGGCTTTATTCCTCCAGACGCGTTCCTCTATTTCGATAGTAAAGGTCTTTTCCAGGACAGATTGGCGGTGCCGCTAATCCTCCACGTCGCTCGAACAACTGCGGACAGGCGACTCCACTACAACAGAGGCGTCACACATGGCAGTGCGGAGCGTATCCGGTTCAGTAGGGCGGTAGGGGGTTGCTCAGCAGCACCATGTAAGAGTAAATTAAATAATTAAATAAAAATGCATATAAACTGAACTGAACTGACTGCATCGGTTCCCACTAGATCACCGAAATCAAGCAGTATTGGGCGCGGTAAGTACATACATGGATTACCACATGGGAACTCGGTACACCGCGTGCTGTTGACAAAAAACGCCACATGGGCATAGTACCCCGGCGTTAAATCCCGGACCTTACAAATTAATTTGAATCGTTCCTTTGACAATAATAAAGATACATTCAAATGCTGTATCTTAGATACATGCTCCATTCGAGTCCCTGTATGGATCTATGAGGTATTGGCTGTCACTTAGTTCTCACCAGAAAAGTCTTTTTAAATGTCTGTCAGCAATCGTAGCCCGTTGTTGAAATTCAAGCCTCTTCGTTGGTTATGGAGGAAATCCATCAATCTTCAAAGGTGCTGTTCCTGATCGCGGAATAGGATTCTACTCAAAACCGTTTCCTTCGTCAGCTCTTGTAAAAGTGTTGGTAGGGACGTTTTATTATCTTTTTTGTGGAACAAAAGCAACAATTTAGATATCTACAACCATTCCATCCCCCCAACCTGAAATGAATCTCCATTCTACAACACAAATCTTTCTTTACAGGGTGATGTCGGTGTGGACCAGTACCAACGACTGATGGAACCATCCTGATTGGGTTCGTTTCGTATGGCATGAAACCACGTGGCACCGGTAAACCTGATGTTCACCGAAAAGCCCCTCCATATGTCGACGGGATCAAAGCTCAAAAGACTGCAAATTGGGCCGCTACAAACAGTTAATACAAACACCGGGTCTACATATGTATTACTTCTTGACAAAAATAAATTCTGTTAGAAATTCTCCTTGACTGAATCTTCAGCTTCTTTCTTTCGACACCAACATCTCTGCATTTGACAAATTACAAATGTACCAACCGCCAGGAGCATGGCAAATATAATCACGACACAACAGCAACAGCAACAACAATGACAACCACCACCACCACCACCACCACATCTGCTGCGACACAAGAAACTAGAAAAGAAACAAAAAGGATTCAACAGCCAAAACACAATTTCACGCCATGTTTCACATCCACAATTCGTCGTTATCCCTGAAAAGGAAGTTTCCTTCTTCGCCACTTTTTCTTTTCGTTCCTTTCGCTTGGATTTTCTCTGTCTTGCTGGCATGACTTTGCCTTGGCTGTTTCGGGTGTTACTGATTCTTCTCTGCAGCTTTCGCAGACGACTTTTCTTTTGTGTTCATTCTTTGAAAAGACAACACAAAGGTTAAAGAAGAAGTTTCCTCCTCGTGGCTACACAATCGGGACGCAGTCAAGTGTGTTCCAGCTTCACCACCCACTTGACATGGTCCAACCTCTGTAGTGTTGTTGCGATTGCCTTGATCAGATCTCTGGATGGTACTGAGCAAGTGTTTCTTTGGGAAGACTCTTCTAAGTCACCTCCCTTCCTCCTGCAGTACTCGTAAAGGACATTTTCTTTCTCTTAACCAAAGATGTAATCTAAAGGAAGAATAAAACCAAAAAAATTGTAGTCAAAGTTTCATCCCTAACATTGCTGTGGGGTTGGTTGCAGGAACAACCAAGGAATCGGCATCTCAAGACTTTTTGGTTGTTCCGCTTGACTTGCCGGAAATTAAAACAATCAAAGGAAGTAGAAGAAGAAACCATGGAGGAGGATTTTGCTAAAGTATCCGCTGTTTAGGATGTGGGAGCGAGGCAGGGTGGACATGCTCATTGCTGTGGGTATCTTTTGTGGTTTCTTATTGGCGAAGTGCTACTGGAAAATGGAAAGGATATTTTCAAGGATACTCCCGAGTAAATTAACTTTAAACAAGACGAACTCTGGATTGAAGGGATGCGTAAAGATTTGTGGTTGACAGTTTTTGTGATAAGATCGAAGAAATTGTTTGTCCTTCTTGAAGACAACGTACAATTTTACAGTGATCAATGGGAGTGAGGAATGGGGTGGAGATTGGAATTGATTTTTTTTTTTTACATTTGCCACTTTCTTTAGTGTTCGTTTTAACCCCACAACTAAATCTACATGTTGGAATGCGACCAGGACCTCGATTTTCGGGTTTAAATACAGAACTTCAATTTGGATTTCTTTGAATTCCGGTGAGTCATCTGCAGAAAAGTGAAGCCCGTGTCCATTCAGCACAGTATGACAGAACCGGCAGGATTAGTGTTGCAAAGTTTTGCCGGAATCCCGGATTCGGCTTTGGCACCTCGGAATACGATATCTATGGTCAAGTTAAAATAAGCAATACAGAGTCTCGATTTTATATTCAGTGTTATCCTTTGGATTGTTCTCCAGAAGTCATTCACATACGTAAAATTCCCGTTCAGTGTATTCACAACAGAAGGTTTGCGGCTTTCCCGCTACGTAAAACAAGATCGCGGAATTGTCTTGACTGTTCTGGCAGCATAAGGTAGCTCAGAGATCTTTACATTCACGAGGAACGAGCTTGCTTTGGTAATAAATAAATAATAAAATATTAATACGGAACTAGCTTCTCGAAAGATTAGTGGACCAAAACTAGACAGGAGGCAATGCAGGTGGACAATTCGTTCGCCGTAAATTATTCAAAAAAAAAGTAGAAGAAGTACGTATACAGAAGGCGAAACCTTCAACTGACATCACAATTGAAGAAGTCAACGATCTTTCGAAGCATGTCGAATACATGAATTGCGTCCTGAATGAAAGCGAATTAGGAATGGTTTCTTCCTGTCGGAACATACCACTCAGACAAAGAACTAGTCCATTGTACTAGAAAATGCCTACAGTACCAGTACACCCTACGTCAGCACCGAGTACAAGCAACCTGATGCAGGTATATGCCAGATACTCTATCTCTGTAAGTGTGTGACACTGCTCCGCGGTGTCGTCATCACTTTTACATCACGGGTCGCAGGATGTTGTGTCACTTATTCCGAGGACACTTAAGTGTTTAGCGTAGTGCCCCAATCAGGATGCCAGTAAACAGTCTGCAGTCTTCCCTACATGTGTCGTTTGTGTGTCGACAACCCGGAAGAGGGGGTTATGATACCCTGAAATGTTGGCGCACAGGAGGACGAAAAGAGGGATACCGATGCAAATTGGTCTTAAATGTTGGCAAATTATAATGACTAGCAAATAGAGAGCTTCGCAGAGCATTCCATAAGCGAGTTGTACGGCATAGGAATGAATCACGATTGTTCAGAGCACGTCCGAATGTGGGCTTGAGGGTATACTGGAGAGCATTCATAGCGAGAGGGGTGTTACGGTTGAACGTGTGAAGGGGCGGAATGCTACTGGCGATTTCTATGGAGCACTGGTTGTGGATATAGCGATAGAACCACCACGGCTTGGTTTTGTTCCTAGAGCTTAGTTTTTGGAGGGTTTTGAATCAGTACATGACTGATTTGGAGTCAATCGCGTGCGAGCTAAGGGCATCTATAGCTGCTTGTCTGTCTGTGAATATATGGATGTTTGCGCCTTTGATACTAGAGTTGTAAATATGGTTGACACATACTTGAATGGCGTGGAGTTCCACCTGGAATACGCTGGGATTTTTGCCCATTGTTATGGTAATATTTAGGTTAGATCCGTGTGTTCGAGCTCCCACTCTCGATTGAATTTTAGAACCACCAACATTTGGCTATTTGGTGAGTTATTACTAACCCATGCTTCTTTGCTAGGAATCTCCGTGGAGAAGCCTTTATTGAAGCACACCGTTTTTTGAAGGCGGTCTGTTACCGCGCAGCTTCTATCAAATTCCGGTATTTCGGAGAGCAGGGTTCTTAGATCGCTAAGACTTGTCTTTTTAATTTGTACCAGACTTGCTGAAAGTGTAGGGGCGTTAGTCCTATTATTACTTCTATTGCAGCTGTGGGGTAGGTCAGACAGACATGCAAGACGCTGTACTCTTTTGTGCTTCAAAATGGCGGTCTTTTGCGGTCTTTTCTGTAGAAGCATATGTTATGATGGTCCTGACCATCATTGTATACATCCAGTGGATGATCTTTGGAGAGATCCCCATCTGCTGCCATACGTGCGACCGCAGGCCCACAAAGCCTTGGTTGCTTTAGTCATTTTTTTTGTTTAAGTAAGAGTTCTAGTTGAGCCTTTTGTCTAGGATTACTCCCAGATATTTGACCATGTCGGAGTTCTCAACGATTGTATCGTTAAGTTTATGTTTCTTCTTTTAGTGAAAGGAACTATGACCGCCTTATTTGGGTTTATGAGAAGATTCTCTCTGGTGCACCAGTCTAGGACTGTTTCAGGAGCGTGTTGCAAACGTATAGTGACTTCGTTTGTCTCTCTACCCCTAATGACTAGGTCATCGGCATAACTAAGTTGCTTAATTTGTTAAGCAGATCATCTATGACCAAAGACCGTAGGAGGGGTGATGATACGTCTCCCTGCGGGCAGTCCCTTCCGGCTGATACTAATACTGAAGAATGGCCCTGATGAACTAGTAATCATCCGGCTTTCATGCATCGCTTTGACCCAGTTGATGGTGTGTTGATCGACGTTTCTATGGAGCAAAGCATTTGATATGAAGTCATAGCTAGGAATGCACAAAGTGCAATTTCTTTACAGCGGAAGGAGTTTTTGATTTCAGCTGCCAGCTTCATTATAACACTTTCCGTCGATTTTTCTTTCTGATAGCCGTACTGACATGGGTGCAGAGGCAAGCTATTTTCTAAGCTTTCTCTGATATGAACGTCAATAATTCGTTTGACCTCTAAATTTTCGCGATATGTCCTCCAGTTCGTAAGTTTGCGTCACATCGGGCCGGCGCGTGTTTCTTGCTGCATCTTATCTTGAACACAATGTGCATTTGACCTGATAAAGATGCCTTTTCGGACACGGAAGCAGCTATTCCACTTTCTGGAACTACAACGCTTGCAGTGGTTACGCCAACTCTTTCTGATGGCGTACTTGTTGTGTTTAGGTTCACTGATGTCCACCTTTGGTTGGCTGTTCTGTCTGTTTTGAGGATGAGCTTGGTCTGACCAAAATGATACGAGACCAGACCCTGCAGACTCTACGACTCGCTTCATAACGCTTTCGCTTCTTCGATCTTTGCAGAACACTCCACGTTTTTGTGTTGAATTCTTTGTTTTGGCCATCAAGAGTTGCCAGTATTCTTTCGTTAGCTATGTCGGTACATTTTCCTCCTCGACAATCATCACCTCTAACCCACATTTCTCATTAAGTTTAGCTAGTTATTCTTCATACACTCTGAAATGGGGGCATCCGCACAAACGATCAAAAGCCAACCGGCTTTAGAGGTCTCACAGCGGAATGCTGGTTCTTTTCCTCATCACGTATCTGAAACATTTCTTCATTTGTGAGAGTTTTACAGTCGAAGTCGACTGGTACGGCTCTCAGTCTGAAATAGCTCGCTTTATTGCTACAACAGGCATATTGCTATACGAGACCTTGTCGACGGTTGTGTTCCCAGTACGAACTCGTTTCGCTTCGGTTTAGGGAAGGGTATTGTCCTCGGATCGCATCTTCTATCTGTCTCATCCGGATGTATATTTACACCTCCCGTCCTCTCTGGGACACCCCTTGGACCGGCAGGATGCTAGAGTGCCACTTACATACCAGGCCGAGTTACCTCAAAGCCTTAGTAAGCCCTGAGGTTCCAGAGAATCAAATCAAAATTGATAAACCATTTCGATTGCAGGAAAAATAAATTCGCTGAAACTATAAAATATCGACATATCGTTCAAGGAAAAGATGGGTAAGTCTCACATTTCGCACAAAGGACGTATTCAGACGTAAAAAGCATACCAGTTTCGGCGCAGGTCCTAATGCTATACAATCCTGCTTTGTCACTACTGGCCTCAATAGACGCAAGCAGAACATGACTGCGGGTTGTGTTTTCCCACCGCCTTAAAAATGGTCAAGAGTGCCCCATTGTTTATGCAAGCTGTACCATAAGCAGTACAGAGCAACGATATCCGCAAGCTCTTGCAATTGTATGGGCGGTCCAGAAGTTCTTTATGTATCTCTACGCCAGCCATTGGACGCTTATTACCGACCATAAGCCGCTCGCACAAATTCTCCACCCGGAAAAGTCGCTTCCTGTTCTCTGCATTAGTCGTATGGCACACTATGCGACTTCCTTGTAAATTTCGACTACGACGTGAAATTTAAACCAACAAAAGCTAACACAAACACTGATTATTGCTCCCAATTCTTGCTACTATCTACTGACCATCATGTGAACCGGCTAACGTCGGAAGAAGGGGAAGATGCATTTGATAATTTTGATATTGCATAAGTCAACGAATTGCCAATAAGGGCCGGACTGATAGCTGACGAGAAAAGATGAACACTGGAGAGCAATAGTTCCGCTACTTGAATCAGGCCAGCGCCTCCTTCGAGCAGGATATATTGCCCCCGAAGCAGACTACAGAATAGCAGCAGGCTGTCTGGTTTTTGAACACAGAGTCGTAATTCCTAAAGTACTACGCGACATCTAGGAATGAAGAAATTGGCGCGTTCTTTTATCTACTGGCCTGGCATCGACATGAATATTGAGAATGTGGCAAGGCAGTGCGTCGACTGTGCTAAATTTCTCATGATCCACCTAAGTTCAGAGTACACCATTGGGAATACACGAAAGGGCCATGGGAGCAAGTGCACCTTGACTTTGCGGATAACGTTTGCAGGTACTATTTTGTTTATTATCTTCGACGCCTACTCCAAACGAGTTGAAGTCAAAACAAGGAACACAATAATTTCCAGTGCGACTATTTCGATTCTAGACGAAATGTTTGCTACCTCCGACGGCGTTCCTGTCACAATAGTGCCCAAAAATAGAACCAGCTTTGCAGCTGTCGAGTTCAAAATTTTCTGCAAACTTTTGTAGTTAAATACCACAAGCTTACGCTCCCGTACCATCAAGTGAGGAAGCTGAAGGCAGTGTACAAACAGTCAAGGATGCTCTCAAATCGTAACAAATTCAAAGATTATAACAAAATTTTTACTTCGCCAGTACATGAAAGCACCACACTCAACCACAAGGCCAGTCCGCAGTCCAACTGCACGCACGCGCTCACCGCGGAAAAAGATGACGAACGCAAAATGGCTTGTACAAGAACTTATAGCATTTCCCCGTTGTTGTGGAGTCTGAGTTATCCGTGGATGTAGCTTGACTGAAACTAGGCAGTGGTCCGAGTCTATGTTGACCGCTCGGAATGTTCGGACATCTAAAATACATCTTTACGTCAATCGCAACTTGATCAATCTGGTTGACAGTTTGCTGATCGGGTGTCCGCCAGCCTAAGTCCGTTTCCAGATGTGGTGTTGTGTAGGCTATGTCTTCCGATTGTGCTACCAAATGTGTACTTCTTTCCAATTTTGGCATTACCGTCACCTAGGACGATCTTAACGTCATACATCGGACATTGCTCGTATTTGTATGTAGGTTTTGTCAAGAAGCTCATTGAAACTTTCTTTGGTACCCTCTGCTTGGGCGTGAGCCCATATAAGGTTGGTGTTAGCGAATTCATCTTTGATACGGATTGTTACAAGGCGTTCACTCACGTGTCGACAGCTAAGGATTTCTTGCCTTAATCTGCCGCTTACAACAAATCCGCATCCAAATAGACGCTGCTTATGTTCCCTATAGCAATCACCGTAGTAAACATCACAGTTTTTCATCATTCTTTTGCCCGGCCCATCCCAGCGAACTTCCTGGATCACGGTGATATTTGCTTTATAGTAGTCTAGGAATTCTGCTGATTGTTCGGCTGCACGCTGCCTGTTCAAGGTCCGAACATTCCACGTGCGGATCCGAAAGCCGAGGTCCTTATCCGAGGCTATTGATCGCTTCGCCCTTTTTGCGACCCCTAGGGCAAAAGCGGCCATACAAAATTCTGTAGCCCGCTTCGGGGATGTGAATGCTGCGGGTGGCCCTTATTAAGAGCTCATCCGCCGCCAACTCTTTTCCAATACCCTGAGTTAGTGTTGGAGATCTCTATAGGCCTGGTATTCAAGTACGGTTGAAGCAGATCATATAGAGATAGCACTAGTTCGACCTAACTGGAACTGTGGACGCTGCCTTTGATACCATCCTTATAATTCGTCCGCGGCCGCCCGGAAACTGGAGTAAGTGCCTTAGTGAGATGGGGATCCCTCCCTCTCGTCATCTGCCACCAACGACCTACCATAGGGGTTGGATACCCTGTCGAGGTACTAGGTACCCAGCAGTCACCATGTGGAGATGAGTAGTAGGAGTTGATGGTGTGCGGTTAAAGTTAGAACACTTGTGTTCTCATATAATCGCATTCACCACCCTTTTAGCGTGGAGTTAGTTTTGAGAGGATTGACAGAATGAATTTTCCCATTGCACCAAATGTCGATGACGTCTAAACTCCTGTGCTTTAGAGCAAATATGTAGTCGCTAGGTAGCTAAATCATCGCCATATGTTTGAGCATAGACGATTGAGCTATTGACAGCGTTAGTGAGTCGTCCGACTTGCACTATAGCATTGGTTTATCCCTTCCATAACACGCATATTAGCCGGATTGAGCATCTGCAACTAGGTTTCTATTCACAACATTACTTTGCGGTAGAAAGAACTCTCAGAAGAGTACTCCTTCCCATCGAGTGCGCCTTCGATCCTGCCACCAGATTTGAAAGGGCAGCCAAGCAAGATCATTTGCGGTATGGCAGGCAATTAGCATCTTGCATAGAGGATGCATTCGCAAAGTAGTTTTACTCACATGAAGCTCAGCCATCCTCTCCATGCTCCTCCATCCATATGAAGACGTCAGAATGATTGGTCCGATTTTCGGTATAAATGCTCCTCTTACTATCCGCTAGTATGGTATGTATGCTATTGTCCATAATTAGATGAATGCAATCGGTGCCAGGCGAAAGGAATTACACAATTTTAAATTAAGCCAAGGTACTCGTAAATAGTTCGTACGACGTCTTGATCCTGGATACTTCCATGGACAAAGAAACAAATACGCCATTCCAATACGTAATGGTATACCTGTTGTCATAGAATTTATCTCAATATGTTACAACACCGAGGCCACTTTCCCAGAACACCACTCACCCGAATCATCTCACTTCATCTCGTCATCGTCGAGCTAATCAAATTACAAGGATAATCTCGAAAATCCAATATATTCGCACAACACTGACACGTTACGCCTTCGATGGAGTACGAGTAGATCAGAACAGCTCCCGATTCCAATACTCGTAGATGTAAACACTTCGATTAAAGGTTAACAATAAAATAAACATTCGTATCAATATTATACAATCGAAGCCAAGGTCGTATTTCAGGGATCATTCAAAAAACGAACACCCGAAGCTGTTGAAGTAAGTAGAAATGTTTCCGGTTTTGGGATTTCCTTTCTCTGTATCCTTAAAACTTGACACCTCACTCAACGACTACTGTAAATCATTCCTCAGCACTTTTTTAATATCCTTGTGAAGGAAAAAAAAAAAAAAAAAAAAAGTGAAATACTCGTAATCTCCATTGACTGAGCAATTTGACACAATACTCGAGGAGTGGCGAATATCCATCCTTGCACCCATAGTTATTACGAATACCTTCCATAGGTGAGTGTATACGAGAGTACGAGTAGGGGTATCCTTATTCATTTACTCGTAACCTGTAATTGGACGCCTTTTATGTGCTTGCCAAAAAGATTCAGAAATAACAGTGTAACCTTATGGCAAATAAATTACTTATGCCGAAATTGAAATTATATAGCGTCAGTCGAGGTCCTTCAGGAAAAGGATCTCGCACACGAGCACACTTTTGATGCTAATCGGGTGATTGTTTTGGGTAAATACAGTTTCCGATGTTTTCAAAACGCCTTTCTGTCACCCCTTGGTCCTGGGGGTTCGAGTGACGATACTGTTATTAGTTTGCAATCAGATAGGTCTAGAGTAGGAGAGGGAGATCTACGGTACATATAAATGAATAATAATACGACAGAGCAATGATTTAAGGACTCGTTTTCGGTGGATTTGACATGCTGGTTACTTAATTTGATAAATTTCTTCTTCGGCTGGGGTTGTTCGAGGTACGAGTTGCTCATAGATACTACGGATATCTGGTGTACAGTTCGATAATGGTGATGTGGTGATGTGAGTATTCGAGTGCCCGGAGGATATCTGTTTTGGGAAAATCCAGCTGTGCGTATAATTTAAAGCAATCATTGGTTAAGAAAGGGTGGGTTGAGGATGGATTTGTCAAAAGAGTGAATAACGCAAGAGGTTTGATGGAATAATTGTAAAGAATTTTGTTTTTTTTTTTTTTTTAATTAAAGGTGACGTGAAGTATCTTTATGCAAATATTGAACACTGTTAACTGTAAGTAGCATTCATTGTTACTTGGCTTGAGTGTGTTTATATTTATCCATGTTGTAGGTACTCATACCTACATTCGTATGTAGGATTACTGCGCTGAAGAATTAAGGGTTGAAAAATGTTGGCATTTCGGTGTTTGAAAAAAAAGAAGCAGTATGGAGAGGGTCTGCATTATTGAGCACATTCGATTGGGATATGTCTTGGGACCAGCGGTCCTTCTTACTATTACGCTCCACAACGGGAACAGTTTCTTTGTATGCGCTGTACGCCGTCGTCTCTGAAAAAATGTTACAAATTCAAAACACAAAATTCGAAAAAACCCATTTTGTTTTGGAATTAAGATTTCACGTTTTGACTGGAGTTCTTTGCTTTTATTGTCAACATTCTATCAGGACAACTAGAATTAGCCTATCTTATGAAGTGAGCTCCACTTGTCAGATGCACCAAATATCACTCCTAGTTTAGTAGTTGTGCTTTAAAGCAGAGGGCTTAACTTCTATCATGAGTCTGAACCTGATGTTTCATCTGTAAGTTATCTGGATGTTTCTTGAGACAAAGACGAGTGTGAATCAATAAGTTCGTGACATTTTAAACTTCCCCATTGTATCTTAAGAAGCCATATTGCTCCTGTCAACTACCATCTATCAATAGACTACTACCAAATTTTGAGCGTCATTTAGTTTCTGTGTGACAGAAAGCATAAAACTCCTTAAATGGGCAGGAGTGCCATCCAACTAATGCACTTTCTCCTATTTCCGGGCGGCAGCGGACGAATTCTGTGGATGGTATCAATGGTGGCCTCCACAGTTCCAGTTAGGTCGAATTAGTGCTATCTCTATATGAGCTGCTTTAACGTACTTGAATACCAGGTCTATAGAGACCTCCAACACTAAGTCAGGGTGTTGGATGAGCCCGGCAGCGCTCACATCCCCGAAGCGGGTTACTGGCTCCGGAATTTGGTCCGGCTACTTTCATCCTAGGGGTCTCAAAAAGGGCCTGGCCTTCCAGGTTGGGGGTTGTGAGTGGTATTAACTACCAACCACGTAAAAAAGTAACTGTTACGAAGCTGCCAATAGTTTCGGATAAGGGCGGGTTCACTGTTGAGGATAATGCAAAACGAACAAAGGACAACGACTTTAGAATTTGCACGTGAGATGTTCGGACCTTGAACAGCCCGCGTGCAGCCGAACAATTAGCGGAAGCCCTAGACTGCTATACAGCAGATATCACCGCTCCCGAGGAAGTGCGGTGGGATGGGTCGGCCAGATGAAAGATGAAAAACTGTGATGTTATGTTTACTACGGTGATTGCTATAGGGAACGTATAGCGTCTATTTGGATGTGGAATTGTTGTAAGCGGCAGACTTAGGTAAGAAGTCTTGAGCTTTCGACACGTAACTGAACGCCTTATAATAAAGGTAAATTCGCTAACATCAGCTTCATAGACGCTCAGGTCCCAACAGAGGAGAAGGGCGATGCTACCAAAGAAAGTTTCTACGAGTTGCTTGACAAAACCCACGAGCAATGTCCGATGTATGACGTTAAAATCGTAATCGGAAGAATAGCCTACACGACACCACGTCTTTAAACGGACTTAGGCTAATCGATTTCACTGCGCCATATGTCGTTACTATAGCAAGCACACGGTTTCCTCACCTCAATATTCACAAATGAACATAGCAGACACCGTATCAGCAAACTGTCAACCAGATTGATCGTGTTGCGATCGACGTAAGGCACTCCCCAAGTATTTTAGATGTCCGAACATTCCGAGCGGCCAACATAGACTCGGACTACTACCTAGTTGCAGCCGACGTAAGTCTACGGATATCTCAGACGCCACAACAACGGGGAAATATTATGAAGAGATTTAACGTTGAACGGTTTCAAACGCAACAAGCCGCCAGAACCTTTGCCGATCGCGTATCCCTCAACCTCTCGAGAAGTTCTTTGCAGCCAGCATCAAGTGCTCAATACCAGCGGCTTAGATGCCGCAGCTGATGTGCTGGGTTTCCCCCGCTCATCACCATGAAACCCCTAGTTTGATGAAGAGCGCCGGAAAGTACAAAAGGACGAGAACGGCTCGTGAGCTCTACGAGCAAAAGAGGAGGGAAGAACATCGGCTTCTTCGGAGAAAAAAGAAAAAGCATGATAAGCGCGCGATCGGGGAAATAGGGAGGTGCTACTCCAGGAATAGTGTTCGGTAAAAGGACGTGTCAGGGTAATGAGACCCGAACGGAAACGTGTAGAGATGAATAAGGAAACCTTGTAGTAGAGTCACAGTCGGTGCTGAGGATGCAGAGAAACCAATTCTGCAGACTGCGAAACGGCGAAGACGACACAAATTCCGCTGTCAGGCAGAGCGAACGATGCAAGACAGGAATTCCATCCACCGGACCAAAATGAAGTGAGGATAGCAATATCTAAACTGAATTATTGAAATACCCTTTCGAAAACCTAAAGGAAATACACGGCGCGAACTTCAAAGGCCTCTTTTTTGGCTTTGCCAAGAAATTGGACGTTTTACCAGGCAGATTGTTTGCCCTTTGAATACAAATTCACCTGATTCCACAGGAGTCGCATGTCCATCACATCCCTGTTATAACCTAACCTAACTTAAGCATCAAAGCAAGCCAGATACATTCTCTATTGACACTCTCGAACATCTTTTCGAAGTCGTTGAACAGCAGGTGAAGTGGTGATCAATATTCAACGTGCTGTTCGATGATGTGATCAACACTTGTTCGGCGTCGAGTATGTCTTCGAGATGATCTTTTATTCGCTTTAGGACGAGTTTTTGTATTATCTTGGCTGCTGTTGGCAACACGCAAAATCTTCTCCAGTTTTCGCACTGCGTAAGGTCTCCTTTCTTGAGTGGGTGCAGGACCTCACTCGATGTTGTTAGAGCTACTCGTAAGAGCTCTGCTGGAAAACCGTCAAGTCCAAACGCTTTGTTGTTCTTCAGTGCTTTGATCGCTGTAAAGATTTCTTCTCTACTGGGGGATATAGTGCGTATTTGGGAATTTGTTACTATGGAGGTCATATGGGCGTTGGGTTCGCTTCACTGGCGAAAACCGCAGAAAAGTGGTCCTTCCACCTTTTGAGCTGGTCCTCATACGAAGCTGGCAGAGATCCGTCTGCGTTTTTTGCCAGGTGTTGTTTAGAACTTTGGACACCTGTGAGCTCTTTGGTAATTCTGTAGACGGTCCTACTGCCACACTTACTAGCGGCCTCTTTTGCTTCTCTAGCCAATGCGTGGATATAGTTACACTTATCACTCCGCACGCAGGATGCAGTCTGCGATACGCAGACTCTAGCTCGTTTCTTCCTGCTGCTGGAGTAGCTGCGATGCGAGCTTTGAGGAAAGCCAAGCACTGTTTCTTCCTTGCGACCGTCCGACTATACTTTCAGCACGGGATAACAAGATATTTTTCACAGCACACCAATGGTTTTCGATGGAGGTGGGTTCCGTGGTACGAATTGCTCTCAATCCTTATGAAAAGTCTAGTTGTTGGCGGACTGCGGGATCCTTTAGTCTATCAATATTAAACTTAGGTATTCGAGTGTTTTCTTGGAATCTTCACACTGCAGCTGCACGTAGCCTTACGGTGGCAACCAACAAATGGTTGTCCCGGGCACCCCTTCTGTTACGAATGCTCTGGAGACTGCTTCTAAATCGTCGGCTGGTCGCGAAGTGATCAATTTGGTTGGAAGCTGCTTGTCTGTCCGTCGACACCCAACTGATTTTGTGGCAAGGCGGTAGGCGTTGCAAAAATCGACAAAACGCTCGCCATTGTTGCAGCGGTCGCCAACACCATGCTTTCCCGTAACATGCCTGAGTCCATCATTGTCATTGCCAACCTTGGCATTCAAGTTTCCTATTACCATTATGATGTTTCCGCGTGGGGTACTGCCATAAGTAGCACTCAGCCGGTTATAAAAGGCTTTCTTCTCCTCGACAGGAGAGAGCTCCGTTGGGGCGTAATACTGTATAATGGTGACGCTGCGTACTCTAGCCCGAAACCTGACTTTCAGGATCCTGTCGTCTAAAGGCTCCCAGGAAATTAAGCTTTTGAGAGCTGTTTTGGAAAGCAGCAATCCAACGCCAGATTCCCGATAGCTCCCAGGCGGGCTTGCGGAGTAGAGTAGTACAGTGTTACGAGTTGGAGACTCCCCGAACCCAACCATCTATCTTCACTAATCGCTAAGATGTCCACCTTATACCGCATGAATTCCTTCTCTAATTGGAGGTGTCTGGAATTTTGAGGACCTTTACTTCCGTCGTCGAGAAGCATCTTCGCATTCCAGAAACCAATTTTTGTCCGGCTACAGTAGCCGTCAACGTGTTATCATTCTTTATCGGAGGCGTAGTGTCGGTTTGGGTAGCGGTTTTGATTTCAGTTACGAAGAATGCTGATCTCCGTAACCTATCCTAGAAAGCTAGGCCTTTCGCACGTATATAAGGATACGCAAATAGTTGCCCGCGGACCACCAATGAGGTAAAACAAGCACTTCATCGTGACTGCTTGATGAGGTACTGGCCCAGACCAACTTCTGAGCAATCAAAAGTTTCCCGATCAGGCACGATGCAGGTCCCCTGGCTTACTTTGCGCAGGAGGGGCATCCCAGATAAATTGATTTCTATTATCAAAGCTACATATGATGGATCCAAATGTCACATTCTGCATCAAGGAAGATTGTCAGAGGAGTTTGAAACCCTAAGTGGGTTAGGCAGGGCTGCGTACTGTCACCGATACTTTTGGTGATAAGTGATGTACTGCATGCAGATTGGTCAACTGGAGATGGAGGAATTCAGTGAAGTCTGCAATCACATATTAGCATCTGGACTACGCGGATGGCGCACGTATGCTTACTCTCTCATAGGATCATGGACCTCCATCAAATGACAACAAAGGTAGAGAGAGAAGCTGAAATCGTTGGGCTAAATATCAATACGGCGATAACAAAAGGAACCAGCCTTGGAACTTCCTCTTCTAACCAAGTAGAGATTTCTGGACAACCAGTAGAGAGAGATGGTAGAGAATTTTTAATATCTTGGGAGTATGGTCTCTACGGATGGCTGTAATGAACTAGATATAATCAGCTGAATGGAGAAAGCAAAATCTGCGTTCGGAATGCTGTCCAAAATATGGAGGAAGAATTCTATCAACCTAAAGGCCAAGCCACGACTGTTGAATGTGTGCTTCTCTATGGGTGCACCACTTGGAAAGTCACACCCGCTGTCACAAGAAAGCTGCAAACGTTCGTGAATAGATGTCTGTGAAACATCTTGAGGATTTTCGGGACCAACCGTATCTCTAATGATGAACTTCATGCGAGAACAGGTTAGGAACCCATTGATTATCATACAAAGACGTAAGTGGCAGTAAATTGTGCATACGCTTTGTAAAGGTCACGAGTGTACAATGAATTCAATGGCTGCTGTCTTTGATGGGAAACATATTGGAAATGAGCTGTCGTAAAGAGCGATTTGGGTCATCCTCCGTACACTTCGTCGCTTATGTTTGCAGCTACCGAATCTTGGTTTCAAAGTTGACCAAGTTTAGATGGTGGCAGTGAGCTCGGCACAAAAAGACAAGTTCTTGGTGTACATGAAGAAAAAAAACCAATTAAAACTCAATTATTTGGAACACCCTGCTTCAGAGTACATTTCTTCTTGTGAATCCGCCCCTTCCACCCACCCCCTACATTGGACTTTTCGATCGCTCGTCATATAATGATGTGAAACGTTTTAATTACCCAAAATACCCAACACATAGATGTGTTTAGTCCACCCCCATTGGTATCGATACGGATAAAATAAATTATACCATCTATACTACGACCAAATCTAACATATAAACTGTTCTTCGTTCGTCTTAGGAATCCTGTATTGCTCCATTCCGGAGAGTTTTAATTCCAGCCCGGACGTTCAAGACAATATGGAATGGTCTCGACATAAGTAGGCATATGCTTATTTCAACTTAGGAGTATGTAACTGGCCAGCTCACCGCGGTCTCGCCATTTACGTGCGTAGTGATGTAGCTTACCAAATTCCACCACAATGTAGTCCTTGTTCCAATCCGGAATTCAATTTCATGTGGTTAAAATTGCATCTCCGTAAGCTAATTATCCACTATTGCTTTATTTACAGAAGCCCCAAACTGGGCAGCAACTCAACCGTTCAGGAGTTTGATGCGCTGTCTGACTCCATTCAAAGAATTGTATCACTGTATCCTTGTATCCTCATACTGAAATCGTTATTATGGGCGATTTCAATATACGCAATTCTGTTTGGCTTCGATATTCTGGACAGACAACACTCGAAGGACGGTGTGTTCAGACCTTCGCTGCAGAAAATAATTTAACCCAGCTTGCAAATGAGCCCACACGAATACCAGACGTTGATTGTCATACCGCCAACACCCTGGACTTGTTTTTAACTTCTCACCCTGATAAGTACACCGTTGATGTGCTCTCTCCTCTAGGCTCCACGGACCATTGTGTCATATCAGCTAATTTCTCGTACACGGACCACGCAGTTAGAGAAAAGATTCCTAAAAGAACCGTATGGCAATACGAGAAAGCCAATTGGAGCGGACTTAATAACTTCTTTAGGAAATTTAACTGGTCGCTATGTTTCCTCGATAATGACGTGGATGCCGCTGATAATATGATCACAGACACCATTCGCTTTGAAATGAAAAACTTTATCTCTAATCGGATGAAGAGTATCAAAAGAAAAGGCATGGTACGACTCGAGCTGTAAAGAGGTTGTCAGGATTAGAGATATGTTTTTTCGGTCCTACAAGACCAACCCGACAGAGGAAAACCGAAAAAAGTTTAAACGAGCCAGGAATGACTGCAACCTCTTTCTCAAGCGTGTGCAATTTCAATACGAGCAAAAACTGAGGCAAAAATTACTGCAATGTCCCAAGGGCCGTTCATCGTTCGTCAAAAACATTACAAATTCTGCCTCATGTTCTATCCCAACGCTCATTTACAATGAAATTCCAGCTGTCAGCTCTTTGGACAAGGCCAATCTGCTTGCTGAACACTTTGCGGCCAGCTCAACACTCCTAGATTGTGCGTTGTCCCCGCCTACACTTGAGTGCGTCGAATCTACAATGGGACGAATCCACTTTCGCACTCTTGTGGTAGCAAGAGTACTTAAAGACCTTAACATTCACAAATCCGCTGTTCCAATGGCAAAACTATTGCGTAAGCTTTTTTATCAATCCTACTCTTTAGGACTCTTTCCAAGCAGATGGAAAACAGCATTTCTCCAACCCGTCCCTAAAAAAGGCGAATCTTCATCTCTCTCCTCCTATAGAACCATTGCACTTACGTCCCTTCTCGCCAAGGTCATGGAAACGTTGATAAACCGTCAGCTTATGAAATATCTCGAGATACAAAAACTTCTCAATGACCGGCAATATGGTTTTCGTAGCAACAGGTCCGCTGGTGATCGGCATGTCTCACCGAAAAATGGAGCTAAAGCGTACCTAAGGCGTTTGACTGAGTTTGGCATCATGCTCTTTTGTCGAAAATGCGTGCTTTTGGGATCGATGACTCTCTTCTTCAATGGATTAGAAATAACCTTTCAGAACTTTCAATTCAAGTTGTCTTGGATGGTTTCAAGTCATATATTCCAAAAATAAACGCTGGTGTGCCCCAGGGCTCCGTTCTCTCTCCGACACTCTTTTTAAATTTCATCTCTTGTCTGCTACTTCTAATCCAATATATTCCTTTGCTGATGACAGTACTCTCTGCTTTTCATATTCATTCCCGGACTCACGCCCTGCTCTTCGGTTGTAGAACGGGAACGCCAGCGTACGGTAAGCTCATTAAATTCCGATATCAACAGCATAACCAATTGGGGAACTATCAACAGAGTGGAATTTAATGTTTCCAAAACACAATGCTGTCTGCTGTCATTAAAGCGAAATTTGAACACCCAGCCATTATCCATGAATGGCACTTGCATCGTCGAAACCGATAAATTTTCCATTCTCGGTATGTGTGTCAGTGACAACCTACGTTGGAATGACCACATATTCAATGTCGTCAAAAAAGCTGCGAAATGTGTAGGCTGTCTCAAACGATGTAAGAAATACTTTTACCCTTCTGATCTGGCCTTAATATAAAGGCATTCATCCCCCCAAAATTGGAGTACAATGCCCACATCTGGTCGGGTGCGCCCAAAACATCTCTGCACCTGCTAGATAGGATCCAAAACCGTGCGATAAAACTCATAGGTGATACTAATATCACTCAAACAATGGACACCCTCGAACGCCGACGTAATGTCTCCTGTCTCCATTGAGATCGCTAGTAGCATTCCGCCGATTCAAACATTCAACCGTAACACCCGTCTCGCTATGAATGCTGATCAGTGTAACCCTCAAGCCCACTTTCGGACGTACTCTAAAATATCGTGATTCGTTTCTAATCCGTACAACTCGCTAGGAATGCCCTCCCTAGCTCCTTATTTCCTAGTCATTATAACCTTCGAAGATTTAAAACCAACGTTCACCGGTACCTATCCTTCTGTCCTCCCTAAATTTCCTTCGTCCACGCTATGTGCAAACATTTTAAGGGTACCTTAACCCCTTTAGTAAAAAAAAACCATCAGCACATTATACCAGATCTATCGCAGCAAGATAACGTGACAGGTAGCTTGGAACTAGTTTCTGTCGCCGTGCTACGGTTGTATGCAAAAGATTGGATATTGTGACTACTGTGCTCTGTTGTGTTGCTTTTTACGGGCTCCCTACCACATTCTTTTTACATGTGTGATAAATGTCTTCAAACAAGACTGTCACATAGATACATAAACTAGGTGCGCGAACAGAGAGCCTGTATTAACTATCTGAAATTGTTTTCCAAAACTGAGTCCTTGTGACAGAAAAAATTTAATTTGTACCACAATTAGGCCTACTGGCGATATCAATGCGAAGAATTATTTTCTAAATTTCCGATGAGAGACCTCATCATGTTCTAACTATCGACCACTCACGAATTGGCTGTTGAGCCTTTTGCTTTTGGAGTAGGATCTAACTACTTACCCCTCCATCCGAATGTATTTTCAATTTCAACACTGTGATGTAAGTATCTTATTAAATTGTCCATTTTGTTTGGTCGTTATGTCAATCCCACTCAGCACACAATGCAACAGAATCCATATCCTACCCTCCACAATACAAATCCTTACATCCCTATATATGTACATTTTTTTTTACTCAACATCTACACATCTCTGAAAGAAACTATTTCTCTTCTTATTGCCGAGCGCAGATACATTTCCCACTGCACTAGATACAGCATCCATTTAAATTCTGCTTGTGTGCGTGAGCATTTGTGAACACATTCCCTTTCTCTTTCTAGGAAATTCATCTTAACCAACTTCCCCACCTTTGAAATACAGTTTCAAACCGGTTTTGCTAGTGTTAGTGCCGTTGATACTCATATTATGCTGACAGCTCCTCCTTTAAAAAAGGCGGAGTATCATCGTATCTATATAGTTCTCATGGATACAGAAACTTGGGAGAAATATTCATTTCTGTTTCGAATTGTATCTTCTGGGATACGTTTTGTCGTTTCAGTATTCGTTGAACTGGAACTACATAGGTGCATTGGCATTCCAGCTCAGTGGGTGGGTAACATAAATTCGTTAACGTTCAGTACATGAGAGTAGGTTAAAATTGAACAATTACCGTTGTACCTATAACCTATGCCACCGGTAACTTATGGCTTACACGAATGAACATTCAATTAAAGTTCGTTTAAAGATGGATTCTTTTCAATTATGTGGTTTAAGATTCTGTGATTGATGAAGTTTGGGGAGAAGAAAATGTTCGACTAAGTTCGAAGACTGTAGGAAGTCGTTGTACCCGAAAGGGCAATGGGCTTCACTGAGAGATGAAATCCGTTCAGTCAATTCCTCCGGGTGGTCGTCCTAATGTTATCAAATGCCTGAAACCCAGAACAGACTGGAATTGAACTGGTGCCAAGGGTTAACTAGGCGATTTCATTTTGACACCATGCTACCAGCTTTGAATTTGATAAGTCCAAGTGCAGTGCCTTTGAAGTAGCAAGCCTACAACAGGAGATACCGAATTTTGCTCTAGATACTGAACTACTAGGTCCATAAGGCATTGCAAACGCTCCTGGATGTGCTGAGTTCGGTGAAAACAAGATTTATTGGTGGTCTTTAAAAGGTTCTTGTCCTTCTCCACATTTCATCTCTCGACCCACCGTAAAGACCAATACATGGACCCGAATAAGCTGAAATTTTAGTTGAGTTACAATTTCGGGGTTGTGTAGTCATGGAGAATTAATTCGAATAGTTTGGAATTACACTGTTTTAACAGACCTGGATCTAGTTGCCAGATAAGTGTATCTATATCCCCAAATGGGTTATGACGTCCACCAACTATGAATGCTGCAGTTTCAATATCCCGCGACGATATACGGATACCTAAACAGGTTAGGAATGTTCAGATTAAAAGATCCTTGAACACGCTAAGAACTAAGGGACTACCTTTAGCAATAAGCAGTTCGATGCTCATTACCATCCAAAGCACCAACATAATGTTTTGAAAGTAATTTTCATATCTGGCGCAAATTCAAAGGCATTGGTCACGACGTCTACCCCGTGAATCCGGTATTGGGTCAAGCGTCTAGATTAACAAAAGGATCAAGCACTATCCTGCACCATAAAATGCGTAGACGCACTAGATCGGGCATGATTCTATGTTGTTTCTTTCCCTGTAATTCTTTGGACACGCGATAGTTTTAGTCTTTAATCGCTGCTACGCTTCCCTAACAAAGATTCTATTGCAAGCCTCGAATAGCTAAAAAAAATACAAGATAGCGCATAAGTTGGCAAGTTGCCAAGTTTGGATTATGTTTACTTGATGTCTTAGATTTTTTTTCATTGAGTCGAGAAAATGATATCGGCTAAGTGGCCGCCGCCATAATTGATGACCATTCGGGCCCGATTTGTGACATTTTCCGTCACTCTTGTCAGAACTTCTGGCGATAAGTCCTCGCATTTTTGACAGATATTCTCTTTGAGCGCTTCACGAGTCTGAGGCTTGTTGACATGGACTCGCAACTTCAAAAAATCCCACAGAAAGAAGTCTGGAATGGTTAAATCAGGCGATCTTGCCGGGAAGTACAAATCGACAAAACGAGAGTTTTGTCGGGAATGGAGCCTTTAGAATTTCGGTTGTGGTTCGTACAGTATACGCCGTTGCTCCATCCTGTTGGAACCACATGTTCTCCAGCCCAATTCTCTATAAAGACCGCCGATTGATGCCCAATTGCGTGGCACGTCATCTGGTCGATACTCTGTGCTCCTCTGCGACATCTTCAACTACAGCTGCGATATTCTCAGCAGAATGGTTGCTTCGGAGCCGGGCAGACCTGGCAGCATCTCGTATTGTCCTATACTCTTCTACGCGAGCGGCTAAACGTAGTAGTGTTTGCCCAGTTTGTGTCGGGTGACCGGAAAATCTGCACCGCAATTCACGCTGCGGCCAACACCACCGACGAGTCATTCCGCAAAAAAATCGTAACAATTATTCCATTCCGCATTTTTTGCAGATTTGCGTATTTTGTATTTATTTACTTCACAAATGTCAAAGTAGAATTGACGTTTGCCGCCATTTGCAAAAATTATAAAATCTTCCGATAGGGTGATGACTTTTGCGCCACCTTGTATTTGCCACTGGAAGATAGTGAAAAGTCGTAGGTGTATCGAGAGGTACATGACTGGGGGAAGTGCGGTTTACGTTTTTGTTTTGTAATTGACTCCGGTTCTTAGTACGAGTATTTACACTATGAAATCTGCTAGCACGGACTGCTGAGACTGTCGCCTAGTAGTTTCATCCCTCTGGAATTCTTTCCAGATTCGTATACTGTGATTTGAATGTGGAAGACTCTGTGATAACCTGTGATAGTCTAGGATATATTTTTCGTCTATCTTACTTACTTAGATGGCACTACAGAACGTTCCATGATTTTTAGCGTAAACCACCTGTCATGTAGACCTTATGTTTACGGGATGCCCATACATCCATAGGGAGCACGGATACGCCTTGCCATCGCTCGCCACAATTATTTTGATACCAATTCGGAACTGTGTTGGAGGCACAAGTTCCACCCTTGGTATGAGTCGAGGCCGACCTAAAACCTCTTACTGTTCTTAGGGTCACAGCACCCAGTACATTTTTGCAACTCTACAATGGGTTAGACCCGTTCCCGCGATTTGGGTTTAAACCACAGCCACCATGACGCTCCCACAAAGGGGCCAACCTCAACAAGTCAGGCCCGGACCGAAATCCGGGGGGCTCCTGACTCCCATGGCACCGTGATTTAAGTCCTGGTATGGACTACCGGTGTTTCACCCGCCAACAAGACCTATGTCCGGCAAATTGTTACTGGTCAAATCGTAGCAACCATTCAGAGGCGTTATCTGAAGATGTTTGCGATAAGACCAGTAATATGCTCTGCCCCCGCTTTTTATTAGACAACGTCATTAATGGGCGAAGCCTTGATAATTGGGCTTGGGCCTAGATGGCACTACAATCCGTGGTAGATGAGGGTCTCACCTGGTAGCGCGGTCTTTTGTCAGATCCTCCAGTTGACTGAGGTCCCTTTCCATTTAGTTTAGCCACCCAACATGTGGTCGTTCTGTACTGCGTTGTACCTCTGCGTTGGTGTTCAAAACTTTCCGGGCTGGGGTGCTGGTGTCCATGCGGTAAGGTGACCTAGCCATCTAAGTTAGGTTACCCGAACTTTTCTGACGAGATTGGCATCGGTGTACATCCAGTGCAATTCACTGTTGAAATGTTCCTGCATTCTCCAGTCTCAAAACGCCCGAGAGCATTTTCACCCGCTTTCGACTGTGTTCAAGCCATCGGGTCCAGAATTTTGTTATAATTAAGCTTGCTTGTCGGGTGGATGGAAGTGTTGCCAGCCTTCGTTCAGGTTGAATGCCTTACTCTGTCTGTCTGACGGTAGGATTTAACAGTCTGCAGAAATAATCATTCCAGATTCTCAGCACTGACAGTGGTTCTACTATGAAGTTCGGAGTTTTTTTTTCGTTAAAACTTCAATCTTCTGGTAGGACCTCTCTAAGGCCTCAATCGAGCACTTCTCCTGTTCTTGAAATATTGAAATATTCCCCATGGTGGAAAATGTTTCGTGGCCAGGATTTTGGGTGGAAGGACATAAGTACTTAGTTTATGCCAATGACGTGGCTTAACTATTCTAAATTCGTTGTTCATTAAACAACTGTGGCACTTAGACACAACATTTTAGGCATTGAGGACTATTTTTGATTATCACCGGGAACTATTCGAAGGTGCCACATGTATTGAGGAGTTGTAGGTCTATAATTTTGAAGTTAATTCCGCAATTCAATGCAAGTCCCTCCCGTCGAAGCTGAGGGTTAAATGTAAACGTTGAGGTAGTCAGAATGCATTGGAACGAGCCATTATCCAAATGCTTCGAGCCGAACCAATAATGAGTTGAAGTCAATCGAACATATATTGGGGTCGAAACACCGATATGTCAAAATCTAATGAAAACAAGTCAAATTTTAGAGGCGTATTGAGAGCAGTGAACAAAATCCTGCTGAAGAGGGAATGTGAAGATGCAGATGAATTTCTCATCTGGCATGGAAGTCGCCTACTTTTCAAAGGGTTCTCGGAGAAGGAGGGGAAAAAAGCGGTGCAAATATAGATCATAATTATAATAATTAATTTTGGTTTAAGAAGTCGTTCCTCCGTAACCGATAAGCAGACGACCAGCTTAATATAAGGTGAAAGCTCAAATTTAGAATATGTTCCAGCGAGGTCGACATACGATGCGATAGACATACGGACAAATGGAGTGCCCCAAGGCGAAATTCAAATACCATTAGGGTTCATTCCGCGCCAAATTAATTCCGTGCTCTCTGACGAGGTCAAAGTCGCTGTAGAACACAAACACTTCGTTGTTGCATCATCTTTTCCAAAATTTTACGTGCGCTGTAACAACCGCAAAGCACTCAAAGAACTTTTATCTGGTTTTCCGCTCATGCTTCCGTGTACAGTGGTTTTTTATTGTTCGTGAAAGGGACTTATTTTTCAGTTGCCTTCTTAGTGCAAAGAAACACCGATTGACAACGTCCCGGTTCTACCCATCCTACTTCTTAGATGACAGTGATATCCGCTTTGTGGTGCTCCACAGCCTCCGCTACATGTATATTAGCAAGTGTTGAAATATTCGGTGTGAAGTAAGTTCATTGTATCCGAGGCTTCACAATACACTGGGTTTTACGTGTACTTGGGTAGTTAACCCGACGGCAAAACTGCCAACGAGGAGGACCATAACCGTCGGGGTATTGTGTCAGTAGCTCTATTTTGACATTCTGGTTAGATGCCGAAAAATCCTCCAAGTATGACCAACTAGGGCATATGAGATTATCGTTGGATTTGCCTCTGACTTGGATTTGCTGTTGACTTTATCTGGGTAATCCTAGTTCACTTAGCTATGCTTGCGTAGGTCCGAATATTATGTAGTTTAGATTTTTAAGGTCAGGCTGAGTACACAAAATTAAGACCAAGTTAGACCAAGTTAGACCAAGTGAAGATACCAAGGCACTCGGGAGAAGAATATGATGACAGAATACTGACCCAACTTGTTTAAATGGGGTGCAATATGTAAGCATTGAATTGAAAGCATTTTGAAATAGGCGGGTTCTTGCGTCTGGTAGAGCAAAGAAAAGTCGGACAAAAATTCATATGCCATATTCACGCATACCAGCATCACACTGATGAAAGGAGAATAGTGCGAAAGTATAGCTATGGAACTGAACTACCTTGCTGGGCATTTCTTCTGCAGCGTGATTAGAGGGCGAATAGAAATATTCGTGTCAGAACTCGAAGCATTGTAAGCTGGAATGTCGGCACAATGACGGGTAAAATTTTCGAAGAAGAAAACGTATTACGAAAACGTCAACTAATGACAAGAAAACCGAAACGTTTGAACACGAAACTTGGGATATTGTTAGCGCCCACGCACCTACGCAAGTAGGTAGTAAGCAATCAGAAAATGAAACATTTTGGGGCGACTTTGATTGGATTGGATATGAGGGGAGGAAATGGTTTTCATCGTTGCAAGTTTGAGCGGACACGTCGGAGAATCGAATTATTAATACCCAAACTACTCGTATTATGCAGGAAATAAAGTCGAAAAACAGAGCAGGAGAGGGTATGCTATACTCGTGCGAATCACTATACTAACTGCGCTATTCATTAAGCAAAAGCAGCATTTACTTACATACTCCAACGGTGGACACCAAACTCGGATAGATTATCGTCTGTCATCTGGAATAAGGCGGAAAAATGTTTAGGCATTCTAAAGCAATAGTAAATTATTGGTGCTGTCGTTGCCACCATAGTTACATTTATCATCATTGTCGTTGGTGGGGTGCTTCAGTACTACATAGCCCAAGCGCTTGTCAATGCGTGCATCAGATATCTCGTGATTCTTTTATAATTCAGCTTAGCGCGACAACGATAGTTTCACCAGCAACATCAACATCATTATCAGCAGCAGCACCACCAATTGTAGCATCAACAGCAACGGCAGGAGCAGGAGCAGAAGCACCAATAGCAAAATGTCTGACATCAAACAGGTTGCCTTTAGCACTATGTACAGTGGTAGTGCTACTGGTACGGTACTAGTACTTGAGCTGATAAATCACCTGGGAATGGTGTCATTCCATCTTCAATTACGGCTGCAGCATTCCATCGTTTTGGTGCGCCGTCCGACCCATTAATGTCACACAAATCGACGCCGTTGTTATCGTCAAATGGTATCGCCAGTGGCAATGGTACTGGTCCTGCCGGAACAGGGGGCAGTGACAGGAGCGGTGCCGTACCAAAAGCAACCAAAACTATCCGCTTAAACGTGGAACTGTTCGCCTCTAATTTGGACTCCTTCCCGGAACTCAATTATTCCAAGTTAATTCATTTGGAAAAGGAAAAACTGAAAAAAACTAAAAACAAAATGATCTTCCGGCTCGAATTGCCTACGAGAGTGGACGAGGTCGTAGCAAAAAGGATGATTTCTGCAACATTGCTTTGGGATATGATGGAAATGATTCCTTCATAGACAGTATCGAGACTGTTGAAGGAGGGGTTTACATAAATGCCAGTGCTCTGGTATTTAAGCACTTAATGCCAGTCAAAGCCCAAAAGAGAGCATTGTCAATGTCCTCTGAAGAATCAGCTTCTTCAGAAAAAGAGATAGCTGAGAAGGAATCTGAAGGATCTGGAACTGGACCAACTGCGGCAACAACAGCGAGCAATTCTTCATAGGATTCAAATTCAAAAGTTAACAGCAGCATTGTGGTAAATATTGGAATCCGGGGCATAATGGGTCCCCTCCATATTTTCCTGGTTTTTTCTCAAATAGGATATTCAACGTTGACGAAACGGGCATGGCAACGGTCGTGAAGAGTCTCCGAAAAATGTTGGCAACAAAAGGTAGGAACCAAGTAGGATCACTTTCTTCAACGAAGCGAGAATGTCAGTCGCCATAAACAGCTCTCAAAAGACCGGAATATGGCCGGCTAATCCAAATATTCGAAGACCATGACTTTTTGCCATGCCAAACCACGGACATGTAAAGGAATCTTTGCTTTTAGATGAAACCATAAACACCACATTTGGTGCCACCAAGTTCATCAACAATCACCGGCCCACTGAAGTTATCTCCAAAGCCTATTTCCGAAACGAATTATTCCTCAATGGATCCATTGATATCAACCCCAGAGCTCGTTTTGACAAATCACCATGCGCAAACGCTTCTTTCCAAAAGTTTTCTCCATCTCATATTGGAGCTAGTGCCAAAGCCAAAGCAAATGTGACTGGATACATCGTCAACATCATTCTCTCAGCTCAAGAACAATACGCCCACTTACCACAGGAGCTGCAAGAAACTCAACTTTCTGTAGACTGGGGGTATAAGTACCCACAATATAGACACTCCTCGTCGTCCTCGCTTTCTGTTGGAAATTCTTCCTTCCTTTTTGTGCTGTTTTTTTCTTTTTCAAAGTGAGCAGCTTGAATTTGGTTGATGCAGCCCCAAACTGCGCTTTGTAAGAAGAGCGAGAAAACTTTTGGAAAGAAGTTGATGACGTTTGCGGATGGTGATTTGTCAAAATGGGCAAAGGTTTAACCACAACTTCGGCAGCACCTTCAGTCACTGTGTCAGCATCGGCATCCCCAAAAAAAACCATGATGGCTTTTCGGAAGGTGGTTCCAAAGATAAAGCCGAACGAACTGTTAAACCACCGTAGAAGACATGCTTATGGCTAAACGTGACAATGTCCTTAAGAGGAACAACCGAAAAGTAAAACTTACAACGGAGAGACGAAAACATTGAACTCTGGATCGGATTCGTGTAGTGAAGAGAGTCTCATAAATGAAGAGCCCACCAAGAAAAAAATTAAAGAAAACCTCAAAAGAGGAAAGTGATAAGCTTTGCAAGAGTGATTCAAAGTTACCAGATTAAAGTGATGATTTATTCCGTGACATACAGGATATGAAAGACACTGCCAAAACTAGCAACCGCCCTGGAAAGGAATTCCAATTCGATGAAAGACTGACCGAAGTATTTTTAAGAATCGATGACATGTGTTTATGCTTGGATAAGACTTCCAGAAACGTGGTCTTCGCCCACTTGGAATAACAACTTGCATTGCCCAAATACTTTTTGTTAAGCAAAGCCAAACAATTGCGGATCAATCAAGACAAAGGCTTTTATTAAACTTCGAAAGGCAGACGAGGATATATTGCCGAACATTGTACAACAGTATCAGATGAATCTAAGGACATAGGGAGAGCTAATATTCAAAAATTAGAAAATGTCCCAAAAATGCAGAAGAAAAGATTCACATGGAGCGATGCTACCAGAACACTTTTGTATGATCTCTATCAAATCCGTTGGATGTCGTATACTATCCTGCGCACTCGAAAAGAGTCATTTGAGGATTTTGTTGGCAACTTCCTAAACGCCCAAGCGGTCGGATGAAATACGAAGAACGCACCTAAGAAACTGAAGGAAAACAAAAAGCCTGACGAATGTCATGATACGCTGCATTCAGCCGATAAAAACCATTGTCAAATCAACAAGCGGCTATAAATTCTTTGAGCAAACTGTAGCCGATATCTATGCGCTGTCATCTTTCAGTGAACTGATTTTCTCAAATGAAAACCAAGGAAAATTCGGAAACAAGCTGGCACATTGAAGAAAATATATAGTGAAGCAGAATCGAAGTGACTAACCCATTGCCAGAATGCGAGGGAATTTTGGAACTTGGTTAGGAAGCTGAATGACAAGAACTTAAACATTCATCATGGACTATCCTCTAATCTTCTAGCAACGCATTTTAAGAATTTCTTAAATTCAGTACTACGCAGTACGCACCCCTCTGGTACCGCTAATGAAGTGTTGGATGCGGTCATAACACACCAAGAGGTTACTGAAGCATAGATTAAGCAGCTGGTTCTGATCGGATCGCAGCCGGCGAGCCCTGCTACTGGTGGACCGATGAGATTAAACGGCTCAGAGCGAAGTGCCTACAAGCACGACGAACATCTCAGAGATTCAGAAGAAGACAAGATATCCAAGAACGGCTAACCAACTTTAAACTGGCGAGAGGGGAAACTGGAAAGTGCCATTAAAGAGAGTAAGTCGAGGAGTTGTAGACAGCTCTGCGACGAGGCTAACCTAGACCCCTGGGGCTTAGCGTATAGAGTGGTGATGAAGAAGCTTAAACGCAACAGGTCCCCACAACTAACTTGCCCTGCAATGCTAAGGACTATAGTAGAGCATCTATTCCCGCATAGACCGTCACCATCACAAGGAAGATCAATATGGAAGATATCCCGGCCATCACGTCGGAAGACCTTTTTCCTGCATGCAAAAAAAATTGGACACACCAAAGCACCTGGACCGGATGGTATCCCGAATAAGACAGTAAAGATGGCTATTAAGACTTAGTGACGATGCAAAGGTGTCTAGAGGAGGGGATTTTCCCCACGCCTTGGATACTGCAACACTTAGTGCTGCTTCCAAAGGGCAATAAGGTGGGCTTACAAGCTCATTCCCATCATAGAAACATAGACAAACCAGTTTGATGCACTGTTTGACTCCATTCAAAGAATTGTATCCCTGTATCCCCATACTGAAATCGTTATTACGGGCGATTCCAATATACACAATTCTGGGTGGCTTCGATATTCTGGATGGACAACACCCGAAGGACGGCGTGTTGAGATCTTTACTGCGGCGAACAACTTAACACATCTTGTAAAAAGTTCAAATGAGTCAGGAATGACTGTAACGTCTTTCTCAAGCGCGTCGAATCTTCAATGGGACGAATCCACTTTCGCACTCGTGTAGTAGCAAGAGTACTTAAAGATCTTTGCATTCACTAATCCGCTGGTCCAGATGGTATATCTCCCCTTCTTCTGAAGAGGTGTTCTTCCACCCTGGCAAAACCACTGCGTAAGCTTTATCATCAATCCTACTCTTTAGGACTCTTTCTGAGCAGATGGAAAACAGAATTTGTCCAGCCCGTCCCTAAAAAATGTGAATTTTCCTCTCTCTCCTCCTACAGACCCATTGCACTAACGTCCCTTCTTTCCAAGGTCATGGAAGCGCTGATAAACCGTCAGCTCATGAAATATCTCGAAACACGAAAACTTCTTAATGACCGACAATATGATTTTCGTAGCAACAGGTCCACTGGTGATTTGATGGCATGTCCCACCGAAAAGTGGAACCAAAGCGTACATCCTTCTGGCGAAAGCAAGATACTTGCACTTGATATTTCTAAGGCATTTGACAGAGTTCGGCATCAGGCTCTTTTGTCGAAAATGCGTGCTTTGGGATCGATGACTCTCTTTTACAATGGATTAGAAATTACCTTTCGGAACGTTCAATTCAAGTTGTCTTGGACGGTTTCAAGTCTGGTACCCACAAAATAAATGCTGGTGTGCACCAAGGCACCGTTTTGTCTCCGTTTACTTTTCATCAATGATCTCTTGTCTGTTACTTCTAATCCAATATTCGTTCCCGGACTCAAGCCCCTGCTTTTCGGCACTAAAACGGGAACGGCAGCATATGTTAAGCTCATTAAATTCCGATATTAGC
Source organism: Volucella zonaria (assembly GCA_963966105.1). NCBI lineage: Eukaryota > Metazoa > Arthropoda > Insecta > Diptera > Syrphidae > Volucella > Volucella zonaria. The sequence continues at coordinate 318,963,895 of OZ014530.1, read as the reverse complement.
AGCATAACCAATTGGGTAACTATCAGCAGAGTGGAATTTAATGCTTCCGAAACACAATACTGTCTGCTGTCGTCAAAACGAAATTGAAATACTCAGCTATTATCCATGAATGGCACATGCATCGTCGAAATCCAAAATCTTTTCATTCTCGGTATGTGTGTCAATGACAACTTACGTTGGAATGACCACATATTCGGTGTCGTCAAAAATGCTGCGAAATGTCTAGGCTTTCTCAAGCGATGTATAAGGTATATTTCACACCCTCTGATCTAGCCTCAATATATAAGATGTTTATACGCCCGAAATTGGAGTACAATACGCACATCTGGTCAGGCGCTCCTAAAACCTCTTTGCACTTGCTAGATAATATCCAAAACCGTGCGATAAAACTCATGACAATATCACACAGTCATTCAACACCCACGAGCACAGACGTAATGTCTCCTGTCTCACCTCGTTGTATCGCTATTATCACCACTAGTGCTCCACCGAAATTGCCAGTAGCATTCCACCCCTTCTAACTTTTAAACGCGAACAATTTAATTCGCGCCAATTATAAAAAAAATTTTGTCACTGGCATTCAATTTCCGATCGATGGAGTTCCTCGTTACTGATATCAGATTCTAGATACATGAATTCTGATTCATTTATACAGTCGCTGAAGCATTTCCTCTAGGGACATGATTGTTCTACTGATTTTATAAACAGCCGTTCTGAGTTGAACTCCTATGGAATGGAGTAGTTATGTTGAGTGTGGCGCCCCGCATGGACGTCACATGCAAGCATTGGGTAAAGGATTCTCGCAAGCTTACAATTCTGGTTATTCAGCACAACATACTCAAAAATTGCTTAAGTTGCCTGCAAAGGCACAGCGATTGACAAGAGTGATCCTCGCTTGATCTCTGGGGTGGTGTCGTTGTTTGAATTTACAGCGTAGATTAGGTAGACAAAGTCTTTTAACACCAGTTTCCAGTTGTAATGTTAGTATTGGATGTCCTTTCTTATCGACAACATTATATTGTTGTGGTTTTAGCTTTCATGGCCACACACGCTTCATTGACAGTTCGCTGATTTCTTACCACAGTGTCAAGGTCGCCAAGGTACTCCAGGAGTTGTACAAACTTTTGAAATATTGTACCTATCGCATTGCCTTCTAAGTTTCGCACAATTTGTTTCTTACAGCAAATTGTGGTACTCCGACTATTATGAAGCAACGAACGTTGTTCATTGCCACCCTACACAGACGGACGAATTTGGCAGGAACGCCAACACTGGATATGGCTCTCTAGGTTGGTATGAAATAGATAAACTTTTGCTGGGCACGATCGGAAGTTCCAGTTTTTTTTTTTTTTTTTCAAAATCTGCCGCAGGCTAAAAATCTGGTCAGTGGATATACCAGATCTGGTATAATAAGTTCTATAAGATTGCTCATATACACATAGAACGATAGGTAACATCTCGTACGGGATGTGATTTCTCTACATTTGCCGTAGTTCAGAAGGTCGCCTTTCTTGTGGATCGGGCAAACGATGCTGAGATCTCATTCACTGGACATGCTCTCATCCAAGCATATTTAATTTTGTATTTGACCGACATTGCATTCGATTCTATCTGAGAAGCCGGTGTTCTGTTGGTCCCTTTTGAGCTGACATCTTTCTTTGCAGCGCTACTTTCTGTGCCTTTTCTTTAGTCTCCGTCAAAGCAAGAGTTTTATTTTGGTGGCCGGTACAACCTAAGTACAACAGAAGCAGCGTTTGTCAGGAACTAGAAGTGCTGAACTCTGTGCGAGTAAGCGAACGTATTGTAATAATTCGCATCAACATTAAATTCGTCAACATCTGCCTTGTATACATCGAAGACTGCTTCTAAAAGCTCCTTGACAAAGACTACAAGCAGTGCCTAAAAATGATGTTTGAATCGTTGTAGGTGATTTAAATTATCTGCGGATATCTTCGATGCCACAACAATGGATAAATCCTGTGAGAAGAACGTTGAATTGGTAGTTACAACATACTGCTAGGATCTTTGTGATTGATGTCATGGTACAAACCTACCACGACTCATTAGCTCTACGAGCAAAGGCGAAAAGGAGTACATGACATGCAAATGATGGAGGAAATCAAGAGTTGCCACTACAGGGACTACGCTTAGAGGTTTTACCAAAAGGATAAATAAACATGTCAAGCCAGGCACCAGTATAAATGAGCAACGAGATTTACTTCAGTTTCAGTCGGTGCTGAAAAGGTATGGATAAATCACTTCTGCAGACTATTAAACTCCTCTGCCAAGCAGAATAATCTATTCTGCCCCCATCTTCGGTGATGGAGGTCAAGATTTCCGCCAATCCGACGGAAATAAAAAATGGATAGCAATATCCAAATTGAGGCAGAGTAAGTTGACTTGGCTGAGTTTACACACCAACTCATTTAAAAAAGTTGGTTAATGGAAAATACGCCTGGAGAATGAAACCTGAGCAAAGTTGGTCTGATCCACAAGAGAGTGGACTCTCCAAACTTGGCAAACTAGGCAAGATTTATCTGCCGCATTGTGTGAATGAAACTATTTTCCGGCGATCAAATTGGGGCCGGGTAAGTTCACAATCAATTTGGTCACGCAATCTCAGATCCTAGAAAATATCTAAAACATCCAGATCGATACACACCACCTTGTCATGTTGTTTCAAATCCGTGCAAGCATCTTTGTAAAGGGATTTAGAGTCATGTCTAGTTCTAACTTTTCTGCCAAATTCGTTAGGTTATGTAGAATGACGATGGAGAAAGTTCACCGCTTCGTAACCGCCGGATGCTATATTACAGAGACCGTTAATGTCAAAAAAGAGCTAGAGAAGGTTATGCCTAGTTGTGTGACTACTTTAACGCACAATTTTCCAAAAGTCTATGCAACGATTTGCATACGCTGTCCCATCAGCTGACTGGTGTATTTGTAAGATTTGAAACAAAAGCTGCAAAAATGAATGGTATGCGTCAACAGGAATAACCGACAACACTGACAAATTGGACAGAGCGCCACTATAGACAGCTACATATATACCTTTGAGGTATCAGACCATCTGACCCGGAAAATTCAAGCTTAACTGAAACACCTAGCCATCAAGTTCCTTAAGCAGAATTGTCAAGAACATTGACAGAAGCACTTTCTCTAGGATGATCAGATAGCAATGATAGTTCTTCCAATTGTTATGTTTCAGCAGCTGTCAAAGCTATCAATGACATCCAGCTGTCAAAATATTCAGTAAGCTTTGCCATTTCATCATGCATCGTTTTACGCTTGCCGAACGTTGTAAATACCATACGCAACGTGCTTTTCGTCGTGAGGTCGGTCGTCATCGTGGCTTCAGTGTGTAGGCAATTCATCGCATCGTGGAAATGTACACTCTTTTGGATCTTAAGCCACAAACCAGACAGAGATCGGTTCGAAATGAAGAAAACGTAGCCGCCGCAGCGGCCAGTACCGATCAGCTGAATTGGGCATCGCCAGAGAGTTATTTTGCGATTGGATTTGGGCCAACATCCGTATAAGATTGTGCTGACGCAAGAATCGACACTGTACGACCATGGACAACGCCGTAAGTTCGCAAATTGGGCGCTGTAAGTGTTTGCCGGAGATCCGGATTTTGGCCAAAAAATTAACTTCTCGGACGAAGCCCATTTTTGGCTCAGCGGCGATGTCAACAGGCAAAATTGCCAATAACGGAGCGAACTCAATCCAAAGTGTTCAGCCAAACATGGATGCATCCGCAAACATTGACTGTTTGTTGTGGTTTATGGCATGGCGACATCATCGGACCTTATTTCTTTCGAAATGAGGAAGGAGACATCGTTACTATCAATGTTCTCAGCTATAGAGCTATGTTAAAGGAATTTCTGTGGTCAGAGCTCAACAACATCAATATATCCCAGCTGTGGTTCCGACAACCCGGCGCTACATGACATACAAGCGACGCAACGCTCGAAATTGTGAAGGAAAAAATTGGCGGCCGCGATCATGTGACTATTTTCTTTGGGGCTACGTCAAGTCCTTAGTCTACGCTAACAGGCCAACCACTTTGGACGAGCTCGAGGTCAATTTTCGACACGTTATTGCCGCACATATTGGACCGAGTCACCAAAAAGTGAACCGACAGCTTGAGGCACTGCCAGCGAAGCCAAGGCGGCCATTTGAAAGATGTGCTATTCCACACATGATGAATCAATTTTATATCTCACACTGTTGTTGTTTTATTTAAATTTGTTTTCCTATCGTTCTTATCTGGTCACCCTATATTATAGGGACGGAAGAAGTTGATCTTCTTAAAACGACTTCAAACCCACCTTAACCAATTGATGTCCATCAAAGTGAATCTGGTGATGAGTACCGATCACTGTGTCAACCATTGCCGAGGGCAATCCATCAAACAAACAGAAACTTGAAACGCAAGAATCCGGAACCAACTAGCAGAAGAACAAGAAAGCAAACATGAAGAGAACTATCAAATACAAGAACGGGTCAAGAAGTGGGTACATAGTTAAATGCCCTCTTTGCCTTTAGTTTTATGTTGATCCATCGTAAGGCGATTGGATCAAGTTTAGTAGATGAGAGGCTTAGTTTCATAAGCACAGACTACAACGGATTTGCGGCCACCACTTGTTACAATTGTCATAGCTTCTATGATGGGTTGGTACTGCATACTTCTTGCTAGACATCATACTAAGACTGTGCATTTAAGACATTTTTATATGTTCCTTTAGGGTCTTAATTATAGAAAATGCGCGCTCCTTGCTACCTCTATCCTGTTTGGTAATCCATATGCTGATATCTGGCATTGAATACGGGTTTTTGGCAAAGATTGTCTCAAGTTCGATGTTTGCCTACACTGTTGCCCTACGGGAAATAAAAGATTTACGTCTGAGTTCTTTTATATGTAAGATGAATCCGGTGAAGGCTAGGTATCTTTTCGAAAGGGAGAATTCGTTGAACACTTTGGCCCAAGAACAAACTTTCAGTCACGTTGGAGGGATTGAACTTTGAAAATCCGTCAATGTCGCTCTTTAATTGAAGTCGCAAGCCATTGTAAAAAGTCAAAACTGTAGAAACTTTTATTACAAAATACCAAAAGCCCCAAGAAGTCGTAAGAAAACTTTTAATTATCAAATCAACTTCCTTTAGATGTTCAACCATAAAGGAGCGCACATAGATAGGAACCTACTATACCCACAGACAGCCATCAGAATAGCTTATACTCTCGTAGTTGTCTGTATGGATCTATAGTTACTTTATGTGATATTTTCTCCGTTTTTCACTTCTCAATATAATCACGTTATTTGTATCAAGTTGCCGGCCAACTGGATGAAAGTGGAACGCACATTTTCCCTCGTTCCACTTGAAAATTCACTTACTCCAGAAAAACTGTTTCCGATTTCCATTGTATCTATACATTTACACACCACTACTAAATGCCAAAGCCCAACACAATCCCAACCACATCCTGTTATCCTTCTTTCACTACCCCAGAAAGACTGAAATGCAATCTTGATGGGACTGCTAGGAGAACAAAATAAAAAAAAAAAAACGCGCCACCTATCAGAAGGCTCAGAGGCAAAATCTCCTCACAACTACTAGCACAAAATCTGCGCCATTTGACCAAAAGTATCTCACAAGGATACACTGACTGAACTTACTCACACAACACCGCACACCGGTCGACTGACGACCCTTAACAGTCGATGTTCGTAGCAAATGCACAGCAATTCATCCCCCATTTGCAAAATGCAAAAGTATCCGAAGAACTAGATACAAAATCCAAAAAAAAAAATAGAAAACCAATTTTTTTTCATCTTTCCTGCCGACGGTTATTTCGAGCACCTTTACTACACTCTCATTTCATATTCCTACTTGCGCACACACATCCGTCTATCCGTCGATTCGCTTTTGGTTGGTCGACACATCTGGCCTAGGGTTTTGGATGTGTTTTCCCCCGAAGCGTACAGATACAGTACCAACTTTCGAGATGGATTTGTTTTATTTTTTTCTTCTTTTTGCTTCCAATTTTGGCTCTTCTCTCTCTCTGGCACACTGTTTGACTGGTTTGGTTGTTTCGTTAGTGTGTGACATTTTCACTTGAACTTTTCCTCTCTGTCATTGTGTGTTGGTGAAATATTGTTGCCAAAGGCAGTTGGCAGTGGCAGTGGAAAGGTAGCAAGTCACAGCAGCTGGTCCAGCTTTAAACGTTGTGGAGGTGGAGGCAATCATAATAGCAATACCAATAGCAACAGCAAAACATCTCGTGTTTCAACCCTTAGGGAAGTGTATCTCAGAATCCGGGTGGAAACTATTGAATATTATCCTGAGACTTTTCGAATCAGTTGCAATTGGAATATTGTCGGGTTATGACGTGTTAGCCGTGTGCTACTATTCCTCCTCAGTGACGTAACAATCGACCCTTAGATATGTCTCTTTGACAACTTAGTGAGGTGAAAATTAAACAAACAAAAAAAAAATTACACTTTGATCGAACAAGGATATAAGACAAAAGATACTAACAACCAGTGATAATTACCCCGGTGAATATCTGTGAGATAACCAGTGAAATACTCTGTGAGATAGTGCAAAATAATGAGTTTACCTAGTGGCGTTGATATGCAGAATTTAATGTCACAACATCCGGTGTTGGGTGCCCTTCCACCAGCGTTCTTCCTACGTGCCGCTTCAGAACGCTACCAAAGGACACCAAAGTGTGCACGATGTCGAAACCATGGAGTTGTGAGTATCTTTCTATTATTCTAAAACCAATCCATCAAGTTTCATAATTCATGAGTGATATTTCGAGTGCTTTAGGTAAGCCGTCGGCACATGAAACTATTTGGATAGAACAGATCTAGCCTTTGTACAATAGATACACTGTGATTCACCCCTTCCTACAATGTTACGCGTACTGTTTCGTGTTACGTGTTATTACATAGCACAAAGTATATCGAGCATCTTTTTGTCATTTAAAACGGTTTGTCGTTTGAATACCCACGAAACTGTTTTTGAAATGAATTTATTATGAAATACATCACTCGAGACACTTTTGTTGGCCGTCCGAATTTTGTTAAAGTCCAAGTAACTGAGTCTAAAACCTCATTGAATGCGAGTCCTGAATCTTGTTTGGGATACGAGAGTGGCTAAATCAAATGAGTTGCATGTCCTTAAAGCGGTTTAGTTCCATTTTCCTGTACTAAAACTCTTCAATTAATCGTGGCATGGACATTTTATACTGGTATTTGTGAAAGATAAAGGTGTTTCCGGTTTTATTCGGGCAAGATCGGCAGCTAACAAATGCCACCATTTCGTAAGATACTCGTGCTTGTCTACATTTAAATCTCCCTATTTTTATTCCATTTAGCGGCGGAAAATCACGAGGTCTATGCCTGAAGGCTTAGAAGCATTATCTTGCAGTAATATAGCTGGCATTTCAGAATAGTCACAGCATGCTTGTTTTAGAGCGCATGCAAACTCGTTGCATCAATTTGAAATGCAATTTGTCGCTGAAGATTGCCGGTATTTAATGTCATGTATGATGCAATGGTCCTTTGTCAAGTTCAAAGCTATGATAGTTACTGATAGATCTGCCAACAAGGATTGGAATTTTCAAGCTTTGCTTCAACAGTTTTTGTACATTTATGTTCAGTATCGTCACGACTAGACCAACACAAGAAGGATGCGGTCGTCTCGTTCAAACCTATTTTCAAAATCGGCCTTCAATAAGTGAAATGTATGGAAGATTACGAGGGTTGACAAATAAGTCCCTGAAAATTGATATAAGGAACACTCTTTTCGGCAAAAATTGGTTTTATTTTTCAACATCTGCTTTTCGTCGTCCAAGGATTTTCCAATTTTTTGATGCCCTCCAAATAATACAATTCCTGGAGGCGCTTGTTTCATCGATGAGCTCTTCATTCGACCCAAATCTCTTATCGCCGAGCCATTTCTTCATGTTTGGAACCAGATAATAGTCGAAGGGGACTAAATCTGGAGAATATGCCGGATAAAGGAGCAATTCCTAACCTAATTTATGCAATTTTGCAATTGCGACTGAAGGCTTGTGCGCCTATGCCGTCTGAATGAAAGTCGTCGGTGATTTTTGTTAGCCTTTTCAAGGTAATCGATGAGAATGAGGACAGTATGCGCTTCCGAAAAAACTGTCGCCATGATCTTGTTGACCGACAGACGCACCTTGGCCTCCTTCGACTTCGATCCACCAGGAGAAGTCCACTATCTCGACTGTTCCTTGGTCTCTGGTGTGCTGTGATAAATCCATGTTTCGTCCACGGCTACGAAATGGCGCAAAACCTCGTTCGGATTGTGATTGAACATCGCCAAACACTCCTTTGAAGTAGTCAAACGATTGCCCTTGTTGTCAATTGTGAACAAACGCGGCACCTGGCGGATAGCTTTCCCATGTCAAAATATTTTTGCGAAACTGAAATCCCTGATTCATTTGATAAGCCTGAAGCGTCTTCAAGTTCGCGCACTTACACTCGCCGATCGTCCAATATCATGCCGTGGATTTTATCGACCATTTCTGGTGTGGTGACCTCAATTGGGCGACCATTATGTTCAGCGTCACTTGCGCTGGTACGACGGCACCGAAATTGAGTAAACCTCTGGCGGATGGTTGAATTGCGTGATGGTTTCCTTTTGCGCAAGAAATAGTCTTTGATGAACACACGAAATTCACTTTTTTCCATTTTTTACAAATATTCTCGTAGGCGTCTGTTTCAAATGGCTGTCACAACAAAACTATTTGACAGATCTGTCTAAAAATTTGGGTGTGTTCCTTTGAAAGATGCTTCTTGACAAGAAAAATGTGGGATTTGAGGCGGGAGCGCCATCTCTCGTACTATATATGTTTGAGCTTTAGATGAATCAGCTTTTCGTCGTGTTATGGATAAATTTCGTGAAATATGGTAGCGTTCAGAAGAAACTATAGTTGCTGTAAGTGAAAGTGTAGCAGAATGTCCAAAATTGACAGTTCAGTGTCGATCACAATAGTTTGACCTTTGTCCGCCCACTATGTTGAAAATTTCGGGAAAAGATCTCGGCCTACAGTTCAGTTGGCACAGGAATTTAACCCTCGAGATCATGACTTGTGACGGAAGTTCAGGGATTGAACTCTTGACCTTGAAGTTGAACCTTAACATTACAGAAAGTCGTGTTTGGGTCAACAAACAAAATTGCCATTTCCAAAAGGTAGGCTCATGAGACGTCATTACTGCCACAAACGTACACGGCTGGATAGAAAGTCAGTACCACATTTTCGCTGTACGAAATGGATCGACTTACGCTTGTTCAACGTTGGGAAATATTGCAAAGTAGATGCTGTGCTGCCGAAATAGTGAAAACTTTCAAAAAAAAACTTCGGTCGAAATAATCCATCAACTGCAGCTGGTGTATGCAAGTTTGCGAAGAAAGTTCGTGAGATTGGTTTGCTGATTGATATCCGAACATATACCCGTGTTCGTCCTGTGACCTTAATGAAGAATATTGCAGCTGTTGCCAAAGTAAGCGCCTAAACGCGAGAACCTCAATACGGCAAAGATAATTTTGAATAAAGGTCTCGGATTTATCGCTTACAAGGTCCAATTCACTCATGAATTGAAGCAAATAGATTACCCGCTTCGTTTGGGCTTTAGAACAGTTCAAAATTGACGATAATTTTGCTTTAAAAAAATCACCTTCTCAGTTGAGGCGCATTTCGACCTAGGCGGCTACGTAAACAAGCAAAATTGCCGAATTTGGGAATCAGAAAATTTACACGTAGTCATAGAGAAGCCAATGCATCCTGAACATGTGACTGTTTGGTGTGGTCTTTGGAGTGGCGGCATTATTGGCCCATCTTTCTTCCAAAGACAAGGCGCTACCGAGGCATGATGACCGATTTTTTGTGGCCCGAAATTGGGGATTTGGATTTCGGCGAGCTATGGTTCCAGCAAGATGGGGCTACGTACCATACAAGCCGTCGAACAATCGATTTATTGCACACTAAGTTGAATAATCGTATAGTCAGTCGTTTTGGTGATGTTGCTTGACCGCCACGGAGTTGCGATTTGACGCAGTTGCACATTTTTTTGGTGAGGTCCCATTAGAGATCGATGCTATGAGAATAATCCAGAGACGAGTCAGGCACTCAAGAACAATATTAGTTAAGCTATTCGTGAAATAGGGGCCAAAACCATCGAAAATGGATTAAAAAATTGGGTTGAGAAGGTGGCCGACTGCCAGGCCAGCCAAGGCAGTCATTTGAATGAAACAATATTTCATAATTAATCGGGAGTTTAACTCTTTTTAAAAAGTAACAATCGTTGAAAAATATTGAACAGTGTTGTTTTTATAGCCTTTTTAAAAATAAATCAACAGATGGCTCTCTCTTTATTTTCTCTGAAAATATGTAGGACACTGATCCGAAAGAAATGAGGGTCCGGCAGAACAACGCTACGTGCCACACTGTCCATGAAATCGTAAACTTACTGAGGACCCACTTCAATGGTAACATTATATCAGGAAATAGAGCAGTGAATTGGCCATCGTACGATTTGACGCCACTTGATTGTGGGGCTATGTAAAATCCTTGGTGTACGTTGGCAAACAGCGAACTAAGCCACAAGACTTGGAAGCCAAATGCTCAAAAGCGTGGACCCTAATTAAATCAACAAGTAACCGGGAAAACCATAAGTCTGAAGTCGTCGCACCCTTCTTTGATGCAGAATTCAAGTAGAACCCAATTTCAATTACATTATCTCGCAAGCCAGCCGAAATGCAAAAAGATGGGAAACTTCTTTCAAAACAGTGAACAGTGACAAGATCTCAATTTGGTAAAGGTCTGTGTCTTACACAGTGTCGACTTTAGCCTTCTTATACCAAGCTTTCTGCTGGTTTGATCCTTGGACTAGAGATCCGACTTTCTTCTCGAATCGGAAGGCCGGGACTCATGTGCTATCTTCTCTAAACCACTGCTGTCTTTAGCGTGGATCCAGCCTTCATTTTAGGGAAAGGTCAGTAGATTTTTATTTGTGAAGGAGGAAGGCAATGACCACCTGGTTGCACTAATATAAGAGTTCTTTAGCTTACTTGTATTAGGTTGTACCACATGAAATGTTCGATTTTGGAGTAATCGTTTGAAAATTAATCATAATATGATCCGTTGACATCTTCCACCCTCTCTCTCTTTTTGTAAAAGTCCCAAAATCAAGACTTTGATCCTCAAAAGTTTTTATGACCTTTGGAAAATTTTCTTAACGTCTGTTGGGGGCAAACACGACGGTAGATGGGCAAGAATTTCAAATTTCTAGGCGCCGTCGTTTTTGGGACTGGATTTCGTTTGGTCTGCATCTGATGTTGCTTTTAACACATCGTTGTCAATTAACGTTTCCGGCGTCCTATGTGGTACGTTTTCGACGCTGAAATCTACAGAATGGAACTGTTCAAAACTTTGTCGAATGGTGCAGTAACTTCCTGCTGCATCCCCAAGTGGGTAAATAATGTATTATGTCGCAGATTAAATACAAAATTGCACGTTTCGTTATGCACTCGAGAGCTTCTTATTTCGGACTTGAGTGAAAATCGAACATTTTGTATGGTACGACCTAATAGCTGGACGATCTCACGACACGCAATGATCCCTCACCACTCAAAAAACTAAAGAACTATCTATCACGGTGTATGTAAATAAATTCCACCATTTTCAAGTAAATTCTAAGTGTTGGCAAAAGTATTTTCATATCCGGGACTAAAAGAACTCTCAATCGATTGGAAGAAATACATAGAGCCTAGCTCCAAAGGAGGTGACCCTATTGACCGTCACCGTGAGTCCGCCAATACAATGGGTTGTCCATTGCCCTGGACTGGATTTTCTGTCAACATCCTTTCTACATGATTACATCGGATGACTCGATTACTTACTTACTTACTTCAGGTAGCGTTACAGCCAACCAACAAGTGTATCATCAGCCAGCTCGATCTTTAGCAAGCTGCATCCAGTTTTGCACACTTAGTTGGTCGACGTCCCTTTCCACCTGAGCCGCTGGCTTCCTTTACTGCGCTGCCCTTGGGGTGGATTCGAAGATTGGTATTGGTGTCCATCCGCTCTGCATGACCTTCACTCTTCGTCTTTCTATCTTTTCCTCCACTCATCGTCTATTCAGACGGGACTGAAAATCAGCCAAAAAATTTTCCTCTCAAAGCAGCTAACAGCACCCTCATCTATTTATGATAGAGTCCATGCCTCTGCGCCATAGAGCAACACTGGGATTATTATAGCCTTAGGAGTATATAGGGTAACTTTTGTTGTGGGGGAGAGGGCTTTGCTAGCTAATTGCCTTCTTAGCCTAAAGAGGCAGCGATTGGTAAGAGTTATTCTTTGCTTCATCTCATCGCTGGTGCTGTCTGAATTTATGGCAGTACCAACCTTATAAAGCTGAATTTCGGCAGCCATCAATATTGAACGTTCTCAATGAGTTTTTAAATAGGGAAACAATTAGTCATCCTTATGTGAAACAATACTTCCATTTGAAAGTCCTCAATCCAACCAACATCAAAACGGTACTGGATTCTATTCTGCGAACATCGGAGTGGTCGAACAAATGAGGTGAGTTCACCAGTGAGTTCCACAAAATGGTATTGGATGACCGTCGACCGTGCGTGACTACCGTCGTATATCTTTCAAAAGTAGCGTTCTGTTCGAGGCGTCGCTGTTGGTGTCCTTTATTGTCCTCATTGAGCGTTAAATCCGCCTTCGCTTCTTCCGCCTCAATACTCGCGAAAGCGCCAGGGACATTGCGCTGCTTTCTTCCAATTATGTCAACATGGCAATATCATCCGCGTATGCGGGTTGTTGCTTCCCAACAAAATCTACCGCGCGATGGAAAAATGGGAGATTGTGTGTTTGCAGGAAGCTAATTATTCGCATGAAATAAAAATTGAAAACATAGCGAATAATTAGCTTTGATGCACACAACACAAATAATAAAAAATTAACACAAACTGCACCACAAAACGATTTGCTCGAAACAAAACTCACAACTAACAAACTGTCAATATGCCGAGCTACGAAGAATATATCGATCTCGCTTTGACGCATTTCAACGCCACTGGAAGAATATGGTCATCCAGGATGGCCGAATTGCATGTGAGTGAGATGCACTGCAACACAATGCACTCTAACACCTACTCCGAAAATATGGGGGCATTGTTGGTGCTGGTGTGTTCTTCACATAGGTAAATAAGCCAGGGTGATTGACCTTAGAAGAAACAGCTGAGTGGTACATAAGCCATCAGCAGCTTCGAGGGAAGAAGAAATTAATCTGTTAAACCACTCTTCAGCCAACAGTCAAGTAATAAAGTTTCAAGTTTAAAAAAAGGTCACGAGTTTTTTATTTAACCACTTTTCATTGTACTTGCTTCAGCATCAAAGCTAATTATTCGCTATGTTTTCAATTTTTATTTCATGCGAATAATTAGCTTCCTGCAAACACACAATCTCCCATTTTTCCATCGCGCGGTAGATTTTGTTGGGAAGCAACATGCTCCCGGCCCGGCAACGTGGAGTTCAGGAATTCCAATGTGGTATGTTGTGCGGTGCTGTATAGATCAGGCTTCCAGATCTCTGTCTTTTGTCGTATGGATTTAATATCATTTCTTGTTGCTTCATCGCCGTTTTTCCTTCCTGTTTTTGTACGGATCTCTGTGTCTTCCCTCACGTCGGATTGTGATGGTTTGCGAGTGCCGAGAAAGATACAAAATTGTATTAGTTTGGGTTTAATACATATTCATAAAATAAAATAAAATATAGTTAGCTGGTACAGCTGGTTATCCATGACTTAGTGGCAAATCGGTTGACCTTGCGACTTAGTGAGAAATTTTATTACGTTTGGGGGCGGGGTAAGGGTTATTAATTCACTTAAAGTCTATATTTTTTTTTTGATGTGTTTATTAATTAAATTAGGTTTTGTGTACATAGTGTTTTTGCTTTGTTTACATTTTATTTAAATTCTTAACTCGATTCGTTCGACGGATTAGTTACCGGGTACCGGGTAATTGGTCGGACTTTTGAAAGATTGTACTTCTTGTGTTGGTGCGTAAATTTTGCACTATTCTTTCAAGAATGATGATAAAAAATTCGCATGACAACGCATCGCCTTCTCAAAATTCTTTTTTCACATCAAAGATCTCGGTGAGTTCTTTACCGACCTTGATGGACATCGTCATCCTGCACAAAACAGACGAGTTTGGCAGGGATGCCAAAACTAATCATTGTTCTGTATATGTAGCTCGCCTCTATAGATGCTGTCATACGCGGCCTTAAAACCCATGAATAGGTGGTGTGTATCGACTTGGAGCTCATGCGTTTTCCCTTGATTTTCCGTAGTGTTAATATTTGGTCAATGGAAGACTCTTCAGACCTAAAGCCACAGGTCACATAATACGAGGGATAGCATCTTGTAAGCTATGGTAAGACGGTTGATGCCTCTGAGGATGCTGAGATTTCTTTCATACTGTCGTCTGCCCATATTTTACAGATGATTCTTACCAAGTAAGAAGCGTACACCATGCCGAGCCCGACGCTCGGCAGTTAAGCCGACCGGTCCTACACATATGGCTATCTTTACTGTATTGTTGGTTTACATCTTTCATTCAGCTTGACAGCGGTCTTTGGTTCGTTATCGTCGTTATATTGTACGAGTACAGTGTATAGAAATGCTCTTTTCAAATCTTCAGCATCAGCACCGAATCCTCAGCGACTCTACCATTGTGTACCCTTGTTCGTCTTTACAGGCTTTGGGTCGGAATTTGTGTCCGTGGCATGTTTTTTTTACCTTTTGGCAAAACTTCCGAATCTCATTCCTGAAGTAGCATCTCCCCTTTTTGTTACATCCTGCGAAGCCGGCGTTCGGTAGAGGTGGTGAGCAGAGAGAGACCCAGCATATCAGAGGCGGCATCTCTGATGGGTTTATGGCAATGTTGCCACCGGTCGTCAATATTTGATGCTGGCGGCACAGGGCAATTGCACTCGATCGGAGATTTAGCGATCTATTACGATTGTAACCGTCCGATGTCGAACTTCCTCACAGTATTAGCTTGTCTTTTCGATGTTCGGGATATCCGCAATCGCACCTTGGCTACAACAATGTAATGATCCGAGTCGATGTTCGGACATCCAAAATACTGGAGGATTGCCTTGCGTCGATCACAATGGGGTCACTTTGGTTGAAGGTTGATTGATCAGGAGTTATTCAAGTGCCCTTAAGAATATCGAGAAGTGGGAACTGCGTGCTAGCTACGACAATTTTTCGCCCCGTGGCAAAGTCGGTTAGCCTGAATCTGTTATCTGAGGTGGTATCGTCCAGGCTATAATTTCCGAGAGTACTACCAAAGATGCCTATCAGTAGAGGTGTGCGCGCACATAAGGCATATAATGCATAAGTCTTAATACGCATTGCTACGATTGGTTGCCTAAGTCTGCTTCTAACAACAAATCCGCATTCAAATAGTCGCTGCTTTTACCGTCAAAAGTAATAGTAGATGTCACAATTATTCATCCTCTTTTTGTCCGCACCATCTCATCACATTTCTTGAATGGCTGTAACATTTGCTTTGTAGCAGTCGAGGGCTTCGCCCCTACGTAGCCTACTAAGGGACCTAACCTTCAACGTGCAGATTTAAAGGCCGTTGTCCTTGTTTTGTTTACAAGAGTTGTCAACAGTAGATCCGTCCGTATTCGAGACTTGTTGTTGCTTCCTAACTTAGCATCTGAGATATCTATGAAAAAAATATGTTGGTTGTGGCAAGGTTCCTTTTGATGCCGAAGACAATTGGCTGTATAAATACCTTGCACAGGTTTGTGGGTTCTGCTAAATTTCACTTTAGGAAGACACTCATGTTGACTCATCTAATGTGCCCACCAGAAGTACATAGTGCTAGAAATACCCACTTCATACGCAGATGCCCTTTTAAATAGTCTTCAATCACGGGACAGATGTTAAACAAACCAGCAATCATACGGATACTCGGTATCGACCATAATGCTGCGCTAAAACCAGTGACAAAAACGGCTTGGGAACTCAATGGCCAAATAGCCGTAAAATTATCGAAACATCACTTAACACGACTTTTTTGAATTGCAGTTCCCGAAAGCCCTTTTTAGCCTAATTAAAGTAATTGATCGAAACATAAAAAAAAAGTCAAAGCTGTCCACCTATGTCTGTATGTGTGCCGGTGTAAGAAAATTCGAACTAACGTTATTGACACATGCGGCAGCATTAAGACGACTCTGTCAAACACGGAAATGGTCCGCTTACTGGCAAAGTAGCCAGCATCTCTATGCCGCTGTGAAAATGTCAAAACCTTCAGAGTTTATCTGGTGTTTAAGCGAGATATTCGCATCTATTTGGTCATTAATGTGTAGGATTAGTCTTACGCTAGTATATATATACATATATACGTGCTACATACTTTTCCCGACTTCATGCGGCTTATCAAATAATGAAGTAGTTCGTTCGCCTACTTGTCGTTAAAGGCGTTTAATTACGGAAAACTCACAGTCAGTTAATTTTAACACCTAAAATGATCCTAAGACGGATCTAACATCTATTCAGACTACTCGAATGTAAGCGTGATCGGGTTTCCACATCTAGAAACTATCGGATATATGAGTGCATTTCCATTCATATCAGCGCCATATGGACGATAGTACGAAACTAGGGCATCGGGAAAGCAAAGGCTGCGTTCGGAATGCTGTCCAACATATGGAGTAACAACTCTATCAGCCTAAAGACCAAGCTACGACTGTTGTGCTCCAATATCGACTCCGTGCTTCTTTATGGGTACAGCACTTGGAAAGTCACACCCGCTGTCACAAGAAAGCTGCAAACGTTCCTGAATAGATGTCTACGAAACATCGAGAGGATTTTCTGACCCAAACGTATCTCTAATGATGAACTTCATGCGAGAACAGGTCAGGAACCCACTGACTCTATCATACGACGACGTAAGTGGCAGTGGATTGGGCAAACGCTTCATAAAGGTCACGAGTGTAACGCGAGTTAAGCGATGCAATGGAACCCACTCACGCAGAGAGGCAGATAAGTGGGCCAACCTAGAAGTACTTGTCGAAGAACGGTCGAAGGGAAGTCTACAATTTTAGAATGTATCTTTCCATTTACAAACTTCAAATCGCTCTTTACCAGAATTGTCAGTGAATGTGAGCTGTTTGGGTTGAAGCTTAATTTTCGGTGTTCAAAAATTTTTTTTAGGATTTGTAGATATATTTTCTCTCTATGCAATGTTAATGGTTTCCACAATAAAAATTTTACTTGCTCTACATTTCAAAGCCTAGAACAATTCTTCCAACATTTAAATGTACTCGTACTTGTATCTTCCAACTTATCTAACTTAATTTTCATTTTAGGTAAGCGCCTTGAAAGGTCACAAACGATACTGTCGCTGGCGTGACTGTGTTTGTGCTAAATGCACATTAATTGCGGAACGACAACGTGTTATGGCAGCTCAGGTATGTTTAATTACTCGTATCCACTTTGGTTAGATGCTATCATGTAATTCCTGCAGAATTCTTAAATCCACACAGCCTTAGTAAATCTTTACATAAGATTTTTTAATGATTTAAAGTATTTCCTTACACCACAGGTGGCACTACGCCGACAACAGGCTCAAGAGGAGAATGAAGCTCGAGAATTGGGACTACTCTACTCGACGGTGCCGGGTGCTCAGCAAAATGGTGGTAATAATGGTGCTGGCAATGGTGGTGATGGTAATGTTACAGCATCAGTACCGCCTGGTGTATTCCATTCGGGAATACCATCACCACCCAGTGATATGGATGCTAATCAGCGAGTGCAGTTTAATGGCAGCGAACCGGATACGGATAGAATACGCTCGGATAGATTATCAATGGGATACTCACCAGATCGGACGGATGTGGATAGTCCTGGTGAGTTGAGATTTTATTGGAATATTTGTGTTTTTGTTGTTTGTGATG
This sequence comes from Volucella zonaria, assembly GCA_963966105.1. Lineage (NCBI taxonomy): Eukaryota > Metazoa > Arthropoda > Insecta > Diptera > Syrphidae > Volucella > Volucella zonaria. The sequence goes on along the minus strand of OZ014530.1, from coordinate 318,945,864 downwards.
TTACGAAAGATGAAGAAGATGGAGAGTCTCTGATGTTTCCACTTTTCCAATTTGTTTATAACAATTCAGAAACCCAATACGGTTCGAATGTTAGAGTAGCTATGTTTCTTGCTTTAATTATGGGTTACGAATGTATTTTGTATCCCTTAAGTCTTAGAAAGAACTGATTGTTCTGGTGGAATGATGAATCTACTCGAAATTTTGTAATAGTTGGAGTTAGACTGCGTAATGATTTAGCCTTGATGCTAAGTGTTTTAAGTCACTCGATGTTAAATATTCTTAGCCACAGTCTTGCTTTATTGTTACCAACTTTTTGGCTGTCACCTCCCTACAGCCTCCCTACAGCTGTTCTTCAAAAATATATGGGACTAAGGACGTTCGGTAAATTCTTGATAATTGGGTCCTGACATACGAGTACTCAGTTGGATTAGCCTGCATTTCCGAAGTGCTAAGATGATTTTAGTTTTCCAGTGGCCGGTTACGTTAATATCTATTCAACTTCGCGTCAGCTCTAGGAAACGTATGTCAACATCATCGCGCATAATTGAGTCTAAAGACTTCTACATAAATACTCAACACCGTAGGTATCTTTGAACTCTGTACTTACTGCTTACTGTGACTAAACCTCTTGTACGAGTATATACAGGTATGTCTATGAAAAAATCGAATTGTTTCTTCTATGTACCTTGATTTGACCTACGGAATTCCAGAGTTCAGACCTTCTGGCATTCTCATTTCTGCTCCCATATACAACGTAGTAGCAGTTCCTTCTGGCCTTTCTCAGCAATGTCCACCTTCTTTAGCAAGCAAAAATCGCTCGAAGAATCTCGCGCTCATAGCAAAGGTTTTCCGCCTTCGTTAACGTCCATGCTTATGAACTACAATATATAGTAAAACGTGGATGTTTACTTATTTACTTAGGCGGCCCTACAGTCCGGGGTGGACCTGGGTCTCAACCAATGAGCCTCTCAATTAGCGCGGTGTTTGGTTAACTGCCTCCAGTTGCGCACTCCAGGTTGGTTGAGGTCCCCTTCCACATTGCGCGCGCAACCTAAGACGAGGCCTTACTCTACTGCGTTGTCCCTCCGGATTAGAGTCGAAGATTCTGCGAGATGGAGCGTTGGTGTCCATTTGCTCTATATGTCCCAGCTATCTCAAGCGCCCAATGAGCTGTTTTTTGACCAGGTCGATGTCGCTGTACAGCTCGTAGAGTTCATCGTTGAATCGTCTCGTCCAGAACCCGTCAACGCATACGGGACCAAATATCTTACTCAAAACGACCAAGGATATCTTCATCCGCTTTAGAAAGGGTCCATGCTTCGGAACCATAGAGCAGGATTACAAGGGTCTTATGTAGAGCCTCCTTGGTTGTCCGGTAGATGGCCTTACTACACAGTTGATTGAAACAGCGATTGGCAAGCGTTATTCTTAGTTGGATTTCTGAAGAGATGTCGTTTTGAGATATCATAGCAGAGCCGAGGTAGACAAAGTCCCTTACTACCTCAAACTTATAGCTGTCGATTGTGACATTCTGGCCGATTCGTCGATGTTGGGTGTCCTTTCTTGTTGAGAGCTTATACTTTGTTTTGCCCTCGTTTATCGCTAGACCCATTTTTGCCGCTTCTGTTCTTATACTCGCAAACGCACCAGTGACAGCTCACTGCATTCTACCAATAGTACCAATATCGTCGGCGTATGCAAGTAATTGAACAGACTTTTGAAAGATCATACCTCGAGTGTTGGCTTGTGAGTTTGGCACAATTCTTTGAAGTACGATGTTGAAGAAGTCACATGATACTACGTCACCTTGCCTAAATCCTTTTTTGGCATCAATGGTCTCGGTTAGGTCGTTACCGACCTTGATGCAGCAGCGAGCTTTTTCCATCGTCATCCTGCATAAGCGGACGAGTTTGGCAGGAATGCCAAAACTAGACATGTCTCTGTATAGCTCGTCCCTGTAGATGCTGCCATATGCGGCTTTAAAATCGATAAAAATATGGTGAGTATCGTTCTGAACTTCTTGGGTTTTCTCCAGGAACTGCCGTAGTGTGAATATTTGGTCAATTGTGGACTTACCGGGCCTAAAACTGCACTGATAGAGTCCAATCAGTTCTTATATGCGATGTTTAGGAGACTGTTACCTCTATAGAGGTCTCCTTTGTTGTAAACCGGACTAACGATGCTGAGGTTCCATTCATCAGGCACACATTCATCCGAAAAAATCTTGGAAATAAGTTGGTGTATGCTCTGTACCAAGTCATCTCCTGCTGCCTTAAAACATTCGGCGGGTAGGCCCACCGGCGCGGTAGCCTTGTTCGACTTCAATTTAGATATTGCTATCCTCACTTCAGTTTGGTCGGTTGGACGGAATTCTTGAGTTGCATCCGCAATATTGAATGGTTCGCTCTGTCTGATAGCGGAATTTGTGTCATCTTCGCCATTTAGCAGTCTGCAGAAGTGGTTTCTCCGTATCCTCATCACCGACTGTGACTCTACTACAAGGTTTCCTTGTCCATCTCTACAGATTTCTGTTCTGGTCTTATTACCCTGACACGTTTCTTTTACGTTTTGGTAAAACTTCCGAACATTATTCCTGGAGTAGCACCTCCCTATTTCCCCGATCGCGCGCCTGTCAAGCTCTTTCTTTTTTCTCTGGAGAAGCCGATGTTGTTCCATCCTCTTTTGCTCATAGAGCTCACCAGCCGTTTTTGTCCTTTTGTTCAGCGCCGCTTTGTAAACATGTTGTTTTGCTGCATGTGCGTGCCGGCACTCTTCATCAAACCAAGGCTTTCGTAGCTGTGGTCGGGTGAAACCCAGTACGTCAGTTGCGGCATTTCTGATGGCTTTTGGCATCTAAGCCACTGATCTTCAGCTCTTGATTCTGGTTGCAAGGGACTTCTCAAGAGGCTGAGGGATACACGATTGGCTAGGACCTGGCGGCTTGTTGTGATTGCAACCGTTCAACACTAAATCTCCTCATAGTATTCCCCCGTTGCCGTGGCATCTGAGATATCCGTAGACGTACCTTGGCTGTAACTAGAGGTTCGAGTCTATGTTGGCTTCTCGAAATGTTCGGACATCTAAAATATTTGAGGAGTGCCTTACGTTAATCGCAACATGATCAATCTGGTTGATAGTTTGCTGCTCTTGTACCTGCCATGTTCCCTTGTGAATATTGAGGTGAGGAAACTGTGTGCTTGCTATAGTAACGTTACGTCCCGCAACGAAATCGATTAGCCTATGTCCATTTCCAGACGTGGTGTCGTGTTGGCTAGGTTTTCCGATTGTGCTACCAAAGATGTCCTCTTTTCCAATTTTGGCATTAAAGTCGCCCAGGACGATTTTAACGTCATACATCGGACATTGCTCATAGGTTTTGTCGAGGAGCTCGTATAAACTCTCTTTGGTAGAATAGTTCTTTTCCTCTGTTGGGGCGTGAGCGCTTATAGGATTGATGTTAACGAACTTACCTTTGATACGGATTGTAATAAGGCGTTCACTCACGTGTCAAAAACTCAAGACATCTTGTGTAAGTCAGCTGCTAACAACAAATCGGCATCCAAATAGATGCTGTTTACGTTCGCTATAGCAATCACCGTAGTAAGCAGCACAGTTTTTCATCTTTCTTTTGCACGGTCCATCCCATCGCACTTCCTGGGTGGCGTGATATCTGCTTTATAGCAGTCTAGGGCCTACGCTAATTATTCAGCTGCACGCGGCCTCTTCAAAGTGCGAACATTCCATGTGCAGATCCGAAAGTCGTTGTCCTTTGTTCGTTTTGCAGCGTCGTCAACAGTGAATCCGTCCTTAACCGAGGCTATTGGCCGCTTCGTAGCAATTAATTTTCTACGTGGTTGGGCAGTTAACCCCACGCACAACGCCACGTACAACCCGCAACCTGAAGAGACAGGCCCTCTTTGGGAACCGTAGGGCAAAAGGGTCCGGACCAAATTTCGGAGCCAGTAACCCGCTTCGGGAATGTTGGTGCTGCCGTTGGCCCTTATTAAGAGCTCATCTGTCACCAACTCTTTTCCAAGACCCTGAGTTAGTGTTGGAGATCTCTATAGACCTGGTATTCAAGTACGTTGAAGCATCTTATATAGAGATAGTCCTAGTTCGACCTAACTGGAACTGTGGACGCTACCGTTGATATGATCCTTAGAATTCGTCCGCTGCCGCCTGGGAACAGGAGGAAGTGTCTTAGTGAAAACTCCATTCAAGCAATATTGATTGCCATTTTAGACTTTGTTAGATCTTCCTCGAGATATTTCTGAGCATTGAGATTTTTGTTACCTTTGTACTTAGCCCAGTAACCACGTTAGATACACTGTTCGTTGTATCGCGAGAATCGACTCTCTGATCAATAACGGATGCAGCCCCAGATGTGACCGGTGATTTCTGCACTAGAAAATAGGCTTCAATCAATTCTCTCAAAGATTCGAGGTCTGGAAATTTTTTTTTTTTTATGGACACTGGCTCACTCTGCCATTGTTCTTTTAATGTTCGTTGTAGTGTCTTCCTGTGTGCCTCCTGTGTTACCCGTTTTTGTTTTTGTGAACAACCTTTATATCGATTATTAAACGGCACTAGAATCCCTATTCATTTTGGAGACGACGGTGTCATATCGGGGATTTCGGTGCTAATGTGTTCACTCTAGACGCTAGTTACTTCAAAGAGTCCAGGGCACGGCATGTGCGGTTGTAAGTGAACTCATTTGTGAGGCAGGCTGAGGTCATTATGTGGCCAAAGATATATTTTTTACCAGTTCCATCATAAGACTATCAATCTTCTGGCGGACTATAAAGTTTCTATAGGTACAAAAGTTCTTGTAACGTGGTATACCAATGAATCCCCATGGAACAGGTAGTGTTGAACTAAATTTATTGAAAACCACTTTACTTTTTATTTATTGTACATACTTAGGTGGAGCTCCAGTCCGGGGTAGACCTAGGCTTCCACCAACAGGTTTTTCCGTTCTGCCTAGTTGAGGTCCCTTAGCATTTACGTGTGCCATCAGCGAGAAAAACTTTGTATACGAAGACCTTCTGAGCTGGAGTGCTAGTTTCCATCCGTTCTACATGCCTTAGCTATGTAAGACGATGAATTCTGACTAGCCAAGTCCAAGTCACTTATAGTTCTTGGTTAAATCGATCCTTGCGATCTCCATCGATGCGGACAAGACCGTAGATCACTCGGAGCTAAGTGTCTATCCCTCTGCGTTATAGAGGATAACAGGGATAGGTTAGGTTAGGTTATTTTAAACAGGGGTGTGATGAATATGCCCCCACACAAACACCAGCCACCAAAATAGGCCCACCGCGATCCCTGAGGAACCAGTTGAATTTGTCTTCAAATGGCAAAAACCTAAAACAATCGCCCTGGTGAAACACACAATTTGCTTGCAAAAGCCAAGAAGGACTTGAAGTTCGTGCCTTCTATTTCCTCTAGGTTTTCGAAGAAGTATGTCCTTAAAAATTTTCTTCGACTACGCGGTATTGCCTCGCATTCACACAGTATTGTGTTGCAGATCACCGCAGAATCTGCAGATATCCGTATCTGACAATTTGAATTTCTTTGTGTGTTGTCGCAGGAGACAGTGTTCTCTCAGGATTCCTATTACTGTCCTAGGCTTATCCCTGTTTAATTTTATTAACTTCCTAAATCTTTTGCCGTTAAAGAGGGGCCAAAGACCCTTGGATACCCTTTGTCCTTCAAGACTTGACCACCTTAGGTTGGCAGTCTTTATCATTTTTTCCTCGATAGTGCCCCTCACTATTATCGAGTAGCCCTCTTCTGCTTGTAAACTCGTCCGCTTGCTCATTTCCTTTAATACCGTAGTGTCCTGGCACCCAGCACAGTCTTGCCCGGTTCTGACTGCATAGCACTGCCTTAAGCACTGTGCGACAGCCCCTGACTGTATCAGTTGACGTCGGTTGATTCCATCGTCTTGAGTGCGGCCTGGCTATCGATGTAGATAGCGATATCTCTTTCATATACCGATCTCTCATTGGAAAACACTGCTTGCATCCGCTAGTCTTATGGACATTCTTAGTTCTGGGTCTTCTGAGAAGATACCAGAACCTGTTCCTTCCTCTGTTCTTGGACTATCTGTGAAAATAGCAATTTCATTCGACCTGATTATTGCATTTTTTTTCCAGTCCTCCCTCTCCGGATAAATTATATCGTACGCGATGTCGAAGTCGACAAGGGAAGGAATTTCATGCGTTAAAATTGGATTGCCTGGCAGTAGCTCTTGAAGTAACCCAGATTAGTGAGCCTTATCGCACTGGTGCCAGTAAGTTTTTTGATCTGTAAATTAAGCGGTGTTAGGTACAGAAAGGTATCCAATGCTGCCGTAGGGGTGATACGGAGCGCACCTGTATTAGCTATGGAAGCCGTTCTTTGAACCGCTACTGATTTCAAGTAAAAGATGACTGGGATGATCAATGTTTTTTTTAGAGGGCTATTCTGGTTGTTCAAGAGAGGCCAGTGATATTTAGCCAAAAAAACATCGCCGCTCTATATACTTTCTGTTTTTTACATATGCTAGCCGGCATTTCGAGTTTCGAGCAAGTTTCGAGTTTCGCAGTGGTCGTGACATCCATCCAGGTTTCTTGCCAATATGAAAATGCCAAGATCGGCAAAGGCCCAAGTGCTTTCTTTTAATTGCAGCCCTTCGATTCCAAACATCCTCAGAGTATTCCCTGTTCTTAGTGGTGTTAGGAAGATCGACTCTTTGCAATATAGCTCGCAATGTGATCAATCTTGCTGGTGGTAGATTAATCAGGAGACTGGCTGATAATGTCAAAATGCTAGAACCACGTGCTTGCTACGAAGAAACTTCGATATGAAGCGCAATCGATAAGGCTGAATCCGTTGACTTATGTCATGTCTTTCTGTCTTCTTAGCCAAGGACGCTCTTCTTAACATCACCGTTAGGAGATGAAGCATATGTAATGTTCAAGAACTCGTGTCATCAGCTGTCTTTCTCTTCCGATGGGGTGTGCGCGTATATTGGGCTAATGTTTGCGTATTCAGCCTTGACGCGGATTGTGACTAGGTGCTCGTTTACATGCCTGGAGCTCAAAACATCTTACCTTAGTCCCCCTATAATGACAAATCCGTATCCAAATAGCCACTGCTTGTCCTTGGTAGCAGTCACTTGGATATGCGGTTAGATCCACTTTCTAAAATTTCCCTTCGTCTCTACTTCAGAAACCCTTACAGTCCTTTCAAGACATGGGCTTTGAATATGTCAAAGTAGCCCTGAAAGAGCATTTACAGATCGAGAGTTTTTTTTTTTATAATTTGCGCGCGCTCAAGGGATTACGTATCCGTAAAATGATTGCGCACAGTGCGGGCGAAGGAAAATCAGGGAGGATGGAAAGAGAGGTACCGGTGAACGTTGGTTTTAAATGTTTGAAGGTTATAATGACTAGGAAATGAAGAGCAGGTGCAGAGATATTTTAGGAGCACCTGACCAGATGTGAGCATTGTACTCCTATTTTGGGCGGATGAATGCCTTAAATATTGCGGCCAGATCAGGGGAGTGAAGTATTTCTTACATCGCTTGAGGAACCTAGACATTTCGCAGCATTTTTTACGGCACCGAATATGTAGTCATTCCAACGTAAGTTGTCACTGACAAATATACCGAGAATGGAAAGTTTATCGGTTTCCACGATGCAAGTGTCATCCATGGATACTGGCTGGGTATTTGGATTGCGCTAAATTCCACCCTGTTGATTGTTCCCCAATTGGTTTCGCTGCTAATTTCGGAATTTAATGAGCTTAAAATACGCTGCCGTTCCCGTTCTACAGACGAAGAGCAGGGACGTGAGTCCGGGAACGAATATAAAAAGCTGAGAGTACTGTCGTCAGCAAAGGAATACATTGGATTAGAAGTAGCAGACAAGAGATTATTGATGAAAATTAAAAAGAGTGTCGGAGACAGAACGGAGCCCTGGGGCACACCAGCACTTATTTTGTGAATATCAGACTTGAAACCATCCAAAACAACTTGAATGGAACGTTCCGAAATGTAATTTCTAATCCATTGAAGAAAAGAGTCGCCGATCCTAAAAGCACGCATTTTCGACAAAAGAGCCTGATGCCAAACTCTGTCAAATGCCTTAGAAATATCAAGGGCAACTATCTTGCTTTCGCCAGAATGATGTACGCTTTGGTTCCACTTTTCGGTGGGATATGCCATCAGATCACCAGTGGACCTGTTGCTACGAAAACCGTACTGCCGGTCATTGAGAAGTTTTCGTGTTTCGAGATATTTCATGAGCGGGCGGTTTGTCAGCGTTTCCATGACCTTAGAGAGAAGGGACGTAAGTGCAATGTGTCTGTAGGAGAAAAACGAGGAAGATTCGCCTTTTTTAGGGACGGGCTGGACAAATGCTGTTTTCCATCTGCTCGGAAAGAGTCCTAAAGGGTAGGATTGATAAAAAAGCTTACGCAATGGTTTTGCCAGCGAGGAAGAACACCTCTTCAGAAAGAGGGGAGATATACCATCTGGACCAGCGGATTTATGCACGTTGAGATCTCTAAGAACTCTTGCTACTACACGAGTGCGAAAGTGGATTTGTCCCATTGAAGATTCGACGCACTCAAGTGTAGGCGGAGACAAAGCACAATCTGGGAGTGTTGAGCTGGCCGCAAAGTATGCAGCAAGCAGATTGAATTTGTCCAAAGAGATGGCAGCTGGAAGCTTGGGTGTACGCAACACCGTTAAGGACCTGACTTGACATGTAGATTCCGGTTGTTGTTTAAAAAGAATATTGGAAAAAATACCAACCATATAAAGCCTAAATTGGAAGTTTGACGACGCAACGTTATTTAGACGAAGCAACAGTCAAAACAATGTACTCAAACGGGAAAATCGGCTCCAAAGAAGGCGAAGAAAGTTCCATCTGTATGCAAGGTCGTGACGTCAGTTTTTTGGGATGCGCGTGGGATAATTTTCATTGATTATCTTCAGAAAGGAAAACAATCAACGGGGTGTATTGGGTCTATAACGGTTTGCTAAGAGATGGCGTAACTTGTATTATTGCATTGGAACATGCGTTGGAAAGCTACTGTCATTGTACGTCATTTCAGTATATGTCATCCATTTAAAGCGTAAACAACGATAATTTTTTTTCACTCAAATATGTCGAACTTTGTGCCTGAAAAAGTGTTTTTGCGGGCAGTTCTTCTTCATGAAGAAAACTGCTGCCGAAAGTCATCGTATTTTAAAGGAAATTTATGGTGAATATGCGCTAGTTGAGCGAACGTGCCAAAAGTGGTTTGCACGATTTAAAAGTGGTGATTTTGGCTTAGAAGACGATGAACGTCCTGGGCAGCCAAAAAAGTTTGAAGATGAAGAACTGGAAGCATTACTCTATGAAGATTGTTGCCAAACACAAGAAGAGCTCGCAGAATCTTTGGGTGTCACTCAAGCAGCCATTTCACATTTCAAAACGTTTAAAAGCAGCTGGATATATTCAAAGGCAAGGAAATTGGGTTCCACATGAACTCAAGCCGAGAGACGTCGAAAGGCGGTTTTGCATGTCCGAAATGCTGCTGGAACGCCACAAAAGGAAGTCATTTTTGCATCGCATTGTTACTGGTGATGAAAAATGGATCCATTACGACAACCCCAAGCGCAAAAAATCATGTGTGAAACCCGACCAACCAGCCAACCAGCCAAATCAACGGCAAAGCCGAATATCCATGGCGCGAAGGTAATGTAATGCTCTGTATTTGGTGGGATCAGATGGGTGTGCTGTATTATGAGCTGCTAAAACCGGGTAAAACCATCCAAAATGGACAACGCTACCGAACACAATTAATCCGTTTGAAGAGAGCAGTGGCCGAAAAACGCCCGGAATATGCGACCAGACACGAGGCAATAATTTTCCATCATGACAACGCTCGGCCCCACGTTGCTATTCCGGTTAAGAACTATTTGGAAAACAGTGGATGGGAAGTCTTACCCCACCTGCCTTATAGCCCAGACCTTGCCCCTTCGGACTACTAATTGTTCCGGTCGATGCAGAACGCCCTCACTGGAATACGGTTCACATCAGAGCAGAATATCAAAAATTGGCTTGATTCATTCTTGGCTGCCAAGCCGGCGCAGTTCTTTTGGGATGGGATCCACAGATTGCCAGAAAAATGGGAAAAAGCCATAGCTTCAGATGGGCAACACTTTGAATAATACATGAATATTGTACATGTTTTTCGGAAATAAACGTTCATATTTTGAAAAAAAAACGCACGAATTAAGTTATATACCTATTATTATATTGTATATATTAACTTATTGTAGCGTTTGAAGCATGAAATCAGTAAAAAACGGACGCATTTGGCGAAGAAAATGTTTTGTTTCATCAAGACAGTGCACCAGCTCAAAAATCAATGAGCTAAAGTTCGAATTGCTTCCTCATGCACCCTATTCGCCAGATTTAGCCCCCTCGGATTATTTTCTGAATTCGAACTTGAAAAAATGGCTCGGTGGTAAAAGATTTACCAACCGTAAAGAGTTGTAGTCTGCGGTTGGTGGCTATTTTAAAGAGCTCGAAGGTTCTCTGTTAAGACATGAGCAAATAACAGGGTAAAGGAGTATGTACCTGAGCAACAATCGTTCCTTCTTGTGATACGAGCTTCCACACTATTAGAACTTGGTATCGTGACAAGTAAGTTTTGAATATTTTGAAGAAGGAAACAATTCGGCTCACAAAATCTGGGTTGAAGATATTTTACTGGCTGCATGAACCGACTTGCCGCCTAGGCGCTACAGAATGGTTCAGTGTACAGATGAGTTGCATGTAGGGATCAGAAACTCTTATCGCTGTAGGTATAGTTGGGGCACAAAATGTTGGAAGCTTTTTCTCAGTTGAGCTGTGTGGTCGTTTTAGTTTTGGCTGTCAGCAAGTAACTTTCTTCTTTAACAGCATGCTAATGAGCAAGGGGTCATTCCAACGTACAAAGCTGCATCTCTAATGAAAATCAGAAAGTGAAGCACATGGGCCTCTCCTGTTACATTCCCCAAGTCTGCAAGGTTCTGTTTGATATTTTTGTTGCATTATTGTGAAGCGTGAAATTCATTCACTGTCGGTCGAGTATGCGATCATTTTACTCAAGGAATTTGCAAACACAGAAAACACAAAACGAACAAACTCCGTCTTCACTTATTCCATTGCATGAAGGCTTCGCATTTGACACCCCAACTAAACAAATAACTCCACGAGACGAAGTAGCTTTTGAAGTGTTAACATTGTGGCCACCCAACTCGGTCTACTGTCGTCTCTTACCCAGGAAAAAGCCAAGTCATGTTACGAGTATGTCGAAAAAAAAAAAAAAAAAATCTGAAATAAAAAATTTGTCACACAATGGACATTTTTAACGAGCGGTTACCCTTTTTGACGGTGCGTTATATGTGTTCTGTTGTTCAAAGATGGAATTTTGTTTAAAAAAAAAAAAACCACGACAAACACGCATGAGTGTTTCTTTTGCCACTTGCACGTAGGACGAGAATTTGTTTTAGGGGATCAGATGTACTCGTACATATGTTTGGATAAACAAAAACCAATTTCCAAGTTAAGGCAAGGAAAAGGAACTCTGTTGCATAGGTATCCCACAATCCACATGGGTAAACGATATTGTTTCGTTAAACAAGACTGAGTTTGGAATTTTCACAGAGAATTCAGTGAATTCAGAGAGTGGGCTAATGGGGGTGGTTACAATGCGTAGGGGTGATTTTGTCTTCCAAATGATGGCATAATAACTGAGGCGAAAAAAGTCAACAGTTTGGAAAAATGTTTTGAACCACTAAAATGCCGTGGTTGTAGGTGTAGAAACAGGTTTTGAAGTAACTCCAGGCCGGAAATACTCGTCTGGGCGCATATTCCATTGAAACAATTTGTGCTTAAACTGGGATCCATAACGTGACATTTTTATTTAGCAGTTAACTGGTTTTATCAGTTGCGGCAAAAGCTTACCAATTTAAGGGGGTAAGCTTGTTTCTTCGTGTCAAAGTCGTTTCCTTTCATTAATTCATACATTTGAGGTATTCGAGTATATAGTAAGTCACCTCGCCTTAGACTCTAGTCGTTGATATTTTGGGTCGCACTCTCTAGGTTGCGGAGGCTTCTCCGCAACCGACGCTCATACGTTTTATATGTCTTTTCTATCTTAGACGTCATGGCGGTGTTTTGATCAATTTATTCCAACATTGGATCTCCCCTTCCGGAATCCAAATAAAACTAAATATCTTCTGAAGTATCTGCTTCTGGGAACGATTTAAAATATGTATCTACGTCAGCACGAGATACGCCACTTTTCCATTTCCATTTCAGATGGAGTCGAAGTAGATTAAGTCTTTAACTTAATGTTGCTTCCGATTTTGATGTCGAATGTCAGCAATTTGTTCTTGGTTTTGCTTGCATTAGCTGCTCAACCCAATTTGGTTGACTTTTAGCCATATTAGCGGATTTTCTCAGTTCGAATGTTGTCCAATATTGGGTCTTGAAATGTTTTCGGATTGTTGGCATAGACCTTACTTTGCTTGTCCTCTAAGCAAATTAAAGCGATTTTCGAATTTCGATCGCAATCTGTTGACAATCTCATGAGATGTGGCGCACACATTGTTAAAACCAAAACTCAATCATGTTCAATCTATTTAATTTCGGAAAGTCTAAGTCGTAAAAATATGTCGATAATTCACTCTTTATCGTCATTGGGTTTTTCTTAAGCACATTAGGGCTCTTCGGGCATATGATACCTACGACATTCATCAGAAAAGATCACTTTTAACGAAAACCTGTCTCTTGGTTCCGGCGTGGTTTGAGCGAAATGGCGACGTCGTGTGTGGTTCAGTTTTTTATATTCTTGTCATTTTTCAACCCAAGTGCGATTTACAAAATGTGCCTTGGTACATTTCAACATTGAAATGTCAAGTGCAACTATCTTGCTTTCGCCAAATTGATATACGCTTTGGTTTCACTTGTCGGTAAGACATTCCATCACTCCGTCCACATCAAAGCCGTAAAGGCTAGTTGCCCGACATGCTATTCCATACATAACGCCTTTAGATACATAATTTACTGCCACCCAACAATATGCTTCTACTGATTTAAGAATCCTGATAGCTTTGGTTTGGGTGTAGGGCCTTCGTGAGTCATGCAGATATTCTTGGCGCCGCTTTTATGTAATACCGCCATTAAGTCCTTCGGCCTTGCCGCTTTCAAGCATCTAATTTACGGCATTAATGTCATCTTTGTACTCGCTATTCAGTTGCAAGTTACTGGCACAGATCGTAATTGATGTGAAACGCTCCTTTTATATCTTTAGATGACCTTCATACAAATTGAAAAAAAGTCAGGGGAGGCTGTCTATCATTCAATAAACGTTATTACGTATATCTGCATCTTTGTGCATATGAATGTTCTTAAAAATGTTGTCTGCTTAAAATCTACAAGTCGACAAGCAGAAGGAAACGACTCTTCTTCAGTAAATTACCATAATGCTGGGTGCGGTCTGTCGTCCTACTCCCGTTCGCGATGTCTTTATCTTTGTTGAGTTTCCTGCCCGCAGCTGTTTAAGCGACGTGAAACATTAGCGGCATGGCTGTATCAACCATTTCATATCTTAATAGAGGAACGCTTCTGCGTGAACGAAGTCCTCAAGGGGGATACACTCATGATATACTTTTGTATGTATGTAATTGGAGTAACAAGCTCGGAGATTAGATTGTTCATCCATCTCATTGTTCTTCTCATGTGCCCTCGCGTCAGTTTGAAGACGAACTTCTTCATTTATTAATAATTTCGCCCTCTTGTATAGTATAGGGCTTCATTAGGATAGAACAAAAGCCTCCTTCCGACTTGATTTCCGACTTGGTCCTCAACTTTTTTTTTTTTTTATAATCAGTTCGCGCTCAAGGGGTTTTTGTACCCTTGAAATGTTCGTACACAGACAGGTACCGATGTACATTGTTTTTAAATGTTTGCAAGTTATAACGACCAGGAAACACAGAGATCGGCAGGGCATTCCATAAGCGAGTTGTACGGCTTAGGAAAGAATCACGATATTTTAGAGTACGTCTGAAAATGGGCTTGAGGGTAAACTGATGAGCATTCATAGCCAGAAGGGTGTTACGGTTGAAAGTTTGAATGGGCGGAATGCTACTGGCGATTTCAATGGAGCACTGGTGGTAAAAATAGCGATAAAACAAAGTGAGACAGGAGACATTACGTCGGTGTTCGAGGGTGTCAATCGATTGACTGATATTAGTATCACCAATGAGTTTTATCGCACGGTTTTGAGTCCTATCTAGCAGGTGCAGATATATTTTAGGAGCACCTGACCAGATGTGAGCATTGTACTCCAATTTCGGGCGAATGATTGCCTCATATATTGTGGCCAGATCAGAGGGGGTGAAATATTTCTTGCAACGCTTGAGGAAACCTAGACATTTCGCAGCATCTTTGACGACACCGAACATGTGGTTGTTCCAACGTAAGTGGTCACAGATACACATACCGTGAATGGAAAGTTTACTAGTTTCGACGATGCAAGTGCCATTCATGAATAATGGCTTTGTGTTTAAACGTCAGCAGACAGCATTGTGTATTGGAAGCATTAAACTCAACTCTGTTAGTGGTTTCCCAATTGGTTATGCTGTTAATATCGGAATTTAATGAGCGTAACATACGCACACGTTCCCGTTCTACAGCCGAGGAGCAGGGACGTGAATTCAGAAACGAATATGAAAAGCAGAGAGTACTGTCGTTAGTAACGGAATATATTGGATTAGAAGTAGCAGACAATACGAGTAGATCATTGATGAAAATTAAAAAGAGTGTCGGAGACAGAACGGAGCCCTGGGACACACCAGCATTTATTTATTGACCGTTCCGAAAGGTAATTTCTAATACATTGAAGAAGAGAGTCGTCGATCCCAAGAGCACGGATTTTCGACAAAAGAGGTTGATGCCACACTCCGTCAAATGCCTTAGAAATATCAAGTGCAACTTTCTTGCTTTCGCTAGATTGATGTACGCTTTGGGTCCACTTTTCGGAGAGACATGCCATTAAATCACCAGTGAACCTGTTATATTTCATGATCTGACGGTTTATCAGCGTTTCCATGACCTTGGAAAGAAGGGACGTAAGTGCAATGGGTCTGTATGAAGAGAGAGAAGAAGATTCGCCTTTTTTAGGAACGGGGTGGACAAATGCTGTTTTTATCTGCTCGGAGAGAGTCCTAAAGAGTAGGATTGATGAAAAAGCTTACGCAGTGGTTTTGCCTACGAGGAAGAACACCTCTTCAGAAGGAGGGGAGATATACCACCTGGACCAGCGGATTTATGCACGTTGAGATCTCTAAGAACTCTTGCTACTACACGAGTGCGAAAGTGGATTTGTCCCATTGAAGATTCCAATTGTAGGTGGAGACAAAGCACAATCTGGGAGTGTTGAGCTGGCCGCAAGGTGTGCAGCAAGCAGATTGGCCTTGTCCAAGGAGCTGACAGCTGGAATGTCATTGTAAATAAGCGTTGGCATGGAGGATGAGGCAGAATTTCTAATGTTTTTGACGAACGACCAACAATTTTTACTGCCTCTTGGACATTGCAGTATTTTTTTCCACAGTTTTTGGTTGTATTGGAATTTCACATGCTTGAGAAAGACGTTGCAGTCATTTCTGGCTCGTTTAAACTTTTTTCGGTTTTCCTCTGTTGGGTTGGTCTTGAAGGACCGAAAAAACATTTCTCTAACCCTGACAGCCTCTTTACAGCTCGAGTCGTACCATGCCTTTCCTTTTGGTTTGAAACTCTTCATCCGATGAGGGATAAAGCATCTCATTCCAAAGAGAATAGTTTCTGTGATCATATCAGCAGCGGCATCCACGTCGTTATCGAGGAAACATAACGACCAGTTAAAATTCCTAAAGAAGCTGTTAAGACCGCTCCATTTGGCTTTCTCGTATTGCCATACGGTTCTTTTGGGAATCTTTTTTCTAACTGTGTGGTCGGTGTACGAGAAATTAGCTGATATGATACAGCAGCGAAGATCTCAACACACCGTCCTTCGGGTGTTGTCTGTCCAGAATGTCGAAGCCTCCCAGAATTGTGTAAATTGAAATCGTCCGTAGTAACGATTTCAGTATGAGGATACAGGGATACAATTCTTTGAATGGAGTCAGACAATGCATTAAACTCGTTAAAAGTTGAGTTGCTGTAAAGATTGAGGCCTCTGAAATAAAGCAGTAGTGGATAATTTGCTTACGGAGATGGAATTTTAGCCACATGAAATTGAATTCCGGATTGGAACAGGGACTACATTGTGGTGGAGTTTGGTAAGCTGCATCACTACGCACGTAAATGGCTAGACAGCGGTGAGAGAAGAATAATGGCACTAGTTCTTAGAAAGGTAGCTTCAGATTAGAGTGATCTGAGAGGTGTGGGTGGGGATCTACCTGTGTTTCACTAAGTGCCAAAACAGCTGGTCGGTACTTATAGACGTGGACGTACGCGGAAAAGATATTTTTAGTCCGCGTATATTGGCTACGTCCACCCTGAATTCCCTGGTCATAATTACAAACAAACACGGTAAACAGAAACACCGACGATACTGAGCAAGAGTGCGAAGTTAAAATTCTGACGATGGTATACCGAATCAAATTGCTGTAGGTGCCCTTACAACAATATGGAGCAGTGCACCAACAAAATTTTTACACACAACCCGCTATTGACAGTTTGCATACACTCAGTCACTGCCTGTACCGTATGATAAATACAGCAACTGCAGTGACTGAGTGCTTCTACCAGGAGCGGGAGAGGTGGGATACCCGCACTATGTGATATTTTTGTTTTTTTTTAATTGCACTGCACTGTTTTAGTTTTTTTTTGTTGCGTGCAGCACAGGAGAAATGACGATTGCAGTGGGTGGCGTATCCACTCGTAGGTGGTCGACACGGTACTGATGTACAATATACTCGACCAAGTCGTCTGCTAAAGTTTTGGAATGATGAAGTGTCCCAACAAAATCATTTTGTAGATGTTGAATGGGGTCGGAGAATTTACCGCATCGTGTTCAGCTTGAAATATTTCAGGAGTAGTCACAGCATCATTTTTCATGAGAAACTGTCTACTGGAGAGCTTATCAAAAAAGAATGTAAAACAAGGACTGCAGACCTTGAACAAGATTCGCTCTAATCATAGAGAGTTCAAGGCTATCTTCAGCCAGCCATCTGAGGATTGTTTTCTACTTTTTCCCATTGGATATCAGATGTCTAGATGGGCAATTGGCATTATTCAAAGCAGTACTAAGCAGACTGACGCCATGATTCACCTCTTCTAGGTGTTGAAGCACAATGTTCGGTATCCGTTCGGTTCCCACTGACTTCTTACTTCTCACTGATTCGAAGATCGTTTGTCGTGTTTTCATCATTGAACTCTGTAAAATCTAAATTCTTGAATCGCCAGACATTATGCAAAAGGACTCGATTTATGGATACTTGGACCGACATGATAGCTTTATTCCCGACGCCAGACGTCTTAATCAATGTGCAGTGGTTCGATTTATGGGCAGTTCATTAAAAATGTTCAACTGTTAGGATATAAGTATAAGCCCATTTGTCTACCATCACTGGTTTGAATATTCCTTCTAACTGAAGAGCCTCAAATTTGTTGACCTTTCCCAAGAAACTCCTAACTTCCGCCTTCAAACACAGGTGCCACTCACTCTATCTCTCTATTAAAATCACATCAATCTTTCATAAAAAAGAAAAAAAAACATTCTCACACTCATTTCGAAAAAGGAAAAATAAAAAAAAATCAATTATCCTTGATTACCATTGGAAATATTTACAAAAAGAACTATCCTGCTACCGCATAACTAAAATCTGACACAAAATAAACATCCATATGTTACCATGACACACAGAAGCCACACACAGGCTCTCTCCCTCCACTCCAACTCTCCATTACCGAAATGCAAACAACAAGGATCTCATGACACATTCCTCGTTTTGATTCTGATTTCAAGCCTGACCCTTGCGAAAACGTATCGAATATCAATGGGATCCATATGGTTCTGTTGCTATTGTAATCACTTTAATTTGGTGAAATCGAGGTGGTCCTTGATTCGCCCTTAGTTTGTTTGTTTGTGCACTATTAAGGGATAAGCATTGAGTCAATTAAATCAAAAATGTTTCAAAAAAGGACACACGCAAAAAAAAAAAAACACACAACAAGGAGACCTCACTTAAGTGCACTTGCAACCCCAGCAGGACGATAATGAGAATCCGCAACCAAAAGCGAAAGTGTATCCTTTTTTCAGGAGAGCAAAAATCAATTTAATACCCTCTTCAAGATCTAAAATCCTGTGTGTTGTTCTTTGTGGTTTTGGAAGGGTGCATGCTGAATGGAATGAAATGCATGAAAAATGTAACAACTCGGGGTTAACGTATGAGTGCACACGTTCGAATGAAACCCATAATTGCCGCTCCTTAATTGGGGATTAGGATGTTTCCAAGTTTTTATTAATTCTCTTCTTTTCGTGTTTTCTTTTCAGGATCGAAACGTGCCCGTCTCTCGAATGAAACAGACCAGGACACTGGCTCGGAGTCTTCACCCAGTAGCCCACGGCACAAAAGCCAAACGTACAACCACTCAGCGAATCTATCTCCAGCACGTACTGGCCCACCAAGTTCGCCCGAATCAGATTTAGACGTCGACTCAGCTCCCGATGAAGCGACACCGGAGAATCTTAGTTTGAAGAAAGATGACTCCACCTCGCCACCATCAACACCATCAGATAGTTTACATATCCTGCGCAGTTTCAGTAACAATGGCCAAGGATTCATTCCCTATCACCATCATTCTCAATTTATGCCAGCGGCTATGCCCACACATCAACATCAACATCAACAGCAACAGCACCAACAGAGATCTCCAGTGGATGTCCTTCTACGTGTATTCCCAAATCGACGACGCAGCGAAGTGGAACAACTATTGCAGCGTTATAGAGGAGATGTCCTCCAAGCAATGGAAGCCATTCTCTCTGGGGAGGATATGACGCAGGCGTTGACTGGCACCAATATCCCACCATCACCACCGTTTCCTATTAAATCAGCATTCTCACCATTGGTGCCACCGGGAGTATTCGGTTCACCCACCCATCGGTATCCTTTCATGCAAGCCCATGCGAAGAGATTTCTAACTGCTCCATACTCTGGGACAGGTTATTTACCCGGAGTCTTGCAACCTGATGCCGATCAATCGGAATCCAATAGTGCCAATACCGACCGAAACAGTAACACTGGTGATTCACAGGATTGAACTGATACCCGTTGGTGGACTTGTTACGCATCGGCACTCCGGTTTGCTGGTGCAGACGTGTAAATATTTAGTTGTTGGGCTTGTAAGGGCAGAGTTAAGTTTAAGTGTTCACCGAGTCTAGGATAAATGTAACATAGACGCAGATATGCGATGTAAGTGTACTTGAATTGCGATTTGTACTTTTAAGGGAGAGAACAGTAGTGTATGGTGAGATTTCGAAAGACAAAAGATACTTTCGCGATGACGAGTATGTTAGGAATCTAGATGATGTATCTATATGTACACAATGACATTTATGAGTAACGTGTTAATGATTATTATTGAAACAATAAACTATATACACATAAATACGAAACGGACTATGGATTTTATTTATCCCTTAACAGAAACTTTGTCCCCGCCAAAACCTCGTTGCAGTGTGCTGGTTTCAAAGCATTTACCTCTTGATGTGAAGTTTTAAGGGGCTGTCATGTAACTGATAGTTGGGATAATTGGCCAACATCTAAGACCTCATCGCATCTGCGCTATCATCCGTTTGGTTGATACGTGAAATGAGAGCTGGTCGTCTACAAACTGTACTTTTACAACTCAGACTCAAGTGACTCTGTGCAGGGGTGAAATGCTATCCAACCGGCACACTAGGGAAATTAGTGACTGAAAAGTAGTATCGGAGATCTGCATGCTTGTCAGAGGACGAATCCACGGGAAACCAACTGGACACGATATAAAGAGTAGCTTGGCCAGCCCGACAGTGCTCCACCTAAACTCATAACAAAACAAAAGTTAAAGGAAGCTGTTCATAATGTGACTGATAGCTTGGAACTCCACTGTCCAGCCAGGAAGTAATCGTTAAGATCGCCCGTTCCTTGGTGGACCGCAGATCTGCAGCGACTATATAAGCAAACTTCTAAACAAGTCACTGAAGACTGATTTGGAGGAGGACTGGAATCTTTACAGACTGGAGCAAAAAGAATGTGGGAAGCTACTTTGGATTTCAGAGAGTGCCTCTTGTAAAGACTTTTGCGAAAAGATTGAAACTGTCGGTGAAACCAGTAGGCTAGTCAACGTCTTTAAAAGAACCAAATCAGACAGACTTGCTTCAGGCTCACTTTCCAGGTAACCTAATCAGAATCAGCTCACACCTAGCTCGTATTAACGAAGCTGCAATTAAGCTGGATAACATAGAACGCCGTAGCTGGGATCTTTTATTGGTTGAGAGATGACATATCCAGCTATCCTACCTACCAGATAACCTTCACTGTCCTAGAACTGGCAAACATACCGAAGCCCTGGGGAGCATTAAGTCTAGCCTTTATACCGAAAATTGGAAAAGAGGACTACAAACAAGCCAAGAGCTTCAGACCTACATAAGTCTGGATTCTGTTATTTCGAAGAGCGTGGAAGGGCTGATCGAGCTCCATGTGCGCAAAACTTCTTTACGAATACCTCCTCTGGCTAAGATGTAATATGCTTTCCATCGCCGAAGATCCTGATAAAAGCGTAGGCAGCCCTAGACGTGATCGCAGATTGGTGTATTAGAAAAAAGACTTTCAATCAATCTTCTCAGGACTGAGGTTGTTTTGTTTGCGATGAGGTGGAAACTAACTGGTCTGACTCTTCTAGTCCTAAAGGGACCAACAGTTTTTTTAATGGAGCTTAGTATTTGGGTGTCATCCTGGATAACAAACTGGTTTGGACTTAACATATGACGTCAAAAATTTCCAAGGTGCTCTCGGCATTTTGGCAGCAAACATGCTTTCAACAATACATGGGGCTTGTCACCGAGATTCCCTGGATCTATCCGGTTATGTAAGGCTAATGGGACAGCCTTTCGAAAAAATGAATCATAGCTGCTTTTGATGACCCTATCCGCTGAGAATTTTTTGATTATTTATTCGAATATGCCGTCTGATGCAACGACAACAGAGCTCCTGTAATTGAAAAAATACGAAATACGAAAACGAAATTACCTGTGCCGAGGAATGGTTCCCGCCAGAACCTGAGCCAGGATGGGTCTTCACGGATGGCTCTTAAACTGTTTTAGTATGGACCGCGCTGTTTTAGTATGGATGACGAAAACTTAAGATTTAACATTATTACTCGCTAGAGAAACTTGCTTCTGTCTTTCAAACGGAGTTATACGCAATCCTGATGGTAACGTTGCATTTGCATACTTGCCATCTTGTTGGACTCCCACACGGCTTCTAAGGTAATACGAGAGTGCAAGACTTTATTCAATGTAGACCGAAGGTCGGATTCATTGTGTATTGTATGGATCCCCGCTCACAATGCGATCAGGTGAAATCAAATCGCTGATGAACTTATTAGCCAAGGCTCAGAAAGGGGTTTTTAAGGATCCGAGCCGGCGTTAGAACTGCCTGCGATGACGGCTAGAGTTGCCACTTACAGTTTCGCTTCAGATTGGATGCCTTTCCAACTTGCCGGCATACCAAGCGAGTACTTCCCGATGTCTCTAAGAGGTCAGCGGCATTCCTGCTGTCCCTCGGTAGGTGGCTGTATGCTTGTTTTCTGTAATTTCTCTACGGAGGCTTTGGAGGTTTTGTCGGGAGTGCCTCCTCTTGACTTAGGGAGTGATCCGTTGCGAAATCGCCTTCAAAGTAAATAGAGGTATCTCCGTAAATAGGCGTGACTGGGTGTCTGTTATTGGAGTCAGCCAGATGTCCTTACGTGGCATAAGGCCTTGTTAGACGAGTTCGTAATATCTAGATGGGACTATAGGGACAACGGCAGGGTTACTTACCGCTTCCTGAAGTATGTCTTGTTCATGCAGGAGTGTCTTAAGGTGAGTTTCAATCTCAACGTTGGGTTTCTTCTTTCTGGACATGGTTCTCTTAATGCATTGCTTCATGAAAGGAGGCCTAGCCAGGTGAAAGGCCGCTCGTTTGGAGTTATTTTGAAGACTGGATTCATGTTTTGTGCGAATGTCCTATGTATGATTATTTTAGGGATCTCCAAGCTATAGACGTAAGTGTAGAAAACGCCAATAGCAAGGATTCTGGGCTATGCGAACATAGCTTTGGCTAGGTGTCATTTTGAGCAGCTATACCCTGATGCACAGTGAGCAGGGTTAAAAGGCGGCCAGTTCTCGGTAATGTGTCTCACTGGAAGTAACAGAAAGTTTGCGAAGCTCGACCGGAGGCTATATTCTGGTACCACGGGAGGCAAGTAGTCCCTGGAACCTCGGTTCTGGCCTGAACTAGGAGCTGGTCCCTTTGTGGGAGTATTGTGGTAGCTCTAGGTTTATACCAAAAATCGCGGGGAGATCCAGGTCTACTGAGTTTGGCTAGTCACTATAAATTGTAATTTAGCATTATTTGTAGCGAACCGTGGGATGACAATGGTATCAGTCGGCCTTCTCGATGTGGAGTTGCAGTATAACCGGGTGTCATGACCAATAGAATGGCAGAGGTTTTAGATAGGCCTCAACTCTTTACCAAGAAAGAGCATTGTGCCCTATACGCGACTTCTAGTAGCTACGAATACTGGCGGTGGTATTGATTGACGCGTTATATTAATTATGATATGAGTGTTGGCGCTCCA
Organism: Volucella zonaria; assembly: GCA_963966105.1. Lineage (NCBI taxonomy): Eukaryota > Metazoa > Arthropoda > Insecta > Diptera > Syrphidae > Volucella > Volucella zonaria. Next base: position 318,922,969 of record OZ014530.1, on the reverse strand, counting down.
TGGGATAAGGCATATACGGCAGAACAAGAGACGTTCTATCCACTACTAGGAAAGACTGTAGGCAACTTACTGTCATCGTGATGGAGAACTACTCTTTTGCTAAGCAATTAAGTATGCTGGGCATAAGTGATAAAACATCCTGCAACGCTTGCTGTGAGTGTTCAGCCCGCGCTTGCATCAGGCTGCAGCTACTTGGCGCTGATGTAGTGGCTTCTGGTACTTTATCAATGAAGCGGCTACTCATTTATCTTCGAATTTTCATTAAAAAGGGTCACAGTGGACTAGTTTCTTGTACGAGTACTCTGTTTCGGAATGTGCATAGAAAGGCACTGTATGCGGATAAGACTAACTTATTCGAAGGCCACCACATGATAGGCGAATTGCAAACCAGTGCTAGTTAACGCATTAAATTGCAATTGTTTCGTCGCTGAGGGATTACACTTTTTCCAGCCTTTTTGGTGCAAACACAACGGCAATGTCGTCAATAAATCCTGTAGCCGACTCTTCGCATGGAATCTATAGGCATAAAATTCCAACGTACATAATGTTCCATAGTAGGGGGCTTACGACCGAGCCTTGTGGCACATCACCAGTAATTTGGTATGGAGTTAAAACTCCATCGTCGGAGCAGAATCCAATTCGAGAAATAGTTCGTTGTAATTTTACGGACATAGTTCGGTATTTCAAACCGAGAAAGACAGTTAATCCGTTCCTAGTTCAGCCAATTAAACGCGTTCTTCACGTGCAAAGTTATAATGGCACAATATATTTTAGTGCCTCCTTTCCAGCGTCTAGCTTATATTGCGCCTCGAGCTGGAGTTATTACCACAATGATCGTTGACCGTGGCGAAAACTGTTTTGGTGTTCCAATAAACCTCCTGCTGTTTCAATTGCTGACAAGAGTCTACTGTACTCGTAAATGATCTCCTCAAGAATTTTTTTGACCGTGTCAAGCTTACGAATTGGACGATAAGACGAAGGATCGGTTGGGTTCCTTTTTCTCTTTGCTGAGTCGATATTCTCGACATCTCCTGCTTCTGCTTTTATGTTCAGATTTGACACTGTTGGTCTCGCAAAGGAAACTATTTGGTCCGGGTTTACAATCTTTTCATTTACGGCCGTTTTCCCCTTATCTAATGCACAAACCCTTTCGGTCGTTAGGGCTTCTGCAAATCGATCGTCAGACAGTAACGGAATCCTCTGGATAGCAGTAGGAAACTAACGATGTCGATGTTGATATGCTGGAATCGGTGATCAATTTTGTTATATTCGCCGAAAGCAGTAACAGCGTGACCTGATATTTTGCATCGCTGGCACGCCAGGCAATCTTTTCTCATACTCGGCCATATGAATCGCTCGCTGATCATTTTGATTATCTGACGCACGCAGCGAGGTGTCATCGAATGCAGATTGGCTAAATGGCTCTGTTATATATTGTCGAATACGATCAGTCGAAATGTCGCAGATGATGGTTAAGTTGCCAATGCCGGGAACTGGATACTTCTTTAGCAGCAGCGATGTGGAATTATTCTTGATTAAATCTGGCAACTCCTTATCAGAGTTCTGGGACTTGGAAAGGAAGTCCAAGGGTTTGCTGCGGATCTCGAACAAGCCAAATGATGTTATGATGGCTTTTTTTTGGTATGTCGGTCGTTTCCACCGGTATCTGTTGATAAGCCCGTTGGAAATCTAAACTCGTGAAATTTGTTTGTTCATGTGGTGAAGTCGTGGACGTGAGGAAAGGTATGTATATCCCGTACTCGCCTGTACTCACCACTTGGCCGTCACTCCCCATTTCTTTTTGTAGGATTTGCAGCCATCTGGCACAGGTTTGAGTCTTGAGACTGAGACCATATAATCGTTTAGAAACCCTAAGTGAGTTAATTGAACCAAGTTTCGCCAAGTCCTTAGGATAACTCAAAAACATACCCGAAATAAGCATCGTAGCAAAAGACGAATGGTGGCAAATGTAAAGACTTTCAAAAAGCCAATGGACGTTGTACAAAAACTCTCGCGCCCAGTTAAACGTAGTAAAAAATTACACTTCCCTATGCTGAAATGAAGATCTCTCTAATCTCAGGCGGATGGCCAGAGCGATTTTCTAGATCTGGAACAAACACAACTTCTGATAGCCTTATAAGGATTCTTCAAGTCTGTATAAGGAAGCCATAAAGGTATCCAAGAAGCAGGTCTGGATGGACTATTTCCATTCAATACAAACCCACAAGGACTCCGCCAGGCTTAGTAAAATTCTTCCTTTCTAAGAAGGCCAAATGGAGGATGGACACAATCCTCTGAGGAGACCCTGAAACTCCTGATGAAAACACCGTGATATGGCATGGAACCCGGGAAGTCTCGGCAAGTACAACGGCAAGCATCCCACAGCAATATCAATTCAAGCATTTCCAAGGGAAAGATTTCCTGGGATATTAACAGCTTCTCCCCGTTCAAGAGTCCCGGCTCTGACCGCATACTACCCGTCACACGGCAGCTATTTAATACTGAACTACGTACCCTACTCTTGGAGACGCGATCGAATGGTATTTATGCTGAAGCTAGGTTAATGCGGGAACGAGTCGTCGAAGAACTTCAGGCCAATTTGTTTAACCTCCTTTCTACTCAAAACCCAAGAGAGTGTCTTAGAAGAATCACCGCTATGCAAATCACAGCATGGCTAGCTAAAGGGAAGACCCATGTAAGTGGCCCTCCACAAGGTAGTGCGAACAATCGAAAAATCCATACACTACTACCTCCTTCCTAGACATAAAGGGTGCCTTTAATAACGTACACACTGAAGCTATTCACAAATCTCTCATCTAGCTGAGCGTAGAGAAGTTTGTTAGTCAATGGATAGTCTCTACATATGCGCAGAACAAGAATTATTCAGGCAACACTAGCTAACAGTCACTTCACCGAACTCGCCTATAGAGGAACACCACAGCGCTAGGCGGTTCCCCTTCTACTCTGGATAATGGTAGAAGGGGAACCGCAAGTCCTGACAGAGAAGGGGTCAAAGTCGTCACGTACGCGGATGAGTGTCAGGAAAATTTCCTTCCGTGATAAGTGAAATCATGGAGGCTGCTATAGACGAGATAAACACCAGGGTCGCAAATTATGGCCACACGCAGGTGTCAACCACGAAGTGATTCTACCCTTCCCGATCTTAATGGTCAACCGCCCACACTATTCTCCAGTGCTAAGTACTCGTACCTTGGTATGTTGCTTGACCCAAAACTCAACTGGAAGATAACGTTGAACACAGAGTAAGGAATTCATTAGCTGCCTTCTATGCCTTTAGCAAAACCTTCAACCAAAGATGACCTAGTGGATATACACAGCGTTCAATTCTTACCTACCGGTCACTAGTTTGGAGGTCCGGGCTGAGCAAAAGCTAAAGCCTCTCGAGACTAAATAGACCTCAAATAACAGTCATTTTAGGTACCACGGGCGCATTAAGGTCGATCCAAACGGATCCCCTTACTGTGCTCCTGTATCTTCTGGCTCTCGACCTACACACAAAAAATAAAGCACTTTGCTGCACAGTAAAACTCAAGAAATCTGGGTGCTAGACTGCACGGCCTTACGGCCACAGCAAGATCCTGGACCCCCACCATAGCTCAGGAGTAAGGACTTCGACACGGGCATCTACAATACACCAACCGATCAAAGATGAACTGTGTTGTGGGGGGAATCACTGAAAATATCAATGTTATACCGCTTGCCGGATTTTGCCAGCGTCTTCCAGGTGAAACTACTTGCAATCCGAAAAGCTGGCACGCAACTTGGATCGGACACAACGCATAAACAAAATATTTTTATTCTCATAGATAGCCAAGCCGCTATCCGTGCTATTGACTCGGCTACCATATCCTCCATATCTGCACTCCTTGGTGTAGGAGTGCCGGAACGAGTTTGCCCACAGGGTCCCACTGCTCTGGATTCCAGGGCACCAGTAACATAAAAGGAAACGAGCGTGCATTTGAGCCGGCAAGACAGGGCTCAGCTCTGCACATCCCCTTAGAAGCAGTTAAAGGACAAATCCACTTACACCTCCTGCAGAAAACCAACTTCCAATGGCGGGGGTTAACTAACTGCGCCATAGGAAGGATGATATGGCCGACCTACAATAAGGTAGAACAAAAGACCTACTAAACAGAACTCCCCAGTTATCGGCAGAATCACGGCGATAATCAAGAGGCATTGGTCAATTGTAGACCGGCCAAACTAGGTATCCTTTACAAACCCCGTTGCCGTAGTTGCGGGAATGAAAGTGAGAAGGAAACTTTCAAATGCATGACACAACAAGAGCCAGACTGCGTGCACTAAACCTACGATTCTTCGACGACCTTAACGAGATCTCGGGTAAAGGCACACGGGATCTAATCCGTTTTCTTAACTTCACTGACTGGATCTAGGCATCGTCTCACATCCTCAACAACACATATCATCTACCAGGTCGCACGAGTCGTGGTAGCAAAAAAGTACATTCTACTTGGGTTCGTGTTGAACCGCCACCTCTACCTAACTACCTAGTTGTGGGTGGCAAAACGGAGATGTCGGCGCCATGAGAAAATGTATGTATGCGGTCGGGTCGGTGATAAATAAATAAGCGGCTGTTCGGTTGGCTGATGCCACTCACCGCGTCGTGCAACAAGCCTGTCAGTTTTCTCGTTTTTTTTTTGATGTGGCATCAAAAGCGCCGCCGACCTATTCTTCGCTCTACTCCCGTACGTACTGTGGAACCCGCAATGTTCTATTGTTCTTATGGAACTTACCAGGACTTTTGGTTGGTCTGGATGTCGAACGGGATTGTCAGCCTGATGTAACGTCTTATAAAACCCATTTTCTTAATTTTGTCGTGGACGTTGTGCTTACCGAGTTGTAGCATTTTTGTCTTCTTGTATTTGTCCAAGCCGTGAGCAGGAACAGCCTGTCTATATCGCATCGGTTCTTATAGAAGACGTCGCATTCGGGAGCGCATATTTTCTCGTAAGGAAGTTGGCTTATTTGGCGAGCGCGCAAGCCGAGCACTCTTTCTAAACGGATCGGAAGCTGCATTCATGTCGTTAAACTCTTTAATTGTAGCATTATTGACAGTTGATGCAGCAGGTGGATATTATTCTCGTTTCTATGGCAGCCATCTTGTATCTTGACTACCTTGAGCCTGGTTTAGAATCTTCCGACGCCGGTTCTGGGGACCCAACTCCCTGCAATGTAACTTCGATCCTCCATTGGTCCGTGGATGGTATTTTTAATTTCCACTGACTCTGAGTTTGTGAATGTTCTTTGCATAAAGACGCGCAAGGCCTCCCCACCTGCCAGCTAGAGACGCGCCCGATGGGAGAACTGACGGGCGATACTTTGTTCTTCTTCTCACCGTGTTGCGGATTGTTGCACAGTTCACGAATTGGATCAAAATGTCGGTCTCATACCGTGGAGGCTATGCTTCTGTGCTACGTATCCAAGATGTCATACAATTTTGACTCTTGCCAGTACCTTCACTGCGATCACAGACAGGACAAAATAATGGAACTCTGTCTCCGCATTAACATCGTGATCTGGAATATAAGACCTAGAGCAGTAGGACCCGTTAAGTAGTCAAGTAGTATCACAAGGCAATCAGTGGCTAGCTAGGACAATATAAATTTTCCATTTTGTGTCAGGGTAGCACATCGAACTGATTGTAGCCTTTAAAAGAGTCTGAAACCAAGATGTCACGACTTTTTGGCCTGAATCTGTCAAAAATAGCTCACGTGAGTGTAAATGTCAAAATTAATGATCTGCAGAATTCCTTCTGCGTGCATTTATACGAGTATATGCCAGGGTATATGCATATTTCTAACAAAACAATCTTTCATCCATTGTTGTGATCCCATATGCATACCAACCCTCAAAGGAAGTTCGTGCCCAATTACCTGCAATCATTTGTCCCAATTTAGCTGTCAACTTTTATAGTAATCAACTGTAAACAATATTATTGTTTGTGTACGTTAAATAAATAAAACAAAAACACCACAGGACAATACCGAATGCAGAAAAGTACCATAAAATTCAAAATCGCAAATAATGAAAGTCATCCGTACTGGATGAGCACGGAATGAGCTCGAAAATTGTTTGTTCACACGGCTTAGCGGGATGAAACCCCCATATATCGTCACAACATTGTACGAATACTCCGGGGCATTAATCCCATTTCTGAACAATTAAGAATTTAATTTTAAATTAGGACACACCGAGCTTCGAAAAGAATTCCTTTGCCACCCTCTTTTGTCAATTGTATTCGAATTTGTCAAGAATTTCCATTGAATCATGTGAGAGGCTGTAACGTCGTTCGATGTCACAAACAGATCCACGTGACATGGACCCGTTCAAACAATAGTAGACAGTCAATAGCGAAAACCGCAACAAACCCGAATGCAAACGAGTAACCACTATTTGATCCTGGGAAGCGGGGGTGATTCTTTGAAAATGATAAATTTTGATCCCTAGTCTGGTTTGGAACTCTGTGAATCTATGCACATACTCGTAGGTCCTGCATAATCCTTATCGAATGGCAACTATTTTGCATTTTGATCCTTTTATTGGAGATTTGGGAGGGGATTTTGATTCGACCCTTGCGCGGTTTGACGACTAAAATGAATCAAAATCAGGAGTTGCACTCCCTCCATCCATTACTGTGACCTGTACACTGTTAAGTTTTAAAATGGACATTCCCCATGCAATTGAATGGGGGTAGTAGCCCTATACGTATTGACAATGACGACGACGACGACAACGACGACGACAACGACGACGAAATGATGGTGGCTATTGTTGAAAAGATGGTCAGGCATTTTTGTTCGAATGTCCAGGTAAAATGTCCAGTCAACGGGCGGGAAACAAAAGAAAATTACTTCAATACACAAAACAAGAGCAAACGAGAACTGATGTCCTCGGGTTTTGTTTTGTTTTGTTTTGTTTTGTTATGTTGTGTGTACTTGTTAAAAAGGAGAGACTTGCATCGGACAGATACACAAGTCGTTATGCATTCAGTTCAGCAGTTCAGGGATTACGTTACGAAAATGCAAGCCAGCATACTAGAGGTATACAAGAATGGGGAATCGTTCTAGTTTTTGTCGTCCTGTTTTGTTGGTTATTTTTTTCTTCGGCCCATGTTTCCACAGATTACAAAGGACGAAACTATGTTCGAGACAGTTCAAAGTGTAGTAGTACAAATCGACTCCCTTTTCAATGCACACAACAATGCGGATGTGAACGAAAGATTTGTTCCTACGAATACTACGAGTACGAGTATGTGGTGCCAAGGGAATTTCGTTTATCGTTCTCGAGTTCTAAGTCATGTCGCTGGTACTGGTACTCGGTATTGGTCGCACCGTAACCAGTGTTGGTTGGTACCACGTTATTGTTGTTCAATATGAGCACTCGTATGGTGTCCCTTCGATGACAATGTCCAATTCATTGACTTGTGAGCAATATTTTCTAATTCCATCGCCAGGACAATGGGTTTTGAATTTGATATGTGGTTAAGTTTCATCACAGATACGAATATCCGAAGAATACCCAGAGAATGGTCCCCCAGAACAGACATCAGAATAGATATAGTCCAAATGGGGTGGTGATGATGCTCGAGTTTTCTTCCTACAAAAGTCATTCAGGGCCTAATAGTGCGAAATCATTTTCATCAGAGATGTGAGCTGTATCTTATGTGCGTGCCATCGAAGGATGTTCGTGCATTGACTCTCATCGCCATTATCCTGAAACTATTGTGCCGCTTATTGTTTTGTCGATATTGAGCACTAAGGAGAGTATTCCAATTCGAAGGCTATTAGTTCCCATTGAGCCATTCAATGCGGGACAATAGATTGCGGCTTGTAATCCTTTGCCTTACGCTGGTCATTATCATCCTGAATGGGTTTGCTATTTAGTTTCGGACACAATTCGCATTCAAATATACCGACTAATGGGTAAGTTTGATGAAACATATTACCAATTAATAACGCTGTCAGTTTTCGTTATAATTGTTATTTGTGTTTTGGTGGAGCGGGTGTTGAGCCATAACGATTTTATTGATAAATGGTGGCAAATAAAGGATCTGACTTTATGATGGTATTTTTGATTTAGTGGCGTGGATAACAGGGATAAAGGCATGGCGATTTAGCGTGACAATAATTAATGAGTATCAATGGAAATGTGTGGAATTGCGCACGTTTTATTACAATAATTCGGCGAAAATTTATTATTTATTGGAAAACAAAGGATTAATCTGATCGTAGTCCTCTGGAGAGAGTGAGCAGCTATTCAGATTGTTCGCGAAAAAAAGGAGGAATTAATTGCACAACAATTTTAGTTGGAATTTACTAGAGATACTTAGTTAATGGAGATAGTTTTTTTTTTGTAGAGGCTTACATGTAATTTATTGTTGCAGAAATAGAGAGACAATAGCGAAACAGTTTGGATGTCCACAAAAAATGCTCAGGCCATATATCAGTACGTACTTACATACATACGAGTATATGAAATTGCTTATTGTGAAAATAAAAAAAAGTTAAATTTTATTGAGGATTGTTAAGCTAATACTGCTTCTTATAACTGAAACTTGTCGTAGACACAGTATTCAGGCAGCTTATATTCTATATTCTATTATTCGACCATTTATCAGTTTTCCCAATTTTACATTTGACTTGGATTAAGCACTCTATAGCCTTTCCTATGGCGTCGAGAAGCTTACGTTTGGCTGCTGGCAATCTAAAGGGTCATGCGATCTGCCATTATGCTCATGTGAAACCCAACTATTAATGTAGGTTTGAGTCCTTACAAACTCTTCTTTGAGCCTTGCCTAGTACGTTCATCCGAAATTTCATATCTCGTGATGCCATGTGACCTGCGACCCAAACAAAATTCAGCTCAGCGAGACTTTAAGCGCGGTTTGGCAGTTCATTACCATCAGGATTGTGAAAACCGATTCAAGTTTTTCTCCTTGAAAAACACCAGCGCTGCATTCTAAATTGGTTTTGGAACCATCCGTGAAGACCTGTATACATTCCTCGCTCGGATTCTGGCGGAAACCAGTCCCATTCTCAGGGAAAGATAATTTCTAATGGTGCCATTGCATAAGACGGCATGTCCATAAGATCAGAGTCAAAAGTCAGAGCGCCGCCTATGATATGAAAATTAAGGGGAAGGAGATTTTTCAGTGCGTCTAGAATAGAGGCAGGGATGTGTTTTTTTTTTGTTTTTTAAAAAAAGAACTTAACACTCAAGTGACTAAATTTTTAGTGTAAATTGACTTGATGATGTATTTAGGCAACCATTCATCTCACGAGATTTTAGTTGCCTAAAAAAACGACTATCGGCCACGTCTGGTATTGAACCCCGAACTGTCCGATTGGGAAACCAATACACTACCACCTGAGCCACGGCTACCCCGAAATGCATATGGTAAAAACTGGACAAACTTATTTTCATGTAGATGTGCTGGGTTTCACCTGACTAACTCCATGAAACCACGCAGGAAACTAACTCGCTTACGAAGCGGCACTTCAAAGAAAAATGTGAGGAGACAAGACCATCGGCTTCTGCGAATGAAAATGAACAATTAAGAGGACCGTGGTTATCGGGGAAAATGAAAGGCGATATTCCAGCAACCCCATTCAGAAGCTTTACCAAAAAGTAAAAACAAAATGTTAAGGCAACTAGACTCGAAGAGAGGCCTATAAAGATGAGCGAAGAAACTTAGTAATACGGTCGGCACTGAGGAGATATGGAAAAAACACTTTTCCAGACAGACAAAGTAGAGAGCTTGCACCAACTCATTTCCAAAATTTGGCTAGCAGAAAACATGCCTAAAGAATGGAACCCTAGCTCCGTTTTCCCGATCCGTTGCATTTTGAGTGAACGCATGAAGCCATTTATCAATAATCTGATTGGCCGGTTTCAGAGTGGTTTTAGTCCGTGTAAATCCGTAATCAACCAAATATTCATACTACGAAGATCCTGGAAAAAAACCAAGGCCACCATACGGACCTCGACTTTAAGGCCGCACATGATATCATCTATAGAGAACAGCTATAGAGAACCAAGTCTTACCCTGGTATTCCTGCAAGACTGTCCCTCTTGCGGAGTCAGCCTACTCCTCGATCGGTCTCACCAAGGGTGGAATTCTCCAACACTTTCTCTCTATTGCCAATTCTAGAAACCTGTAACATATCCAGACATAATTGGCCCGCCTACAATAAAAACTGGGCGAATGACTTAATTTACAGAATTCGTACAGAGACAGCAAGAATCACACAATGATGTTGGAGAAAGCAAGCTGATGCACTGTCATTTAAGTTTTCCAACATCATAGTTGTGTGCAAAAATCACACCTCACCAGCAGCACAATTGTCCAAAAGCTTGTGTAACAACTTACATACGGTGATGACATTGACATCATAGGCAGTCACTGAGTTCTGATGCGTTCGCTGGTATTGGTATGTAAGCAGTAAAAATCGGTGACATATGCTGTTAACAAGAAGAGACACACACCCTAACAGACAGAACGTCACAATAGACAACTAGCTACATCCCTAAGCAACATCCCTTCACGTCTCCCCACAAATGCCACAACAACAACACGTTTCTTTTAATAGTTCAACCAAGGAATGTCTATTCATTGACCGTATTACAGACTCAATCCTATGCCTGACTCCATTTGTAAGCAACTAGACCTTATTCTCACTAGCGATCCCATTAACACCACAGTAACGTATTGTCCCTTATTGCTATCAACTATCGATAACTTGCAACCCCCTCTTCATCTCTCATTTTTCCATACCATTCCACTCTGGTCCACTTCAACCCCTTTTATCTCTTCTTACAAATTCCATAAAGTTAATTGTCGCAAAATCAACATCTATCGAGCTGTAAAGAGGCTGTCAGGGTTAGAGAATTGTTTTTTCGGTCCTTCAAGACCAGCCCAACAGAGGAAACCCGATAAAAATTCAAACGAGCCAGCAATGACTGCTACGCCTTTCATAAGCCTGCGAAATTCCAATACGACCGAAAACTGAGGCAAAAAATACTACAATGTCCCAAAGGTAGTAAAAATTGTTGGTCATTCGTCAAAAATATTAGAAATTCTGCCTCATACTCCAACTCAACGCTCATTTACAATGACATTCCAGCTGTCAGCTCTTTGGACAAGGCTAATTTGCTTGCAGCACATTTTGCGGCCAGCTCAACACTTCCAGATTATACTCAGTCTCCGCCTACACTTGAGTGCGTCGAATCTTCAATGGGATGAATCCACTCTCGCACTCATGTAGTAGCAAGAGTCCTTAAAGTTGTTACTAACACCAATCCGCTAGTACAGATGCTATACCGTCCTTTCTTTTGAAGAGGTGTTCTTTTTCGCTGGCAAAACCACTGCGTAAGCTTTTTCGTCAATCCTACTCTTTAGGACTCTTTCCGAGCAGATAAAAACAGCATTTGTCCACCCCATTCCTAAAAAAGGCGAATCTTCTTCTCTCTCCTCCTACAGACCCATTGCACTTACGTTCCTTCTCACCAAGGTCATGGAAACGCTGATAAACCGTCAGCACATAAAATATCTCGAAACAAGAAAACTTCTTAATGACCGGCAGTACGGTTTTCGTAGCAACACGTCCGCTGGTAATCTGATGGCATGTCTCACCGAAAAGTGGAACCAAAGCGTATATCAATCTAGCGAAAGCAAGATAGTTGCACTTGATATTTCTAAGTCGTTTGGCATCTGGCTCTTTTGTCGATGACTCTCTTCTTCTATGGATTAGAAACTACCTTTGGGAACGTTCAATTCAACTTGTCTTGGACGATTTCAAGTCTGATATTCACAAAATAAATGCTGGTGTGCCCCAGGGCTCCGTGCTGTCTCCGACACTCTTTTCAATTTTCTTCAACGATCTCTTGTCTGCTACTTCTAATCCAACATATTCCGTTACTAACGACAGTACTCTCTGCTTTTCATATTCGTTTCTGAATTCACGTCCCTGCTCCTCGGCTGTAGAACGGGAACGGCAGCGTATGTAGCAGAGTAGAATTTAATGCTTCCAAAACATAATGCTGTCTGCTGTCATTTAAACACCTAGTCATTATCCATGGCACTTGCGTCGTCGAAACCGATAAACTTTCCATTCTCGGTATGTGTGTCAATGACAACTTACATTGAAATGACCAAATATTTGATGCTGACAAAAATGCTGCGAAATGTCTAGGTTTCCTCAAGCGATGTAAGAAACACTTCACCCTTCTGATCTGGCCTCAATATATAAGGCATTCATCCGCCCAAAATTGGAGTACAATGCCCACATCTAGTCAGGTGCTCCTCAAACATCTCTGTAACTGCTAGATAGGATTCAAAACCGTGCGATAAAACTCATAGGTGATACTAATATCACTCAAACAATGGACACCCTCGAACAACGACGTAATGCCTTGTGTCCCACTCTGTTTTATCGCTATTTCTACCAGCAGTGATCCATAGAAATCGCCAGTAGCATTCCGCCGATTCAAACATTCAACCGTAACACCCGTCTCGCTATGAATGCTCATCAGTATACCCTCAAGCCCATTTTCGGGCGTACTCTAAAATATCGATTTTTTCGTAAGCCGTACAATTCGCTTATGGAATGCACTGACTAGCTCTTTATTTCCTAATCATTATAACCTTCAAACATTTAAGACCAACGTTCACCGGTACCTCTCTTTTCATCCGCCTTGATTTTCCTTCGCCCGCGCTGTGTGCAAACATTTTAAGGGTACTTAATCCCTTGAGCGCGCGCAAATTGGCTCTTTACAAAACAAAATAAATAAATACTGCGCAATTTTGCTTTGCACTAATTCTTGTTCTGGCTACTCTAATTATCGTGGAACCTATCTTCTCTTCACCCAGTTCTATAACTGCCTCTGTCTGCGCTTTCTTGACACTTTATCGGATTAATCTTATCAACGATCTCAAGCCGTTTTTAAACAATTATTTGCAGACAAACTCTTCCCAATCACTCCATTGCTACTCTTATCGAAGAAAAGTTACATAATAACCATGATACATACGTGCCTCCAATCTTTCGCTCCCACTTTCCTCCCTATTTCGTCTATCGCTCACATAAGGGGAATTCCCCAAAGTTTGGAAGACCTCTTTCATAATCCTGGTCCACAATAACGGATCAAAAAATTAAGTAGCTAACTACCGTCCCATTGCTAAGCTTTCCCACATACCTAAAATGTTCGAAAGTATTTTATATGAAGTGCTCCGCTTTCAATGCAAGTCCCCTACATAACATATAACACCCAGTCAGCATGAATTTCTGAAAGGTAGATCAACTACTACAAGCTTAGTTGAATTTGTATCCTTTCCGCCCTAGAAAATGGCAATTTCTCATCAATTGATTCTTTTCAAATTGTCTTCCCTCGGTTTTGTACCCATATTATTTAAGTGGATATCTTATTATCTGGAGAATCGTTATTATAGCGTTCGCTTTAGGTCAGCCTTCTCAAATTTAGCCATCTCTGGTGTCCCACAAGGCAGCAGTATAGGTCCCTTCATTTCATTTTAACAATAAACAATTTTGAGAGGACTATTAAACACTACCCCTTATCCATTTACACCGACAACATCAAGATTTCCAAAACTATTTCTGCACCCCTCTGGACACTATGCCTACGACCGTAACAGCTCGGTCCCTAAATTCGATTTTAGTAATAACATCCAAGTTCGCATTCTCGAAAGAACGGAATGGAATAATAATCTACCGAAATATAAAGTATCGATCTTCACCGACAGCTCCAAGATGGAATGCGGCGTTGGAGTAGGTGTCTTCTCAACGGAACTGAACGTATCCAAATCATACCGCCTTCCAGATTCTTTGACTGGCTTCCACTGTGAGATATTAGCGATTAGAGAGGCCTGCAAGATACTTGGCCACAACTCCATTTCCCAAACAACATAGGAATCTTGATTGACAGCCAGGCTGCCATTAAAACGCTGCACTTACTTATTTTGGCTCTAAAACCTTGCAAGGAAATTATCGCGCGGGTCAGTTTAATATCACTCTCCTCAGTGTTGCTGAGTGTAGTCACATAACTAACCAGATGTGGCTTAACCTTCGATGTCCCTCTTGCGAAGTCAGTCTGCTCCCCGATGGGACTCACCAAGGGTGTAATTCTCCAACACTTTCTCTCTATTGTCAATTCTGGAAACCTGTAACATACCCAGATATAATTGGTGAAATGATAACTAGTTACTTGGCATTACTAGCTTCGCATGGACTAGCATGCTTTAGCATTGAGCCCACTCGGACTGTTTCGGGTACTTGTCTAGACCATATTTACGGACGTTTTAGAAATATTGCGGTCAGTGGGAGCGAAAAATGCATTTACGATTTAGGGATTACTAACCACTCTTTGACTGGACTGTTAGTAAATTTATCAAATAGAAAAAATTATAAAATTTCAGAATCGCCTCAAAGAAAAAGGAAAATTAACTTTAGGAAGCTTAAAAACCAGCTGGCTTATGAGTATTGGGAGAATGTTTACACTTGTAGTGATGCATCTACTGCTTATAAAGCTTTCACTGAATCTCTAAGAAAGCACTTTTTAGGTTATTCCTCATTTCTGCCCTCCAAATAGCTGGTTTTACCACTTAAACCTTGGATATCGAGGTTCTTGTTAAAAAAAGTTAGACGAAAAAATAAACTCAGATTAAAATGCAATAAGTATCCTGATAACCTGGGTTTAAGTAGGAGGTATAAGAAATTGTGCGTGGAACTTAAAAAGGAGTTTCCGATTTGTCGAGATACCTACTACCGTACTCAATTCAGCTCAGCAAAGGGAAACCTGAAAGATGAATGGAAGATAGTAAACAGCATACTAAATAAATCAACATTTTCAACAAAACGTGTCGATGACTATGATCTGTCTGATAAGCGTGCTGTTGCTGATGCATCTAATTGTTATTTTTCCAATATAGGCTGCAACTTACAACCTTGCTCAGTCCAATCATCTTGGTCTCTTTGTCCGTCAGTTTGTGCTGAAACATTGCAATGTACTAGTTTTGTTTTTCAGCCCATAACTAATCTTGAAATATTAAAAGTTATTGGTACCTTAAAAAAATCGAATTCGTGTGATGCTGATAGCATCAGTAACTTTGACTTTAAACAAATTGGATGTCTCATAGTGGATGTCTTGGCATATCCTTTTAATCGTTGCGTGTTTGCAGGAGTCTTTTCAGATGACCTCAAATGCGCAGATGTCATTCCATTGTTTAAAAAAGGTTCTCCTACTGAGATCGGCAACTATAGACCCATTTCACTCCTTCCTACTTTCAGCAAAGTTTTTGAAAAACTAATGAAAAATAGGATAGTGAGTTTTTTAACTAAAACAAATTTCTTTAATCCCGTCCAATTTGGATTTCAAAAGGGAAAGTCTACGGAGGACACGCTCTTACAGTATTGTTCTCAAATAATGTCACACCTCGTTGGAAAAAAATGTACGGCTGGTTTATTTATTGATATAACCACAGCTTTAGATATGGTTAACCATAATTTTTTGTTGAGAAAACTGGAAAACGCTGGCTTCCGTGGATTTATCCTTAATTGGTTCAGGTCATATCTGAAAAATAGGTCGCAGAGAGTTAAGATAGTTGAAATTAGGAGCGAAATTAAGTTCTTAAAACTGGGTGTTCCTCAAGGCTCTGTTTTGGGTCCAATCCTATTTATAATTTATATCAATTCGCTATTTGATCTTAATTTTAAAGGTTCACCTACTGCATTTCTCTTCTTCTCTAGGCTTCTCTTATGGTCTGAACAGTCCTTTGGACCTGGTTTCTGATATCAATTGGGATCTAATCTATTGAGACACTGGTTTGCAAAACATAATTTAGTTATAAGCTCCAAAACTAAAATAATGTTTTTTAACTTCGTGTGCTTCCACGCACCTGAGTGTGAAAAATACAAACTGTCTAACTATAATTGTTCGTTTCCCTTTCCCACTTTTTGTAGTAGTCTAAACTCTAGTGATAAATGTTTTTTAGTTGAGATAGTCGACGACTTTAAGTACCTGGGGCTCACCCTCGATTCTAGAATGAGTTCTTTGAATCACGCAGACTCATTGAGAAAGTACTGTCGATGTACACTTAGACATTTTTACTTTTTGTGTAATTTATGCTCAAATAAGCTGTTAAAGATAATTTACTATGGAATTTTCCATTCAAAGCTGCAATACGGAATTACTTGTTGGGGAGGTACGAGTATCTACCTAAATAAAATACAGCCGTTGCTGATTTTGCAGAAATACATTTTAAGGAAAATTTGTCATAAACCAGGTAGATATCCAAGCTTTCCTTTGTTTTGCGACAAAAAAAATTCTTCCAGTTCGCCACTTGTATTGTTTTAAAGTGCTAAAAATGTTTTTCATGATTCAAATTCAAATTATAATTTACGGGGAAACCTCTCTAACATGTTGTCTGTACCTTTTTTCCGCACCACTGCGTAACGTAATTTCTTTTCTGTTTTATCTTATCGGTTGTTTTATAAACTCCCACAGTCGATCACGGCAATATCAATACCTGGAACATTTATGATTAATTTTTTTGTTTTAGAATCTCTAATTTCTGATATTCTGGTATAATTATATCTTTTGCTTTTATTATATTGATACTGCTAGCTACTGCTTTTTGATTTAAATTTTCTATGAATTAACTTATTACTTAATTTTTATGAAGTTGCTTTTTGAGGGTCACCCCACCCAAAACTTACCTTTTATTGTATATATATTGAGGTGGCATTCGACTCTATTTTATTTTTTTTAACTTAAAATATGGAATGTCACTTATTTTCTTTTTTTCCCGTGACATGAATTATATTGGGTCTACAAGTAAGTTTCCAGCGTTTTTTTTTTTTTAAATTTGAAGTTTTATTATGAAAACATAGTTACAATGCTTTATTCAAAGTATCGTCCATCGGAAGCTACAACTTTCCCCCATCTTTCTGGCAATTTATGAATTCCGGACCAAAAAAATTTCTCGTCTTTCGAGCCCAAGAACGTATCAAGCCAATTTTTGATTTCCTCTACTGAGCTGAAGCGTATTCCCGTAAGAGCGTTCTGCATCGAACGAAACAAGTGGTAGTCAGATGGTGCCAAGTCTGGACTGTAAGGCGGGTGAGGCAGAATTTCCCATCCACTATTCTCCAAATAGTTTTTCACCGAAACCGCAACATGTGGCCGAGCGTTGTCGTGATGAAAAATGACGGACTCATGCCTGTTCTCATATTCTGGCCGTTTTTCTTTTAATGCCCGCTTCAGACGAATTAGTTGGGTTCGATATAATGGTCCTTTGATGGTTTCACCACTCGGAAGCAGTTCGTAGTAGACGACACCCTTTTGATCCCACCATATGCAGAGCATGACCTTATTCACGTGAATATTTCGTTTCGGTGTCGATTGGGCGGGCTCGCCGGGCTTTGTATACGATTTTCTGCGTTTAGGATTATCATAATAAATTCATTTCTCATCACCAGTGACAATACGATGCAAAAATGATTTATTTTTATACCGCTGCAGTAACATTTCGGACATGCAAAATCGCCGTTCGACGTCTCTTGGCTTCAATTCGTATGGCACCCAGTTTCCAACCTTTTGAATGAAACCCAGTGCTTTTAGGCGCAGGGAAACGGCTTGTTGCGTGACGCCCAATGATGCAGCAAGTTCTTCTTGAATCTGACACGGATCTTCATCCAGTAAAGCGTCCAATTCCTCGTCTTCAAAACTTTTCGGCTTTCCGGGGCGATCTTTGTCTTCAACTCCAAAATCACCACTTTTGAACCATTTGAACCACTCGCGGCACGTCGATTCACCAATACATTCCGCCCCATAAGTTTTCGAAAGCAAACGATAGGCCTCAGCCGCACTTTTCTTCATATTAAAGAATAAAAGCAGCGCTTCCCGCAAATGACGTTTATTTGGCTGGAAACTTGCCATGATTTTGCTCGATAAAACGTACGACACCGATAGAACTGCTCAAATATAACGCTGCAAAGTTGTTGACAGATACAAAACCTACAAATAAAACACATGGGGTCTGACATTTCTGCCCGGGATCCACTGGTGGCGCCATCTCTGACAAACGCTGGAAACTTACTTGTAGACCCAGTAGTATGTATTATATTGTATATTGAATAAGAAAAGAATAAAAAAATAAAAAAATCTAAATCTAAGAATTACAACAATTATCACGGGTCACTGGCCAATAGGCTCACACGCTGCCAAGTTAGGAATTTTTTTTAACCACACTACCGTAGCTGTAACAACTTACACGAAAAGGAAACCCTATTCCGCTTTCTCTGTGACTGCCCTGCACTAGGTACTCGTAGAACCAGGCATCGCACACTTGTTAAATCCTCTTCTCAAGGAGTTATCGGAGATTTTTGGCATGTAATTCTGCAACATTATTAATATACTCAACTTCACTAGATGGATCTAAAAATTAGCAATACATCTAGGTCACGGCGTGTCCGCGCTACTTGTTTAACAACCAGTCCTACCTACCTACTTGTACTTGATTTAGACTTTTATTGGGATAGTTTTTGACATAATGTCAAACGTCTTCGCAGCTGCGAATGCCTTCTGCGATTTCTGCGTTTTTCTGCCTGTTCTAATAAACGTCCTGCCATTTGGACATTCCTATCAACATTTCGGCTCAGATATTCCAATCTCGCTCGTTGACCGTCACCGTTGCAGAAACCATCGACATAAACCATGTCTGCATGTTTTGTGTTAAAAAGTCCATCAGTGAGGATATTATGAATTGAACGTCAATAACTTGGTTAAAAAATTTTCAGAAAAAGAATTTGTAATTTTTTTTGACCTAAAAAAAAATGGGCGTTACCTATCTGAAGTGATCCTTTTTTCCCCTTTTAGGCATGATAAAATGAAGGCTGTTTTTTGTTTTTAAATCGTTACACTCGTATATACGGGGTGTCCCCTAATTCGTCAAGGATAATTTGGGAAAAGATTTTTGGGTATATCGTTGTGCATTCAGAGTCTATGTCTAATATTGATATCAATTTCGTTTAGGACTTTATTTTTAGGAAAATATCAGCCTTTGTAACTGCGCTTAAATGGAGTTGATATCTTGTTTGAGTCTTTAGATATCTAATTTCTAAGCCTGTTCCATTTTTCTTGCCCATGGTGATCTTTGACTTTGAGGTCACTTTTCTCCAGAAAATGCTTAATAAACATAACGTTTTGCTATTTTTTTTCTTATGAGCGTAACATTAATAAAAAAAGAAATTATCAACGAGTTTGCAGAGAAACCCATAGATTTTATGATACTTGGGAAAATCATGGTTTTTCTATATATCTGTGACACAGTTATTGAATTTCTCTGCTCATCGAATGCTATGTTTGGAGTAGCATCTCTCCATTGCCTCGATCATGAATGTGGTATTGTTGGTCGGGTAAAATTTAGCACATTGATGACACTGATCTTCATCATTTAATACAAGGTTTAAGGGGTTGAAGAGAGCTTTAGGGCTTAGCGTTTGACGGTTTTTTAGAATTTAAACCGAACAACTTTAAATCTTCTCATAGCATTTCCCCGCTCTTGTGAAGTCTGAGATAGCCATAGATGTACCTTTGCTGCAACCAAATAGTGGTCCGAGTTTACATCGGTCGCTTGAAATATTCGGATATCTGATGAGCCTGGTTCATTGTTTTATGAGCAGGTGACCTCCATGTTCCTTTTTAATACTGACGTGTCGTAACTGTGTGCTGGAGCCTAAAATGGTTTAGATCTCATGTTTAGAACTTTGTTACGAAGTCGAAAAACTCATGGAAATGTTGTGCGATAGGATCTGCTAGTTCCTTTATTGGGGCGTGAGCGGATATCATGTCAAAGGTGAGGAGCTTAACTTTGATACGGATTGTTACATAGCGTTCGTTCACGTGTAGAAACCTCAAGATTTCTTGGACTAGCCTATAATTGTTCACGAAGGTGATTTCCCCCTCATTTGATGAAAATCTTTGTCCTCCGAGAGCAGTTTTTAGATGAGGAACAAAAAGAAATCACTTGGGGCTAGATCTGGTGCATAAGGCGGATGGTCAAGCAGTTCAAATCGTAATTCATGGATTTTCGCCATGACAACCGCTGAGGTGTGAGATGGCGCGTTATCTTGGTGAAACAGGATTTTCTTTTTCTGCAAATATGGCCGTTTTTCCGCAATTTCTGCCTTCAAAGGCTTGGCAAGTAATGATGCGTAGTATGCTCCTGTAATGGTTTTTTTTTTTTGAAGATAATCGATTAAGAAAACTCCTTTACTATCCCAAAAACCAGTCGCCATCACTTTTCCAGCCGAAAAAACAGTTTTTGCTTTTTTTGGAGCCTGCTCGCCCTTTGCAGGCCACTGTCTTGACTGAATTTTTGTTTCGGGCGTATAATGGTGTATCCAATTTATTTTGCCTAAACTGCGCCAACAGAGCGTTGGAAATGTTCATTCGAACACGCTTTTGGTCTAACGAAAGCGAACGCGTCACCGAACGCGTCACCGAACGCGCTGATAGCTTTCTCATGCCTAAATCTTGATTCAATATGTAACAAACACGTTCTTTGGATATTTTCATAGCCTCTACTATATCTCTCACTCAGGGGCGATTCCTCTTAGTTAGCTAGTATAGCGGCGCTAAACCAAGAATCTAAATTTAAAAAAAAAAGTATTTAATTCTTTGAAATACATTTTATACGAAAAATACAACGAATAAAAGGTTAAAGTAATTACATATGAAGATTAATGATTGCAATAATTAATGACATACAAATTAACAAAACAACCTATCTATTTACAAATCAAATTTTCCTACACACAACACAATACTCCCATACAAAAAGTTTCTCTTAAAATATTCTTTAGCGTTCAAATTTGCGATATCAAGCTTCTTGCCTGCACACACGCAATCCAAAACTAATATGAAAAAAAGTATCCAGCTTGTAGCATTTTAGCGTACAAAATTGCGCTCCCAAATTCCCTACAATCTATCTGTCGTAAGCAAAGCACAGTTAAGTAAACGGAAGGATTAGCGCAAACGAATGCGATAAAATTCAAAAGTAAGTAAGCGCCAAGCAGTTACATTTTGAGTAAATATTATATTTGCGGTGCCTTGGAATATAAGAGTGCGCTCTTGTCTTGCTTTTTATTTGTGAGAAGTGAGATGAAAGTAACGCAAAGGACTTCAAATTATGTTATATGCATATGTAGATCATAGTGAAATACACATAACTTTATTTTTCCATTTTTATTTTATCTATTTATTTATTTTTTTGAAGTGTGGGTACCTATATCTTAACGCTTGAAAAACATATTGGTGGTACTTATCAGTGTTAAGGTAGTCTTTGTGCTCACATTGCTGAAATCTTTTTGTGGCAAATTTTCTACAGTTATTGTAAGATAGAGATTAGTTTTGTTTCGTTCCATAAAAACTTTGTATCTTTTTAATTTGGTAGGAAATAAAATGGAATCCGCAACAATAACTGCTCAAATAAAATCCATAATTAAAGATTTACGTATTAGAGAAATCATTTGGAACAAGATCGTTTTCGGAAAAACTTTTAATTATTCAAAATGGACCCCTGTGCCTAAAACTTTCAGGTTTAAAATCAACGCACAAGGACCGTAATAATGCTCTAACCACACTTCAAGAAACACAAACAAAGAGCATCCCATTTACAATGTGTGTTTAAACCAGCTAGATTTGGTGAAAATAGGATAGATGAAGCTTTAAGATCCCAGTTAAGAACTGCTAACACTCAACATAACATCCAGGTTAGGAAAAATCGTGAGGTGCTCAAACGCCTAATAGATGTGACATGTTATCTGGCAAATCAGGAGTTATCATTTAGAGGCCATAATGAATCAGTTTTGTCCTTAAATCGAGGATACTACATAAATTGAGTTCTTAAATGTATTAAAACAATACGACCCTATATTACCACAGCACCTTGAAATGGCAACGGTATTTAAAGGAACCTCAATGGTGATTCAAAATGATCTGATCAAAGCGGTTGGTGAGTTTTTAAACAGTCATATTTCCAAAAGAATTAAACAGTCAGAGTTTGTTGCAATAATGCTTGACGAGACTTCAGACATTATCTGTTGTATTTCAGTATTATTTTAATAAGAGAATTCATGAAACTTTCGTTGGATTTATCGATGTAAATTCTGGGCGAACAGCAGAAGATTTGTTTCATTTAGTAACAGCTCTGTTGGAGAAATATGGCATTAAAGATAATGCCATAGCCCAGACTTACGACGGGCTTCCGTTATGAATGGAATGGACTCCAAATGAAAGTTAGGAACGTATGTCTCAATGCTGTATTTGTCCACTGTTATGCACACGTATTGAATTTAGTGCTGTCTCAAGGATTAAACAATATAAGAGAGAGCAGGATTTTTTTTAACACTTTGAATGGCATCGCTACGTTCGCATCTCATTCATCGTTAGCCACGACTAGGTGGTGCTTTAGTTCACGACTTGTCAATGTAGTCTACTCTTACGAAAACATTCAACAATATTTTGAATGTATTGGGTCTACAAGTAAGTTTCCAGCGTTTTTTTTTCAAAATTTGAAGTTTTATTATGAAAACATAGTTACAATTGTAGGAAAAATCCAAATTCACCGACAGAAGAAATTCACCCAGCAGCAATAAAATACCACTTTCAAGTTTTGACTTCGAGTTCTTTATTTAATACACCTTGCCTACAACCATTTGGTACAACTCGCTGACGATTATTACTTTTTTTTCCACTGCAGAAGTGCAGCCTCCTTTTATACCAGCACGAGAGCTATGGTGAGTACCGCTTCTTGCACTGGTTCGTTGATAATCAGCCAATGGCACGCTTGATGACCATCGGCCGATTTGCATGCCGTTCTGTATTATCATCGCATGATGGTCTGATGCGTAAGCTGCATTGTTGTTCGAGTGGTATGATTGGAGTCGTCTGATGATTGTCATCCGATAGAGTGTGGACTGGTGGTGTGATGAGTAAGCCGGATTGTTGTTGGAGTCGTATGATTGAAGTTCGTTTGCGTGGGATGACTGGCTGCAAGTGCGTTGGTATGGAAAAGGTTTACACAATGCTTTATTCAAAGTATCGTCCATCGGAAGCTACAACTTTCCCCCATCTTCCTGGCAATTTATTAATTCCGGACCAAAAAAATTTCTCGTCTTTCGAGCCCAAGAACGTATCGAGCCAATTTTTGATTTAATCTACTGAGCTGAAGCGTATTCCCGTAAGAGCGTTCTGCATCGAACGAAACAAGTGGTAGTCAGATGGTGCCAAGTCTGGACTGTAAGGCGGGTGAGGCAGAATTTCCCATCCACTATTTTCGAAATAGTTTTTCACCGAAACCGCAACATGTGGCCGAGCGTTGTCGTGATGAAAAATGACGGACTCATGCCTGTTCTCATATTCTGGCCGTTTTTCTTTTAATGTCCGCTTCAAACGAATTAGTTGGGTTCGATATAATGGTCCTTTGATGGTTTCACCACTCGGAAGCAGTTCGTAGTATACGACACCCTTTTGATCCCACCATATGCAGAGCATGACCTTATTCACGTGAATATTTCGTTTCGGCGTCGATTGGGCGGGCTCGCCGGGCTTTGTATACGATTTTCTGCGTTTAGGATTATCATAATAAATCCATTTCTCATCACCAGTGACAATACGATGCAAAAATGATTTATTTTTATACCTCTGCAGTAACATTTCAGACATGCAAAATCGCCGTTCGACGTCTCTTGGCTTCAACTCGTACGGCACCTAGTTTCCAACCTTTTGAATGAATCGCAGTGCTTTTAGGCACAGGGAAACGGCTTGTTGCGTGACGCCCAATGATGCAGCAAGTTCTTCTTGAATCTGACATGGATCCTCATCCAGTAAAGCGTCCAATTCCTCGTCTTCAAAACTTTTCGGCTTTCCGGGCGATCTTTGTCTTCAACTCCAAAATCACCACTTTTGAACCGTTTCAACCACTCGCGGCACGTCGATTCACCAATACATTCCGCCCCATGAGTTTCCGAAAGCAAACGATAGGCCTCAGCCGCACTTTTCTTCATATGACGTTTATTTAGCTGGAAACTTGCCATGATTTTGCTCGATAAAATGTACGACATCGATAGAACTACTCAAATATAACGCTGCAAAGTTGTTGACAGATAAAAAACCTACAAATAAAACACATGGGGTCTGGCAATTCTGCCCGGGATCCACTGGTGGCGCCATCTCTGACAAACGCTGGAAACTTACCTGTAGACCCAATATTCAAAATGATGAGACATGTACATGGAAAAGTAATGATCGAATGGCTGCATCGGGATACTGTAGTTTTTTGAAAAGCTTTGAAACTGTTTTTCTTTTGAATGTGTTTTCAAAACTTTTTTTACACTCAGATACACTTTTCAATACATTACAAAATGCCAATATAGACATTGTTTTTTGTACAAACCAAATAAAAAAGCTTGATGAATTTCTTAAAGTTTGAAGAAAAGAAGGGTTTCAGGAAATTTGGCAATCATTTGGCAGGCTATGCCATCAACGAAAAGCTCGAAAAGATCAATTTGAAGAAATGAAATGAAATACAGGAAATTATTCCTTGAAATAGTTGACAATTTAAGTATGTAGATATCAGAAAGGTTTGCATCCTTTGAAAAACTAAAATATTTCTATTTACTAAACGGGAACAATTTTAGTAACTATCGCCAAAAAAACAATTTTCCTGAAGAATTAATTAAAAATCTAATTGAAAACTACCCGATCATATTTGAATTCACTCAATTAAAGAATGAATTGACTGTTTTTTTATGAAAACATAGGCGCTGTACAGCCAACAGGTACTACATCAGCAGGACCGTCAAAAACGACAACACCATTTGATGTCTTGCTCTGGATGGAGACAAATATCGCCGACAGTTTTGAGCAGGTGTACAAGCTTTCAAAACTTATATTTACAGTACCAGCTTCAACGGCGTCTATAGAGCGGTCCTTTTCTGCATTGAAGAGGATAAAGAAGTACCTTCGAAGCACTCAAGGTCAGGAGAGGTTAAGCTATTTGGCTATCATGTCTATCGAAAAGGAATTTTTGAAAGAGCTGAAAGAAAGTGACGAATTTTACAATCGAGTCATCGAAAATTTTGTGACCGTTGACAGACGAACCGAATTTATGTATCGGTAAGATTTTCAAACCATGCATTTTATATTATTTATTTGTGGAGTGTATTTTTCTTTGTATTTCTTGTAGTTATTAATAAAATTAAAAAATCACGATTCGTTTTTTAATTTAAACTTTCCTAGAGCACGTAGTTAACCTAATGCTTAAGGCCAAGAATCGCCACTGCTCTCACTTTGATTCGGCGGTCGTCTAACACCATTTGGTGAACTTTAGCAAATGTTATCGTCAGTGGTTGCAGTTTTTGGACGTCCCGAACCTTCATCATCTCCCAAGATCTTACGGCCACGTTTAAATTCAACTGCCAAAAATTTCACTGTATTAAATGATGGTGCAGAGTCCCCATACACAGAGTCTAACTCAGTTTTGATTTGCGTAGCAAATAGCAGCTCGATACTCAATTTTTTCCATTTTCACAAAAAACACTCACATCGACTCACTCACTACGCATCCAAAATTACTGAAACTTCGGTAAGTAACTGTCAAAAGATGCACAACTAGCATTCACCAGCTTTTATTAACGAGTGCCGCTATCTTTACGTTGACAACCTTCGTAAAATTCCGCTAGTTGTGCGAATTCCCACACTGTGCAACATAGTCGTGGCCAACATTTCCATGAAATAATCTTTAAGAAATAAATGGCAAGTATAGATTTGTAAACTCAAATAAAATTTTTTTAAATTTTTGCCCTCATCCAGTGTTTTTTCTTTGACAATTAAAAACCAAACGCTTAAAAAATCCCCCGTTATATAACAACCACGGTTTTGATTTATTTTAAACCTACGTTAATGCCATTATGCATGGAATAGCACATCACTCGGCCTCGCCTTTTCCAAGTCAGTCAGGCAGGCTCCAGTACACTGGTTATTGTTTTTATTCCATTGGATATCTGACACTATTCTAGATTCGGCATGTATGGCATCATGCCCCGCCATAAAACCGAATTGATTATCCAGAACTGTAATTCTGTCCTCAACCCACTGAGTCAAAACCCTATTGCTAACCTTTTCGAACAACTTACTGATATTCGGAAGGAGACTTATCGACCAGAGATTCACCGGATTACATACCAATTGAAGAACGCTCGCCGTAAGTTGACCCAGCCGCCAAATTTCTCCATCACAACTTTACAACAACGTCCCTCGTATGGCATGTAGCACCGTCTTGTTGAAACCACAGCTCGGATATATCGATGTTGTCGAGCTCGATTTCGAAAGAAATAAGATCCGATGATGCCGCCATGTCATAAAGCGCACCAAACAGTCAATCTTAGTGGACGCATTGATGTTTAGCTGAACACTTGTGGATTGTGTTTGCTCCAATAATGACAATTTTGCATGTTGACATAGCCGCTGAGCCAAAAATGGACGTCGTCCGAGAAGATAATCCGGATCTCCGCCCAATATTTTCAGCGCCAAATTAGCGAACTCACTGCGTTGTCTATTGTCGTCCTGCTCTACTACTTGCGTCAGCACAATCTTCTACGGATGTAGGCCCAAATCTAACAAAATAGGCCAAGTTGGCCCTCTAGCGATGCCCAATTCAGCTGATCAGTGCCGAATCGGCATTTCTGGGTCTTTTTCGATACTGGCCGCTGCGGTGGCTATGTTTTTTTCATTTCCCATTAATCTCTGTCTTGCTGGTGGCTTAAGATCCAAAAGAGTGTACTCACGCTTAAACTTTTCCACGTTTCGACGAATTGTCTGCACGCTGAAGCCATGAAGACGACCTTCACCAAGAAATTCACATTGCGTATTTACAACTGAGCCGGAATTTCGATGATACCATATTTTTTTAATAATTTACGCACGTTCAGTAAGCGTAGAACGATTCATAGTGAAGGGGCAAGCCTTATTGAATATTTTGACAGCTGGATACTTAACACCTGCTGAAACACAACAATTGGAAAAACTATCATTGCTAACTGGTAACAAGAAGTTCAAACTGGAGAGATATTCGAAACAAGCTGTTAGGCATTTACGGCGTTCGATTAAGGACTTCACACGAATAGGTAGACCATTCCAGAGCTTAACAGCATAAATGAAAAATTGCTTGAGTGATGTTAAGCAGGTGATATTTTAAAAAAGTCTCTAAGTCAAGGCCAAGGAGCTGACGACCTTCACATGAAATATGATCAAATCTACGAACATTGAAAACATACCGCGCAATTGATTTGAAAGCAACTTTTAGTTTTTGAAACGAGTACGAGTCAGAATCCGCAAACAGTTCACAGTCGTATGATATTATGGGTATTATTAGTGCCTTTACCAATTTGAGATAATCCACGTAGGGACGCATACATTTTATTGATTATAGAATTTATGTGAACATCCCAAGTTAACTTATTGTTAAAGGTTATTCCAAGGTTTTTTACCTGGTTAACGTACTCAACTTGCGAGGAATTTAAAAGGATAGGGGGGAAATTAGGGAGATACTGTTGATGTTTGGATATTGGTATGGCTTTAGTTTTGTCAGGATTCAGCTTTAGACCATTGCGTGTTGACCAGTCGAGAATAGAACATAGATCGTTGTTTATTTTTGCAACTGCAATAGGGAAACTAAAGTACAATTGAACATCGTCAGCATATACAATATATGATATTGACAATGCAATAAAATGGAGGGTAGATCATTTATAAAAAGAGAGAACAATAATGGACCAAGAATAGATCCTTGGGGAACACCACGATTAGCAGGAAGAACCGAAAACAGTTTACTATTACACGAAACAGCTTGCAAGCGATCAGTCATATATGAATAAATTAATTTATTAGATGTGTCAGAGAAGTTGAAATATGTCGTAAGTTTATCATAGAGAATATTCGGATTTACACAGTCAAATGCTTTAGAAAAGTCAAGTAGCGTTATCACAGTTGTACTCGTAGAATCAGCGTCAATTGCTTGTCTTACATCGTCAGAAACTTTAAGCTGATGTACAGCTATGTCCGCACCGGAACCCTGACTGCAGAGGATTAAGAAGCTGTTTGTCTTTATTTGGTGGCTTACAATCGATTCAAAAGCTTTGGATAAAAAAGGGAGGATAGCTATAGGTCGGTAATCAGAGTTTGTACCTTTTTTAGGAATCGGTATGATGTTAGACTTTTTCCAGGCTAACGGGTAAGTAGATGTCATAATAATGGTGTTAAAAATATGGGTGATGTAAGGAAGTATAAGAGGAAGGACAATTTTTATGAGGTCAGGATGAATATTATCTAGTCCGACTGACCTGCTTTTGATAGAGAAGATTGCTTTTCGCACATTACATATGTGAACTGCAGTCAAGGAAAATTCATTTTCTCTATCATCCTGTGATAACGTTTGGTTAGTGTCAGGCGGTATGTTTGGGATAGAGAACTTTTGATTCAACTCTTCTAAATCAATGTTGTCATCTGAGACTATGGAGTGTTGCTTATTCACATCAATGTTCCGAATTTCACTCCACAGAAATTTTGAGGAACGATTGGAATTAAATCTATTATTGTAGTACCTCAGGTTAGCGGATTTAATAAGGTTAGTTACAATGTTACGATTACATTTAAAACATCTAAGCATTTCGTCACAGCCAAAGTGTTTCCAACGGCAATATGATACATCTCTCTTTTTGATTGCCCTAAGAATATCATACGAAAGCCAAGGACAGCTGTGCGGCTTTATAACACGGGTCTTAATTGGAACATGTTTGTTAAATAGGTAGTCAATAGCATTGGTTAGGAATTCAATTTGTTTATTGACGTCAGGTGTCAAGTAGATTGGGTACCAATTAATAGACGAACAATCGCTAAAAAGACTATCAACGTTGATATTGCGAAAATCACGATACTGGATAGATAAAAAAAATTTTAAAAAATGAAGTTTGGACCAATTTTTTTCAAAATTGTGAAATGAAGTGCTAAATTGAACTCTTGTGGTCGATGCCTACATCACTTTTGAACTACACACAAAAAACCGAATGGATTTATGTCGTCTACTTTTTGAGAAATTTGAAAATTACTATTTATATTTTTTTCTTTTTTTTTTGTCATTTACATCGTCTTCCCTTGAGGTAAGTAAATGAATATAATAAATTAAACGTCTGGCAGGCGCCTATATCAATAGTTTCTTAATTAAGAGGTCCCGCTCACGCAACTTTGTTGCTCCACTCGGGGTATGTGCTTTTCGTCAGGCAGGCGCCTATGTCATCAATACTCTTCACCTACAGTACTCATTCCAAAATTATAGAAAATTCACATGTTCAAATGTTGTAGCAAATTATTCACTTTGCGTAGTATGTATAATGCACTCGATAATAATGCAAAATATAACCGAACAAACGGGTGACTTTTGTACTGTTGTGTTGTTTTTCATCCAGATGTTTTAAGGCGTGTAGTTATTGATATTCACAAAGGTCATTCTACACGGTGAATGACTCGAACTCTAACTTTTTAAAATACTATATAAAGCAAAAAATGTTGGAAAATACATCAATTTTCAAATTGTATCAGTAGTTTTCAATATGTCCGCCTTTGGCGCGAATAATGGCCTCGAGACGGCCGAAGAAAGCATCGCACGCTGCACGCAAGTGGCTCTGCGGTATTTTGGCCCATTCCCGGCGAAGTGCTCGTTTGAGGTGGTCCAAACTTTGGTATTTTTTAGTGCCAACCTTCGCCTTCAAAATACCCCAGACAGAGAAATCCAACGGATTTGCATCCAGAGAATTTTCAATCCATTGTGTCGAAGAAATGAAGTGTGGAACATTGTTGACGCGCTTTGTGAGACGGTGCTGAGTCTTGTTGAAATGTCCACGGTCTCCGACCGAAATGATTCTTTACCCAAGGCTTCTATACTGCCTCTAAGACAGTTTCACGGTATACGATCGCGTCCAAAATACGAACGGAGAGTGACCATCGGCGGTTATGACGGCCCAAACCATCACCATCGGTGCTGCCTGCTTTCTGGTGGCCGTCCGAAGGTGTAAATTTTGGAAGGACCTCTCTGGCAAGTAAACTCGGTCATTTTGTTAGTTGACATATTGCGACTCATCGGCAAAAACTAAATTCGGCAACTCACCACTTTCGATCTTTCGACTCTAACTTTTTACTGTTGCGGTGTAAGAGCGTGCGCTTTTTAGAACTTCAATGACTTAAGCCCAAGCCCATTTTTCAGTATGTGTTGCATCCGAGCCATTTTTCTTCCACTTCGACGCGGATTTCGCTCAATTCGAGCCTTCACTTTGCGAACCATTTCTACCGATGTTGCTGTTTTTTTTTATGACCACCTCCATGGCATTTTGCAACGCTGCCAGTATCACGGTAACGAGCTATGGTTCGAGACACAAATGATTTATTCATGTTGAGGTGCTGGAGGGCTCTAACGATAGCTACTTGTGGTTTTCCAGCCAAATATAAAGCAATCACACTATCACGTTTGAATTCCATCGCGGATAAAAATTTTTCAACACAACTGAGACGCAAATCGTTTAAAAGGCTTCTAAATAATAAAATTATCTGTCATGTGTCAAAATTTAAGCTCACTGTCATGAACGGTTTGGAAATTATAGCAGGCTGAATTCGGTTTCAGTTCGAGTCATTCAGGGTGTAAATTACTTTAACTATTGTCGTGAAATAGCCGAAATTATATCGTTTCACGTTGTTATTAACATTAGCGGCAAAGAAAAAACTGAACAAATCGACGAAACTTTTCTTACGAAAAGGAAATACCACAGAGGCCGTATTATTGAACAAATGACAATCGTGGTATTATGCTTGTTTTACAAAGAAGATAAGGTCGGACAGTTCTTTAAAGTAAACTCCAAATTTAAGGAAGGTTTGTGGCCTTATATCCATAAATACGTTGACCCCAACACCAGTCGTATTTGTACCGACAGCGCGCGCCAGTATATAGGTGTAGAAAAAATATTCTCTAGTTCCACAATACATGAAATTACGAACCACAGCAAAGGCGAATATGTTAAGAAGACCGATGCAACCAACACAATTAACGATCTGGAGAATCAGAACAAGCTTCTGAAAAAAACAATTTTATGCCGGAAAATGACAGACCACCTTTATCAATATATGGCACTTTTTTTTTTATCGAAAATACCGCCTTGAAAAAAAATATAAGGACGACTTGGGCTCCCGAACTCGTAATTTTTGCTGGACGTAAAAAAAGTATACCCATGTTTTATCGATGGTAAAGAAAGTGTAGGTTTGCAATTAAAGGACTTCGACACTCCCACCGTTCCCAGTGAGCACTTAGAAGGTATTTTACCGACAAAAAAACCTCGGCTCCTCACCATCAATTACGAGCTCAACGAACTCGTCAGTAACATCAGTACGGACGATGATTTTATGGACGAGACTTATATACCTTGAAAATATGCACATTAAAATTCGACTTGATTATTTTTAACTGACTACTAACTTACTGACAAACTGACTGGCTGAGACGCCGAATGCAATGCAATTCTACCTCCTCGTGGTGCATTCTGGGTAGCGCTAAATGATTTGCAATACTAAATGGAGTGAAAAGGGACCTCCTTGGGAATTAAAAAAATTTTTTTTTAAATGTTTTTTTTATATTATTCAACATAGTCCCATTTTAGTTTGATGCACTTACTCCAGCGATTTTCCAACTTCTTGATCCCGTCCGAAAAGTAATTTTCCGGAAGGTCTGTAAAATAATTCTCGCGTGAGCTGAATTTTTTATTGATGAGCCGTCTTTTGAGGTTTGGGAAGAGATAATAGTCCGAGGGAAACAAATCCAGTTACAAATCGACGCCAAAAGTCCGCCCGATTCCGCATCAGCAAGTCCAAACACTCTTTCGAAGTGGTCTCGCGTTCGTGTTTTTGGTCATTCGCGGCACCCAGCGGCAAGATAACTTTTTCATATGCAGAATATTGCCCAAAATATGGCATGTGCGCTCAGTACTAATCTTTGTGGTATCTGTTAGCTCACGCATCTTCACTTTCCAGTCAGCCAAAACCTTTTAATGTATTTTTTTGACATTGTCCTCTGTAACCGCAGGGCAGGGCGTGCCGCTACGGACTGACGGAGCATTAGCCCCATAATATTTATCCAACTTTTCTTTTGTTTCCTTCGCCGGTTTGCCTCTCAAAAAATAATGTTTTATGAGAGAACGGAAATCGTTTTTGTCCACACTCAACATGATGCCAAACACGTCAACAACAATCAGCAGTCAAAACAAAACTAAAGACAGTATCGCACTGAAATTTGGCATGTCTGCCTAAATATGAACGGACTTCAAGGCACCATAACCTTTTTTGCAGTAGCAGCGCATTCTGGCGGTCAAGGATGTCACTTTTCACTCCACCTAGTACAAAGATGATAGGTTCATCAACATTTATCCTCAAAGTACCAAATAACAAAAATCTCATAAAAAAGTAGTTTTGCTTATTTTTAATTTTCTCAAAAACTAGACTACATAAATCCATTCGGTTTTTTGTATTCAATTCAAAATTGATATAGGCATCGACCACAGGAATCCAATTTAGTATTTCATTTCACAATTTTGGAAAAAATTGGTCCAAACTTCATTTTTAAATTTTTTTTATCAAAATTTTGAGTTTGCATGCGAATTTCTCAAAAACTATTGACAACAACTAATATAGCTGGAACTTAGGGTTGAAGAATAGGTTTCTGACTTTCGAAACTGGTACAGTACTTTATTGTAAGTATTGCCGTTGTTTTTTAATAATTTTTTTCCATTTTAAGTCATTTTTTAATAAAATTGCCCCTACCTCCTAAACGTTGCGAGATAGACCTCCGCCCCTCTCACAGTAAAAAATGCTTGTTTTTGACCCCTCTATAAAAAAACCGTTATCAATTTTTGGCGCCAAAGCTATCGTACTCCTTTTATTATCAAATGCTTTGCTCGAAACCTCCGTATCTCGGAGGAGATATGTTCCCGACCCCCTTCCCCACCCATACGATGGGTTAAGGAATATTCCCTTTATGTTTGCGACACCTTATCGGGAACACCC
Source organism: Volucella zonaria (assembly GCA_963966105.1). Taxonomy (NCBI): domain Eukaryota; kingdom Metazoa; phylum Arthropoda; class Insecta; order Diptera; family Syrphidae; genus Volucella; species Volucella zonaria. The sequence continues at coordinate 318,889,753 of OZ014530.1, read as the reverse complement.
TCTATATATTGTATGTATTTACTAAAAGTATATTTAAGGAATATGAAACGAGTTTTGGAGCAAATAAATCTGACAAAATCCCTTACACTTAGTTAATAAGGAAAACAAAAAAAATTAAGCAAACAGTTTGCTTTTGTATCACTTCTAGTACTCGCAAAAACAAATAAGTAAACATATTTTCTTTTTAAAAATACCAATGTGCCACTTTCTTTATTAGCACAATCGTAAAACCACACGCTCCGTCGAATTGTTTTGACACGGTATGACAAGGCAACAAGTAGAAACGATATAACGTTTTGCAAATTTGGATAAAAGTAAATAAAATCAGAATTAATTTTTTTTTTTAAAAAATAGAAAAACAAACAAACAAAAACCGAAATTGTTGGCTTTCTTTGCCTTTGTCTTTGTCATTTGGTTGGGCTTTTCGTCATATATTCGCACTGACTTCTACAACGTGTTTGCCGTCATGTTCATGAGATTGTATTCTCCCAGTGGTTCATCATTTAAACGATCGTTTCGCGGAAATTTGTCTTCATAAATTGCTGGTGTTCTATGAATTTTTGGTTTATCCATTTATTTCTATTTCTTTAAAGCGAACAGAAAGTATTACATCTTTCCACATACCTTATTGTGCGGTAGACGTCGTCAACTCAGACAAACAGTTTTTACCAAAAAATTAAGCAAATATGTATCTTAATGTGAGAATAAACAATCTTTTTTTTATGTCTGTCATAAAATACTATAACCGGTTTTTGCAATAAAAAGAAGTAAAATTTATTGGCGTATTCATACACATTAATATTTATGTCATTAAGTACAGATGCTTATTTAAGCAAATAAACTTGTGTTTGGTTGCTGACTGCAAACATTGTTTGCTGATTTAAATAATATTCACAGCGATTCTGTTTGTCGTATTTTGGGTAAACTATGTGCTACTTGAAGTTCCTAAAACCTCTCGCATTTAGTAGATAATATGAAAGTATTCATCTCTAAAGCTGTCATCCTATATCCCAACTCGTACATAATAATTTTATCTAAGCACACATGGGGTGATAAGAGATTAAACGAAAAAGATCTGGAAACGATCTTTATCCTTAAAATCAAAATAATTCTGAAGCACCTACGAATCACAAAATAGGAGTAACTCCCTGTGGAACACTAAACCAAGCTCAAAAAGGCACAGAGTTGTACATATCACGTTACTCATTTATATCGTGCTACCGTCAGTGTAATCCCAGGCCGCAAGAAACAAACTAATCCAGTTAGCTCGGTATTTGGCCAACTGCCTCACGTTGTACTAATCGACTAAATTGAGGTCCCCTTCCACGTCGACTTTTTGGGATACGCACATTTTTATAGCTCGTAGAGTTCGTTGTCACACATCCTTTTCATGTGTCTTTCTAGAGCATTTGACAGCGTTTAGAATCAGGCCCTTTTGTCGAAAATGCGTGCTTTTGGGATCGACGGCTGTCTTCTTCAATGGATTAGATATTACCTTCGGAAAGTTAAATTCAAGTTGTCTTGGATGGTTTCAAGTCTGATATTCACAAAATAAATACTGGTGTGTCCCAGGGCTCCGTTCTCTCTCCGACACTCTTTTTAAATTTCATCAACGATCTCTTGTCTGCTACTTCTAATTCAATATATTCCTTTGCTGACGACAGTACTCTCTGCTTTTCATATTCTTTCCAGGATTTACGTTCCTGCTTTCTGGAAACAGCATGAGTATGCTAAGTTCATGAAATTTTGTTATTAACAGGATATCCAATTGGGGAACTACCAACAGAGTAGAATTTAATGCTTCCAAAACACAATGCTGTCTGCTGTCGTCAAAGCGAAATTTAAATACTCAGCCATTATACATGAATGGCGCTTGCATCGTCGAAAATGATAAATTTTCCATTCGCGGTATGTGTGTCAATGACCACATATTCGGCGTCGTCAAAAAAGCGATGTCAGAAATACTTCACCCCTCTGATCAGCCTTCAATACCACCTTGATCAAAAAGTTCCCGACCACACCACCGTGTGGCGCTGCCATTGTTCCGATTTGATCTCTGTTTTTTTGTTAAGTTGGTATGTCTGTTGTGGACATTCCCTTTAAATCTTAGTATCATAGCTTGACATTTGCAAAAGTTTCGTAGCCAAGAGTACATCTAACACCGTGTGCGTTAACGATTTTTTACAATTTTAGAAATGGATTTCAATTTGCAACGAACTTGTACTCGTATTAAATTTTGCGCAAAAAAGGGATTTAATGGTGCACGAACGTTGAAAATGTTGGAAAAGTGCTTCGGCAACGATGCTCTAAAGAAAACGGTCGTTTACCAGTGGCACGAGCGGTTCAAAAATCGTCGTGAGTCAATCGAAGATGATGAACGCAGTGGCACACCATCGACATCGAAAACCGACGAAAACATTGATGAAGTACTCGTAAAAGAAATGTTGGTCAGTAACCGCAAATTAACTATTAGAGAGATGGCGGAGTACTTGAACATTGCCTGTGGGTCCGTCCAAGACATTTTGGTTAATGATTTGAGTTCCCACCATGTAGCAGCAAAGTTGGTGCCAAAAAACCTCAATTTCATGCAAAAAAGAGACCGTGTTGACGTCGTAAAAGAGATGATTTGCGAGGCTGAATCCGATCCCACATTCATCAAAAGGATCATTACTGGAGACGAGACGTGGGTTTATTAGTACGACACGCAATCCAGAAATCAGGCAAGTGAATGGCGTTCACCAAATGAGCCAGGAACAAAAAAACCACGTCGTTTTCAGTCAAAAAAAAAGGCAATTCTCACGGTTTTCATGGATTACAACGGTGTAGTGCATCGTGAATTTTTGCCAGAAAGCCAGACAGTAAACAAAGAGTATTACTCGTATTTGGGCGTTATGAGACGTTTGCGTGAAGCAATTCGCCGAAAGAGACCAGAATTTTGGGCAGAAACTTGTGGATTTGCACCATGATAACGCACCATCGCACAGTGCCATCATTATTCGTAATTTTTTGACGAAAAATGCAACAAATACGAGGACCATCCAACAGCCACCGAATTCACCTGATTTGGCTCCCTGTGACTTCTTGCTGTTCAATCGAGTTAAAAAACCACTACGGGGAACACGTTTCAGCAGCCGAGAGCAAGTAATGGAAAAATCGCAGGAAGCACTGATGGACATACCGAAAACCGAATATAAAAAATGTTTCGAGGATTGGATCAAGTGCTGGCATAAGGGCGTTGCAGTCGATGGGGATTACTTTGAAGGGGACAATATAGATTTGGATGAATAAACCTGTATTTCCTATTTTCTGAATACTTTTTGATCAAGGTAGTATGCAAGGCGTTTATGCGCCCGAAATTGGAGTAAAATGCCCACATTTCATCAGGTGCGCCACAAAACATATCTGCACCTGCCTGATAGGATTCAAAACAGTACGATGAAACTTATAGGTGATGACAATATCACACAGTCATTCAACACCCTCGAACACAGACGTAAAGTTTCCTGTCTCACCTTGTTGTATCGCTATTATCACCACCAGTGCTCCATATAAATCGCTAATAGCATTCCGCCCATTCAAACTTTCAACCGTAACACCCGTCTCACTATGAATGCTCATCAGTATACCCTCAAGCCCACTTTCGGACGTGCTCTAAAATATCGTGATTCGTCCCTAGGCCGTACAACTCGCTTATGGAATGCGATGCCTAGCTTTTTATTTCCTAGTCATTATAACCTTCAAACATTTAAAAGCAACGTTCACCGGTACCAGTCAGACACAAAAATCAAACAAAACACAAATATCCTACAACACATTGGATATGCCTACGAATACCTTCATTCTCCTCCGCTAGCGTTAACGCTCCTGCGTTATGGAGCAGCAAGAGTGCATACAGAGAAACCTAGCATTCTCGAACTAACTTGAAAGTGGTGCGAGCGTTAAGTAATACCCTTAAGACAGCTTGGCTCATGCTACAGACAATATACACATAGTACATTGGAAGAAAGATGCAAATTTTCCGCAAATACTGAAATCATAAATGAACGTCCCTTAAAAGATAAAAGTGTGGTATCCCAGATTGATTTTGGGGCCATCCGAAGACCCGACTATATTACTCTTCTGGCTCAAGTTCTGGCTGAAACTATTCCTACGCACAGGGTAAATTATTTTCGTAGATTCACACCAACAGGATTTCTGGTGTCCATAGAACCAGACAGACAATCGGTGCGAAAGGTCATCAAAACTACAGTGCGTGTTGTATCAAAGACCAATTGTTTTAAACGGGAGACGACTTTGAAAGTGCACCCCATGAAATAAATATCAGACAAGAGTCATCTAAGGAAGCAGTAGTGTATTTTCGCAAAATCTTGTTCTTGTCTTGTCGAAAGCTCTCATATACTGCCTGTTTTATTAAAATGGATTTCTTCTTACTGGTTTATAACAATATTATAGTGTTCGGCTTAGGTCCGGCCTTTCTATGGCATTCCTGGCCTCATCTGGAATTCCACAAGGCAGTCAGCTTGGTCCTCTTCTTTTCATTATTACTATTAACGATCTTGAGAGGGTCATTAAACTTTCGTTTTTTAAGACTAGTTCTTCTCCATGACGCTGGCCTTCTTCAAGAAGACCTTGATCGGTTTTCAATTTGGTGCCTCAAAAACTGCCTAGAATTTAATACAGCCAAAAGTCAATCTATAACCTTCTCACGTAAATACATCCCGTCTCCTCCCCGACTTTATTTTCTCTAAGATCAACCAATTCCCCTGGTTCAGTTTTTTCAAGACCTTAGCATATTATTCGACTGTGAGCTTAAGTTTCGTTCACATATCGATAAGGACTTTTCCTACCCGTACGTAACCAGATCTTCCTTACCTTATTCGACCTGTGCTTGAGTATGCCAGTCAGCTTGGTCCTCATTTCATCTAGTTCATGTTTCCCGAATCGAGGGTATTCAACGTCTATTCCTCCGATTTGCTCTCCGTAGACTGCTGTGGTACGAACTTTTAATCTTACCTCCGTATCAGGACCGCCCCAAGGTTCTCAATATGAATTCATTAGAAGAACGTAGGAACTTTTCACTTATCTACTGCTCTCAGGTTCCATCGACTACGCATCTCTGTTTCCTTCAACACTAACCTACGTAATCCACGTTGTCCTCGTCTCTTCTATGTCCAGGTCCACCGCACTTCTTATGGCTTCAATGAACCAATCACCCGTATGCTCCGAAGGGTCAACTCAAACCTCTCCGTTTTTGATTTCAAGCTGAGCACTCCTCGTGTCAAACAAGATCTCCTCCATCATTCCCTTGGATCCTAGCTCTTAAGTCTTACTTTTAGTTTTAAAGTTAAATTAAGCCCCCACCAAAATTAAGCCTACAGCGCCATGGAAGTTTTTGAGGCGAATAGTTAATCCAAAAAAGTCGCTTCCCTCTTCGTCCCTCCATCATGTGGTATCGGAGTACTCGATCCTGGAGATAGCTGTCAAGTATTTTACTAAGTTAGTCCGGTACACTTTGCCGCCTCAAGGCTTCTCGGTAGTCGGTTCATCTTGCCGAGTTAAATGCGTTCTTGACCTCGACGTCGACAGGGCACTCCTCGTCTTGTCTGGGGCTAGCCAAGCCTGCTTTACGATCTCTATAACTTCGACAACCACCATAAACGCCGAGCTACCCTCGCGGAACGCATATTGATTATCAGAGAGATTCTAGCACTCATTTATTCACGTTCGTAGCATCTTCTCAAAGTTGTTCCTAGCCTTATCCACTGTAGCCTAGGTTCGGATTCAGCTTGCATTGTCGGTAACAATCTCCGTAGTATAACTCAGAGTCTTTTGTCATCCTGTTTATGGCGATGACATCTGCTGTACAGGAGTGTAGAGATTCCACTGGTTGTTCGGCTGAACAGGGTCTGTTCAAACACTGTTTTTTTTTTCAACAGGATCGTGATCAGTAAATCCTTCCTTATCCGTTGTTAGTAGTTACCGCTTAAGAGTAAGATTTTCACGTGGCCAGTTGGCAGTTAGCTAACCCTGGCCGTTTTGGCGGTTTAAGAACAACTATTGACTCATTGAAGATTCATCGCCTATATTCATCTCTATTTCAGCAACACTCACAACATAGTAATACCTCAGTACTTATAATTCCTGATGGAATGTTGCTCTCATGTAAAAAGATCCAGGCTCGTCAGATCAGGCCATTGCAATTGTGGGTATATTGAATAACCGTTTATGGAGGACATGATTAGGAGCATGTTCACGAATCAAGTTTAATACATCACGAGTTGTGCGGGCTGTGCCTTAATTTTGTTGAAACTTTGTACTTTACTTGTAAGTCACGCTCAAGTATGGTAAGAGATCGGTCTACAGCTACCATAGCATTGATCATGCCGCCTGTATCTCCATTATTTTCAATTTACTGGTAGTTAAATTAGATTGGGTAATTTGGCGGCAATTCCATCAAGTCCCTCCGGTGTAGGACGTTCTGTAAGATTATCTAGTCGATTTCTATGGTGCAACTCACTCATATTCAATATGTGTAGCAGAAAGCAGAAAGAGCTCACACCTTTCGAAAAGTCTCGTTAGTTTGAGAAAGCAAAATCCTACCTTCTTTCCTGTTGAAATGGGTTTATCATACAATACTTTCTTGCTTAGCCACTATGCTTCCATAAGAAGGGAACGTTCTAGGACAGTGTAGATCCACCTATGGTCGCATCTCCCACATTTTCCTAACAATTCTGTTCCGGTCTGATCACATCCACGCAACGAACACCTAGCCAGTGTCTCATGTAATGCAATACAAGCCATCTCAGCTGTATTAGATAGCTGATTTGGTAGAGCAGACCTTTAATCTATAGCTTCTCAGATAAAATAAAATTCTTGCCCAGAAGCTCTTTCAAGCGCTTGGTTTTTTGTTCCGGTGCTTACTTACGTATTCGGCCAGCGACACTTGGAGAGTCTGAGCCTGAGCTAATGCCGCTTTCCGTCCTTCACGGTCCCGGGCACGCTGCTTCCAGTTTACTAGACCAAGGCTTCTGACGTCCGCGATTACTTGACCTTTAAACCGGAGGTTCGGTCTTCCTTTTCTTCGTGAACCAGGTGGCTAAGATTCAAAGATTTTCTTAGCTGGAGCCTTCCCATCCATTCGACTAGATCCACGTCTTTTTACAGCTCGTAGAGTTCCCGGTTATATCTACTCCTCCACGCAGACAGGACCAAATATTCGATGTAGAATTTTTCTTCCGAAGAATCCCAAAAATCTGCTCCGCTGTCCAGCATTCAGCTCCATAAAGACAGGTAAGATCAGGGTATTGTAGAGCTTGATTTTGGACCTTCGAGTTAGGACTTTGAATCCTAGTTGTTTGGACAAACCAAAGTAGCAGCGGCTGCCTAAGGCTATTCTTCGTCGAATCTCCGCTAGGGCGTCATTTGTGGAGTTTATACCTACACTACCTCAAAATGATAGCTGTCGATTGTTAGGGTCTGTCCTAGATGGTGTTCGACGGATCGGATTTTGGTCGACAGCAGGTACTTTGTTTTATCCGCATTCATCATGAGACCAACTCGTTTGGTTTGTTGTTCTATAGCAGTACAACGCTGGGAATGGACGATGATGTCAATATCGTCTGCATGGTGCAGCAGCTGGATGGATTTGTTAAATATGGTGCCTTCTGTGTTTGCGCCGGCCTTTCGCACTATCTGCTCCAGCACCAGATTAAAGAAAACACTCGACAGCTCGTCTCCTTGCCGGAATCCGGTGCATGTTTGGAATGATTTAGAGGTTTTGTTTCCAAGCTGCACGGTCCCTAGAGTGGCGCGATCAGTTTTCTCGGAATCCCGAATTCGGCAATCGCGCTGTAAAATTCAGTACGATGAATGCTGTTGTATGCGGCTTTGAGGTCGATGTAGAGATGGTGAGTATCGACTTGGAACTCGTTGGTCTTTTCTAGGATTTGCCGCAGCGTGAAGATTTAGCCTATCGTCGATTTGCCGGGCCGGAAACCACAGTGGTAGGTGCCGATGAGTGTGGTGCAAAACGTACGCTGGATACGTACGTATGCTGGATAGGATGTTGTAGGCTACGTTAAGCAGGGATATGCCTCGGTAGTTCTTACAAGACATAGAATCGCCTTTCTTGAAGATGGGGCGGATAGAGCTGACAGCCCAGTCGTCGGGCATGCTTTCGTCCTCCCCTACTGGTGGAGCATGCTTCTTACCAAAACATCGTCACCACCTTTGAAGAACTCTGACGAAAATCCGTCAGAGCCCGCGGCCTTATTGTTTTCCATGTTTTTAATGGGTGTCCCGACTTCGTCTAAGCTGGGTGGGAGAACTACTGCATCGACTGGAGTTGAGTTTTCTTCCTACCCTATCACTCTCTCCTGATCATGCCCATCAAGAAGCTGTTGGAAATGCTGCTTAAATACATCCACAATTCCCAGCCCGCCGTTGACAAGATTACCCTCAGTGTTTTGAAGGGCCTGCGTTTCTGGTCTGTAGCCTGCAGCCAGGTTTTTAGCTTTTTTATAAAAATTAAGCATGCTTCGATATCCTTGAGCTGGGAGACTGCGAAGCGTCTTTTCTTTTTTCGCAGAAACTTTTTCTCCTCCCCCCTTCTGGCTCTGTACTCACCCCACGTTACCGGATTGTTCTTTGCATAGTCTTCTTATTTGCTTCATCTGTTGTCTTCTTCTTCTGCATGCACTCAGCTTGGATTCTTGCCGGGGGTGGCTGGTGGCCTAGAGTTGCTTAAATAGTCGTGTAGCATTGTAACCAGATGTTGCTGACGTTTGTGATAGGCAATGACTTATTGCAGAGTCTTTCGTCCAGTTGCTCTCAGTAGTCTCTGGCTATCTCCGGTGTGCTCAAAGATACACTGTTGCACCTCCTTTTTTTTGTTTGGCGCAGCTTTCTTTCATTGTATAGTCGAGCTCTGAATCGGGCTGCCACTAAATAGTAGTCACAGTCAACATTTGCCTCTCTAAATATTTGCACATTTAGGAGGTTTGACGAGTGTCTTGCGTCAATCATCATGTGGTCAATTTAGCTGGTGATTCCACCGTCCGGAGTTTGCCAGGTTGCTATATGGATTGTCTTATGAGGGAATCTTGTGCTACTTATCATCATATTACTAGCTGAGGCAAAATCAGTGAAGCTGTTATTTGTTGTCCTTTCGTGGAGGCTGTGTTTTCTAATCACTTCACCAAAGATGCCCTCCTTACCAATTTTGGCATTGAAGTTTCCGAGCACAGTTTTAACATCGTACTCCGGGGCGTGTGCACATATGAGGCTGATGTTGTTGAATTTTCCTTGGATGCGGATGACAGCCAGGCGATCGCTAATTGATTTGAAATTGATGACATTCGATTTCAGCCGCTTTCCTACGACGAATCCGCATCCTAATATTTGCAACCTTTTGTGGCAGCTGTAATCCGTACTTTTCATCATTCCTGATCCTATCCAGCGTACTTCCTGGATCGCAGTAACACCCGCCTTATACTGCGTGAGGATATTCTCCAGTTTTTACGTAGCTCCTGGAGCGTATAATGTTCTAACATTCCAGGGGCATACTCTTAAATTATTGTCCTATTTCCCGCCGTGTCGTCGTTTTAAATCGGGTCCGAGTCCTTCCGAGGGTTTTTTTTTTATGTAGTTATGCCGTTAACCCAACGCACAACCACCAAATCTGGTCGGGGTTGAAGAACGCTGCATACATTAGTTCACTATTCAGTGGCTGATGAGACAGCTATCGAAGGGCACCACGTGGAGGCTGTATTTCAGCTCGAACTGTACTGTGACAAGTATCACATCTGACATTTCTCCTAGTTAAGCGCGTTCAGAACTTTACCCTGTACGTGCATTTCCATGCCATTGGAGGAGCCAACCAACCCTAGGTGACCGCATTTTCATAATCCACTTGGCACTTTGGCACTAAAACTCAACGAATCTGATGAAGGATTCATAGAAAGCACTGTGGTCTATATCTATGGCAGTATGTGCTTCATTATAAAAACTACACCAGACGAAGGAGCACAATTACCAAATTTATCCCTAAAAACAATCATCCGCCCACCAAATTCCCAACTAAACATCTGGCATGCCCTTCAAAATGCACCCACCTTCCTTCACCCTCTTAGTTCCAAAATTAAAATCCGTAATTCAATTTCCATTGAATAATGGCCGGTCTTCCTGTTCGCATTGGCATCCTTTTGCTACACACCACTCCACTTCTCAAAACTAAACGCTCTAACAAATATCAATTACAATACAATGCCCAACGACACAACGACGAATTGAATTGAATCAATAAAAGGATTTCGTTTTCAGGAAAACAAAAAAGAAACAGCAATGAATCCAAAAGGGAAGAAAAAATATCTTTAAACTGTAGAGAGAGGAGTATCCTGCGAGGCTACAACTCACCCCGTCACAGAGGGTGATGTGATGATTGTACTTTCTACAATAATTTGTCCGATCTTCAATTGCACACAATTACCGTCGACTACATAAAGAAGTGCTCGTTAAGTAAATACAAAAACAAAAAAAAAAACGTTTAACCGCCCAAAACTACAACTCAATACTTAAGTTTCCACCACTGTACCACTGTGGCCATTGTGTGGCACATAATACCAAACAAAAGGATCAATTCAGTTTGATTCAGGACTCCATACAGTACCCAATCATCATCTACATCTACATCTACATCATCACCATCAGAATCAGCTCGTCAGGTCTTCTAACAAAGGCAATTGTCGGATCGTCGATCCTTAATCGTGTCGAATCCTCAAGCGATTGTTATGAAATCTCCAGGACAATCATCGGAAAATGCGTACTACTCAACCTACAAAAACCCACAAAAAAAACGCGCAATAGTTTGTAATCACTTCCAGGAAATTAACCGATAACTACTCGTCCTCGCACACAAACGAGTACTCGGTACAATCGAGTGATTCGTCCATTTATAAGTACTAATAAGTGAGTCTTACCAGGAGCCTGTGGATTTGCGGGGATTCTAAACGAATTAAGCAAACGGCACCCCCTGAAGCCTACAAAAACAACATTTGCCTATCAATTTGGTCGGAGGTTAATCCTTTTCTTTCCATTCGATCGGAATAAAATTGTAATTCATGGGCCCGAAGAAGTGAATTTAAATCCCAAACCCTCTACATCGTACACACTACACAATGTCCTTATTGGTTGAGTTAAGGTGCAGTAGCAGTACTACTCGTATATAGCAATGGCAAACCTCCCTTGGCGAAATTTGAAACAAAGGATCAAGTAGTTGTAGTTCGTCCTTGTTTTTCAGCTTCTCTTGTGATTTATTGTTTCAACTGTCACCAGCTACAATGGCTGGGTGTACTTAACGAATTGTTTGCAGTTGAATGCAGTTCGTGTTTGCTTTGTTGTTTTTTTTTTTTTTTTTTGTTCCTGTTTCTCACTTTTAAGCTCGTATCCTTCCTTATTCGTGGATATTCGTATTTTATTTAAAATTGTTTCAAAGTACCTTCGAATCCTTGCTGCCATCATATTGCCGTCACGAGATGACATTTCAACTGAAGTCCTTTTTTGAGGAGAGCGAAAAAGAGCTCAATTCGATGGTGGAAACTTAACGTGCACTTAACTTTTGTTGTTCCTCGATGGGCTCTTTATGTGTATTGCCACAAGGACCTTACCGTTTGGTTTTGTTTAAAAAAAAAAAAAAAAAAAAAAAAAACACTTTTTGGCAAAATGCACAAAGTTAAGATGAGACAAGAGGCGATTTAATGAGAGTGCCACAATAGGAGCTTGTGGTTGAGGTGTTATTCAAGTTGAAGGCGGATCCGACGGCTTTAACCGGGCATGGAGTATTCCATTCTTTGGAAAACGGGTCAGGGATTGGTTTCTATTGAGAGTTTTTGTGGCGATATTATACAATTTGTGAGCAGATTGCTCAAAAACGCATACCGGACTTCTCCAAGCTTGATTGCTGTGACACTGTCAGCAGGATAATCATCAAGACCGGAGAAGTTGAATATCAATGAAGCGACAATCAACGCAATAATGCTTAGGATATTGTGGATCAAAAATCAAGTTGACTATTTCACTGACCTAAGTCGCATATATGTAACATCGAGACTCGTCAAATCGCGTCTGGACTTATTCAAGATGTCCATCATCATAAAACAACGTTATTGGAGCAGTCGCCATATAAAATAAGAAAGATGAAGGTGAGAACACGTCGACCTATTCTAACAGCCCGTTGTATGAGAATGTGGGAATAGGCGATGTTGAGCACACACCCATAATGTGGCCCATATTCCTTAGCAAAAGGTAACATTGAGAAGGATAAATTGCACGCTATTTGAGATAGTCAGGCGCTAAATGCTAGCATGTGAATCTGAAGCTTCTTAAGCGAAGCATTTGTGAAAGCACTGTGTATGCGGGAAGTCCTAAGCATACGTTTGAAAACATGGTACCTTTCGAGCCCACAAAGTTCATAAGCCAGATAGTTCTCATCTAAAACCATTTGGACTCTAGCAAAGGAAAATATGACACGAATAATGTAGGTTTGTTTTATTACGAGTTTTTCAAGGGCCAAGTCGTGAACAAACTTTTTAAAAACATGAAGGTGGCCCCTCAAGACTATACTCCAAGTTGTACCTGCAATAGCGATTATGCATCCATGGTCTCTCCGACCGCGTCCTGAGCATCCATTCTGCGGTTCTGCTTCTGATTGAGATCTTTCGATTGCGATAACTTCCGAAGTGCATGCAGTGGACTGGGTTAGAATAATCCAGAGAGCAGTGAAGAAGTTGGGCGGTCAAAAGGGTGGTGAAAGCGATTATATGAGAATATAACCGTTCTCACTCTAGCCGCATACTGCTAATCACCTCCATGTGGTGACTGCTGGGTGCCTAGTACCAACCCCTGTGGAAGGCCATTGATGGCAGCTGACGGGAGAGGGGGGAAGGAATACCATCTCACCGAGGCACTTTTTGCTGTTTCCTGGAGGTAGCGTACGAATTCTTAGGATGGAATCAACCCTTGCGTCCACAGTTCCACTTGCGTCGAACTAGTGTTATCTCTGAATGAGCTGCTTCAAAGTATTTGAATATCAGTTCTATAGGGATCTCCAACAGTAAGTTAAGGTATTGGAAAAGAGTTGGTGGCGGATGAGTCCTTAGTAAGGGCCAACGGCAGCACTCACGTCTCCGGAGCGGATTACTGACTCCGGAAATTGGTCCGCCTCCTCTTGTACTAGGGCTCCAAAAAAGGGCCTGGCGGTCCGGGTGGGGGGTTGTGCGTGGGGTTAACTGCCCAACCACGTACAAAAGGAATTGTTACGAAGCGACCAATAGCCTCGGATAAGGACGGATTCACTGTTGACGAATCCTCCAAACAAATGATAACGGCTTTCGGATCTGCACGTGGAATGTTCGGACCTTGAACAGGCCGCGTGCAGCCGAACACTTAACAGATGTTCTCGACAACTACTCGTATGAAGCAGATATCACCGCCATTCTGGAAGTGCGATGGGATGGGCCGGCCAAAAGAAAGGTCAAAAACTGTAATGTTTACTACAATGATTGCCATAGCGAACGTACGCAGCGTCTACTTGGATGCGGATTTGTTGTAAGCAGCAGATTTATGCAAAAAGCCTTGAGCTTTCAACACGTGAGTGTAAGCCTTACAACAATCCGTATCAAAGGTAAATTCGCTAATATCAGCCTTATATGCGCTCACGCCGCAACAGAGGAAAAGGGCGATGCTACCAAAGAAAGTTCCTCGATAAAACCTACGAGAAATGTCCGATGTGTGACAGTAAAACCGTCCTAGGCGACTTTAATGCCAAAATTGGAAAGAAGGACATCTTTGGTAGCACAATTGGAACCCATAGCCTACACGCCATATTCCCGGCTGACAACATCTGCCAACCATATTGATCATATTTCGATCGACGTAAGGCACTCCTTAAGTATTTTAGATGTCCGAACATTCCGGGCGGACAACATAGACTCTGGCCGCTACCTAATTGCAGCCAAGGTACGTCTGCGGATATCGCAAACGCCACAACAACGGGGAAATACTATGAAGAGATATAACGCTGAACGGTTGCAATCGCAGCAAGCCGCCAGAACTTTTGCCGATCGCGTACCTCAACCGCTCGAGAAGTATTTCACAGTCAGCATCAAGTGCTGAAGACCAGTAGCTTAGATGCAGAGAAGTCATCAGGAATGCCGCATCAGACGTGCTGGGTTTCACCCACCCACCGCGACGAAACCCCTGGTTTGATGAAGAGTGCCGGCAAGCATATGCAGCAAAACAACATGCCTACAATGCAGCACTACACAAACGGAAGGAAGAACATCGGAGAAATAGAATGGTGCTATATTACTCCAGGAATAATGTTCGGAAGTTTTACCAAAAGGTAAAGCGAACGGATGAAGACGGAAATCTTGTAGTAGAATCACTGTCGGTGCTGAGGATATGGAAAAACCATTTCTGCAGACTGCTAAACGGCGAAGACGGCACAAATTTCGCTGTCAGGCAGAGCTAGCTATTCAATATTGACGATGCAACTCAAGAATTCCGTCCAACCGACCAAACTGAAATGAGGATAGCAATATCTAAATTGAAGTCGAACAAGGCTACCGCGCCGGTGGGCCTACCCACCGAATGATTTTAGGCAGCAGGAGATGACTTGATAGAGAGCATACACCAACTTATTTCCAAGATTTGGTCGGATAAATGTATACTTGATGAATGAAACCTCAGCATCATTTGCCCTGTTCACAAGGAAGAAGACCCAGTAAACTGCACCACCTATGATGCCTCCTAAACTTCGAATATAAAATCTTGTCTGCCGTATTGTGCGAGCGCCTGAAACCATTTCTCAGCGATCTGATTGGACCCTATCAAAGCGGTTTTAGGCCCGGTAAGTCCACAAATGGCCAAATATTCACACTACGGCAGATCCTGGAGAAAACCCCAGAAGTTTAGATCGATACTCACCACCTTTTTATCGATTTTAAAGCCGCATATGACAGCATCTGCAGAGACTAGCTCTACCTAGCCATGTCTAATTTTGATATCCCTGTCAAGCTCGTCCGCTTGTGCGGGATGACGATGGAGAAGCTCTCTGCTGCATCAAGTTTTGGTAACGACCTAACCAAGACCTTTGATTTAGGATTTTGGAAAAACGACGCGTTGTCATGTGACTTCTTCAACATCATGAAAGAATTTTGCCAAACTCACGAGCCAACACACTAGGTACGATCTTTCAAAAGTCTGTTCAATTGCTTGCCTACGCTGATGATGTTGATTTTGTTGGTAGAACACAGCGAGCTGTCACTGATGCGTTTGCGAGCATAGGAACAGAAGCGGCAACAATAAGTCTAGCGGTAAACGAGAACAAAACTAAGTATATGCTGTCAACACCCAACATCGACGAATGGGGCAGAATGACAGAATCGACAGCCATAGCTTTGAGGTAGTAAGGGACTTTGCCTACCTCAGCTCTGCTATGACATCTCAAAACGACATCTCTTCAGCAATCAAACGAAGATTAACACTTGTCTCTTCGGGCTAAACAGGCAACTATGTAGTGAGGCGCTCTCCAGAACAACCAAGGAAACTTTATGTAAGGCCCTTGTAATACTTGTCCTGCTCTTTGGCTCCGAAGCATGGACCCTTTCTAAAGCGGATGCAGATATCCTTGGTCGTTTCGAGAGAAAAATTCTTCAGAAGATATTTGGGCCCGTATGCTTTGTCGGGTTCTGGAGGAGACGATTAAACGATGAACTGTACGAGCTGTAGAGCTTTGACATCGACTTGTTCAAAAAACTGCCCATTGGGTGCTTGGGATGGCTGGGACATGTAGAGCAAATAAACACCAACACTTCCACTCTAATCTGGAGGGACAACGCAGTAGTGAAAGCCCTCGCCGTAGGTGGCGCGCGGAAATGGAAGTGGACCTCAACCAACTTGGAGTGCGCAACTGGAGGCACTTAGCCAAAGAGCGCGCAAATTGGAAAGGCTTTTTGGTTGAGGCCCAAGTCCACCTTGGACTGTAGCGCCGCCTAAGTAAGTGAAGAAGGTCAGCTAGGTACAGTTTAATTCCAAAGTAATAGACAGGTAGTTTGGGATAGATAGCTGTTAAGGGCTGTCCGGGGGAAGGTCAAACGTTCTACAGAAGAGAGACACTTTCACGGCAGTAAAGAAGAGAAAAAGACATGAGGTCAGCGTCTGTCACAAAATGTGATCACCGAAGTACCAATTCAAAAAGCCTGACTCTTGCAGTGACAGCCACCGAAACCGATTAAGCTTTCGAAACTGAAACCGCACAATCTCGAGATGAAGTGCTCCACCTTCACCCCCAACTCTCTGAGAAGGCGTGATGTGTTGACGCGTCCTTATACACAGAACCTTGGACTCGACACTGAAAGTGGAAAACATATTGTATTTCCGCACGAAAAACAAAAACCGGGAAGACACGTACTATACATATGGCTCTTTCTCGTTTCAGGGTCAGACCATAGGCATATTGTGTCCTGAAGAGTAGGAGTTCGAACAAAAACCTGCTGGATGCGCCCGTTCGCATATAGACGAGATAATCCTTAAAGCCAACTCATCGCTCGGTTTTATCAAACGATGGTCTACGGAATTTTGCAACCCTTATGTGACAAGATCACTTTACATTGTCCTTGTCCGGCCCCTTCTCGAATATGCCAGCCAAGTTTGGTCCCCCTTTCAGCAAGTTCATATATGCCGAATCGAGCGTCGCTTTCTTCAATTTGCCCTTCGTGGACTACCCTGGGATGATCCCTTTATCTTACCCCCCTACCGTGACCGCCTCAAGCTTCTTAACCTGAATAGCCTCGAAAAACGCAGAGACCTAGCTGACATTCTCTTCATTCATCGACTGCTTTCTGGTTCTGTAGATTGCGCTGACCTTTACAATTCCATTTCCTTCAACACAAACCCTCGTAATTTGCACTGTCCTTGTCTCTTCTATATTCCAACCCACCGCCCCTCTTATGGTTCCAACGAACCTATCTCTCGAATGCTCCGTAAGATCAACTCAAACCTCCCATTTTTGATTTTAACCTGAGCACTTGTCGTCTTAGTTTTTAAGTTACTCTAAGCGCTTGTAATAAGCGAAATAAATTGGGGCCGTGAGCCCCACCAAATTTACGCTTGCCGAACGTGCGGCAAATTTAATATTAAAAAACATGTTCGATAATATTTCCGGCTCAGTTGTAAATACACAAAGTGAATTTCGTCGTGAAGTCGGTCGTCATCATGGCTTCAGTGTGCAGATAATTCGTCGCACCGTAGAAAAGTTTGAGCGTGAGTACACTCTTTTGGATCTTAAGAAACCAACCAAACAGAGATTGGTGCGAAATGAAAAAAACAGAGCCGCCATAGCGTCCAGCATCGAAGAAGACCCAGAAATGTCGATTCGGCGCCGACCAGCTGAATTGGGCATCGCCAGACCATCAACCCGGCTTATATTGCGGTTAGATTTGGGCCTAAATCCGTTTAAGATTGAAGCCGCACAACTATAGACAACGCCGTGACCTGGCTAATGTTGGTCGGAGATCCCGATTTCCATCTCCCCGGACGAGGTCCACTTTAAGCTCTGCTGCTATGTCAACAAGCAAAATTGCCCTTATTGGAGCGAACACAAAGTGTGCGGCCAAGCATCAACGTATTCACAAAGCATGACTTTTTGGTGCGGTTTATGGCAAGACGGCATCATCGGACCTAATTTCTTTCGAAATGACGTAACCGTCAATGACCTCAGATATAGAGCGATGTTAACCGACTTTCTATGGTCAGAACACGGCAACATCGATATATCTGAACTGTGGATCCAAAAAAACGGCGCTACATGCCATACAATCGACGCAACGCTCGAAGTAGTGAAGGACAAATTTGGCGACCGGGTCATCTCACGGCGAGCGTTCATCAATTGGCCGCCGCGATCATGCCATTTGGCACCACTCGATTATTTCCTCTGGGGCTACGTCAAGTCCTTAGTCTACGCTAACAAGTCAACCACTTTGGACGAGCTCGAGGCCAATATTCGACACGCTATTGCCGTATTGTATTCCGACGCTGACATAATAAGGCGCTTAAAAATGCAAGCCTCATCTAGCAAATGGACAATAAGGCTCTTGCCATGGAAGACCTTTTCGGAATGTATACTAGTGAATGCCATAGAAATGAATGCCATACTTGCTGCTGAAGGAGAAGCAGATTCATATTCGAGTCTTTTATTCCCATGTAACTCGAAATTCCTATTTTGTTTCAAAATCAAACAAACATCTTTGCTACATAAACACTATCGAAAATTACAATTCACATTCATCATGACATGCATTAATGTACTGCAACACCAACTGCAACCAGTTGCATTAATTGCTGACACCAAACACAGATCAAAGACTGCTTCTACCAGACGCATTTGCTCGAGAATTCCTCAATCACAAAGACAAATTTTTCCTCGCCGAACCGAACTTAATGCACATCACCAACTGCTGCCTGAGATATTTTCCTCTGTGAAATCAATTCCCCCCACACCCACAAATAAAAAAAAACCAAAGTAAACAAATATCTAGATACGAAGCAATACATACCAAAATATCACAGGCAGCAACAACCAGTCATACCGACCGGTTCGAGTCCCTGAAAGGCTACAAATGTTTTCTTTTCTTTGGATCCCATTAGGCCCCGCTGCTGATGGTAGTGGCAAACCCTGTCCCGCCTGCTAACAAGGTATATACGGCAAATTAGCGTAACAATATCGTACGGACCATGCATCTTGTAGTTGTTCTTCGTCATATCCATCATCGTCATGTGTCGATGAAACGAAAATAGACTTCAAATGGCAGCGCAACTTCACCCGACGGAGACTGTCAAAAACGAAATATTTTCTGAGCTGCCACATTTGTCGCATTATTTGCTTAGAGCGTGCATCTTCTTTTTCGGGCCCGCTCATCATACACTAGATACACAGAACCGCCACCGGCCGCTTCAATGCTTGTACTCGTAAGCGTCAATATTTTTTGAATGACAGTGTAAACAATGCCACGGATGACCTCCCATTACCAATGCAATGCCAGGAAAGGTAGGCTACGTTGGCTAGGAGCATTGAACGTTTTCGGAGATGCCATTGGCATCCTCCACTTCCTTCGGCGGTATGAGTAGCCCTGAACAACACGACAAACAGCCGACTGAAGGGAGAGAGTCTCACAAATTAAGTGGCTTCCGCTGTCAAGTGTACGTGTACGAGTACGAGTATGCCTCTGTGCCAGGCGGTCTCCCATGTCTCTCTATAGCACTCGTATCTCAAAACAGTTTCAATCGAGATTCGAGTATCTGTAGATGTGTAGCTGTGTAGCTGGGTAGCTGGGTAGCTGGAGTACGAAGATACGAGTAACTGGCTCTTAAGATCTCGACAACCAAGAGAGATCAGATGCAAAGACCTTGCCGCACGTACATACTTCAGAGTGTTTTCCTTAAGATTGAACATTTTTGGAAATTTGTTTTCGTTAATGGCGATGGTTTAGGATAATAACACTGATTGCCGAGTTTAGACCACCCTCGAGTTGGAAACGAATGGCTCTATGTTCGTATAAGGATCCCCTCGGGATGGTTTGATAGAAAATTGCGGTTTTTACCTCGTTTACTCGGACTCATCTCCTTGCCGAATGCAAGGACGAAGACGAGCAATTTTCCAGGGAAAAAGAACTGAAAACTCGACTCGCCCTGGGGGAAGGATGACTTCATGAAGAGCTGATTGTTTGGCATGTTAATCTTATCTGAAGGGGTTTGCCGACTCTTATGGATGCGACTGTGTACGAGTATCTGTGTGGCGTATTTATTTGTGGGGGATTACGGATATTCGTCTTCAGACGAATAATGAAGGGTTTTTCACTTTGCAGTATTTTGTTTTGAGTTTTAAAAAAGGGCGGCTGGCAAAATTGCAAAGATATTCAGTTGCTCAATTGCTAAGCCGTTCCAGTGTTTAGCTGTTCAATTGTGGCAGGATGTTTACGAGTTTATTGCTTAACGCCTTTTTAATGAGTAATTTAATGAAAATCCACTTAAATGGAAACTGAAGATTCCTTGGCGGTTAGATAATTGGTGTTTTACCCGTGGCAAGGAATTAAAAAGGAGTGAGGAATTTTTGGAGGAATGAGTTACATAGTCTCACCACAATCAGAGATACTGGAGTGTACATGAAAAAGATATTTAGGTGGTCTCCTTCAGGTCTTTCCTACTTGACATGCAATCTGTAGCTTTTCGGCTGATGAAGTGTCGCCCTCCCTCTAAGACAAATCCTCCAACATTTTTGATAGAGATGTCTTAAAAGTGCGGACCATGCTCTCCGCTGCATCATGAGACTCCGAGTTGTAAGGAGCTGACGTCAGGTGTTGTATCGAATTTATTTAGCAAGAATTGCACATTGTCGGAAACCAGAGTTTCCGCGAAATAAATTACAAGGCGTGTGTGGTTACCAACGACACAGTTAACGAATCAACTGCTATCAGCCACATGCGCTTTTTAAATGGGCGCGCAAAGTTCACATGCAAAAGTTCCCAAACGGACGCAGTAGTTACAGACCTGGAATATGCCTTCCGCAAACGACTAGCGACTTAACTGACAAACTTCGCAATCATTTACGGTATTTCGTATCTGCTCATCGATATCAGGCCACCAGGAATATCATTTAGAAATTTCCTTCATCCTAGTAGTGCCCCAATGCCCGGGATGAATCATTTGTAACACCGCTTGTTGTAAAGCTCTCGGTATCACTACTAGGCAGGAATTATCGCGCTGAGATAGAAGAACGTCAATAGACACACACAAGCAGAACTTTACGGAAAAGCAATAACTTGGCTTCCGATGGATGGAAAATTTGGCCAACTATGTTGGCGTTCTCACTTTAGCCTCACGCCACCAACTCCTACTACTCACCTCGAACCAGTGCCATTTCTGTATACCTAGATGCTTCAACGTATTTGAGTACCAGGTCTATAGGGATCTCCAACACCAAGTCAGGGTGTTGAAAAGAGTAGGTGGCGAATGCGCCAGGGCCAATGGCAACACTCATTTCCCCGAAGCGGGTTATTGATTCCGGAATTTGGTGCGACCCCTTTTGTTCTAGGGGTGCCAAAAAGGACCTGGCCCTCCAGGTTGGGGGTTTTGCGTGGGGTTAACTGCCCAACCACGTAAAAAAGTAATTGTTACGAAGCTTAGGCGGAAGAAGGATAAACACTGTCCACGTTCATGCCTCTTCTCTCGATTTAAGTGCGGATTTGTTATAACTGGCACGCGAGCATTCTACTAAATTTAAGTATAAATTCTAATAAGCGAATTCTTAATAATTTTTTTTGTCTACAATAGTTTGCTAGTTTCAATGAATTAAATATAATACTCGTACAAATAGGGAAGGACGTGATCTTCAATGGTGTAGTCATAAAGCATAGCCTTAGCACACTACATCTGCAAAAAGATCTAACGTAATTGAATTTCGAGTGGGGTAGAATTTCACTATCGGGGCCCCGCAGTTTGTTTCCCAATATTGACGAAGGAACATGGTGATCAACAAAATGTCAACTAAATTGATCATATTGCGATTGATGCAAGACACTCCTTGATGCTGATGCAAATATGGATTTAAAGGATGAGCAGATGAGAATGATGGAAAAAGCAATTTAAATAAATCAACAACGGTGCCAGATATAAGATATTTTGAAGCTACGTTCATGCCATTATGTGTGGAATAGCACATCATTCAAATGACAGCTTTAGCTTCGCTGTCGTGGACAAAGGACTTACCGTAGCCGTATAGAAAATAATCGAGTCGTGTCAAATCGCATGATCACGGCGGTCAATTGCTAAACGCTCGTCGTGAGATGACCAAGTCGCCAAATCTCTCCTTCGCCAAGTGAGCGTTGCGTCACTTGTATGGCATGTAGCGCCGTCTTGTTGGAACCACAGCTTGAAGATATCGATGTTGTCGAACTCTGACCATTGAAAGTCGGTTAGCATTGCTCAATACCTGAGGCCATTGACGGTAACGGTGTCTCCTTCCCCATTTCGAAAGAAATTAGGTCCGATGATGCTGCCATGCCATAAACCGCACAACAGCAAATAGTCGATCTTTGTGAATGCATTGATACTTGGCTCAACACTTGTGGATTATGTTCGCTCCAATAACGGCAATAACGGGAATTTTGCTTGTTAACATAACCGCTGAGCCAAAAATGGGCCTCGTCCGAAACTAAGATTTTTTGGCCAAAATCCGGATCTCCGGCAAACATTTCCAGCGCCCAATTAGCGAACTCACGGCGTTGTCTATAGTCGCTCGGCTTCAATTCTTGCATCAGCACAATCTTATACGGACGTTGGCCCAAATCCAATCGCAAAATAAGCCGGGTTGACCTCTGGCAATACCCAATTCGGCTGATCGGCCCCGAATCCACATTTCTTGGTCTTCTTCGATGTCGCCGCTAGGGCGGCTATGTTTTCTTCATTTCACACCAATCTCTCTGGTTGGTGGTTTAAGATCCAGAAGAGTGTACTCATGCTCAAACTCTTCCACGGTGCGACGAATTGCCTTCACACTGAAGCCATGACGACGACCGACCTCACGACGATATACGCGTTGCGTATTTACAACTGGCGTTGCGTATTTACATGTAATGGCAAACTTTACTGAATATTTTGACCACTTCATGTCATTGGTAACTTTGACAGCTGCTGAAACATAACAATTGGAAAAACTATCATTGCTATCTGGTAACCCTATATAGGAGATCATCCAGTCCTACTGATGGCGCAATAGCTCGAACACTGACGAAAGTAGATGAAAATGCTCTCCGGCGCGGCACTTCAAGAAAAAAAATCTTGGTCATCAGAAATCAGTTGAAGAAGTCATCAGATCTTCGGCATCAGAAAAGCTCGGATAACCCGGTTAAGTCACCTTGAGCGCATGGACACTGGTACTCTGTCCCGGTAAGTTTTTAAGTCAGACTGAAAGACATCGTAGTAGAGGACGACCTCATCTCTGGTTACGCACACAAGTACGCGTAAAAGGGGTCCGCAGCTAACTTCGCGTGCGCATCTGGAGGCAGTTGGCAAAGACCACGCTAGCTGGAGAGCCATGTTAGCTGAGGCTCTAGTCCACCCCGAACTGTAGCGCCATCTAAGTAAATAAATAAGTAATCTTTGATTGTGCCATTATTGACGAACTGGCAGAAAATAGTAACCAGATTGTAGGAATTGGGCTGTTGGGAAATTGGGCTTTGGGAAAGCTATTTCTTCGACAGAAAAGCGAGTGTGGTAAATACGCACGACAGCTTTTCAATTAGTATTAAGAGAGGTTGTCCCCAGCGGTTCATCTGTGGTCCTTTTATTTGGTATCCTGATGATGGACCCACTCTTGTGGCGATTAAACGAGCTCTGTGGGTTCTGCGCCTACGCAGATGACCTGCTCCTCATCCTTGAAGGCCAGTCCAGGGCCCAAATCGGGGTATTAGGAAAAAGACCTCTAGCCGTCGTTGCTCAATGGGGAGAGAGCGTTGGGGTAAGTGTGCCGCAGGACAGTTTCAATGAAGCTCAAAGGCAAATTGAATACAAGAAGTCGGGTGACTGAGGTTATATATCTGGGTATAACGTTGGGTGAGTGTATGAACTTTATGCCTCACCTGGTTCGAATCAGATAACGTATGCTGAGTGCTGTAGGCGCATTTTGCGATCCGACTGGGGACTCAACAGGCGCTCTGTCCGTGTCATATACGATGACCTTTTTGTTGCTTGTGCAACATATGGAGCATCGGTATGGTACGACAGGGTTATGACTCTAGATGGTCGAAAGCGGATCTTGTCTTGCCAAAGAGTCGGCTTACTTGGGTGTTTACCTGTGTCTCAAACTGTCTCCTTAGAGGCAATGGTATTGGTTTCAAGATCAGAAAAGGTCTCCCTCTAAATCGGCTAGATTGGATTTGCCCGGAAGAAGTGGATGGCCTATCCCTGAAGCAGCGTAAAACCTTTCTACACGCATGGGTTCTATCTAGATGGCAATTTAGATGGGATGCTAGTGAAAATGGCAGGGTTACTTACGGCTACCTAAGGGATGTGCTAACTATGAGAGTATTTCCTGAACGGAATTTTATCCTCAGCCTGGGCTTTTTGTTGACCGGGCATGGCTCTCTTAATGCATTCTTGCATAAGAGAGGGCTTAGCGGGGTTGCGAGCTGCTCATGTGGAGCCACCTAAGAGGACTGGCTTCATGTCCTATGTGAGTGTCCCAATTACGCTGACATTAGGGACTTGCAGGCTATGAGCATCTTCTTTAATGATGAGGCATACGATGTCAGTGGAATTAATACTGATACCGTACGGTTCGGAAGAACCCGTAGTTTTGCAAAAGAGACATTTAATAGAAGACGCAGTAGGCAGCTAGCGGGTGGAACATAGGAAATTATAAATGTGTTGGAAGGCCGCCAGTCCTGGGCAGTGAGGTGCCCAACTGGAAGTGACCGCAAGGTTGCGAAGCTCGACCAGAAGCTATATTCTGGTACCACAGGAGGTCAGGAGCCCCCGGCCTGATCTAGGTGTTGGCCCCCTTGTGGGAGTATCGTGGTGGCTGTAGGTTTGTACCCAAAATCGCGAGGAGAATAGACCTAATGGTACTTGGACATCTCATGTTAGGATATGTGTAGTGTACTACGACCTGTGCTAAACCATGGGATTGCTATGAAACCAATTGGCCTGCTCGATGTGGAGTTGCATTGCAGCCGGGTACCATGACCCATAGAATGGCTGAGGTATTAGATAGGCCTCGACCTTTTACCAAAGGGGAAGTTCGTGCCTTACATACGACTTCGAATCTGGTACTGGTGGTAGTACTTGTCCTTCCCGAAGGGCGCTTATCAACGCATTGTTTTGATATCTTGTGCGAAGACGCACCGTAGGCTGAAGCCTTCACGGCATGTACCTACGTAAAACACAAGAGATATCTGTCCTATTATTGAAATATCTCAGTAAGAAGGGTAAACGCATCAGTGCGAAAGTGCCCATTGTACCACCACCCGCCATAGCACCAAAGGCTCTAAATCACAAAGAATGCTCCGCGGATGCGTCATCGCTCTCAGAGCAAGCATCACAGGATATTGTGTCACTTATAGTTAGCACAGTTTGATCCTTATTAAAAGCGCAGTGTCTTGTAGGCAGAATAGAATCTCCTGATGGGCGAAGGGAAAGTCCCTGAGATTTTTAGACAGCGAAGAACAGACATTACATCACAAGAAATCCAATTGCCAATAAATGCCCTATCTGAGGACGCAGGCAGTTTCTTTCATGTTTGAACTTTGCGTAATACGTGTATCGGTACTCACATTTTCCACGATCTCGTTCTGACCTGGTACGAAAGCGTAAATCAGCGAATTTAGCCTTTTGCCGCGTTTTGAAAATTCGTGCCTTCTCGAACTAGCTTGAAAGTGGTGAGAGGGTTCAGCAAGGCCTAAAATGTACGTTGACTGTCGTTGCAATCGTAGATAATATTCCCCAACCACTGATTATTGAAAATATATGTTAGTGCCATCTAGACTCCGTATATCTTCGCTTTACCGACAGACGTAAGTTTGTCCAACGGGAGGAGTGACGTCTAATTTTATCGTTCTCCGAGAAAAAAAAATCGCCGCCGCATCCTAGATACCTTTTCGTGCCATACGTGAGGTGTAGACTCTTATTAAGCGCGAAACCATTAATGTGTACAAAATTCAATGTCGTACGTTTCGAGAAACAGGAGTTCTGATGTCGGTATGCCCATAAGATCAGACTCAAAACCGTGTAGGTCCAAGGCGCTCTCCCCGACGACAAGCCCTTTGTATTGGCAACGTACGGTGCGTTGACGGTTTTCGACAGGACATGCTTAATCGAAAGCAGTTTACAATTCAACATGACACCCAAATACCATACATAGCTTCATCGGAGAAACGAATGATGATGCCTTTAAGCACTAGATGGATCAGATGGATCAGTTTCCTCCTTCTAGCAAAGAGGGCAAATTTAGATTTGAAAAAATTTATGTAAGGTCTATTTCTAGTGCATCATGTCTATGGCCACCTGCAGAAGGTTGCAAGACGTGGTCTGAAAGCTAAAGCATCTGCACATGCCCGCTAGATGCTAGAACTGTTGGGAGCGTTAAGCAGTGAGTCGACCAGCATGCATCACAGCAGTGATGACATATCAATCATTCGTATGTTCCAGAATCTTCATGACGCTAAAGTCGGCGCTGAACTTCGCATTTTAGCTGTACTAAGCCACATGTATCAAATATAAATAAATAAATCAGTTCGGAGGTGCAAAAGCCTCCATTGGTTCCTACTTATTTTTGCTACTATCACTTCTGTAGTCACTTTGTAATTTTTCCATTAACTAAGTCTATTTTCCTAAATACGGCTTTCAGGCCTAATCACAGTGTTCCAATTCAATGCGAGATGTAGGGATATTTTTGAGCACTTATTGGCGCAATCCGGAAAGGTAGTTTGCCCTTTAGGTAGAGTGGACTATGAAAGACGAGGCAAACTTGATGGAAATCAGGAGTCGTTTCTACAACAATTGTCTGAAAAGCACCGGCTACACTTTAGAGCACATTGGACTCCGCAGTTTAAGCTTAAATTCCACAAAAGATCTTCAAAGTATCTACGCTTAAAACAACTGCTGCTAAACTGAGCATCTCTCTTATTTTCGTTCACGTCTATAACAGAGATCAGTGGTTAAGCTAAAAACAGGGTCCATCACTATCCACAAGTGCTAAAAGGAACGGGATACTGTCGCCTTTAGTTTACAGTCATCCAGATCTTCATTTAAAATTGAATTTACATCCCATCGTAACCCGGAACTGGGTCCTTTCAGCACTCTCTTTCTCTTCGCAAACAAAACATCCACCAACTAAAGTAAGCAAAAATATTCAAATGTCCTTCCAAGCCTGAGAAAAAGTATCCTCACTTGTATCTCCGCCCATTTACTTCATCCATCCCAACAGCACAAAAAGGAAATAAATGAAGGGGGAGAGATAAAAAGCAATAACAAAAGCGTAACTCCTCTTTTAGCTTGAATCCTTTTGTGTCTCTTTCTATACTTACGTATTCCACTTTCCGCCCCTCTTGAAGGGTTGGCATTTGGAATTCCATTCCCTTTTCGTTATTATTTTATTTCATTTCAATTGAATTGAATGAAAGCGCGGCACGGTATCATCTTCCATTTACAAGTATGCATGCACAATAGTTCACTTCAACTTCAAACTTACAAAAGATCGTTGGATATCGTTTATCCTGATACCTAGTTCGTTCGTTCATCATTATTGCCGCTTCGCCATTGCTTTTGCTTCTACTTGTATGTAACTGCCTTTCTCTGGCTATACATACTCGTAAATGTGTGTGTATCTATGGACAAAATTTATAATTACGTTTCATTTTTAGATTCATCCTTTATTTCAATTTGATTGAAATTTCAATAGACTTGCTGATGATTCCTTCCACCCTGGGCACCAGGTCCTGCTTTAGTAGTTTTCAATTGATCCAGTTGTATGTGTCCTTCATCTGCCCGTGTGGAAGAGAGATATAAATAAAAAAAAAAAAAAAAACAAAAAAACAAATAGTCCTTAGTAAAGTACACACTTACGTGAATGGCAAAGGTAACATTCACAATTGTGAATGAAAAGGGTTAAATTGGATGCGATCCCTTTAGTTGCTCCGATTGACAAACTATTCTCTACTTCAACCTTTCGTGCATCAGTCAGTATGGCCACGGATACACAACATCCAAATAGGAGAACCACGACAGTGTACTCAGAGTCGAGAATGGTTTTTGTTTTATTGTTTCACATCCGCCATTAAAGAATTCCTTTCTTGTTTTGTATTCGCAGATACAGATAAAATTTATTCGATTGTTTGCACAATGGCATCGCTGCCAATGGAAGGCGGTTGCGCAATCACCGCATCGCGATCAGAATTATTAAAAAAATAAATAAAAAATCGTATTCAAATATTTACGGTTGAATCGAGAGGATCTCGGATTTGTTTGTCCTTGTCCATATGCGATGTATCTCATGGGGAATTAATAGAGATTTATGTCATAAGCTGGTAGCATTATATCTTCATATTTATGCAGGTATCTCCTGGGAAATCTTTGTATTGCACAACGCGGCGATGTTATCAAAAACCGGTAAAGGGGCTTGATGCAAAATTACGTATCTTTAGGACGCTAGCACCTTTGTTACCAAATAATCTCATCATCAATTGTCTTGTTGTTAACAAAAAAAATGCTTATTTCGCCTTCCACTACAGGCAACCACCAAAATCAAATCATCGAAAGCGCAATGCAGATAGGTCCAGGAGATGCCGAACGGGGAATGACCATCTCAGCTTTGGCGTGCCTAGGAGGCTCCATACCAAGCAATCAAATCATCTGTTCAACAATGTTGCTTCTATGACGAAACACGGATGGATCCTTGGCGACACTGAAAAACGAAAATGGCCAACGACGTATGAACAAATCTGTGTATGGAATGTTCGAAACTTGAACAAGCTACGTGCAGCCGAACAACTTGCGGAATAGGCCGGACAAAATGAGGATGATAAACTGTGACAAATAGTAGCGCCTATTTCAGTGTGGATTTGTATTAAGCGGCCTCGTATTTATTGTTCAAGCCTAAATTTACCAACATCAGCTTTTTAAGCGAAACCCCGACCAAAACAAGTGGACTATGCTACCAGAGCATGCCTCTAGCAACTCCTAGACTAAACACGCGAGCAATGTCAATCACTACAGATAGCTCACATCCACCTGATCATAGAACTGCCAACCAAATTGGTCATGATGCCATTAAAGAAAAGTACTGAGAGCCCAACATAGAACCGGAGAACTACATAGTTGCGGCCGACCTTGCAACAACGGAGAAATACTGTGATATCTGTGATTTAATGTGTAATGACTGCAATCGCAACAAACCGCCATGAACCCTTGCCGATTGCATAACCATCAAACTCTCGTCAACCACTTTACAAGTGGCACCACAGGTTGAAGTTCAATAGCAAGAAGCCGTCAGAAACCCCTAGTTTAATGAAGAGCGCAGGCAAGCATACGAGTATGTGGCAAAACTCTGCATAGAAGGGCGAGAGCGGCTTTACAAGTAAAAGAGAAGTGAAGAGCACAGGCCTTTTCGTAGAGAAAAGAAGGCCTGAGACGAGAGTGATCGGGGAAACGCTCTACAGTTTTCAATTCACATAAGTGACGTCCTCACTGTATTTTCTGTCGCCGATCTTTACCTCTAAAATGCCCGATATGGTGAAGTTCATCGGCTTGAAGTTGGGCGAGCAGGAAGCCCACATTTTCTCCAAGCCAAACCTTGTCTTGATTTCGTAACCAGGTACAAAGTTCAGCTGGAAATTTAAGCCGCTTTTTTATAACGTTTGGCTGCACATGGTTAGCACAGCTTTGTGATAAATTGCGGTGTTGATTTTCATTCCCTCTGACTTGAAGTGGATTCATCTACTATCGGTTACTTCGGCTCCGACCATCACAAACCCTGGCTTTCGATGACGAAATACGCGTTGTTAATCAAAACTCATAGCAGAGTGTTCAGTCAACCAAACTGCCACGTTGATTGTTAGGAAATTGCTGTCAATTATAGAGAGCCAAATTTTTTCCGTTTATCTTGTAAAACCCGTGAACACGCGCCAATTTTTTTTTCTCATGTTTACCGTCGTTTCCGATGTTGCAGCCCTTTAACGAGCACTATGGTACAGGTATTTTTTATTTGCAGAGCCTGTTCAGGCTCTGTTATCAGAAAACAGGCAACATACGAGTAGGTACCATATGTGGCGCTTCAAGAAAACAGTGCGTTTTTTCGTCTTTAGGTTACTTCTTCCTCTACCGAGAGCATCGAGTTGTATAGGCTACGTAGAGTTAATGAATCTCAAGAAATTCACCATTCCCATCACCAACTCAACTACTCCTTTTCCCCTACGCTGAATCAGGTGTCATACGACCCGTGCCGAAGATCAACCTGGCTGAGGGCAGAGCATCTCCAAAAATAGCTCAGTCGCGAACGGAGTATCCGCATATCTGGCGACTTTCGGATGAGCTAGCCTTACCTGTATATAGCGGAGCTCTGTACAGATGGACCATCCTGCTCCGCTACTCGTGGGATATATTAATGGATAAAATCTCAAAAAAAAAAAAACTAAACCCGAGGCCGGCACTTCATTAATACCGGGAAGTTGAACGGTGAATGCAGCGACTACCGGCAAGGCTCTTGCATTGTCGAGCGGAGGTAAAACTGTGGCGAGCCATAGTGCACCATCCTCTAAAGGCAAGCGCAATGAGCCTAAAACCAAATTTTCAAGGGGTGATAAAACTGTGGCAAGCCATGATCCTACCACTTCCTCCACCCCTAGCAGCAGCAAGTTTGTTGCAGGCCACTTCTTCTTCTTCTAAAATTCATCCCCTAAGGGAGGTATCAGGGGCTCAACCGCATATGCAGGCTCCATCTAAGGCGCTCTACATAAGACCCCGAAATGCTTTACGCATTATCAAAACTTTCGAATCCATTCCGGATAAGTGAGAGAGAAGATTGAGTGGGCTAACAACATCCTAAAAGACGGATTACCCACTGCTTCCACTGTTCCCAAAACAATAAAAGACTTTTCCAAGTGCCAGAGATCTTTGGGGGAAACAGTGCCGGTTCTAAAAAGGCCCAAACCTTACAACATCAAAACCTCTGGGCCATCCAGCAGCGCATATCTGAGGTCTTTCAACGAAGTCCTAAAGGACGCAATAATGATCGCGGCAATCGGCAGGAACGACAACCACGAATCAATAACACCTGAACGGTGGAAGTTGGTCAAGTTAAAGCTTTCGAGTAAACCCCGAACCACCTCCCATCACACGCGACGCTGGCTGGCACCAAGGCCACGTCAAGATTATCGCATGTGCTAATCAAAGATCTCCTGATCTTTTCGCCAAAGCCATCGGTGGTTTAGGTGAGATTTGGCCAGGCGCAAAAGTCGAGGTCGTGTCTAAGGAGGATATCCCTAGTAGACCTCGAACTTGCATCTGGATCCCAGCCGAACGCTTCTGCCCAAAAAGCATTCCGGAGATCATCAGGCTCAGCAACCCGATCCTTCCGACTCATGACTGGAAAGTCGCGAAACTGGGAAAACTAAGAGGCTCTTATAGATGCGTGTTCATCGTTCAGCTAAGGACCCATAAAAACGATGAGCTCGATCCTGATAAGCAGCTTCCTCCTCCGTAAACTTCAAATAGAGCCTTAGATCTTGGAGCGTGATATCCTTTCCAGAAATGGATAGCGAAGAGTCCAATCTATCCGAGGCGACAATTAAGCCGTCGGTCTATTCTTCTGACACCCCGTAGGAAATGGAAACCGATGACGCAGCAAAAAGAGATCCTATACGATCAGAGGAAGAAGATGAGCTCTAAGGCACAACTTCAGAATCGGAGGACTTGAACAGAACCGTGGTGGAGCCTACTCTGCTAAATTTTAGCAATGAAACGGTTTCTCCAGATTAATCTCTCAAAAAGGGCTTCGGCCGCACTTATTCTGCGTCTCTTCAAAAACGCAGAAGTCATTATCCTAATCCAGGAACCATGGATCGTAATTCGTAGAAGGTGTGGTTCGTGGACTTGGGACACCTGTACACGCTCCGCTCTATGTAACATGTATACAAGAGACAAAGGTAAGATATACCACCTTGATCAAAAAGTTCCCGGGGAACACCACCGTGTGGCACTCCCATTGTTCCGATTTGAGTTCTGTTTTTTTTTTTTGGTTAAGTTGATATTCCCTTTAAATCTTAGCGTCAAAGCTTGATATTTGCAAAACTTACGTAGCCAAGAGTACATCTAACTCTGCGTGTGTTGGCGATTTTTTACAATTTTAGAAATGGATTAAATTTGCAACAACGAACTTGTACTCGTATTAAATTTTGCGTAAAAAACGGATTTGTAAAGAAAACGGTCGTTTACCAGTGGCACGAGCGGCTCAAAAGTGATGAAGTGATGATGAACGCAGTGGCAGACCATCGACATCGAAAACCGACGAAAACATTGATGAAGTACTCGTAACAGAAATGTTGGTCAATAACCGCAAATTAATCATCAGAGAGATAGCGGAGGATTGGAACATTGCCTATGGATCCGGCCAAGACATTTTGGTTAATAATTTGGGTTTCCGTCGTGTAGCAGCAAAGTTGGTTCCAAAAGACCTCAATTTCATGCAAAAAACAGACCGTGTTGACGTCGCAAAAGAGATGATTTGCGAGGCTGAATCCGATCCCACATTCATCAAAAGGATCATTACTGGAGACGAGACGTGGGTTTATGAGTATGACACGCAATCCAGGCATCAGGCAAGTGAATGGCGCTCACCAAATTGAGCCGAGACCAAAAAAACCACGTCGTTTTCAGTAAAAAAAAAGGCAATGCTCACGGTTTTCATGGATTACAACGGTGTAGTGCATCGTGAATTTTTGCCAGAAGGCCAGACAGTAAAGAAAGAGTATTATTTGGGCGTTATGAGACGTTTGCGTGCAGCAATTCGCCGAAAGAGACCATGATAACGCACCGTCGCACAGTGCCATCATTATTCTTAATTTCTTGACGAAAAATGCAACAAATACCATCCAACAGCCACCGAATTCACCTGATTTGGCTCCCCGTGACTTCTTTCCGCTCAATCGAGTTAAAAACCCACTACGGGGAACGCGTCTCAGCAGCCGAGAGGAAGTAATGGAAAAATCGCAGGAAACACTGATAGACATACCGAAAACCGAATATAAAAAAATGTTTCGAGGATTGGATCAAGCGCTGGCATAAGTGTGTTGCAGTCGATGGGGATTACTTTGAAGGGGACAATATAGATTTATAGCAGATGAATAAACTTGTATTTCCAATTTTCTGAACTTTTTGATCAAGGTAGTATTAGTGAAACGCATCCTTAAAGCATTTTTACTTCGTAATCTCAGCGACCCCGACTTAAAGTTGCCAGACTATAGACTGCCAAAGGCTCCTATTGGCTGGCATCGGCATACCTTGGCCACGATCATGTCGACCCTCTCCCTGGCGATAACCTAGAATGGGTGGTACTGGAAGCTGGAAGCCTAAAAACTGGCCTCATCATCGGGTGCGACGCTAACGCTCATCACACGGTATGGGGTAGTACCGGCATGCCATCAAAAATAGAGTTATAACAAGAAACTGACAGGAAGTGCCAGATATAACTTTTGTATTCTACAACATCATTCAAATGCTACTCGTATCAAACTGGATGGTATCGTCTGAAACACAGATACATTCAATTAAGCCTGAGTGATGCTCCTCCCAGCCAACTAGCATCCCGGAATTATTGGAAAACCGATTGACCAAAATACAGAGGAATACTGCCAGAAACGCTATCCTCTGAACTCTCAAGTACCCCGCGTGACACCAACGAGCTTGATATGAAAGTCAAAGAATTCACCCAGGCTATGGCCGCTTTCTGCCCTCTTATTCAACCTAGAGGCAGAAAAAAGCTTAGAAACACTTGCAGAAAACTTTCCAACCTAGAAAAAAGCACAAGAAAAGTGACTGACTGGGACTCATACAAAGAATCCCTCAAAATATACGAAAAAGAACTGAGGAAGGCAAAGCGACAATCCTGGAGATCATTTTGTGACAAAATCACAGAAACCATAAGTCAGGCTAAGGAAAATCCTCTCTACAAATCCTCTTATGCCAAGCTGTTTGGAAAAACCCGATGGCTCTTGGACAACCTCGAGTGATGAATCACTCAACCTGCTACTGGACACCCAGTTTCCAGATAGCTCCCTATTCGCGACCAGTAGCAACCCAAACAGGACTGCTGCAACCGGGGCCAAAACTCATGATCTGATCACAAGAGCGCTGGGCGCTGCATAGCTTCAAATCATACAAGTCTGTTGGTCCGGACGGTATAATACCTCCCGAGCTACAGAGGTCCTCAGATATTATCCTACCTACGCTAGAGAATATCATGTGGAGCTGTGTAGAACTGATCCAGATTCCACTGTCATGGAGAGAAGTCAATGTAGTTTTCATTCTCAAAGCCGGAAAATGTTCTCCCAAAGAACCTCAATCCTATAAGTCTATCATCTTTCCTTCTGAAAACCCTAGAACGACTGTTTAATATCCATATACGAGCTAAGACTGCTCCAAGATTTTTTTAACGGCTCATCATGCCTACAGTAAAAGAAAATCGGTAGAAACAGCTCTCCATTCACTGACTAGCCACATCGAACGATTCCTACAATATTAGAGAGTACACAATGGTCGTCTTCCTGGACATAAAGAGTGCGTTTAACAACGTCAACACATCCGCAATCACGACTGCGCTGTTAACTCTGCAGGTAGAGGACTCACTTGTTGTGTTGATCAGTCTTATGCTAATTAGCAGGATAATCAACTGCAAACTAGGTGGGTCTTCTGCTAAAGGATGTGTCAGTAGAGGTACGCCGCAAAGTGGGGTCTTTTTCCCCTTCTCTGGAACTTAATTGCTAATGGACTGCTGATATACCTGGAAGCGGGTGGTAGCAGGGTGGTTGTCTATGCCTATGACGTTGCTATAGCCGTCTCAGGTAAGCATCCTAATGCCGTTAAAAAACTCCTTCAGATAAATCTTAACAGATTAACCCGTTGGGCAGATCGCTGTGGATTTGGAGTAAACCCACATAAAACTGATCTTGTCCTCTTTTCCAGGATATATAAAATTCCCATCATAGACCCTCCGTTAATAAACGATATCAGTTTAGTCTTTTCCGATACAGCAAAATATCTGCGTCTCGTTTTTGACAGGAAACTAAACTGGAGATCTAACATACAAGAAAGAGTAAAGAACGCTAGTTCTATTCTCTTGCAAAACATGCCAGTGGGATCTAATGGGACCTTTTACCTCGCATTACTCACTATCTATGTGTACGTCTCGGTTATAAGACCGATACGAGGTTGCTGTGATAGACGTAAACAGTCTCCTACGCTTCATCGTAAGCTCAAACTGGTTCCATTAGTAAGAGGATCATAGATCCACGTGCCATCACAATGGGCCAATGTGGGTTGGTGTTTACAACAGCTACTTTTACCTACCTACCTACCTGCCTAGGTTATTTCTTTCGACCCATTATCATGGCTATCATTATCTTTGCGGTAGTTTTTATACTGTTCAGTGACTTTCATTCTATCAATATAGAAAGCCTTGCCGTCAATCTTACCCACTCCAGAATTGTTCACTGAAGACAAGCCTTCAAATTGAAGTAAACTGTCTCAGTATGTCTAGCAAGCTATTGACTTTCATCTCGTTTTGTGGTTATGGTTCTCGGACTCACTTAATTTTGAAGAGTAGGGCATCTTCCGAACAAACTGAATATTTTAGAAGTTGCAGCTTAGATTGGGTTCCATTCTATTCTTTGCCCTCTATAAGTAAAGGCTGCCTTGGTACCATATTTAGTCAATTCGTGGAAAATGCATAAAAATCAATTTTCTCTCAGACACGGATCTTTCTGGTAACTACATCCAACTGGCTTACGTCCAGAACAAAACTAAATACAAGAGAGCTCTTGTTTGTGCTTCTCAAAATTGTTATTTAGATGATAAGCCTGGCGGCAGGCATCTGGTGAATATTAAATCAAGAAATGGTTTTCTGTAGGAACAACAATTTTATCACAGCCTTGCTTGTTATATAGCGAATTTTGGGCTCCTCAGTGTCTTTTTAATTTGACAAAACGTTCGTCCATTTCCCGCAGAAAATGTTACCTACTCATACTACTCATAAGGCAAGCGCAGTCCTATTTCTGTTTCTACGAGTATGTGTGTGTAAATACAATGTTTAGATACATTCCATGTGTTGTACAATGTTTCAATTTTTGCGCCTGTCAGTTCAGCCGACCAATCCTCTTCAATGTAACATTTTGTGTTCAATGCTTTTGGGTGGAGCTATGAGTTTCCTAAAAAAGATACTTTTGCTGTTGTATTCGTTGAGTTTTACCAGCGGGGAAGAAACTGTGTCAGCATGCGGAGAACCAATCTCCTTTTATAGAATAGAAAATAGATGTTGAGATGACGGAGTTTGTATCAATTTTGTTTTTGTAAATTCTATCTTTGCTCATGTACTCGTAGATACCTGTTATGTACGAGTATATAAAAATAAGCGCAGTATTAATTTTACCATTTTAAAATTCACTCCAAGACAAATGTCATCATTATGAGCGCTATTCAGAATGTAATTCTTATTTTTCCAGTCGGAACAAGAACTAGACCATTGTGGCTCTAAAATGTTCATTTTACAGGGATTCCTGCTTCAGTGATAAAGTGCCAAGGGTATCAGTAAAATCGATTTCTCGACTTCAAAGCCACATACGACAGAATGCATAAGGACGAGCTATGCAATACCATGTCTACTTTTGACATACCCGCCAAATTCGACAGGTTGCACATGACGACTATGAAGAGTTCTCGCATCGCCATCAAGGCTGGTAATAAATGGACCGGGACCTACATTTTCAAGAAAGGCTCTAGACAAGGCGAGACGCGCTGTCAAGTGACTTTTTTAACACCGCCCTGGAAAGAACCGTGCAGAACTCACTGGCCAACAAACGAGGCACGATATTTTTCAGTTCTAACAATTACTTACGAACAATTGTGTGAACACAGCAAGCTGTCAGTGAAGATTTCGTGGGTATGGAGTCGGAAGCGGTCAATGTGGGTCTGACTCCAAACGAGGGCAGAACAAGGTATATGTTGTATGTATCAGATGGCTGGGCCAGAACCTCAGAACTGGCAGTTATAACTTCGAGGCAATTAAGGACTTGTTCTACATTGGTTCCGCAGTTACAAGCAACAACGACATCAGCGCTGAAATTAGACGCAGAATTATTGTTGTCAATCGCTGTTTCTTTGAGGACAGGAGGCAATCGAGTAATAAAGCCATTTCACGTAAAACCAAACTGGCTTTATCAAAGACATCTATCATCCCTGTCCTGCTCTATGGCACAGAGGGGTGGACCTTGTTGAAAGTGGATTAAGAAGCACATGTCAGTTTCGAGAGAAAGATACTGCTCTTGATTTTTGGTCCAGAATTATACTAGCAAGATGCAGATTCAACTACGAACTGTACAGGCTGTTTAGCGGAAGCAATCTAGTCAGGCATCTACAGATCCAACGTTTAAGATGGCTGGGTTATGTTGAGCGAAAAGACAACACCGCTACCGCCCAAAGTGTCTTCGCTTCTAACCCCAAGGGACGAAGCAGCGGACGACGACGAGAAGTGGAGGGGGCCTCAGCCAACTGAAGATAGCTGATAAATGGAGAGACTTCTTGATTAGGCCTAGGTTCCCCCAATTATCAAGGCCTCGCCCATCAATGACGTTGTCTAATAAAAAGCGGGTGCAAAGCAAAGTACTGGTGTTATCGTAATGGTCGACAAATGACACAACCGAATGTTGCTACGGCCAGTTGCAAGCTCGCCGGTCATAGGTCCTGTTGGTGGCAAGACCACCGGTAGCCCTTACCAGGACTTAAATCACGGTACCATGGGAGTCAGGATCTCGCCCGATCTCGGTCTGGGCCTGACTTGTTGAGGTAGGCCCCCTTGTGGGAACGTCGTGGTGGCTGTGGTTTAAACCCAAATCGCGGGAAGGGTCTTCCTATTGGTTTGACCCAAGATAGAGTACTGGGTGCTGTGTACTGGGTGCTGTGACCCTAAGAACAGTGAGAGGTTTTAAGTGGGCCTCGACTCATACCAAGGGTCGAACATTTGCTTCCAACACAGTTCCGAATAGGTATCAATCAGCGGATTGACGGAGAGCGATCTTTGCTCCCATTGATATATGGGCATCCCCTAATCTTAAGTCTACATGACAGGTGTTTACGTTAAAAACTTGACTCAATGTAATGCCACCTAACTAAGATCGCGGTTGTAGCATTATGCAAGCATAAGGTGGACATTTCCAGAGATAGTAAGCCGCTGTGTTTTCATCACTCTCACACCTAGGTGCTTATCAATACCACAGTGCCTCCTTCCAGAGTCAGAACGTCTCCAGCCTTTTGCTTGGAAGCCTGCCATTGTTGGCTTAAATGCATCAATCACCACCCTGATCTACAATTGGGACGAATCTCCATTCTCGGTCATTTCATCATCCATTCAGATCAGTACCAATTCGAAGTCATTGTGTATGCTAGACTTTCCCTTTTGTCAAGAGTGAAGGCTACCTAAAATCTTAGAGTCATGGCGCCCTGTAGTATTTGCTACATTTTTGTCCAGTCAGAAAAGTCTCCTTTGACTTAAATCATAGTCACCATAATGTTCCTACAAAGTTGACTACCCATCCAAGCCAGGCTGGAACCGAAGTTCCAGGGGATTATGGCTCCCATGGCACAGAAGTAAGCCTCTATCGGGTGTCAGTGAGACCTCTTCGGATGCCTTGAATCGACTGGAATGGCATGTACATCAGTCACCTCTCTGACGTTCTTCTGCAAAAGTCCAGCTTTGTTCTACCGTCGCACATTATCAGACTACGCTATTGAAAAGACGTAGTCTGTGTAATTAGGCCCCGTTACGGTACCAGTAAACAGTCTATAACCTTTCCTACTGAAGTACAGTGGAAAAGTCACTGAGCTCTAAGAGATTTCGGGAAGCATAAATTTGGTCTACCGACAGTCTTTGGACAGTCATGGCATCTGGAGTTAAGCATGATACCAAATTGTAAATGGAAGGCCGTATCAAGGACCAAGGCAGTCCTAATGTAGTTTTTGTTCCTCATAACCACTCTTCTAAGTCTAAATAGTTTAGTCAAGAGCGATCTCATTTGCCGTAAGGTGGCGTTAATTCATCTTTTAGGGAAGGCTTACGTCGTCGAACTATCTTGCAAGCAGTGAGGGTATTCAGCAAGGTCTTGGTCCTACTTGGTGTAGAACCTCCACAATTGTTTTTATAATAAACTAATATATACAGCTCATTGCCAGCAAGGTTACATAAGTATTTCTCCGCCTAGAAGACAGGAGCGAGTTACCGTAGATTGAAATTAAGTGCGTGAAAGCTCAACTACATTAATTCTTTGGTTCAGATTTCACCTGAAACGCGTCTGAGCAGAAGGACAGTCGATCAGTATTTTCGCAATGACAGGATTTGTGGTATCAACGCATCAAACGGCATGCCCATACGGCCAGAAAAAATTCAAATCATTGCCTTGTAGACCCAAAGGACACGCCTCGATGGCAAGTTCCATTTCTTATGAAAAGGTCTTTTACACTGTCAGAAATCCGAAAGCATCTTTGAGGTCTTCGACATGACATGTCGTCCTAAGATGTTATCCAGGATGACTCCCAAAAACTTAGATTGGGTGATGGAACAGATCATGATTGAAATGATAGACTGAACGTCAGTACAATTTCATCTTCTGAACATACCTGAATGAAGGCGTTAGAACCACTGAAAACGAAAATCAGTGAGTTGACCAAAATTCACTATATCAGTGGAGTCAGGGCCTTGTGGCAGCCGTTGCGTATTCCCGCCATTACACATTGACTACAGTTAGCGTCCAAAATCAGGGTTCATTTCGCCAGCATCGGTACTATCTGCAAAACTACTGATTCGTCAATATCGTGTTGTCAGGCTGAGTGCCAAGTACGCCTTTAATTCTGTTCACCAAATTTTGGAATCCAGTCTTGAAGAAACTTCGGCGTTGATAAACACGTTGCATCTTAGACGATAATTCTCTTCATGCTCTTCTACATCAAGGAAGTAAGACTGGTTGGTATGAAACTATTGGGTAGCGCGTAGTCGTCTTTTCCACTTTAGTACACTCACCAGGCTTGCAGCGAAGATTGTCTATAAACTTGACAGCAGCTGGTCTATACCTTCTTGTAGCGCCTCTGGATATATGCCATCGATGCCAGGACACATCCGTCACTATAATCGATGACAGATACCACCTACGGTATGTTGCATTACTCAGCTCAGCTGAAGCTCACCTGATAAGTGGCTGGTTGTGAGCTGGCTCCGATAAGGTGACATGAGAAGTGAGTCTTTACCATGAGACAAAGAGTTGCTGCTTTCAACTTGGTCCTATTGCCTTGTGATTTTCTGAGTGTTGCCAGTCTGGCTGACTTTGACCAGCCTGATAGTTTTGCCTTTAAGAAGCCTTTTTAAGAGGCACTCTTCGATCTGTTAAAATTTGTTAAGACTCCAATCTCTCTCCAAATTAGTCTCAAATGACGCTAACCTGCGTTCCACCATGGTACGGGCGATCGGCAGCTGGTCTTCGAAAATGGTTCCACGCTTCTGGTAATACAACCACTACCTTGCAAGGGGTCACAGAAAGAGACCGAGCATGGGGATAGTATCATATTTTAAGTATCATGCCACATAAAACCACACTGTTGTGAAGCTGCGAACCCTACGATAAAGACATTGGTGAAGGCCATAGACATAGGAAAAGCAGCGCTTAGTTGGAAGCGGACATATCATGAAGTTAGTCTTAAGCAAGTTAACATGTCA
Source organism: Volucella zonaria (assembly GCA_963966105.1). Classification (NCBI taxonomy): domain Eukaryota; kingdom Metazoa; phylum Arthropoda; class Insecta; order Diptera; family Syrphidae; genus Volucella; species Volucella zonaria. The sequence continues at coordinate 318,849,180 of OZ014530.1, read as the reverse complement.
GTGATCATCTAATGACAACTCGTAGCGCAAGGTTGCATTTTACAACATCAGTTTAATATGGTATGGCTGGATGCACTCACAGGAAAAGAAGTTTACGATATCAGCGACATGTATAGCTTCGAAGTGGTAAAGGACTTTCTTTACCTAGACTCCACTGAAGTTCAAATAATGCGACCACTTTAAAAATTAAATGAAGAATCATAGCCAATCGCTGTTTCTTAGGACTAAGAAGACCACTGAGAAAAAGGTCCCTTTCAAGAGCAGCGATGAAGTCTTTGTATAAGACTCCTATGGTCCCAGTACTGTATAGCGCGAGAGCATAGAATTTATCTGAAGCGGATCGAAATGTTCTTAGTTGCTTGGAGAAAAAGGGATTGTTCTAAGGGATTTTCGCAAGATACACCAACTGCAGGCCTTGAAGGACATTGAACGCATTACTAATTCATCGGCCCCGAAGCCTCGAATATGTTGAATGGACACCACTGCTCTGACCCGAAATATCTTCAAATCCATTCTGATGTTTGATAAAGGAGGAGGTTCTAAGTGCGAGGTGAAAGCTGTTCGTTGAGGACCAAGTCAATCCCGGACTGAAAGGTCCTAAGTTAAGTAAGTGTCGATCATGTCGGGCTTGTATACCGTTCGGTTAAAATACTCTAAAATTGGACTAAATAATTCACCGACGAGTCGTCGCCATTCCCAGATAAGCTGCCCATAACCATCACTTTATGACTCAAGTTAACCTTTTCCTTTATTGATGAATGCAGGAATATGTAATATCAAGAACTCCTTAATGTTCCCACGCACAGGCAAAACACTAACTGCCTTCTGAAAATTGTTTCTCGTCCCATCCAATGTTGTTATTCACTCTGTTAACAAGGATAACATTGATTAATGTGCCAATATCCAAAGATGACTATCGAATTCACTTAATAACCTATTCGTTCCAATAAGTAAGCCGAAGAATATACGCCTCCATACATTAACAAGTAATGGGCGCTTCATGTTTTTGACATCACCACACGAAATGTGCAAAATTTTTCCATAAGCCGCAAACATACTCGTATTCCTCTCCCAGGATAGCCCTGACAAATTCCCGCATCTTACTGTTGTACGAATACAATAATATCTCTATTATTAATGTCTTCTTCAGATATACTCGTACATACAAACACATATCTGCCACTCATTGAATTCCTTCACGAGCTCCAAGTTGCCTTCCACCCCACAAGGATGGGCATAAAAAGTGGATAAAGTAAAATATTTTATATCCTTGCTACTCCCATCCGTAAATGTCTTGGGGGGAGGGCATAAAAAACGAGTTAATTCTTGGAACACATTTCGCAACAAGAAGAAAAATTCCCTCCTCAAGATGTTGTCCACACTCGCATTGCCACCAAATCCACCAAAGAATCTCCCGAATGACGATGACGCCTCGGAGCAATAAAATTTGAATAAAGGGGTTGTAAAGACGTTTTTTTCCGTTTACCAGCGCTGCTTTTTTTTTTGGGCAAGATTTTGAAAGCAATTTAGTTTCAATATCTGTTTCCAATGGTCTATTAGTGGAATCGATGCGATAGCCTTCTTTTAGCAATTAAAGGTCAAAGACACAGACACACAAGCCAGTTAAATCCAGGTCAGAGGAGAGCCCACCCACACGATTTGCATCCCTCCAGCTGCCGTTTTGTGTTGTTTAGTCTATTCAACCCCAAAAAAATCAATTCAAAAACACCCAGCGTCAGCGCATCATCACCCTCTGGGAAATGCTATTGTACAACAGGGTGCGGCAAAGAGTAGCGAAAAAGCCAAAGAGTGTCTAAATGTCTGCGGGTGACATTCCAAACACCAAACAAATTTTATTATACGGATATCTCATTTGGGGGTAGTGTTGGAGGGTGGTCGGGTGGCTGACTGGTTGACGAGTTGTTGGCCTGCGGTGAGTGGGCGGGTGGTGAAGTGCCAGTAAATGAGAATGGTGATTTTAATATCTCGAAAGCATACGCTTGCAACCCTTGACAAAATTATAATATCAGTATTTCTGGGGGGGGGGGGGGGGGGGGGGAGTTGGAATGGGGATGGTGAAATGTCGATTTGTTGTCGACCTTTTCATTTTCTCCTGGGCATGAATGTGCGGATTGTCACTCTTTTGTAGAGAAAGTTATTTGCATTTTTTTTATCGAAATTTTCCAGCCGAATTCCATCGAAGTATTGCAATTGAAAAATTTTCTTTTATATCTTTTAGCACATTTGGGGGAAGTTGACGCCGATAGAAAATGTGCTTTGTGAATGATGTAGAATGTAGTTGCATAGATGGAAAGGATCGCTGTCTCCACGTTCACAGCTAACACAAAACGCAAACCATCTTCCCACCCCGAACACGTTTTTTAAGTAAAACGGTATTACAGACCCACTTCAAGCTAACCTGCAAAAGACTTGAAACTTCAAACGGTCTGAGGGGCTTCAAGGATAGGTCACAACTGAGGTTCTAAGACGATCAGAGCCACCGTCTCTGCAAACTGACGTAGATGAGAAGGGATGGAAGGCACTTAACCTTCTCACGCAGCACGTGCGCTACCAGCACGTGGATAAAACGGTCTATCACGCAGCATATGCGTGATCAGTACGGGACGTGTTAATCAGTTCATACGTCGTCACTTAGTAAAAGGTGACCCAACAGCTAGTGTGGAAGTTTTCATTAAATTAAACACATATTTGTTACGAAATCAATTTAGTGTTTTATTGATTAATAAAGGTCGGTCAATGGCAAAGTAAAAGTCCTTTCGAAGGAGTTTTTTAAAAAAATATAATCCGCGCGAACAAGCCGCGCAACTTGGATTCAAATTGAAACACGAATTTTGTAATTGACACCAATGACCTTGGTTCCCACGGAAAAGCTCATGTAGGCTCGCGCATGCAGATGAAAAATGCGTACGATGCGTCTGACTGGATACTTGAGCCTCATCGTATTTCAGTCAGATAGGTTGCTGCTTACGCGTGTTAACTGCAATTATGAATGGAACACAACGTCGTTTATATGATCACCACAGCTTCTGTTGCAAGTGACCATGCGAAGGTCAAAATTTATCGATAGATTTTTGAAGAATAAGTGGGTCAATGGCCGAAATTTCAGTTTGGATGTTATGTTTGAGATCCTGTATTGTCGCTGGTTTATTGGCATAGACCTTGCTCGTCAAATAACCCCACAGAAGACTAAAAGCGTCAAACCACATGACCTTGGAGACCAATCAACTTTTTCTCCAACCGAAATAATGCGATCTTCAAATTTCGTATGCAATAAATTGATTGATTGATGGCTTGTGTTTGCGGTAGCACTATCCTGTTGAAACCAGAGATCGTCCAGATCCCGTTCATTCAATTTTTGAAAAGAAAAAATAGCAGGTCACCATATTGCGGTGACGTTCTACATTCACTGTCACTGTCTCTCCAGCCTCACTTTCGAAAATGTACGCGCCAACCCATAATCTGTATGGCGCCAGTGACTTTTTCGGGATGCATTGGTTTTTCGTGAATCTCGTATGGGTTTCCCGGTCCCCAGAAACAACAATTTTGCGTATTTACGTACCCATCCATCCAAAAATGGGCTTCATCGGAAAAGATCAAATTTGATGACGTATTGTCCTGGCGATCCAACACCCAGTTAATAAATCGGCGACGTCGTAGATGGTCCAAAGGCTTTAATTGTTGTGTAATTTGAATTTAATAGGCGCGTAAATGAAGATCAATTTTTAAAATCCGTGAGGCCCAATTGTTGACTTCGACGACAAATTAAGGTGCCCGGCTGGCTTTGAACACTTTCGCTCACAGTGGTGATGTTTTGGTGTGTACGCACTGGCCGAGCATGTTGATATGGAGTTTAACCCGACACACGCATAGCTGCGTGGTAAACGAGTCCACGAATAAAATTGCCAAAGATTGTGTGATATCTGTCAAAAAGATCAACAACATTGAATACCGTAAGTGGCATTAATTGACAGTCAACATCCACACCATCTGTTGGCTCACCCTTTATTTCTTGTAAAGATCGTATTCACAAGACACAAGAATTTTTGTTTTTTTTTGTTACCTACTTGCAGGCGCTGTAGTTGTTTGTGACACCAGAGTGTATGTAGTGTGATTCGAGCATTTTCCTCCGAAGGGTTCCACTTGCAATTGTCTCAGTTCCCTCTTAATTGGGCACACTGCAGCAAATCTTGGGATCGGATTTGCGAGGAGGCCTCATTATTTTGCAAGAGATGGTGATGGTAGTATTGAAGGACGCCATATTAGTGACCAGTGCAGAGCAAGATGTCTGTTGTAGATACGAGTAACATCTGCAACAAGGAAATCTACCATACTCTATCATAACAGTCAATTGACCTTGACTCATAAAAAGTACTTGGTAGCACTTAATCGCTCTAGAATCCCTGGCAAGGTGCTTACAACTTTTTTGATCAAGTACTGTAGATTCCGGTGTTGAGCGGCCACGAACCACCTCCTGCCAAATACCCACTGCCGCCTGCATTATGTGTGCATTAGGGTGTCCCAGGCTATAAGGGTTAAATTTTTTTTTTTAGATAGAGATACGCATACCTTTTTTTTTTTTTCTATTTGACCCAGATAAGTGAAATATCAAATATTATTGCGATCGGATGACGATAACCCGTGCCGACTTAACGCCAAAATCTAAACATAAAAATTAGTATGGAGCAATGGAGGGAAAAGCAAAACTCATTTATTTTTGAAATAAGGCATCCGGTATTGGACTTTATTATTATATTAATTGTTGAAAGTAGGTTAATTATTTATTAATTTTCTTTTTAATGTTTGTTTTTTACAGTCAGGATACTTTTGTCGATGTTCTTGTACGCAACGAAATAAAAATTGCTTTTGCTCCTCTTGAACAGTTAGCAGGCCGTGAAAATCTTGCATCAACTTGACTGCTCTTTCAGCAGAGTCATTAACTGCTTTCAGTTTTAATAGCTTGCTTTTAGCATGTTGGTACGAAGCATTTTTAAGCCACAAAGAGGGGCACTCGTGGAGAAAAGCACCATCAATTTTCAATCGACTAAATAAGGACTTGCTTTTGACTGAAACAAAGTCATCGATGTTTTTTTCTGAAAACAAAAAAAGGAGGATTATTGATATAATTTTTTAGTTATGTAAATAAAAAAGTTAAAAAAACAAACTTAATTTTCAAACTTACCATAAAGTCTGCCACAAAGTTCTTCTTTCGATGGAATGTAGCATTTACCATAGGCAGATGGATATTCTTTGGCTAAGTTAGCAACCATTTTGACTTTCGTTTCTTGGCTTACATCATCATCAAATAGAGACAAGATAGACACTTCGTCTGTCAAATACCACAAATGCAAGCAAAACTTCTGTAATGCTGCTTTCGAGATGCTTTCATCTATTGTTTCATAAGATTTTATAGCTTTCAGAAAACACAAATCCTGGTAAGGTGCTTTTACTGCTAAAATGCATTGCAACCAAGGCCTAACGTATATTGTCACGATGAACAGGCAGACGTCTAACAGAGCTTCTTTATCTTTGTTAGAAATTCTTAATTGATCACCAAGTAACGATATTTTTAATGAGTAAATCGCTCTCGCCATCCATCGAGCTTGGTGCATGGCACCTGGAGGCCGGATCTTAAATTTTTTTTCTGCATCGCCGCCAAGAAATATTATTGAAAGTTCGATTAACTCTCTGTAATCATCCCTAGTAATTTCTTTAGTTAATTCAATTTGGTAAAAATCGATAAGTCTGTTGATCTCAGAAACATTCAAACATGATAGCTTTTCTGTACAGCTCTGTATTTTCTCGGGATCGACATTCTTCCAGTTCTCTCGAAATTTCTTGAACATTGGAATGTCTGGGCTTGTGGTAACTTGGCAGATTTTTGCTTCAAACACGCTTTTTAGTACTAATTCGTAGACGTGATGGCGGCAAGCAAAAATAATCATTTCCCTGCCTAGTTTCTGTGCGAGAAGTACACAAGTACCATTGGTTCGACCAGTATTTGAAGCAGTCGTATCACAACACAAAATCTGCACTTTATCCTCAAGATTCCAATCAATTATAGCATTCCAAAGTACCTGGGCCTGTTCCTTTCCTGTAGAGTTATCCAACTTTGGTACAGCGATAAGTTGTTCTTTATCGTCAAACGTTATAACTATCGGCAGACGTTCTTCCTTAGATTTGCGTGAATCTAAAGCCGGCAAAAGTTTACCATCCCAGTGGAGTGTTACAATATCCGGAACCTGGTTTTGAAAATTAACCTTTATGGCTTCCGCTCGCTCTTTTCGCTTTTCCGTACGAACCCTTTGAATAGTGGACTTGCTTATAGGAAATTCGTCTGTGTTATGTCCAAGAGCTTCAATAGTTGCTTCAATAATGAACACAGCATCTCTCACACTCAATTGACACCGATCTAATGCTGCCACTAATTTTGGAGTGATAAAATTCTTCCTCATAACAGTTTTATTTATACTGGATTCTGTTTTGGTTAGGTTTGGCAAAATTTCCTGTAAATCCATCAATTCTGAATCAGGCGACAAACTTTCTTGTAGCGGGTCATAAGATGATGTTGAAGGAGCTAAGGATGAAAAATATTTAGCACGTCGTTTTTGCTCCTCGACGTTTCTAAGGTGCGCTCTTTCTTCTTTGTGTGTTTGTTTTTGGTCAACTCCGGCTAAATGACCAGGTCGGCCTGGTTCTCTTTGGCGCTGCAAAAAAATCCTATCTTCATCTATCTTTATTAATTGAAGTGCATCCGCATGTGCAATGTCAAACAAATTGTTTAAGTTTGTAACAAACTCATGTCGACGCTGCTCAAACACGTTTTTTGTTTTGTTTGCATTTTTTTGCAAATTTCTCCAAACTTGATACAATGTAATTAATTTTTTAACACAATTAGGTAGAGATCTTGTCGGGATACGGGCCTTTTCCCAATAAATAATGCACTCACGAATAGTAAGATTTGCGCTCTCATTGACACTTAAATTCACTTCACGAATATTATAGAACAAAACTGCCAGTGCTTGCCCATTAGAGGGAAGTTTTGAACCAGTAATTTGATGTTTAACGTTCCCTATTAAAAATATCTCCTTTCTACAACTGCGTAACTCCACCGACATGTTAACAGAACGAGAACAATGTGTTTACTAATAAAATAAACATGCAATAACAAGTTATCGATATGTTATTACTCGCGTGCCATGCCTTGCAAGTACTGACATGTTTAGATGCAAGTCGGCACGGGTTCCTCTGGTTCAAAGTACATGAAACTTTATTTACTATTGTTTTGACAGTATTCGAATAAAATAAGAGGGTATGCGTTACAAAAATTTAAACTTGATTTTTTTGGGACACCCTAGTGTGCATGCAAGAAATCGTTGGTCAAGGCTCATTAGCGTTGCTGAGCTTTTTGGAAAGTAATGGCCAAATCACTTATCCTTAATGCATAACACGCTGGGATCTGGGCGGCGATTAATCGGGAAACTGTTGACTCTCCCTTAACAAGGATTGGATTGGCCAGCACCGCAGCAATCAAGTCCCTAGCGTAGTGCTTGCACTGCTTTCCAGTGACGGTCATAGTAACTGCTATATTAAGGAGGCTGCTATAGATAACTGGTGTCACAAGTAAAGAAGTAGCAGCACTTATTCGGATGCGGATTTGACCTCATAGAAAGACTTAGGGCACAAGTGCTGAGTTTCAGGGATGTAAGCCAACGCCTGACGAGGATTCGCTTAAGGATAACTGCGCCAATATAGACCTCATAAACTCCCACGAGCAAATAGAGAAGAAGGACGATCTTACCAAAGGCTGCTCCTACGAGCTTCTTGACAAAACTTACCAGCAATGCCCGAAGTATGATGCAAAAATCGCCCTTGGTGATTTTAATGCCAAGCTAGACAAGGAGGTCATACTTGGTAATACAGCAGGAAAGTACAGCATTAACGACATTACCTCCAGAAACAATCACAAGCGTATTGATTTCGTGGCGTTACGTTGTGTAACTGTAGCCGCACGTAGTTTCTACACTTTGGTATCTGTAAAGGGGCCTGGTTGACTCTAGATCAACAAACCTTCAACCAAATTAATCATATTGCTATCGACGCAAGGCCTCTATAGTTTTGGCTGCCTGAATACTTCGACGAGCTTACGTCGACTCGGAACAATATCTTGTTGTAGCCAAGAAACGGATGCAAATATTCGTAATAATCAAAGCCAGCCAACCGTTGTGAGGAAGTTCAACGTTGGTTGGCTCCAATCGCAAGAGACCGCCAAGGCCTTCTCCGATTGAGTCTCCCTTAACTTTCCAAAAGGTCTCACGGCGCCAGCACTAAACGTAGAAGACCAGTCGCATCACTGCAAAAAAGCTTTTAGGGAGGCGGCCTCTGGTGTATTAGGTTTCACACTGCCGTAACAGAAACTCCTGGTTCGATGACGAATGCAGATAGGGGAATCTAGAAAAACAGAGGATGGCTCTGCAGAAAGGGGGGAAGAACATAGAATCCTCAGAAGCACGAGAAGCGCTCGATCGCGTCCTTAGATAGGTGTAATCGGAGGAATGAAGATTGGAAGCCCTACCAAAAAATAAAACAAATGTCCGAAAGCCTGAACAAAAATCTGCCGGATAGAAAAGGAAAGCTTATAGCAGAGCCACAGTTGATGCTGAGGATTTGGAAAGATTATTTCTGCGGATAGTTCAACTGTCATGACGAACAGTGTCCTAGCTTAAGGCAGAATGAATCTCGGCGATGGGAGATAACATTTTCGTCCATCCTACCAAATGAAGTCAGTGCATCAATTTCCAAGCTCGTGATTTAAAAATTTCCTGGATCCGAGAGCTTACTTGTCGAGTTATTTTAAATAGTAGATGACAATGGGATACGGAGCATACATCAACTCATCTTTAAAGTCTGTGTCGACGAAAGTATGTTCGACAAATCGAACCTCAGCATTGATTGTCCGATCCAAAATAAGGGAGATCCGCTGAACTAAGTCAACTACAGGAGAATAAATATTCTCGTATTCTCAACATCGCATAGATATAAAATCCTGTCTGTCGTATTATGTGGAAAATTAAGACTCTTCGTCAACAGTCTGACCGGAAAGCGCACCTTGGATCAATTTTTTACGTTCTGACGATGACGATGACGATGTAGATTGCACGCTGCTCCGTGACGGACAGTAATCAAGGACAAAACGTTACGATACACAGCTACAGATTCTACAGGTTTGAGATAGAAAATAACCTTATCTATCTCGGTTCCGCTATTAACTCCAACAACGACACCAGAGCGGAAATCATGTGAAGAATCGCTTTTGCTAATCGCTACTATTTTGGACTAAGAGGACAATCGAGTAGTAAAGTTCTTACTCGAGCAATCAAAACGGCTAGGTATAGGACACTCATCATCCCAGGCCTGCCTTACGACGCAGGAACTTGGATATTGACGTTACCGTTTGCAACAGCGAACTGCACGGGCTGTACAACGAAGCCGACGTTGTCAGAAAAGCTGAGATAACCCTAGACTAGATTAATTAAATGGCTAGGTCATCTTAAGTGCATGGACACCAGCGGCCCGCCCGGAAAAGACAACGCAGTAGAAGACGACCACATCTTCAATGGCGCACACAAATGAAAGGGGACCTCAGCTAACTTTGTGTGTACAACTGGAGGCAGCTGGAAAAATACGGCGCTAGATGAAGAGCCCCTGGTCCATCCCGAATTGTATCTCCATCTAAGTAAGTATGTGAATTTTCAGTGCCGCAGAGGTGATAATTCTGCTCAATCCCATATTTGTAAAGGTGGAGAAGCTCTTCATTGTTCACATAGATTTTCAAAGAAAAATGGTCTTCATCACGCTTGAGGTTTACGAAGGCTTGGTCGCAGTTTACACGTGGTTAGCGCTTGCTAGTGGCAGTTGGAAAAGCCAATCCATTGTGATACCACGTTTATCTGTGATGGAGACATGGGTATCTCCATGCTAGGAGGATGGATGGAAGAAGTGAAGGAGATAGTTAACATCTATATCCTTTAGATCGTTTAAGTCATTGTAGAAGAAAGCTCTTAAGTAAAGTTTTCTTCTTTGGGGTAATAGGTGGAGAATTGTCTCCTCTTCCTTCTCGTCCATGCAGCTCCTGTAGAAGTCGCTTGTAGAAACACCAAGCCTTTTTGCATTCTTGCGTAGAAGACAGTGTTCAGTGATGATAAATACGATAGTGCTGAGATGTTTCATATTTAGAAGGATCAGACTCTTAGAATGATTCAGATCCAGCTTTGGCCAGATCTGTTTGGTCGCTAGACATGTTGGTCCAACAGTTAACCTAAGCTCAGTTCTTTTATTAGCATTCAGGTTTAATACTGAGTTTCACGTAGCGATTGGTATACCGTTGCTACCCTTTCCCGGTAGAATAGGTAGAGTGGTTCCAATTTTGGCGAGTTCGTCGTCCACTTCCCTGGAATGTCCCTGTGGCCCGGCATCCAACAAAGGCGAAAGTTGAACTGCTCTGCCATCTCGGTAAGAGATGATCGGCATTCAAGGGCGGTTTTAAAATTTTAAGAGAGTGAGTCCAGGGAGCTGATAGCGGCCTGACTATCCAAAAAGATGCGGATATCCTTTGTAGATATCACGTTTTCCTCCAGCCATGACAGAGCTTCTTTAACCGCCCAAATATCCGCCTGGAACACGCTACAGTGATTTGGAAGACGGAACGAGAGGCTTAGGTTTAGCTTATCTGAGAAAACACCGCCACCAACTCCGCTATCGGGTTGAGATCCATCTATATCGAGATGGATAGACTTGCCCTCCCAGAAGGATCTAGAGGGGAAGCTTACAAGGAGGTTTTTGTGAAACCAAAGTTCAGGTATGGTGTAATCGGTGTACCTTGTGAGCATTCCTAATGTTTTACGAATGCTTGCGTGGCCAAATAAATTATTTGTCCGATGTGTAGTCGCTTTAAGGCGGATAGCTGCAGTCGCAGCTACTTGCCTGCTGGAGATATCGAGGGGTGTCAAGTGAAACAGAATGTCTAATGCCGCTGTGGGAGTAGAACGTAGGGCTCCGCTTATGCATAGACATGTTATTCTTTGGACTCTGCTTAGTTTGGTGCAGTTGACTGCATAGTCTAAGGCCGTCCACCAGACAACAACAACGTAGGTGAGTATAGGTCTAATGACCGAGATAAATAGCCAGTGGATTATGCGAGGTTGAAGCCCCCTTTTGTTCCTTTCCGGTAGGCATGTTGAGCCCTTGACAAAAGTTTTGTATCAAGTGTAGCTCGTATATGGATTATCAATCAGTCGTTCTAGAGTTTTCAGAAGGAAAGATGGCAGACATATAAGTCTGAGGACCTTTGGGACAACATGAGAGCATTTTCCGGCTTTGGGAATGAAAACTACATTGACTTCTCTTCATGACAGTGGAATGTGGATCAGTTCTACACAGCTCCTCATGATATTTTCTAGCGTAAGCAGGATAATATCTGAGGAACTTGGTGGCTTGGCAGATAGTATACCGTCCGGTCCAGCAGACTTGTGTGGTTTGAGGCCATGCATCATGCATCGTCCAAAGCAGCTTGTCTCTTGTGATCAGAACATGAATTTTGGTCCCGGTTGCAGTAGGCCTGTTTGGGTTGCCTCTGTCCGCGAATTGGGAGATACCTGTAAAGTGAGTTTCAAGTAGAAGATTGAGTGATTCATCATTTGAAGTTGTCCAAGAGCCATCGGTTTTTTTTCAAACAGGACTTCTGGAGAGAATTTTTCTTAGCCGCAATGCAGACCGAGTGTCAGTCAGTCACTTCTTTTGTACTTTTTGCTTAGTTGAAAAGTTTTCTGCAAAGGTTTCTAAGCGGTCCCAGTGCTGATGTCCACCAGTGTGGCTTTTTCTTGCCTCTAGTTTGAATAACGGGGCAAGAAGAACCCGTAGCCTGATTGAGAGCCAGGATAAATTCTCCGACTTTCATATCAAGCTCGGTGGTGTTACGCGGGGGACTTGAGAGTTCAGAGGATAGCGTTTCTGACGGTATTACTCTGTATTTTAGCCAATCGGTTTTCCGATAATTCCGGAATGCTGGTTGGCTGGGGGGAGCATGACTCAGGCTGAATTGGATGTATGTGTGGTCTGAAAATGAGTGTTCAGATGATTCAATATTGCAAACAATGAGTTTAGTACTTATAATGTAATCAAAAAGTGACTCACCCCTATTTTTGATATCGGTACTGCCCCATACCGTGTGATGAGCGTTAGCGTCGCATCCGATGATGAGGACAGTTTTTAGCCTTCCAGCACCACCCTTTCTAGGTTATCACCAGGGAGAGCGCCCACATGATCGTGGCCAACATGTGCCGATGCTAGCCAATAGGAGCCTTGGTCAGTCTCTAGTCTGGAAACGGTGCAGTCCGGGTCGCTGAGATTAGGAAGTAAAAATGCATTAAGGCTACTTTTTCACTAATATACAAGTTCTGATCTTACCTTTGTCTTTTGTATAGAGCTGTCCCAAATCCACGAACCACGCATTTTACAATCTATGGTTCCTGGGATGATGTCTTCTGTGTCTTTGGATAGACGCAGAAGGAGTGCGGTCAAGACCTTTTTTTGTAGTGATTGAGGTTAATCTGGAGAAACCGTAGCATCATTGCTACAATCAACAAGAGAAATCTCCACCACGGTGTCATTTGAAGCCTCCGATTCTGAAAATGTTCCTAAAAGCTCGTAAAGGATCTCTTTTTGATTCGTCGTTGGTTTCTATTTCAGACAGGATGTCAAAGTGGAGACCGTCGGCTTGGTTGTAACCTCGGAAAGATTGAAGTCGCAGCGATCCATTTCAGCAAAGGATCTGAGTGTGTATTTCCTGTTTTGCTTGAAGGCGAAAGATGTTGCTTATCAGCATCCGGCTTATCCTTTTTGTAAACTCTTAGGGTGATAGACTCAAATCTGAACGGAATCATCCAGTTAAGGTTTACGTTTTTTTTCATGGTGAAGTTCAAAAACGAGCAACGTTTGGAAAATTAATAATTTTCGGCGGTTGCAACTTTAAGAGCGCTTGCTCTAATTTTCGGTCGTAATAATCGTCCCACCAGACAGACTGTGCGTGCTATACTGGAAAAATTTGAGTAAACGTAGTCACTATTGAATGTTCCTGTGCTATTGAGATAACGCTTAGCTCGCCGGTCGAAGTACCGAAAATAACGCAGCGGTAAGTTCTTCAGTTCAAAATGAGCCAAATCAATGGATTCCACGCCATTCACAGGAATGGAGAATCTCTCAGTCCACATTGTAGCGAATTTTGCGTAAAGATCTTGGTCTACACGTTTACAATTTTAAATTAACTCCAGAACTGAAGCCTCTTGATCATCTGATGCGCCGAAGTTTATTCGATTAGGCTCAGCAAAAGTTTGAAGAAAATCCTGAATTTGTCATGAAGCAAAATATGCATTATTTTTGGCAGCAGCAAGCCCACATGTGCTTCAAGAGACTCCATTGCATCCAAAAAATTTAACGGCTTGGTATGGATTTCATGTCGGAGTCGTGATTGGACCGTATTTTTTCGTCGATGAATGTAATCGCCATGTTACGGTCAATGGAATTCGCTATCGTGCCACGCTAGTATACTACTTTTGGCCTTGATATCACTGATATGTGGTTTTAAGAAAATTGTGTCACATGCCATACAGCTGGTCAAACAACTGATCTATTGAAGGGGAAGTTCGGTAATAGAGTAAATCGCTCATGCGATTTAACGCCGTTTGATTTCCTTTTATGGCAACACGCCAACAACCTTAAAGGAGCTCAGGAAACATATCCAACGCTAAATTTCCAACGTTCCGGCAGATATGTGTGGAAGAGTGGTGAAAATTTTCTCCAAAGAATCAATGAAAACATGGTCACGGTGGTCCCATGGTTATTATACTTGGAATATTCGTAAATTTAAACCCAATACCTCAGTTATTCTGTGTTTTATTTATTGTAAATACAAAACTGTTATGTCCTTATTGAACAACCCGATATAAAGATCGAGAGATCTTTCATCGGCACGAACGATAAACTTGACGTGGCCTTGGTACCAGCCTGCATCGCTTGTGATGGGAGGTGGTAAGGGGTTTTTCCGCATGATGGAGAAAGAAGCCATCCGAAAGGTTTAACTTGACAAACTGCCACCGTTCAGCGATCGCCACGATTGTTATGACGTCTTTTAGGACTTCTCGAAAAGACCTCAGAGATGTGGCGCTAGAAGCTCTGGAGGGTTTTAGCGTTTTTAAATTTGGGACATTTGGGAGCCGGCATAGTCTCATCTAACGATCTTTGGCGCTTGGACGAGTCTTTCAGTGTTTTTGGGAACAGTTCGTCTTTTAAGATTTTGTAGGCCCACCCTATTTTGTTCCTCATGTCCATAGTTCTCCCGACCTCCAAAATGGATACAAAGGGTTTTGATAATGCGTCTGAAGCAGATCACCTTGGATGGATCTTGCCGATGCGGCTGAGCTTCTCTTTTGGAGAAGGAGAATTAGTAGCAGCAGGAAGTTCATCGCCTACCACAGACTTGCATCTGTAGAGCCGAATATTACTAGTCAAAAATTACAAACCTGCAAGCGATGGTAAGCTGAACAATCCTCCTGTATGCGGCACCCATACCATATGTTCTAAGAAGAATGGGAACTGCTTTGGTTTTTGAGTTCACCAGACATACAAAATAGTTTCAGGGGATGCTACTAAAATATCATGCGCATCATCATTGAACCAAGGTGAGGACCTTGAGTATGACGAGTATACTCGTATAAGTGGCACTGGGTAAACGGCAAGATCGATAAAGACCTTATTTTTCCCAAGTACTTATTGTAGAACTTTCCTTTCTTTTCCTTTCTTCTGTCCTGATATGCTATGGACTTGCGCTGCTGAACTTACAAGTTTGAGTGAGCTTATTAGTGTACGAACTTGTCAACTAAATAGAAATCCTGTCGCTCAGAATTTTAAAATTGGACCTAACTAAGCCGTGGGGCTTGCTCTTAAATATACTCGTACATATATGATCCACGAACTTTCTTGTTTGAAAGATGGACAACTACGACGCAAGTCTTAATGGGATTTATTCCGTGGTCAGAATCACTAATTTTGTGGATAAGAGCAAAACTGGGCCCTGTCGGATGCTGACTGCGGTCAATATGTGAGAGAGAAAATACGAAATCAAGTTCCCATGTGCCTGGTAATGATTTTGACTAGAATCTGAGCTAGGAAAGGATTGTAGTGCGGTCTTCGCGGTTGACTTCAAAATCTATCAGGTATGTGAGACTGGTATCTTTTTAAGGACGATAACGTTAGGACAGCCTGAGTCTGTTTTCCAAGCGAAGATGTTCGCAATACTGATGCCAATGAAGTTACTGTAAGGAATCTGTAGAGTTGGTAAAGTAGTTGCATCAGCTATCAAGCTCCGCTTAACATCTTCCCTTTAACCACTTTCAAGCCAGTTCGAGAATACAAGCCTCTTTGGAACGCAGTCAAGAAAGCTGAATTGAGTTTCTGAGTCTCTTTAGGGTCCGAGGGGACTATGATATCACAGGAGTTGAGATCGCCGATAAACTTCATGGAAATGTTTCTCAAGCTGAGCAAAGACTGTTGACGTCTTCGGTTAGGGCTTCCGTTTTCAACTGGGTTTCCTATGAGCATATACACTGATGACTCTCCAGGATGACGGCATACCAAACGAATTCTTCCTGATGTCTTTAATATGTCAGCAACTTTCCAAGTGTTTCTTTATAGGCGTCATACCAGGGCACTCCGCTTTTCGTTACCACTTAAGTGCGCCAGGCATAGGTAACGATGCTTTCTGTGAAACTGATAACGAAACCAGGGTGTACTATATTTGTAAGATCCAACGTGCCATTAAAGTACCATTTGCTGCTGATTTGTCAGACATATTTAGAAAAACATCACACAAAAAGGCAGTGTGGTGAATGCGGGAAAGTGACTTAAATAAAATTGCTGGTGTTGACTTTATGTCCACATTGCATGTTAAACGCAGGCCCAGTAGAACAGAGGGCAAAACATCAACCCAGTCTTCAGTTTTATAGCCCCTAATAGCTGTTTTGAGGACGCAATGCCACCTTTCGATCATCTCATTGGCTTGAGGATGATAAGGGATTGCCCTGTGATATTTGATCCCAAATAGACGCGTTAACTCCTTGAAGATGGTGCTTTCGAACTTTCTTCCCATGTCAGTTGAAATCCTTAGCGGTATCCCGAATTTCAGTTGAAGATGGTAGAGGGCCAACGATATCAACGATATCAATGTTGATATGCTCGAACCGACCAAGTGGCGAGCTTTCGGTGCGTCATTGTGCCTCTGAATCTTGTTTGGCTGGCAGGAAACGCACTGTCTGACAAATTCGAAAATCTCTTTGTGCATTTCTGGCCACACGTATCGTTCTGAGATCAACCTTGTAGTTGCCTTGACCGCAGGATTTTATAAGCCGTGTAAGCGATTCATTACAGACATCCGTAAAGATTTCGGTACTATAGGTCGAACTCGATTGACGGAAGTGTCGCAATAGACCTGTGATTTGGTTCCTGGAAGAGAAAGGAGCTTGACAGTTAGCGAATGCGAACGAAATTTACCTGCATCGAGAAGCTTTCGAATTTCTCCATCACTTTATTGCTCGGATGCTATGGTACCCAAGTCAAAAGGATGTGGAGAAACCTGTGCCACTCGAGACAATGAGTCAGTGACATTGTTGTCGGGCCCCCTGCACGGACCAACCGGATGTCTGTGCTGGTTTGGACAATGAAATCGAGCTGCCTAATTTACTATACCTTGGCGAAGACGTGTCCAGTTTTTGCATAAACGCTGTATGTATGCTGAACTCTCGCCCTTCGACCAGAGATAGTACTTCACGGAAGTACTTCACGCCCATGAAGATAGCTAAGAGCTCGCGGTCATATGTACTGTACCTCTTACGCGTCTCGGTCAACTTTTTGGAGAAAACCCCCAACGGCTTTGCCACTCCATCGACGATTTGGTGAAGGGCCGCGCCAACTGCGATATCTGAGGCGTCTGTACTGAGGAACAGGGGTGCTTTGACGACCGGGTAGGTCAAAAGCGTAGCGTTCGCCAATTCTTCTTTGAACCGTTGAAATGCCGCTTCTGCTTCCGGAGTCCAGACGATTTGCGCAGGATCATTCTTTCTATTTCCCTTTATGAGACTCTGTAGTATGGCCTGGTTACTGATGGTGTTGGGAAGGAACCGTCGATAAAAGTTTAAAATTGCCAAAAATCTCTTGAGATCCTTCGCTTTTGTTGGCAGATCGAAGTCCTGGATCACCTTGACCTTCTCGTCAAGCGGCTGGATGCCATCGCTGTTGATCTTGTGGCCGAGGAATCGCACTTCGGTTTTTTCCGAACACAGGCCTGGCATTGAATCCCTTACGGTCTTTGAATTCAGCTAGAATGGAACTAAAGCGATTTTTAGAGTCGAATGTAGTTACGCTTACCGAGTTGACAAGTAAAGTCTCCGTCTTTGTTTTGATGTGCGTTTGGCGGTCGATTAGCTGGTTGCGCTTCAGGTCAATCAAGAGTTCGTAATTCTTGATGAAATCTGCACTGATAATGGGCCTTTGCACATCCGCCACTATAAAATTCCAGGAAAAAGCGTGTCGTAGTCCTAGATCAGCTATCAATCGTCTCGTGCCGAATGTTCGGATTTCACTGCCATTAGTTGCGAACAATGACGGAGAATTGGAAGGCGAAAAACCATCGCTATACCTTGGTGAAATTCCGGAAACGTCGGCTCCGCTATCGATGAGAAATCGCTGGTTGGACGATTTGTCGTGAACAACTAATCTGCAAATGTGTTGTCCATTGGTACTCCCACTAACCAACACTTGACTGTTTAGTTTTTTGACTTTTTGTAAGAGCAGGGCTCACGATACTTCGTTGCGCTTGCTCCATACCGCTTGTGGTACCAGCAAACTGGAACCTTTTCCTCCGAGTGACCACGGCTATGACTACGACTACGATGATGATGGTTCTGTTGACGTTTCAATGACTTAAACAGCTCACTGATTTGACAGCTGAGTTTGTCTATCTGTTTTTGCAATGACAGTGTAGATGGCGTGAGTGATGATGGTTCCTGAACTGGCATAATATTCCTGAAGTCACGCACTACCATAACCTTATCCGTCAACCTTGTCAAGTTTGTCAGCTCTTCATTCGACGCTTGGAGAATCGCTCGTACCTGCGCTGGGAGTCTTTGTAGCCGCAATGATATCAGAAACTCGTTGTTGCCTCCTAAACTTTGTCTCCTAAATCAACTTCTGATAGAGTTTCTTGATTTTCTTTTGCTCTGAGTCACCAAAGTGGTCAATCAGAAATTATTCGAAATTGCCGTATTTGTTGTTCTCCGGCGGCGCTAACACTACGTCGGCAATTTGAGCAAGCACTTTGGAGTCTATTACACTGACCACTGAATAGAATTTCGATGCATCACTTCGGGTTTTGGAAAGCTCGAACTGTGCCTTCACTTGGACAAACCAAATTTCTGGATTTTCGTGTCAGAATGCAGGAATCTTGTGGCAATACTGGAAACCATCTCTGTCGAATTAGTTTCTATTTTGTGAATAATTTGCTGCCCGTTAGTCTCGGAATTTTTGCGGAATTCGTCGTCCTTTGGCATTTTTGACGAGCATGCGATTGTACCGTTTGTGCAGTTTTTTGCTTTTCACGAAAAAATATGGCGCATCGGATTCTAGGAAATCACTTTATACATTCGTTGCCAAAAGTATTTTCTTTTGAATTGGTGCTAGTAATAGATTTGTACGTCGCCACAGCAGTATTAAAGCCGAGAGGGTCTTCAAGTTTTATCGCTGAGAGTGAACTACCTACAGACTTATGTATAACATGATAACAAGAACACGTCTTATAGGACTGGCTATGCAACTCTGAGTTTTGCAGTCTTGCTTTCATTGTCTTCATTGGATGTATGTATATACATTGACATCCAAATCCCTGTCAAGCCGCGTATGAACTCGCAACTTGAGGTTTCGAGGTTGCCCATGAAAGCGCATTATTTCTGAAACAAGTTTAGGTACCTGATATTCCAATTAATTGCAATACGGACATGGAAAGATAGGGAAAGGGACAACCCTCACAACCTTTACATGCATTGTAAAAAGCAAGCATGTTTCAACTTCTTGCAAAACTTCTATCACTGATGTGACCAAACAACTATGGACCAGCGCAAAGACCATAAGCCCCAACTGCACTGGCCTTCCAACAATAGATGCAAAAACAAAGGGCCTTCCGATCAAAGATCTTTATAGAATCTGTAGAAGGAATGAAAGGAATGAATCGGATTCTCACAGCTTGAGTAGTTTTCCGGTATTGCTGACGCTATGGACATTCTAATGGCTTATACCACATGAAATGCCCGATTTTCGCTCAGTCGAAAATAAGAAGTTCTCGAGTGACCATCTGTGATAGAACGCTAAATTTTCTTTTTTTATAAAATAAAGTGGGATGTGTGCTTTAAGTGTGAGAATTTTAGGGTTCGTTACACCGTACCGTTATTTTTTCCTACGAATTATTTACCATGCTGTCGGCAATTCAAATTCGAACCCTCTTCCTTTACGAATTTAAAATGGGGCATGATGCGTCATTGGCAATGAGAAACATTAATGACATATTTGAGGATGTAACGGAAAACGTTAGTTGAAGCGAGGTTTTAAGAGCAACGGTGGATGCGGGCCCGACGACATCGGTAGGGTAGATGGAAAGCATGGAAGTATCCCCAATGATAATAAGTCGACACCTTTTTCTCATAGGAAAGGTAAAGGACTCGATAAGTGGGTACCCCATGAATTGAACGAATCCCAAAAAACTACTGCGCGGCGAATGGAAATCTGCGCATCGCTTACATTACGAAACCAAACTGAGCCGTTTTTGCACCGGATAGTCACCTGTGATGAAAAGTGGATACTGTATGATAATCGAAAAAAAAGGGTAGCGATTGGATGCAGATGAAAAACCAAAACACACCCCAAGCCCGATCTTCCCCTAAAAAAAAGATTATGGTGACAATTCGATATCCACCGAAAGGACCAATTCACTTTTCATGTCTTCAACCAGGAGAAACGATAAACACTATCAAATATTGTGAGGAAATCGACATATTGTATGCCAAATTGGCTGAAAGGCAACCTGCGTTGGTCAATAGGCACGGTCCGATCCTTTTGCATGACAATGCTAGACCCCATACCACACAAGCAGCGGTGCAAAAACTGTTGCAGTTGGGATTTGAAATTCTTCCGCATCCACCGGACTGTCCTGATATCTCCCCAACGGATTACCATCTTTTCCGCAATTTGAATTCATTTTGCCGGCAGAAGGTCTTCCGGAACCGAGCAGAGGTCATAAAAGCCTTTGAAGATTTCACTGTCTCAAACAGCCGGCACTTCTAAGAAAAAGGAATATTTGAGCTTGTATCACGTTGGAAGAATGTCATAGATACCGACGGATCCTATATTGATTGAATAAAAATTTTAAATTTTTACTACAGTCGAGAGTAGTCCCAGTCCGGGAAATTTTGGAAAACTGGCGGCCTTTAAAGATCATTTGGCTCTTTGCTATTGATTCTTGATTTTCGTGTTTAATCTTATAAACACTTATCGACACATCTCATGTTTCTAAGCAATTTTTGTTGAAGCTCTTGAAATGTGCCAAACCACGTTAACCCTTAAACTTCTCACCTCGTCTTAGATTTACTTAAAGAATCTTACACATTTGCAATTTTCTTTTGTACCGCCGCACAGGGAAAAACCAATTGTCGTGGCAAAAATCAACCCCAGCAGAGCTGCCTGCTTCGATGATATTAAAAACGGATTAGCATCATGTTCTACGTTTAAAGTAATAGCACCCCTCCAGACGATCCGCCTGTTCGCATGGCGGCAGATGATGGATGTTAACCATCATTGTCATCATCTTATTAAACGATGTAGCCGTATTCGGTATCTGTACAGTGTACGAGTATACTCGTATCAATGACCCGTTGGAACGTTGGCATTTGTAACCAACCGAAAACAAAACACGTAAACAATGAACCCAAAAGGGGGTGAACTGCAGTTCTACCCTCTACCGAAGGGATGATACTAAAGAATGGCAATGCCATGGAATCGAATTAATAAAGATACCCACATTCAACAGCAATGAACTCGAGCTCTTAACTTTGTTCTTCTCAGATGCGGATACTTTCGTTCAAATTGGAGTTTTAATAAATTTTCAAATTATCATTGAATCCATCTATCCGTTGTCGTTGTGCGTGTGTGCGTGTGTGTGTGTGTATCTGTGAGGATAATAAAGAAATTAATTTAATTTCATTATTACAACAATGGTCACAGGAAACTCATTTGAAGTCGGGACAATTTCCTTTTGGATTGTACGAGTATGAGTACAATCTGCCGCTGTGAAGTCAGGCAGATGAACTGTATCTGTATCTTCTAAAGAATTTGTATCACTTGGGGTGGTAATTTGTTTGGAAAATCGAGGGGGTGAGCATTGATAGCAAGGATGTACTTAATTTATTGGAATTATTTATGGCACATGTCTTTGGCTGGCTTTGACAATGACCGAGAGGACGGAGTCGATTGTTTCTCGTTTACTCGAAACGAAGGAATACTCGTAAAAATCCTTTCAGTCCTTGCTGGCGGTCGCCTGTGGAAGTTTTTAATAATGTGAAACTTTTTGAAATTTTTCATTTTTTTTTTTTGAATTGTTTCCTATAGTTACGAAGGGGTGAATGCGGTGTAGAGGTAGGTCAATGTGTTTTAGTGACAGTAATCTTCTTGGTGTGGCATTAAGGAGAGATGGCAATGGTGCGAGGATGAGGTTTTGAGATTTTGATCTGTTTTTCTGGTTTTAAGCACGTGCATGTCATTTGAGAGAGTAACAAATTTGTCATTTGGTTTTTAAGCTTGTTGGGGTTGGATTGAATTATTCGAAGTTGAAATCTAAATTG
This sequence comes from Volucella zonaria, assembly GCA_963966105.1. NCBI lineage: Eukaryota > Metazoa > Arthropoda > Insecta > Diptera > Syrphidae > Volucella > Volucella zonaria. Next base: position 318,827,170 of record OZ014530.1, on the reverse strand, counting down.
AATTGTGGATTTTTATTTCCTTTTTTATTTAAAAAGAGGACAAGAGGACGAATATTAAGCAATTATGTTGAGGCTAATGCCGTTTGGGAGTGCTTAGTGCTGGTGATGGCATATGTTGCGATTTCGATGGGAGATTACGTTTATCAGTTCTGGCGAGGGACGGGTTGCTATGCAAATTATGAATCTCTGCATCAGAGGCAAGAGAAATGTGTTCTGAAAATTCAACTAAAGTGGGATTTAAGGAAAAACTTGTGATACTGAGGGGTCGTTGTGGCTGCTCTATTGCTGGCAAAGGCGCGGTCGATTGTTTTGAAATTGCTCCTTGTAAGTCGTTCACAGATTCTATTTGGTCTTGAGTTTTTCGTAGGCTGCTGAAGAAGTCTCCGGGTAGGCGATGTGATGTTACCTCTTTTGTTGCTAGATTACAATCTTATGATGACAGAGGGCAATGCACTGAACTGGTCGGCCGTTTCGTAATCGTAATACAAATTCTGATGCGTGAGTTCAAACGAGTTTGAACATCAAATATTCCAAATACTCTCAGCCGTGATGTCTGGCAGCGAACAATGTTCAGGTTATCTGAAAAATCCTTCGACGCATTTAGGTATGACACGACAGCGGCAGTGGTCAAACTTAATCAATATAAATGTAGTCGAACCGCAGGCCTTCTGGCATTTGCGCGGCGCGAACACCATCTCTGCTCTAGACGAAAGAGTCGGTATTCGGGGAGGAATCTGCAGAAAACAAATTGAACATGATTTAAATAGGAGATCAGCAAGTCTGTTAAAACTCCCCCGAAACTCAAAACAGAACAAAAGGAAGCTGTTTAGAACCAGAACAAGGTCATCACCAAGTGTTTTGAGCTGACACGTGTCCAGCTAGGAAACAATCCTGGAGATGCAGTTTCCATAGAAAACTTCTAAAATAATCATTAAAGGCTAATTTGAACAAAGAAATCTGGAAACTCAACAGATCATCGGATGAAGTGTATCAAACCAAAAGAAAAGGCATGGTACGACTCGAGCTGTAAAGAGGCTGTCAGGGTCAGAGAAATGTTTTTTCGGTCCGTCAAGACCAGCCTAACAGAGGAAAATTGAAAAAAGTTCAAACGAGCCAGAAATGACTGCAACGCCTTTCTTGTAAAATTCCAATACGACCAAAAACTGAGGCAAAAAATACTACAATGTCCCAAAGGTAGTAACAACTTTTGGTCGTCCTTCAGAAACAATAGAAATTCCTCATCCTCCGTCCCAACGTTCATTTATTTTGACATTCCAGCTGTCAGCTCTTTGGATAAGGCCAATCTGCTTGCTGCACACTTTACGGCCAGCTCAACACTCCCAGATTGTGCGTTGTCTCCGCCTGCACTTGAGTGCGCCGAATCTTCAATGGGACGAATCCACTTTCTCATTCGTGTAGTAGTAAGAGCACTTAAAGATCTCAACATACATAAATCCGATGGTCCAGATGGTATATCTCCCTTCTTCTGAAGAGGTGTTCTTCCTCGCTGGCAAAACCACTGCGTAAGCTTTTTCATCAAACCTACTCCTTAGGACTGTTTCCAAGAAGATGGAAAGCAGCATTTGTCCAGCCCGTCCCTAAAAAAAGCGAATCCTCCTCTCTCTCCTCCTGCAGACCCGCTGAACTTAGGTCCCTTCTTTCCAAAGTCATGGAAACGCTGATAAATCGCCAGCTCATGAAATATCTCGAAGCACGAAAACACGACCGGCAGTACGGTTTTCGTAGCAACAGGTCCACTGGTGATCTGATGGCATGTCTCACCGAAAAAAGTGGAACCACAGCGTACATCATTCTGGCGAAAGCAAGATAGTTGCGCTTGATATTTCTAAGGCATTTGACAGAGTTTGGCATCAGGCTCTTGTGTCGAAAATGCATGCTTTTGGGATCGACGACTCTCTTCTTCAATGGATTAGAAATTACCTTTCGGAACGTTCAAAATAGTTGTCGTGGATAGTGTCAAGTCTGATATTCACAAAAAAATGCTTGTGTGCCCCAGGGCTCCGTACTGTCTCCGACACTCTTTTTAATTTTCATTAATGATCTCTTGTCTGCTACTTCTAATCCAGTATATTCCTTTGCTGACGACCGTACTCTCTGCTTTTCATATTCGTTTCCGGAATCACGCCCCTGCTTTTCGGCTGGAGAACGGGAATTTCAGCGTATTTTAAGCTCATTAAATTCTGGCAATAACCTCATAACAAATTGGTAACCACTAACAGAGTAGAATTCAATGCTTCCAAAACACAATGCTGTCTGCTGTCGTTAAAGCGAAATTTAAACACCCAGCCCTTATCCATGAATGGCACTTGCATCGTCGAAACCGATAAACTTTCCATTCTCGGGGTGTGTGTCAATGAAAACTTACGTTGGAATGACCATATATTCGGTGTCGTCAAAAATGCTGTGAAATATCAAGGTTTCCTCAAGCGATTTAAGAAATATTTCACCCCCTCTGATCTGGCCACAATATATAAGGCAATCATCCACCCGAAATTGGAGTACAATGCCCACATCTGGTCGAGTGCGCCCCAAACATCACTGCGCCTGCTAGATAGGATCCAAAACCGTGCGATAAAACTAATAGGTGATACTAATATCACGCAAACAATGGACACACTCAAACACCGACTGATTCATGTCTCACTCTGTTTTATCCCTATTTCCACCAGCAGTGCTCCATAGAAATCGCCAGTAGCATTCCGTCCCTTCAAACTTTTAACCATAACACCCGTCTCCCTATGAATACCCTCAAGCCCATTTTCGGACGTACTGTAAAATATCGTGATTCTTTCCTAAGCCGCAAAACTCGCTTATGGAATGCCCTGCCGAGCTCTCTATTTCCTCATCGTTATGACTTGCACGCATTTAAGAACAACGCACATTGGTAGCTTTCGTTTCTTCCTCATGTGGTACGTGGTCGAAGATTAATCGGTTTGTGGATCATGCCGGGCTCTTGGAACCGTCGGTGCATTAGCAGGTGGCATCTTGGGAATTTGGCAACAATGGCTGCGATGGTGGTGAGACTTCTATACTTCCATACTTAGCAATTTATGGTAAAGGTTGGATGACGTTAATGTAATGGTTACTTGGCCCAATTTCTGGTCTTGTTAATGTGACATCCAACGATCCAGGTTGGATCAGTTGCAATTGATAGTTTCAATAGATTTAAGCAATAGTTTCTTCTTCTACTCGCATGGTATTTACTATGAAGAGGAATGTCGCAAAGGGTTAGATGAATACGATCGTGCAGAATAGGCCGTGGATTATGGAAGTCATATGGAGAGAACTATTGGTTTGTTAAGAAATTTTTCAGCCTACTGTGGTACATCTGCGAAGAAGAACAATAGTGGAGTTATGACCACTACTTTCTATGTGTGTAGAAAAGGGTTAAAGTTGCGATGTGTGCGATACTAGCTGTGAATGCGTTTGACTTGGTGATTGATCTTGACGATCCGACTGAGGTTCCATTCCTAAGTGACAAATTTTGTCTTTTAGTGAAGCTTAATTAGTTCTAATCGTATCTCAGTATAAGATTACCAAAGTGTTAAGGAGTCATCTCCCATCAAATCAGTGTCAAGTAAATATAGACTATTATGAGTAAAAACCGACTGTCACAGTGAAAATATGCTCAATCCAGCGGCACCACAGTGAGCCTGACCCAATAGATGGTGCTGAAAAGAGTGTAATGCCATGTGACGATGCTAATTGAAGTCCTTTCCACTAAGACCTACAATAATGCACCCGATCTTCAAAGCAAGTCGGAAAGTATTCTAATAAATTGTAAGTGTCCTGTAGAGTTATGAAGATTGGCATGCAGATAAAAATGAGGCCCTGACTGAGGATACAGACTTTGTAAAAGTTCCAAACCAGCTTATGCCTAAGAATATTTTTCCCAAAACGGTGTACGTCTTCATTTAAACCAAGAAAGATTCGACATTCACTCATTTTGTTGCGCTTTTTTATGATTGTTGCGATTTTTTTTTTAATTTTTATTATTATTCGGTAGCCGGTCTGCCGGCAGGAATCAAACCTCAAAAAGAAAAATACAACGAAGCGATCGCGAACCACACTGGTGGTGGTTATTTCGGTAATGGCGGACTGCAACGCCAACAACGAAAATAACCAAAAGGGGGAATTTGCAACAGACAGCAGGTTGAATGCTGCCACTTTCGGCTGCTCAGCTAGGAGTGGGTTTATGATTAAAAAAAAGGTAAAAATATACGGAAGTAGCAAATCTTTAAATAAGAGTACACAAATGTGTCACACTGCTTAAGAGTGGGCCGCTATCGTCCGTCTTCCCGAACGATTGAAAATAATTTTTTTTTCTCTAGCGGGTCGCGTGAACCGTTTGCCTCTCTTTTTACGGGGTAATAATTTTTTTTGTTTTTTTCACGTTGTCGAAAGCCTACCGGGATCTCACTGTAAACTCTCACCACACAATACTTAGCTTTGCCTGGTATCCTTCTTTCCTCGTCTTCCCAGCTCTCCCTGTTGTTCCCTGATCCTGTTTTCTTTTCCTTTGACCTTCCACTTCATGTTTTTCTTTTGTTTTACTGTTTAATTTCTACTTTCTCTACTTCCTTTCTTTTGTCACTTTGACCCAGACTTTTTTTTTGTGTAAACCTCTATGGTATATCGCGTTGTGGTCAACCAAGAAGTGGTTGCCCTGATTCGACTTATGTTCACTCAGACCATTGGTCACCCACACATTAGTGCATTCCATCTACTCGGCTAGCGGGCCCAATGTCTGGTATATGTGTACAGCGCTCTGTTACCTAGCTGGAGCGTATAACCATGGCTTGGAGCACAGCTAGACCGCTCTTTCATACACTCAAGTGTGCCACTTTGACTACCCAGATCCTCGGGGAAATTTCCGAATTCTGGGAATTTTCTTTGGCCTGAGTGAACATTTCCCCTGAATTATCTTGGGTTCAAATAACCCCTTCTTTCCCCGAATTTGATCCCTGAAGTAAGCCGAAATGACAAAAAAAGTTCATTTTCCATTCACGTAAGGGGAACCAAGTCAGGATCATGGGATCTTAGGTTAAACTTGTGAAATGTGACGAAGAAGAAGGAAGCTTTTCTCAAATTAAATTCCCTTATGAAAGGTGGACCCGGTGTACTTCCGTGCAAATGGAGGGAGGGGGGGGAGAGGGGATTATCGGATATCGTCCCACTCTTTACACTGATTATCTTTTATTTTTCATTGTACAATTTGGTGGTGGTCAACCAATCAATTGTTAGTTCTTATTTAAATCCCTCTTATCCCTCCCTTATCCCTCTGGTGGTCGGCAGCAGAGGTAAACTTACATTAAGGGTGACACTACATGACAACACCCCACCCCCCGTGAATCCTTAAGATTCACTAATTTCCAATATGGCAAGTTTCGATGCAGGGTGACGTAGTGTCCCAGTAAGAGTTTTCACCATCGTAGTCCTCACTTGTCCGTCTTTAGCTGGGTAAACTTCTATTATCTTCCCTCGTTGCCATTGACTCCTAGGTCGGGCAGTATCACATACTAAGACAAGGTCGCCTGGCTTTAGTGGCGGAATCTTTGCATGCCACTTTGTGTGCTTGGTTAAGACTGGCAAATACTCGAGGATCCATTTCTTCCAAAAGGTATTCTTCAACTGTTGGCTGATCTTCCTCTGCTTTCCACTATGCGTTGGGTCTTCCTCTAGCATTGGTGTTTGTGTGGAGTTGACGCATCATATCAAAAAGTGATTAGGTGTAAGCGGTTCTTCATCTTCGGCACATAAAGGTAATTCGGTAAGCGGGCGAGAGTTCACGATATTTTCAGCCTCTATCAACAAACTTCGAAGCGTTTCAACTCTCGGGGCTTGTTCTGTTTAGGTGATCGCTAACACTTTCTTCACAGATCGCACCATTCGTTTCCATATGCCACCTTCGCTGGGGTTTAACGGGCAATTAAAAACCCACTCAATTGTTTTTGATGACAGCTCGGCCTGGATGCAACCAACGTCGAAGAGTGCTGCTTCTTTCTCTAAACTTCGCTTTCCCCCGACAAAATTGGTGCCATTATCACTTCGGATGCGTACTGGTACTCCACGGTGGTTAATAAAATTCCGAATGCACAGTATACAGGCATCGGTGGATAGGTCGGCAGCCAACTCCAAGTGGATAGCTCTTATTTTAAGGTACGTAAATAGAGCCACCCATCGCTCCTCGCGACGGCGTCCAATGGTGACTTGGAGAGGACTGAAGAAGTCTAGTCCTGTGAAGGTAAAGGGCCGAACGTATGGCGTGACCCGGTCTGGCGGCAGTTGTCCCATGAGTGGTGTCCTTGGCTCACCCTTTAAGAATTTACATTTGTTGCAGTCGCGTTTTCCTCCCCTAGTACTCCTCGGATGCGGGAAATCCAGTATCGTTGGCGGACCTCGTTCAAAATCAGGTTGTCGTTCTGATGATGTAGCTTGTGATGATAATTTGTAACGATAAGTTTTGTCAGCGGATGTTTTTGCGGTAGAATAATTGGTAGCCGAGCTTCGACTGGCAGACATTCGGCGGCATTCAATCGTCCATACATGCGTAGAATGTCATCAGCGTCCAGATACGGAGTTAGTTGACGGATTGTGCTCGACTTTGGGATATTCCTTTTCTCTCTAAGTGCAGCGATTTCGAGGCTAAACGCTTCCCTCTGCGCTTGACGGCTCTGATTATTTCCTCGGATGTTAATTCGTCGATTTCACCAGCAACTTTTCTCTTATTTAACTTGTTGTTCCTATCGCCAGCCAAGTTCTGTCGGACACGTCCTAAGAGTATGGCAAAGTAGCGCCAGTACCAGGCTACAACTCTTCGCAGCTTCCAATATGAAGAAAATTTAGTAACGTTTATTTGCAAACTACTTGCCTGTTTGATGTGGAGAACCCTTTGTCGAACTTTTTCTTCAATCACCTCTGGTACCACATCGACGAGAGTATGCGGCCATTGCTCTTCAGGTAGGCGTAAGAATTCAGGTCCGGTTTTCCACTGGTGGTATCATCAGCAACATTTAATTCAGTGGGAAGCCAACGCCAATCCTACGGATCTGATGTGTCCAATATTTTCGCAATCCTGTGCGCGACGAATGGCTTATATTTCCGCTTCTCTAAGTGGATCCATAGAATAGCAGTTTTGGAGTCGCTCCAGTGGATATCCTTGTTAATTTTAATTTTATAATGCGTTCTTGTCGTTCGCTGCAAGCGACTTCCCAATACAGCGGCTTGCAGTTCTAGACGAGGAATCGACAGCGTCTTCTGTGGTGCACATCTTGTTTTTGCGGCAATAAAGGCCACGTCAAACTCTCCTCCCAGGACTACACGAAGGTACCCCACAGCTGCAAATGCACTTTCGCTGGCGTCCGTGAAAATATGTAGCTGCAGACTGTCGGCTGATGGCAATTTTGGTGAGTAACAAAGTCTCCACTGTTCCAATTATCGTGCTGGTAGTGGCTCGTCTCAGCCAATTCCACTCTTCCATGTCTGCTGCAGAAGAATTTTTGAAGCGACAAGAAAATTTGCCAGGAAACAAAATTTCCCTCTTTATCAGCGGTCTCATTGACGTAAGTACCTCCTTTGCGATCCGATTAAATTTCAGTTGGAATCGGAAGGTGTTGTCTTGGGTGTTCCAATATAGTCCGAGAATTTTCTCTCCCCCATCACTGGCATAAATATTTACTATGGATTGTTGCTGAGGTGAATCTTTGTTCAACTTCGACTGAAGTGGCTCAATATTGGACACAAAAGTCTGAAGGGTGAACCCTCCAAGGCTATGGATCTTTATGACCTCTCGGCTTCGGCTTCGCTATTAAAGCTGCAGACATAGTCGTCTACGTAATGATTTTCTACTATGGCGGAAACAGCTTCAGGCGCTTCCTTGGTAAATTTGGCGGCGTTGAGATTTTTAATAAACTCAGCTGCACACGGTTAACAAGCTGCTCCGAAAATCATTGATGTCATCAGGTACGTTCGAACTGGCTGGTCCTCATTCCCGTAGCGCCATAGGAAACGCTGGGCGTGTTGATCGTCTGCCCTTATTTTAATCTGTGAAAATATCTCTTGAATACCTGCGGCGTTTGCAACGGGGCGTTGTCGGAACTTGAACAATACTGACAAGAGCGGTTTGGCCTGCTCCGGTCCTTTCAAAAGCATCGAGTTGAGTGATACCTCTCTAGTCTTAGCGGCGGCGTCAAAAAAGTTGAGTAGTTTTCCTGGCTTACTGGGGTTGACAACTGCGAAATGCGGCAAATACCATGTGCGGCTGCCTACTAGTTCTGCCGAGGTCATCTCTCGAGCATAACATTTCTCGATATAGCTTGCCATCTGCCGGGAGTACCGTTCTACGAATAATGGACCCTTTCGCATTTTTGCTTCCACGTTGAGAAGCCTGTTCTTTGCCATGTTAAAGCTGTTGGGTCAAAACGGCTCGTCGTAACGCCAAAGCAAGCCCGTCTCATAGCGTTGTCCCACCTGCTTGGTCGTTTCATTAAGGATTTTTCTGGCTCTTATATCCTCGGCTGATTCTAAGAACACATCTGTTTTCTGCACTCCGAAATTCTCAGTGGTAAGGTACAAATTGACTATCTGTTTGAGTTCTTCGAGGGCTTCGACCTCCCTCACGTGAAAAATGCGTTGATTGACGTACTCGTCGGCAGATTTCGACCCATATGCCAACCAGCAGAGCTTAGTGTACCCTGCCACTGGTTCCTTTTGTGTTCCCACCAAAACAATACTGGCAACCCCCAAATAACAGTTGTCAAGACCCAGAAGAAGAGATGGTTGTACGTTTTCATAGTTCTCAATCGGAATGTTCTTCAAATGTTCGACGTCGTTTTTGCAAAATGTTTACGTGGGTAAGCCTAGGTTGCGTACAGTCTTTACATTGCGAAGTTCGTATTGATGGGCTTCTTGATGCTTTCCTCTGATGTCACAGCATACGGTACGAGACGATTCTGTCACCAAACCTCCTCCCACTGAGCCCAACAATGCGAACACGGCTATCTCGCCCTTTGGGCCTAATAACACGATTGGTAGGATCCGAAAGAGGTCCAGGTACAGATGGAGTACGAAAATTTTGTAGTCTTTCTGGGCACGGTTGGAAGTTCGTGGCAATTGGCGACGGAACTGAAATCTTTTCGTGCAGCAGTTTGTGGTGAAATTTATGACAGCCTCCTGTCTCGCATCTCCGTCGACTTCGGCAAGTTACGGTGCTATGATCCTGTTTTAAACATGAAAAACAAAGATGTTTACCTTTAACGGTTACCCAACGCAGTTCTGTTGTAGAGTTTTTGAACACACTGCAGTCCGCAATTCGATGTGGCCCGCCCCAGCACGTACATAATGATACTCTTCCTTGTGAACATTCTGGTATTGACTGGGAAGTTTCTTCATTCAAGTGAAACATTCGACGAGGCTGATTCAATTGAATTCTGGGTGGCGTCATAGCGGGCTGCGGCAGCAGCTGCACAATTCTGGTCAACTCACCTAGCCAATCCGAGAAATCTTTCAGCGTGGGGTGTGACTTCTGTGACAATGTACTTTTTGCCCATTCCAAGCGTCTGGCAGTCGGGAGCTTGCACGCCAGATCCTCGATCAAAATTGGATTACTCAAATGGTGTTCGCAGTTGGCTGACTCCAGAAATGCGACGATGTTCCTTACTTTCGTGGAGAAGGGAATTAGTTGATCAATTCGCTGGTCGTTCATATGTGGCCACTGCTGAATTTTTGCGAGCTGAGCTTTGATCATGAGCTCCAGCCGAAACGAAATGTGTGCTCCTCAATGACGGCGTCCACATTTTTGGGGTGGATGAGGAGCGAAGAGACCGCTTCCCTGGGTGCCCCCTGCAGGCAACGTTGGAGACGTATGGTGTTCTCCGTAGCGGTGTATGAACAAATTCTTGTTGTTTCGGTGAAGTTGGCTAAAAATAGTGGCCAGTCCTCTGGTACACCGGAAAATGGCGGAAGATCATATAGCTCATGTAGAGGACGTTGTTGCGATGGCATTTAGTGCTTCGTAAGCACTAGTAGTTTGGCTTTTTCCTGACTGGCGACGATCTGAGGTTACTGAGATACCTTTTTGTGCTATGTCGTTGTTTTGGCTGTCTATTCGGTCCATTAAACGCTGGGTCTCTACTTGGCTGGCCATAGTTTTCCTACGTAATTCACCGACTGCAATCTGAAGAGCGCTTAATTGTTCCAAAATCGTCCTCATAACTTGCTTTTGACCCTGGACGTCTGCTGAGTTTTCAGCTGGCCCTGACGTTGCGGCCATAATGTCTTCGTCACTTGACATCACGACAATAATTTAAGAAATTCTTAATTTTCTTTAATTTGCACGACAGCAGAACGGACGCTAAGAGCTAAAATTTGTTAGAAAGGCTTAAATGTCACGGCAATGTAACGGCTAAAGTATTTTAAAAATACAAACTCGAAAAAGAAATGCTGAAAACTTTATTTGAAATAAGTTAAAATTCTAAATTTGGCTACAAATTTAGCTCTTGTGTTCCTTGCTTGTCCTCTGCTGCCGAATACCTTTTAGAAACTGATAAAACCAAATCCTTTGTTTTGTCGTTTGCGATAATTTTATAGAGCACGATCACTGATTGGTCAAACAATCAATTGTTAGTTCTTATTTAAATGATAGCTCCCTCTGGTGGTCGGCAGCAGAGGTAAACTTACATTAAGGGTGACATTACATGACAACAGTCCATCTCTAGGTGTGTAGTCCAACTAATATGGCCATCCGCAATATGTTCAGAGTGTTCCATGCCGTCCGCCTGGCTCTATCTGTCCTCGGTGGACCTACTGGTTGTCACTTTCGAGGAGCATAAAGGCCGAAGTCTGGGATTGGAAGAATCCACAGGTGCCTTTCGCAAATACGTTCCTCCAAAGCGACAATGGTCATAATAGACAAGGCGGGTCAAAAGGTGAAGGGGTTAGGAGCTGGCGACTACCTATTAGGGGAGGCAAAACAACATTTGGGACAAGGGTCGCCTATTTCGTGTTGGACCCGAGGGGGTTCTTCCTAGAGTTTTTTTTTTGACGGTACGAGGGACGCGTACCTATTTATGTTGTCCTTCCAAGATGCTGAGAAAGTGCACCGATGGCTGATGCGCCCATGGTTGCCAATCACTCTCTCAGAATTTTCGACGAACACAACTAGTAAAAGGTAAAGGTTCGAATGAGTGGAGCGAAGGTTTCAAGGAAAAAGAGTCCAGCTTGTTGTGGTACATTTTACCGCAACAATTTTTGAAAGACATATGCAGACAAGCTACGAGGGCGGGTCAGTAAGTCCGTGACTTTTGGATTAAAACACAGGTTTTTTGATAAAAAAATAATTTTATTTTTCAACGTAGTCTCCCTTGAGCTCTATACACTTTGTCCAACGCTTCTCCAATTTTTTTATCCCTTCCAAAAAAAATGATTTGTCGAGGTCCTCAAAATGACGAGATGACTTCATCATTGGAGTCAAATCTTTTTCCACCAAGCCATTTCTTCAGGTTTGGGAACAAGAAGTAGTCGCTCGGAGCCAAATCTGGAGAATAGGGTGGATGAGGGAGCAATTCATAGCCCAATTCATGGATTTTTGCCATGGCAACTGCACATGTGTGCACCCTTGCATTGTCTTGGTGGAAAAGAACTTTTTTCTTGGCCAAATGAGGTCGTTTTTTTTTCAAATCGTCATTGAATCGGTCCAATAAGTTGGCATAATATTCCCCATTGATTGTTCTTCCCTTTTGAAGGTAGTCAATGTGGATTATCCCGCGTGCATCCCAAAAAACAGTCGCCATAACTTTATTGGCTGACAAACCCACCTTCTCCTTCTTTGGCGCCGATTCACCCTTAGAAACCCACTGTTTTGACTGTTGTTTGTTCTCTGGTGTGTTGTGATGGATCCATGTTTCGTCCACGGTTACAAAACGGTGCAAAAACTTCTCCATATTGCGATTAAACAACGCCAAACCTTCCTGTGAAGTTGTTACACGATTGCGTTTGTGGTCGACTGTGAGCAAACGCGGCACCCATCTTGCGGAAAGTTTTCTCATGCCCAAGTGATCATTCAAAATTGAAACCACTGAGCCATGCGAGATCCCTACGGCTTCCACAATCTCTCGCACTTTCAATCTTCGGTCGGCCAACACCATATCGTGAATTTTTTCGATTGTTTCGGGTGTAGAGACCTCAACTGGGCGTCCAGGACGTTCGGCATCTTCAGTGCTTGTACGGCCACAACGAAATTCAGTAAACCACTTTTTTACCATTGAAATCGATGGTGCAGAGTCCCCATAGTATTTATCAAGCTTAGCCTTGGTCTCGGTAATGGTTTTTTTTCGCAAGAAATAATGCTTAATAAGCACACGAAATTCACTTTTTTCCATTTTCTCCTCAAATTAGTGAGTAGTCTGATAAAAATAGCTGTCAAACACAAACTAAATGACGCAGCAAGTTTAAATTTTGACAGGAGTCAACTGACAGATGCCTGTTGACAGGAGCAGTGTTGCTGTTTCAGTAAAGAGGTCAGAAATTCAAAAGGGACTTATTGACCCGCCCAAACGTACAAACCATCTGGTACCTTTGTGCTAGTCCTTGCAGTGGCAAGGATTTGTTACTTAAAAACGAGAGTTCTTCTTACTGAACAAGGCTTTGAAGTTCCAGTTTTCTCTTCACGCTTACGTTTAATTGAAGTGAAGAACGTTTCTTGCCTACTTTCCATCGAAAATACATTAACATCCAGCACCCCTTAGCTCTTTATTTCCACTCTACCAGCTAACTGAAGCGAATACTTGTGGAAATTTAAATTCCAAATATTCTCACAATCATCGGATTCGTAACTAACTCATGTGGTGAATTACTGATTAACGCGTGAGACAATCCACCTGTAAGCCATGTTTCCATGTAAAATAGTCCTGGAGCAACTTTTCAAACAAGAATCAACCGCGTGAACAGGTAGCAGTTCACTGTGCGATTAATTAAAATCGTGCCACCCCTACCATCGCTAAAAGTAATTTCCAATTTAATTAAATCGACATTAGACGCAATTAATATGCATAATTAGAGTGCAAATTTCTCCACGCCTATCACCTACAACCTCCTCCCACCTACGTGCAACGATGAATGATTACTTTCCTGAAATCTTCAAACCCTTTTGCCTACCCTCCGAGGATAATGACTTTATTTGAATTTGTACGTACATTCGGAACAGTGCTGGAATTTGGTTAATGGAATTTTTCTTTGACACTGGAAAGATAGAGTGTATCCTGCGACAAATACCGTCAGTTCGATGAAACCCTACAAGAATTCGACTGGAGCCGGCAGGCCTATAGTGTGCTTATACAGATAGTTCCAACCATGATACGCACATTTGTAATTCTCGTCTATCCACCACAGCAATTAGGGAAAGAAAAATTCTTTTCCAAAACCGAGGAAGGAGCAAAAAAAAAAAAAAAATACAAAACTGCGCTTTTTCTTTAAAAGACCTGTACCACTTGTGCAGTACAAATGGATTGACATACATAAAAACAAAGCAACAAAGAAAGAAAGAAAAGAATTTTTGCAAAAAGGACTTTTAAGTGTTTTCTAGATTTCGTTAAATAAAATATCCTTTGTGGGGCAAAAGTATGGTGCATTTTACGGCAAAAAAAAAAAATCAAAAAAATTCTAGCAAATGGAAACGAACAGAACTAAAAAACATGTACTTGCTGTTTTAATCAGTGTACCGTATTTTTTCGTTTTATAGACTTGTAAACGGAACTGAGAGCCTTTGGTCCTTTGATTATCAACACAAAAATAGAGATAGAGTTGGAGCCAAGCGTTGGCAATGTGGGTTGGCTTCGTTTTTGTTCTTGTCTTGTTAGTGCAGCCAAGAGTACTGTATTACTTTTGTCAGATAATGACGAGGTACGGTTGAGTCCAAGCTCCAAAAGAAGGATTCCAAGTTTTTTAGGTTTATTTAGGTTAACATCTCGCTTAATAGTGTACTGTGTATGCAGTCATTGGAACAGAGTACACTTGCAGTGCTAGAGTTCTGGATTCTATTAATGGAAGAAACTGGTTTTGAAGTTAGTATCTATTCCATGCTCATCTTAAATTAGTTTTGTATCGCTGGTGAACTGCCAACTTAAATCACTGCCTGCCTACTTGAAGTCACTTGAAAAGCTTTGCAATACGGAAGCATTCCCTACCCTGCATTAATTTTTTTTTAGAAATTTCGGATTTGTAAAAATGTTGATTCGTATCACCAGCAAAACACATAAGACCTATTCGGCAAGGCCCGCAAACGAAATTTGCAATTGAATACTTGCAATGGAGCTTTGGTGTACACACGATTATAATGGGTGCTTTTTTTGCTGTTTGGTTTTTCGGCGTTCTATTTTTGACAGCTCACGCATGATTCGTGACATTTGTTAAGGTTAGACATACTCAGTTAGTCTTGCCATTTCATTATGAAAAGACTTACACTCGAACAACGTTTACAAATTATTGAATTTTAGTATCAAAATTCATGCTCTGTGAGAAATGTTTTTCGTGCACTTCGACCAAATTTCGTTCCAATTTGACGCTATTGGACATCAAGCCGTCCGTATGCGTAAACTGCGTAATAGGGGAAAATATTGCTGCCGTATCCGCCAGTGTTAATGAAGACCGTGATTTGTCCATTCGTCACCGTTCGCAGAAATTGGAATTGTGTTACTCGACTACGTGGAAGATTTTATGCTCTTGGCCTAAAAGCGTTGAATTTTCGGTAAATGTACCTTAGAAAAGCTGGAGGATGATCCGCTTTTTTGTTGAAAAATTGTCTTCAGCGATGAAGCTCATTTCTGGTTGAATGAGTATGTTTTTTTTTTTTTTTTTTTTTATAATCGGCGCAGGCTAAAGGGGTTTTGTACCCTTAAAATGTACACAGCGCGGGCGAAGGAAATTTAGGGAGGAAGAAAAGACAGGTACCGATGTACATTGTTTTTAAATGTTTGTAAGTTATAACGACCAAGAAACACAGAGATTGGCAGGGCATTCCATAAGCGAATTTTAGAGTACGTCCGAAAATGGGTTTGAGAGTATACTGATGAGCATTCATAGCGAGACGGGTGTTACGGTTGAAAGTTTGAATGGGTGGAATGCTACTGGCGATTTCAATTGAGCACTGGTGGTGGAAATAACGATAAAACAAAGTGAGGCAGGAGACATTACGTCGGTGTTCGAGAGTGTCAATTGATTGACTGATATTAGTATCACCAACGAGTTTTATCGCACGGTTTTGAATCCTATCTAGCAGGTGCAGAGATGTTTGAGGAGCACCCAGATGTGGGCATTGTACTATAATTTGGGGCGGATGAATGTATATTGTGGCCAGATCAGAGGAAGTAAAATATTTCTTACATCGCTTGAGGAAACCTAGACATTTCGCAGCATTTTTGACGACACCGAATATGTGGTCATTCCAACATAAGTTGTCACTGACATACATACCGAGAATGGAAAGTTTATCGGTTTCGACGATGCAAGTGCCATTCATGGATAGCGGCTGGGTGTTTAAATTTCGCTTTAATGACATCAGACAGCATTGAGTTTTGGAAGCATTAAATTCCACCCGGTTGACAGTTCCCCAATTGGTTATGCTGTTAATATCGGAATTTAATCGAAGAGTAGGCGCATGAGTCCGGGAACGAATATGAAAAGCAGAGAGTACTGTCATCAGCAAAGGAATATACTGGATTAGAAGTAGCAGACAGAGATCATTAATGAAAATAAAAAAGAGTGCCGAAGACGGAACGGAGCCCTGGGGCACACCAGCATTTATTTTGTGAATATCAGACTTGAAACCGTCCAAGACAACTTGAATTGAACTTTCCGAAAGGTAGTTTTCAATCCATTGAAGTAGAGAGTCGTCGATCCCAAAAGCACGCATTTTCGACAAAAGAGCCTGGTGCCAAACTCTATCAAATGACTTTGAAATATCAAGTGCAACTATCTTGCTTTCACTAGATTGATGTACGCTTTGGTTCCACTTTTCGGTGAGACATGCCATCAGATCACCAGTGGACCTGTTGCTACGAAAACCGTACTGCCGGTCATTAAGAAGTTTTCATTTTTCGAGATATTTCATGAGCTGACGATTTATCAGCGTTTCCATGACCTTGGAAAGAAGGGACGTAAGTGCAATGGGTCTGTAGGAGGAGAGAGTAGAAGATTCGCCTTTTTTAGGGACGGGCTGGACAAATGCTGTTTTCCATCTTCTCGGAAAGAGTCCTAAAGAGTAGAATTGATGACAAAGCTTACGCTGTGGTTTTGCCAGCGTGGAAGAACATCACTTCAGAAGTAGGGGAGATATACCATCTGGAAAAGCGGATTTGTGAATGTTAAGATCTTTAAGTACTCTTGCTACCACAAGAGTGCGAAAGTGGATTCGTCCCATTGTAGATTCGACGCACTCAAGTGTAGGCGGGGACAAAGCATAATCTGGGAGTGTTGAGCTGGCCGCAAAGTGTTCAGCAAGCAGATTGGCCTTGTCCAAAGAGCTGACAGCTGGAATGTCATTGTAAATGAGCGTTGGGATAGAACATGAGGCAGAATTTGTAATGTTTTTGACGAACGATGAACGGCCTTTGGGACATTGCAGTAATTTTTGCCTCAGTTTTTGCTCGTATTGAAATTTCACACTCTTGAGAAAGACGTTGCAGTCATTCCTGGCTCGTTTGAACTTTTTTCGGTTTTCCTCTGTCGGGTTGGTCTTGTAGGACCGAAAAAACATTTCTCTAACCCTGACAGCCTCTTTACAGCTCGAGTTGTACCACGTCTTTTCTTTTGGTTTGATACTCTTCATCCGATGAGGGATAAAGCATCTCATTCCTAGGAGAATGGTTTCTGTGATCATGTCAGCAGCGGCATCTACGTCAGTATCGAGGAAACGTAACGACCAGTTAAAATTCCTAAAGAAGCTGTTAAGGCCGCTCCAGTTGGCTTTGTCGTATTGCCATACTGTTCTTTTAAGAATCTTTCCTCTTACTGTGTGGTCGGTGTACGAGAAATTAGCTGATATGACCCAATGGTCCGACGAGCCTAGAGGGGATAGCACATTGACCTTGTATTTGTCAGGGTGAGAGGTTAAAAACAAGTCCAGGTTGTTGGTGGCATGACTAGCAATGTCTGGTATTCGTGTGGGATCATTTATAAGCTGGGTTAAGTTATTTTCTACAGAGAAGATCTCAACACACCGTCCTTCGAGTATTATCTGTCCAGAATGTCGAAGCCAACCAGAATTATGTAAATTGAAATCGCCCGTAATCACTGTTTCAGTATGGGGATACAGGGATACAATTCTTTGAATGGAGTCAGACAGCGCATCAAACTCGTGAAAGGTCGAGTTGCTGTTCAGTTTGAGGCTTCTGTAAATAAAGCAGTAGTGGATAATTTGCTTACGGAGATGGAATTTTAACCACATGAAATTGAATTCCGGACTGTAACAGGGACTGCATTGTGGTGGAGTTTGGTAAGCTACATCACTACGCACGTAAATGGCGAGATCGCGGTTAGAGAAGAATAATGGCACTAGTTCGTAGGTGTGGGCGGGGATCTACCTGTGTTTCACTAAGTGCCAAAACAGCTGGTCTATACTTACAGACGTGAACGCACGCAGAAAAGTGATTACTTTTTAGTCCGCGTATATTGGCAATATCCACTGTGAATTCCCGAGTCATTATAACGAAAGAGAAACACAAACAACACAAACACCGACGTTGCTAAGCGCAGATGCGAAGTACAAATTCAGAGTTGGTTTACCGAATCAAATCAAACAGCCAGCTATCCATCGGTTGTTACATACACTCAGCCACTGCACGCGCTGTATGACAATGTAATACAGCAACGGCAGTGACCGAGTGCAAGCAAAAGTTTGACCAGGGGCAGCAAAGTTGGGATGCCCGCACTGTGAATGTTGCACTCGCGCATTTTTGTTTTTATTTTATTTTTTTTTTGCCTGAAGAGTGACGTTTTCGAGCGCATTCTCTATAGACCTGGACTTCCGGTAATATACTCGTACCTGGCTGTTGTCTGGAAAAAGGATTACTTTACTCAATTTTTACTTTACTGAAAGGTGCTGACGTCTACATCTTGGAAAGAAGTGTTTGAAATGAAATGAAGTGTATGAGAATATATTTGAGAAGTTTGCGATTATCCAAAGTAACATCAGAGCAATGAAAAATAATCCTCGTGCCCAGCAAGTGGCAGGTAGTCTGTATTTAAGGTCTATTGGACATCGTTAGTCTTTTTTTGAAAGATTTAGTCCCACGGCACCAATAAAGGTAAGCGAATGGGGTTGGTTCTATGGGCTTACTTACATCAAATATAAAAACGACTCTACTCGTAGTAGATCCGAAATAGAGGAGCCGATGTCAACCAATCTACTCGGCTGCAAACTGTCCCACCTCATCTCTAATCACTCTAAATTCCATTAGCCCAGAGGGTCCGTTTTCATATTTAAATTAGATTATATTTTATTTGTACAACTGTCGCGTCATACAAATGTCACTTTTCCATTAACACAAGTCCTTCACCATCAATGAACAAATGAAAATGATTTTTGCCTAAAAAAAAACCCTGTTAGTGTCACCATTGCCAAGGCAAGGATCTTCCATTATTGTTTCCCATTCGTTCATCAAGGACTCCACAGAAAAGAAAAAAAAGAAATACCATGCAGCAATCCAATAGCGGAGGTGGAGAGTATCTGATGACAACAAAATAACCTTCCTCCCAGGATACGAGTATGCTTCGTATAAAATACAATTTCGCGTTAAGGACGTGCGCACGATAGAATTGCCATCAAGTAACGTTCACAGTAGAAAATTACACACCAGCAAAAAAAAAGAAAAAAAAAAAAGGAAAAACTGAATTTGATCACAAGGACATCCACTTCATTTTTAATTTTTGTTGCTGTCACACGGACGGAGTGATTCAGTCGCACAGCTCCACCAATGATAGATATCTTTATAGGGACATCAGCGAAGCAGAAGCAGCAGTACAATATAACAAAAATCTTGTTTTGACACTTTTTCGCTTCAAGGACTCTGAATTGACATCAATCTCTACAGTAATGACGAACTCACCATAATGGTAATGATTTCAATTTCTCGATGTGGATATATGTACCCGTACGTATACTCGTACATACCATTGAATATCTGTAAAAGGACGTATCGTACACATGTGTCCTTTCTGTGTGCCGCTGTGGAAAACGTTCGATGGAAATTATTCGAAAGTGAAATTAATCAAGCGTTGAACAATTTCAATAGATGGATGCGAAGGCGAAGGTATTCCAATTACTGATTAATTCGTTCTTGCATATGGAGTATCTCATAAGTGCCACCAAAAAGGATATGCTACGAATTTGCTTTTGGCTTTTGTGTGCGGTTCGATTATGGGAATCCTTTTTGAGATATGTACAAGTATTCTATATGCTTCTCCCTTGAATGGACTAATATGTCTTCTCCCCCTTCAATAAACATTTTGTACATGTATCCGTACCATGATGTCCTTGAAGTATTTATTTATTTTTTCGATAAATCATCCCTGAGGAGTCATCATCAGTATCATCATCTCATCCATCCTAAAGCATCCCAACTGGGCATGAGAATTTTCGTCCTTAACCGTTTGGAGGTCGTTTCGTTGCTTGCTTTGATATGTTATGAAGGAAAAAAAAAAAAAACAAAAACACAAACGATGAGAGGAAAACTCGGCGATGCGATTGAAAGGATCTTTCAAGTGGTGGACGGTGAACACTATAATAGACTTCCCAAGATACAATTTGGCCAGTAGCAGTATATGTTTTAATATATCAATTGAAAAGGATATTTGAGTGTTTCTTCGTCAATAAAAGTATTATCCTTTTTGTGGTTCAACAGACCACAGAAAGATGCTGAATGATACGAGTAGCAGTAGCAAGAATGCAGGGTAGGAAAACATATTGCACTTGTCTGAGGATAAGTTTTCCACTTGAATGAATCGCCTGCGAAGCGTTTCAAGTTTCAAGAGACCAGTCCAGTGATGATGATCGTTTCATTATTGTGCGTCTTGCTCGAAATGATGTTCCGAGGGTCAAGTTGCCTTTTTTGGCAATAACATGATGATTGCAAACAATTAAAATTTAATTCGATTGTATTCTGTTGCATTGTTGAGAAAGCGAGGTGGAGTGATTTATTTTTTTGTGACGCAACATGGGTGGTAAGGTATTCTTGTTGGAGGCCCCTTTTGTAGTACGCAGCATGGGGCTTAGAACTATTTGAAGTGGTGTTTAAATGAGATGAATGTCTCCACAAAAAAATCGATTTGCCTTGACCAAGATCAATATAGACCATACATACAAGTACAAATGCCCTGCATTGAGCTGAAGTGATGGATTATATGCTCGTAAGTAGACTCTGGTGGCCTATACGAAACGCTTATTCACTAAATGAGCTTAAGGACTCTATGGTTGCTGCGATAGCCTTATTTTACTTCTAGTGCTTGAGAATTAGGATTACAAGATCTCCTCAGGTAGGGCGTTATCGTGCATTTTTCGATGTGTTCTCATTTCAACTATTTCTACTATCGTAGAGCTTATAGAGTTCGCAGTTAAACTGCTATTTCATTTGCTATTGTCGGTGGAAAAGACCACACAGAGAAAGAACCCATTCAATGTACTTTACGGTCTTTTTAATGAAAAATTCGGAGTTGTAGTTTTTGGCAGAACGATTCGTAATCACGTGGCAGGCCACGAACTTGTCGCTGCTACTAAAACTCCTCCTTCTAAGGAAGAATCAGGGGCTCAGTCCCATCGGCAAGTTCCATCGAAGGCACTCTGCATAGAACGCCGAAATGCTTTACGCATTATCACAACCTTCGGATCCATTCCGGAGGTTGAGAGAAGTGCGGACATAAAGAGCAAGATTAAGCGGGCGAACAACATTCTAAATAACGGATTACCCACTGCTACCATTGTTCACAAAACACCTAAAGACTCCTCCAAGCGCCAGAGATCGTTGGAGGAAACCGTGCCGGTTCAAATACAATCTTAGATCTTGGAGCGTCGATATCCTTTCCAGAAATGGAAACAGACGACTCCAATCTGTCCGAGGTGACAAGTAAGCCGTCGGTGTCCTCTTCGGTAATGGAAACCGATGGCGAATTAAAAAGACATCCTATACGATCAGGGGAAGAAGATGAGCTCTTGGGCACATTTTCAGAATCGGAGAACTTGAACAGCACCGCGGTGGAGGCTACTCTGGTAAATTTTAGCAATGATACGGTTTCTCCAGATTAATCTCTCAAAAAAGGCTCCGGCGCACTTATTCTGCGTCTCTCCAAAAAGGTAGAAGACATCATCCTAATCCAGGAACCATGGGCGGTGTGGTTCGTGGAATTGAGATAGGATACTTCCTAATCTCAGCGACCCCGACTGAACCGTTGCCAGACTGAAGACTGCCCAAGGTTCCTACTGGCTGGCATCGGCATATGTTGGCCACGATCATATGGGCCCTCTCCCTGTTGATAACCTCGAAAGGGTGGTACTGGAAGCTGGAAGGCTAAAAACTGGCCCCAGCATGCTACCCTAACGCTCATCACACGGTATGGGAGAGTACCGACATCAAGGATAGATATATAAGATATGTAAGATATGTATATAAGAACTAACGTCATTGTTTGCAATATTGGCAATGACCCCACTTTCATAACAGGAAATCGATAGGAAACAATTGCTGCGTCTCTAATGGTACTTTAGCAGCGTTTCCACTGGTCTTCGGTACTTGATACTGGCAGAATAGGAGTTGTTGTGAAATTTTGGGATACATGTTCGGCGAAGATTCTGGCGGTCTCTTGCGATTGCAGCTGTTCTTCGTTATATCTTCTCACAGTGGTACTTCGTTGTTTGGCACATGAGAAATCTGCACTAGCGCATTGGCTGCTCGGAATGTTCGGGCGTTCAGAACAATGGAGACATGACTTACGTCTATCGCAATGTGATCAATTTGATTTAGCATTTCATGATCCTGGGACCGCCTTGTGTATATTGAGATGAGGAAACCGTGTGCTTGCTATTGTGATATTTTAGTCAATAATCCTAAGTCCGTCCTCTGGTGTGTTGTGATGCAGGCTGTGCTTCCCAGCTGTCCTACTATAGATGATTCCTTCCTTTATTGTACAACTTGCTTTTGGTTTGTCGTGTTGAGCTCTTTATTTCCTTGCCATTACAACCGGCAAATATTTAAAACCAACGCGCATCGATTGTGTGCCGAGCTGACCATCGACAAGTGCACACGCACAAGTGCCCTGTGAAATTCGCTACTCGCATGGAGAAGAAAAATCGCGTGCGAGTGCAAAAACAACAACAAAAAAACAACATCGCGCTAGTGCAATGAAACCGAAATACACATCCACAGTGCGGGCATCCCAACCTTCCTATCCCTGGTCAAACAGTTGCTAGCACGCTGTCATTGACGTTGCAGTATTACATTATCATACAACGGGTGCAGTGACTGCGTATAAGTAACAACCGATGGATAGCGGGTTGTGGGTATCAATTTTGTTGTTGTGCTGTTTCGTATTGTTGTAAGGGCATAACACCTACAACAATTTGAGACGATAAACCAACTCTGAATTTGTACTTCACATTTGCGCTTAGTAACGTCGGTGTCTGCGGTTTTTTGTGTTTGGCTTTCTTTATGAGTCAGAGTGGATATTGCCTATATACGCGGGATAAAAAGTAATCACTTTTCTACGTACGTCCACGTCTGCAAATACAGACCAGCTGTTTTGGCACTTAGTGAAACACAGGTAGATCCCCGCCCACACCTCTCAGATCACTCTGATCTGAAGCTAACTGACTACGAACTAGTGCCATTATTCGTCTCCCACCGAGGTCTCGCCATTTACGTGCGTAGTGATGTAGCTTACCAAACTCCACCACAATGTAGTATCTGTTCCAATCCGGAATTCAATTTCATGTGGTTAAAATTCCATCTCCGTAAGCAAATTATCCACTACTGCTTTATTTACAGAAGCCTCAAACTGGACAGCAACTCGACCTTTAACGAGTTTGATGCGCTGTCTGACTCCATTCAAAGAATTGTATCCCTGTATCCTCATACTGAAACAGTGATTACGGGCGATTTCAATTTACATAATTCTGGTTGGCTTCGACATTCTGGACAGACAACACCCGAAGGACGGTGTGTTGAGATCTTCGCTGCGGCAAATAACTTAACCCAGCTTGTAAATGAGCCTACACGAATACCAGACGTTGATAGTCATACCGCCAATACCCTGGACCTGTTTTTAGCTTCTCACCCTGACAAGTACTGCGTTGATGTGTTCTCCCCTCTAGGCTCGTCGGACCATTATGTCATATCAGCTAATTTCTCGTACACCCACCACACAGTTAGAGAAAAGATCCCTAAAAGAACCGTATGGCAATACGAGACGGCCAACTGGAGCGGCCTTAACAGCTTCTTTAGGAATTTTAACTTTTAACTGGTCGTTACGTTTCCTCGATAATGACGTAGATGCCGCTGCTGACATGATCACAGAAACCATTCTCCTTGGAATGAGATGCTTTATCCCTCATCGGATGAAGAGTATCAAACCAAAAGAAAAGGCATGGTACGACTAGCTGTAAAGACGCTGTCAGGGTTAGAGAAATGTTTTTTCGGTCCAACAAGATGAACCCGACAGAGGAAAACCGAAAAAAGTTCAAACAGGCCAGAAATGACTGCACCGTCTTTCTTAACCGTATGAAATTCCAATACGACCAAAACTGTGGCAAAAACTACAACAATGTCCCAAAGGCTGTAAACATTTTTGATCGTTCGTCCAAAACATTAGAAATTCTGCCTCATCCTCCATCCCAACGCTCATTTACAATGACATTCCAGCTGTCAGCTCTTTGGACAAGGCCAATCTGATTGCTGTACACTTGCGGCTAGCTCAACACTCCCAGATCGTGCTTTGTCCCCGCCTACACTTGAGTGATCGAATCTTTAATGGGAAGAATCCACTTTCGCATTCGTGTAGTAGCAAGAGTACTTAAAGACCTTTGCATTCACAAATCCGCTGGTTCAGATGGTATATCTCCCCTTCCTCTGAAGAGGTGTTCTTCCTCACTGGCAAAACCACTGCGTAAGCTTTTTCATCGATCCTGTTTTCTAGGACTCTTTTCAAGAAGATGGAAAACAGCATTTGTCCAGCCCATCTCTCTTTCCACCTACAGACCCTGCACTTATGTCCCTTCTTTCCAAGGTCATGGAAACGCTGATAAACCGTCAGCTAATGAAATATCTCGAAACACGAAAACTTCTCAATGACCGCCAGTACGATTTCCGTAGCAAAAGGTCCACTGGTGATCTGATGGCATGTCTCACCGAAAAGTGGAACCAAAGCGTACATCAATCTAGCGAAAGCAAGACAGTTGCACTTGATATTTCTGATGCATTCGACAGAGTTTGGCATCAGGCTCTTTTATCGACGACTCTCTTCTTCAATGGATTACAAATTACCTTTCGAAACGTTCAGTTCAAGTTGTCTTGGATGGTTTCAAGTCTGATATTCACAAAAAAATGCTTATGTGCCCCAGGGCTCCGTACTGTCTCCGACACTCACTTTCATTAATGATCTCTTGTCTGCTACTTCTAATCCAATATATTCCTTTGCTGACGACCGTACTCTCTGCTTTTCATATTTGTTCCAGGATTCACGTGCCTGCTCTTCGGCTGTAGAACGTGAACGACAGCGTATGTTAAGCTCATTAAATTCTGATATTATTGGGGTTTGCTAAGAGATGGTGTAAGTTGTATTATTCCATTGGAACATGCGTTGGAAAGCTACTGTCATTGTACGTCATTTCAGTATATGTCATTCATTTGAAGCGTAAACAATAATAATTTTTTTTCACTCAAATATGTCGAACTTTGTACCTGAAAAAGTGTTTTTGGGGGGAGTTCTTCTTCGTTACTTTAATATGAAGAAAACTGCTGCCGAAAGTCATCGTATTTTGGTGGAAGTTTATGGTGAACATGCGCTAGATGAGCGAACGTGCCAAAAGTGGTTTGCACGATTTAAAAGTGCTGATTTTGGCTTTGAAGACGATGAACGTCCTGGGCAGCCAAAAAAGTTTGAAGATGAAGAACTCTATGAAGATTGTTGCCAAACACAAGAAGAACTCGCAGAATCTTTGGGTGTCACTCAAGCAGCCATTTCAAAATGTTTAAAAGCAGCTGGATATATTCAAAAGCAAGGAAATTGGGTTCCACATGAACTCAAGCCGAGAGACGTCGAAAGGCGGTTTTGCATGTCCGAAATGCTGCTGGAACGCCACAAAAGGAAGTCATTTTTGCATCGGATTGTTACTGGTAATGAAAAATGGATCCATTACGACAACCCCAAGCGCAAAAAATCATATGTGAAACCCGGCCAACCAGCCAACCAGCCAAATCAACGGCAAAGCCGAATATCCATGGCGGGAAGGTAATGTAATGCTCTGTATTTGGTGGGATCAGATGGGTGTGCTGTATTATGAGAGCTGCTAAAACCGGGTGAAACCATCAATGGACAACGCTAAAGAACACAATTAATCCATTTGAAGAGAGCAGTGGCCGAAAAACGCCCGGAATATGCGACCAGACACGAGGCAATAATTTTCCATCATGACAACGCTCGGCCCCACGTTGCTATTTCGGTTAAGAACTATTTGGAAAACAGTGGATGGGAAGTCTTACCCCACCCGCCTTATAGCCCAGACCTTGCCCCTTCTGACTACCATTTGTTCCGGTCGATGCAGAACGCCCTCACTGAAATACGGTTCACATCAGAGCAGAATATTAAAAATTGGCTTGATTCATTCTTGGCTGCCAAGCCGGCGCAGTTCTTTTGGGATGGGATGGAAGAAGTCATAGCTACAGATGGGCAATACTTTGAATAATACTATTGTACATGTTTTTCTTAAATAAACGTTAAAATTTTGAACGTTATAATTAAGTTATATACCCAATAGCAGCATAACCAATTGGGGAACTATCAACAGAGTGGAATTTAATGCTTCCAAAACTCGATGCTGTGTGCTGTCGTTAAAGCGATATTTGAACACCCAGCCATTATCCTTGAATGGCACCTGCATCGTCGAAACCGATAAACTTTCCATTCTTTGTATGTGTCTCAATGAAAACTTACATTGGAAGGACCACATATTCGGTGTCGTCAAAAGTGCTGCGAAATGTTTAGGTTTTCTCAAGCGATTTAAGAAATATTTCACCCCTCTGATCTGGCCACAATATATAAGGCAATCATTGGCCCAAAATTGGAGTACAATGCCCACATCTGGTCGTGTGCGCCCAAGGCATCTCTGCACCTGCGAGATAGGATCCAAAGCCGTGCGATAAAACTCATTGGTGATACTAATATCACTCAAACAATGGACACCCTCGAACATCGACGTAATGTCTCGTATCTCACACTGTTTTAACGTTATTTCCACCAACAGTGTCCATAGAAATCGCTAGTAGCATTCCGCTCATTCAAACTTTTAACCGTAGCACCCGTCTTTGCTATGATTGCTCATCATATACCCTCAAGCCCACTTTCGGACGTTCTCTAAAATATGGTGATTCGTTCCTAAGACGTACAACTCGCTTATGGAATGCCCTGCCGATCTCTGTGTTTCCTGGTCGCTATAACTTCGAAACATTTAAAAACAATGTGCATCGGTACCTCTCTTTCCATTCTCCCTGATCTTCCTTCGCCAGCGTTGTGTACAGCATGTTTTTGAAGGATTTCTGATTAGCTTAGTTCAAAAATATCCGGAAAAAATCAATAATTATCGTTGAACCAGTTCTTAACGGAAATTTCAGAAAATAGATTATTAGTAGAGCAGAATATTAATCGAGATTTTCTTGACTAGAACATGCTCGACAGGTATACAGCAAATTTTCAGTAGAACCCCCTAATTTAGCTACTTATTGATTTTTACCATCTACGTCCATCTACGGACAAACATTCACTACGAGTATATATAAATTATCTGAACATAAACTTTTTAATCGAAGTTCCTCAAGAGAGCCACATTGGGCCAATAGTCTTATTTTACCTAAATTGTGTTATTATTATTATTATTAGCCCGGGTCTACCCCGGACAACTTTATTTAGCTTATTAACAAGCAAAAACTTAAACCTAGACTTAAAACTAACAAAGATATTCTTAACCTAATATGGGGCGAGGAGAAATGGTGGACGAGGTAGATGTTAAGGGAGTGGCATATTGAGCAGTGCTTTTTTCATTTCGTGTTTGCTGCTATTTAGGTCAAAGACTTCGGCGTAGTTGTTCGTTATACGCAACATTCTAGATATTTGTTCAAAGTGACCGTAGTTGGTACGGTGAGTTCGGATCAGGAAGAGTGGGACAGATCTTAGATTACGGGGATTGGGAGTGAATGAAATATTTTGCGTTATTCTCGAGCACTCGATGTTTCCAGTCAGTAACTGGTGGATAAAAAGTACATCAGCGACTTCACGACGTTTTTTTAGGGTATGGATTCTAATTAGTTCCAGCCTATTTTCATAGGGGGGTAATCCATATGGGTCGGCCCAGGGTAGACCACGAAGTGCGAAACGGATAAACCTGCGTTGGACTGCTTCTATTCTTTGAATGTGGGTTAGTTTATAGGGTGACCAAACTTGGCTGCAATATTCGAGAAGAGGCCTTACAAAAGTAATGTACAGGGACTTTGTAACGTAAGGGTTGGAAAATTCTTTCGACCAGCGTTTGATAAAACCAAGTGCAGAGTTAGCTTTATTTATAATGCTGTCAATATGTGAGTCGAAATTCAATTCTCTGTCACAAATTATTCCTAGATCCCGTACTTGGGTAGTGGAAGGAATAGGCTCACCACAGATGAAGTAATTTCTTGGAGGTGGAGGTAGACGTTTGCGGGTATTTGCTGACATTACGCTCCAAAAAGTTTTGCTTGCACCATATCGAAAACTTATTTAAGTCATCTTGCAGGCAATGGGAGTCAGAAGGCAATGAAATGACTTTGGAAATTCTCATATCATCAGCGAAAATAGAAAGATAACAATTCGTTAAAATGAGATTTATGTCGTTAATCGTTAGGATAAAGATGATTGGTCCAAGGTGACTACCCTGAGGGACACCAGATGTTGCTTTAATGGGGTCGGATATTGAAGATCTGAAGATGACCCTGTATTCTCGGTCTTCTAAATAGGATTTGGTCCATGCCACAAAATGAGGGGAAAAGCTAAGTTTTTTTAGTTTAAAAATGATAAGTTGGTGAGAAATTTTATCGAATGCCTTGCTGAAATCAGTGGAAATTGAATCGACTTCATCACCGTCTTCTAAAGCATGAAGCGTCCTAGAGACGAACTCTGTTAGGTTAGTGGTCGTTGATTTACCTTTCATGAAACCGTGCTGATCTGTACAGATAGTTGGCCTACAGTACGGAAGCAGTTGTTGATAGACTATGCTTTCAAAAAGTTTGGGTATGCAAGAGAGTTTTGCTATGGGCCTATAATTATCGACTTCGGCCTTACTTCCTTTTTTATGAATAGGGATGATGTAAGATTTCTTCCATAGGAAAGGGAAAGTACCTGTTGAGACAGACAAGTTAAATAGGGCAGCAAGGCGAGGACCCGATGGAAGGCCATCAGGGCCGGACGAAAAATCATCTTTAAGTTTGGTAATGTTTGCGGATACCAAAGATGTTGTTATATTTAGCGAAATGGATGATGCCTCAGGATAGTTTCTCAATTAGCTAAAGTAACTAGGATCGGGTTCAGCTGTTTTCTTAGAAAAGGATTTATTAAAATGACAGGCAAAGAAATTTGCAATGGTTTTCGGGTCGGCAGAAGATTCACTAAGAAATTTGAGAGTAGATGGGTAGCCGCCTAACTTTCTTTTGGTATTAACAAACTGGTAGAAGCGTTTAGGGTCCGAAACTAAGTTAAACTGCATGCGGTAGAGGTACTCAAGGTAAAGAGACTGACAAAGTTCAGAAAAACGATTGTATACCAATCGATAATTACTGTAGTCGGAATCAGAAGAATTAAGAATTTATGCCACAACTTGTTTCTGTAATTACAGAGGAGTCCGTACCAGGGAGGAGCTGATATGCAGTCTTTTCGGTGGAAGTGATTGAGCAAACAGGAGAGAATTAACGAATAGAACGTTGAGAGGGCAAGATCAATGTTAGTTGTCTCAGCAATAAAGTCAAAGTTAATGTTGCTGATGAGGTTTTTAAGTTTGTTAAGTCGGTTCTTCGGAAGTTAAATGAAAATGATTTTTCCGAATCGACACTTGTGTTGCCATTTTCATATGAGTTTATAATTGACAAAGGGGGATGAAGGCGGTCTAGGGTAGAAAGAAGATGATCACTCCTATAAACGACACAGTTATCTGAATCGGATGTGAAGGCAAGGTCGAGTTGTCTGTTCATTGTGTTACGTATTCCACTAATCTGATATAGACTTGAGTTGGTTAGGCAGTCCACCATCAATATTTCTATTTCTGAGGACGAAATGAGACGAATCGTCGGAAGGCCCCCATTTAAGTTGAGGGAGGTTGAAATCCCCTACTAGAATAATACAATCTTCAGGTTGTGCATTATCAGTCAAAAAATCCACTGCGTGAACTATAGGTCAATAAGACTCAATTGGTTTGGATGGGTGAATGTAACAACAAAGTACGTAAAGATAGCGTTTGTGTAGAGTAATGTTGACACATATTAACTGTGGGTCAGTGTGGGGAATATCAACAGGAAATTGCGTGAAAAAAGTTCCGAATTGCTAGTAAAACACCTCAGCCATAGGGATTATCAGCTCTTTCAAATCTATCTTTCCGAAAAACGTTGAAATTTGGAGGAAACAGCTCAAGGTTATTAATGTCCGGAATTAGATTTGTTTCAGTAAGAGCAATTAGGTCATAGGGTAACTTTTGAGAATTGAGATATACGATGGAGATTTTAGAGCGCAAACCTCTTACATTTTGGTAGTAAATGGACAGGCATTGTGGACTGGAGGATACAGGATTTAGTTTGTTAGGAACTGTAATAGCTTTTAAAATTTGAACGAGTTCTTTGCACGTGGGAGAGACGCTTAGAGCTGACATGCGAAAACAACGTAGAAAGATCATTATGAACTTCATCGGAAGAGATGTCGAAACTCTCATGGTAGCGAACGAAAATTTGCATCAATTCAGCTGGCTTAATAGGAAGACCTTCTCGTTGAATCGAAACCATAATGTTGGTTTTGGTTATGCCATCAATGGAAACGGAGTTGGGTTTGTCGTGCAAGTAGGCAAGGTAGAGCCGAACATTTTCATAAATGCGGCGGTCTCTCAAACGAGATACAACGTAACGACTGTCATCATTCATATCAGAATATTTTTTAGTGATTTTGACAGTAGGTGGAAGGAGTGGGTCAAGGTATTTCGGGCAAGAATCGAGGGCAGGCGAACGAGCGAATGAAGAAGGGACATGTTGTTCAAGCACCCCGGAACTAGAATCTTGACTAGTGAGGGTGGTTGGATCAGGGGGATTGGTAGATGAAGATGAGGAAGGGGTGGTTGGGTTTAGTATATGTGAGCTGATAAAATTAGGATATTTGACTGATGGGGCAACGTTAGTTGGAACTTGGGTAGAAGGCGCAGGAGCGAGGTTAAATGAAACTCTGTTTTGAGGTGGCTTTAAAGATTTGGTGAGGTGAGCGAGAGGATTTGGTGTAGCGACTCTGGTGTTCTTTTTGGATGTAGCAAAGGGGGGTAGGAGCGAGGTGAATCTTGGAAAGATTTGGGTCTTAAATGACCAGTTTGAGTTGGGATGTTGATGGGATAGGGCAGAATTGTGGGTGCTATCTTTTCTTTTATTAGCAAACTTATTATATATCATATCCTTCCGTTGGGTGATGACCATCTCTTCCGAGATTGGTATGCCGTCCGAAGATTTGAACATCCAATCGTATTTAGTGGGTATACGTATTTCAAAACACATGCCGTTTTTGCTCTTCACTTTGCCAACTTGTTTAAACTTGATGTCTTGTATACCAAATTTCTTCCTAAAAAGGTCTTTGATGCAGGACGGGCTTGCGTGACGTGGGGCACCTTGAAGAAAGAAAGTAGACAGCTCCGGTTTTTTGGTGGCTTCAAGATTCATTTTATTTAATTTTTGAATTCTGTTGGTCCATTCAGGGAGAGTCCAAGATGTCCCAAAAGCCCTAATTATTGGCAATGGTCTTGGAACGGGATTGGTGATCGAAGTTGCATTTATCGAAGTGGATTGAACGGGGGCTTCGGTGGTAATGGTTATTGAATGAGTTGGGGCTGAAGTGGTTGAGGGTGATGTATATAGCTCGTCGTGTAAGGATTTGTTACACGGGCTTACTGCAGATGAAGGTGCATCCGGCTTACTAGAGATGTGCTTTAATTCCTCCAATATCTGCATTGTGGTTGATCTAGTGGATGCAGCTTCCTCACTTAGAAAATTGAGGTCATGTTGGATGGATCCGATATTTTCGGCTTGTTCAGCATGCTTGAGATGTAGAAGAGTGGATTGGTCAGTCAACGTTGACATAATTTTTCCCAACTGAACTGAAGTTGACTGAATCGCTGGTAACGCGTTTGAGCAGTGAGACTTATCAGAATCTGCTAATTTACTTATTTTAGACTGCAGGGATTGAACAGCTGATTTTGTGGTGGTTATGCTGTTATCGATCGAACAGTGTAGGTTATCATGGCTCTCGGAAATTAGTTTGGTTACATTTTTGCTATTGAATTGAACTTCGCATTTCAACTCTGCAATCGAGTCTGCAAGCCCAATTAGTTGCTGGTTATTACATTTTATAGCCAGCATTATATGTGCCAGGGAGATGGTCCGGCACTCTACACAGAAAAAGCAGAATATGCGCTTATACTCTTCGGGATGAGTTTTAGCGTCTCTGCTTAAAGCAATGCATACGGGATGTAATTTCTTTCCACATATCCCATTGCATGTAATCATTTCCACTGTGTTAGTAGGTACAGCGCAGTCAGCAAATCCACAGGAAGACATGGTTAAATTAGATCAGAGTATTAATTATTTTTATATTTTTATATATATGTATTTTTTTTTTTTTTTTTTAAGGCACAAAGTCACTGTGTTTTGATGACACTGAGGAAATACAAATTCACTGTATTTTGATGACACTGGGAATTTATGGTGCAAGCGATTGGGAAGAATGGGGTCACACACGAAAAAAACCAAAAGAAAAAGGAAAAAGGTCAAACAGTAAAACAAATATTCACAAATTATCGCGGAGCGAAATTAAAACACGCCCGAACTCGACGGTGGGTAGGATGTGTGCGTTTATGACACTCTAAATTTTGTTAACACTGCTTCCGTGTTTTTATTTTCCCAACAGACTGTCTTACTTAAATTTATTCTACTTCAGAGTATTACACAATGAAACATCTGTGACTCGGTAAACAGTCTAAGTTCAAAAACCCCAGCACCTATTGTTTCCGATTTTGATAAAGAAGCCAGTTATCCGCATCTTACGATTACTTTTGATGGAATCTTTAGCTTTCGAACATGCGAAAAGTCTTACTCCTCTTGCTGGTGGGAACGGTAGCTAGCTAGAATTCTTTTTGCAACTTTTCATGATCACTTTTAATTTGGACTTATTTCCAGATCTCCGTCAACGCAGATAATATTAACCTGAGGACAGTAACAGCAGTGGGAACAAATTGCTTCCGCCGTACCAATCCACCACAGATTTACATTGGAAAATTCACCCGCTTCGAGTATCCAGAAGATGAGCGCGTTTACAATTACTTACAATGTTTCTGGTCAACCTTGGGCTTTTGGAATGACAAGATTGGCTTTGATCAGAATTCCTTCAGAAATCTCATTAGGGCAGCGTCATACACGGAAGAGTTGATACCAATTATTGAAAAGTGTAATGCAGCATCTCAGGGCAACAGACCACAGTTAAGAGTTCACCGAAGTTTCATCTGTATCCTGAATAGTCCTGTTGGTGAAAGGCTTAAGCAAGATATTAGGAAGAGATTTTCGGAATAAACCCTTTACAAAAAACTACACGCAAACCGTTCGTGATGTATTCATTTCACATGTTCCACCTAATTCCCTTCAAGCTTTGGATTGTTATTCATTGCGACTAATTGCCTCCATCGCCTCTATGTGCTAGCCCATACCACCGGTCGTTTCGTTATTGTATTCATTGGTATTGTTTGCTGTCAAGACCGGGTAACGTCGCTGGCAAGCATACTTCGACACAACACAATAGCAGATTATTAAGTGCCCCCATTCCAGGTCATAGCAGAGATTCACTCTATTTGTATTCCTACTCGTCCTCCAAATCTAAAGTCAACCAAGTGTGTGCGTTCCTAGTGGATAGAGTTAATAACCAGCTCATAGGTCAAATACACTCCCCCACTCGACTCGACAGCATAACAGCAACCCGTCGATCCGTGGGGTAGCAACACAATCAAGTGGAAAACAATACAATAGCATGTGAAGGCCGCATACTACCTACAAGTATACGAGTACAATCTGCTCCCCCAACCGCCCACAGTTGAACAACGTCAACGCTTAAAACAACG
The DNA here is from genome assembly GCA_963966105.1 of Volucella zonaria. Classification (NCBI taxonomy): domain Eukaryota; kingdom Metazoa; phylum Arthropoda; class Insecta; order Diptera; family Syrphidae; genus Volucella; species Volucella zonaria. The sequence continues at coordinate 318,793,530 of OZ014530.1, read as the reverse complement.
CCGCCGCACAGGGGTCATTTACGGATGTTTACAATGGAAACATGCATGCGGCAAAAAAAAAAAAAACACGACTCCCAGCTTCAATGGATGCGAGTACATACTGCCATGACCAATGAATACAATTCCAGATACAATATGTATCTATAGTGCCAGGGCCGGTACTAATGTCGGATCTGGGGATGGTCGTGGTTGTGGGGTATGTTAGTGATGGTGCCAGTAGCATAGTGTTATCCATAGAACAAGTTCAGTATCTGCAGATGTAATTTAATTAAATTTATGGCATTCATCCAGAGAGAGAGAGAGAGAGAGAATTTTATTCGAGGAACCCTTTTTGCACCCTGTCCACCCCGTCGTATCCTAATCGACTTGGAAGTTGTTGCCAACATTATGTGCAGAGGTTCTAGATACAGATACGAGAAACGAGAAACGAGAAACGTGAAACGATAACTGAGAATCTAGGAGCACTACCACTGTCGTAGTAGCTGTTGTCGCTATCGCTGCTATAGCGAGGAGTAACTTTGGCAATTCTTTATGAATACTGAAACTTCTGTAATTTGTCTCTGATAATATCCTGCCTCGTCGTCGTATCCTCGGCTCCTGTGTATTCGTTTCCTGGGCTTTTGTTTCCGCTTCTAGAATGTATGCAGAATCCTGCAATGAGTTTCTAGTTTTTCCATCTAAAGAAGGATATATCCGTATCTGTTTGTGGGGGGGTAGAAGGTAAAAGACGAAGAAAAAGAACAGAACGCTGTGGCATGGAATGGAATTCTTTTCTTAGTTTTCCAACTTGATAACATTCTTCGAGTCGAGTGGCACGGCATGGTGTACTCGTAGAAGGCGGTTCTGTGAGCTTTGCCGGAGAAGAGAGAAATGGCAAAATTGGAACTGTGTGCTTGTCCAATGGGTAAAAGGTGAAGTTTATTGAAAAATCCGTTATTCAGTTTTAATTTCAAAGGACAAAGTCGTTTTGCCACGAATTAATGTAGGAGGATGAGGGAAAGTCGTCGACGGAATTGGGACGGGAATCTGAAAGGATTCATTTGGAGAAGAATGGAAGGCGTCACAAAGTAATTATGCGGATCAATGGATACGGTCTTGTAAAGTAAGAGATCAGGGCGGCTTGTTGGATATTTGATCTTTTGTTGAACTGAGACAAAGAAAGTTCTTAACGGTTGAAGAAGTAACAGGCTTTGGAAGGTGGGTACAAGAGAACAGAGTGGTTGTCCATGTTTTAGAAAGCTCGGAAATAGGCACGCCTAGACTGTAACTGTCTTATTTAGGTGATTTTGGTCTTCATCAAGACCGGAACTGTAGAAGCGCACGAAATGAAATGAAAAGTATCTTTCATGGCGTTAGTTCGGGAATACAATACTCGTAGTTACGGTCTTCTGGATGTTGTCAGTTTACTTAAAGCGCAATGCTGTGATAACGTCTCACGGTTCTGCTAGGCGTTGCCTCCCTCGTTGGTAGTATTTGGTTGAGAGCTTCTTTGTCCCAAAATCAAAGACATTAAAAAAAATACAAAAATATGAGTGGTAAGGTAGCTCTGATATTAACCCGGTGAAAATCCTTTAATGTGATTCATATGAAAGGTTAGACCATACCCATCCAGGAAGAGTTAGAGGTGAGTGAAGACGAAATTTCGACTTCATCCGTCTCCCTCCTGGTAGGGGAAATAGAAGAAGTGGACCTACTGGTTAGCGATAGTGAGGTGTTCGAAAGAACACTCACTAACGAGAGCGACTTCATCGGTAAGCAGGCTGGTATCTCGGTCCAAGAGGCAAAGAAATAGAGCAGGGTTGCGGTGGCGGAAATAGTGGAAACAGCTGGTTCAGCCGCTGTGCCTATCGCTATACCTGCCGCCTCTATCGCCGCTGATGAGAGTGCGAAGAACGCACACCAAAGGACAAGGGTTTTGGTACATAACACTAGGCGTAAGGTAGCAAAATATGAGGGCTGTGACCCTGGCAACTTAAGCGAATGGGAAAAAACCAACAAATCGCTTACTCAACTGGCGGCAAGCAAGAGAGATGCAGCTGTAATCGCGGGAGGGGAAGCTGATTAGTCGTCCTCTACCTCCTACACGGCAAAATTAAAAGAGGGGACTAGCGTCTCTGGAAAGAAGGCAAGCTTTAGCAGAAAGAGATCTGACGACGTCGTGGAGCCGTACGGTGCAAAAAACTTGAAGGCTGCATTGCGTCGTAAGCAAAGCGACCCAAAATACGAGATTCTCGTAGCCGATTAACGATTAACGAGCTGGAGCCTTGCGGCCGTCTAACAATCGACCATAGTCTCTGGTTTTTAACGTAAACCAGCTGTGGTGTAGACTTATGTTTACGGGATGCCCATACATCCATGGGATCAAGGATACGCCTTGCCATCGCTTACCTACATTAATAGTATAATACCAAAGCAGAACTTGTGTTGGAGGGACAAGTCGAGACCGATCTAAAACCTCTTGTTGCTCTAGGGTCACAGCACCCAGTACTTATTTGCAACTCTACAATGGGCCAAACCAACAGGAAGACGCTACCCGCGATTTGGGTTTAAGCCACAGTCACCATGACGCTCCCACAAGGGGGCCTACCCCAACAAGTCAGGCACGGACTGAAATCCGAGGGGCTCTTGACTCCCATGGTACCGTGATTTAAGTCCTAGTAGGAACTACCGGTGGTCCCGGTACAACCAACAAGACCTATTACCGGCAACTTGTAACTGGTCAAATCGTAGCAACCTTCGGTGGCGCCATCTGGAGATGTTTACGATAAGACCAGTAATATGCTCTGCCCTCGCTTTTTATTAGACAACGTCATTGATGGGCGAAGCCTTGGTAATTGAGCGGGGGCCCAACAATCGACCAGTGGAAAAACGTCGAGGAGAAGTTCTAAGACGCCCTGTGGAAGGAATTATCCACCACAGGAAACGGGGAACTTCAATTCGATGGCTTTGGTTGGAAGGGCCGACACAACTTTGTAGCTTGTGGGAATAAGTCTTCTGTGGACTTTCTCAGACGTTTCGTTTTGGAAGTATGAGATGCTTGGGAAAGCATGAAACGAAAATGCTCGACGATGACAGATTTGGCAAAGTACACTCTGCCGACAGTATGGATGTAGGTTCCGTGTCCTTACACGTACCCTGAGAAGCTCCTGTGACTATTCTATGTGCAGAACCGGGAACTAAAATCCGATACATGGAGAGTCCTTAAGTCGGGGCCTAGAAGGCAGTATGGACTGCTTAACATAACTCGAAAAATCGATGGTCAGGTGCAGCATGGGTAGATGGATGGTTAGGCCATCGACCAAGGCAAAGGACGAGGAGGAACCCCCCCCCCCCAGTTGATGGAAGTTCTGCAGATAAGCCTGTACCGCAGTAAATCAGCAACGGCCTGTCTGGTGGAGTACATTACCAGACAGGACGTCACAGCCGTACTCATACAAGAGCCAGCTCATATAGAGATAGCACTAGTTCGACTTAACTGGAATTCGTCCGCTGCCGCCCGGAAATGGGAGAAAGTGTAATAACTGACAGTACACCTAAATCATCTGCATAAGATAGTTAAGCGGTGAGGTAGGAACGTGCGTCATTGCTGTAGAGACCGAACTCTGTCTGATTCAGATCATCTCCACAACGATGGAAGCAACGATGACAGCCGGTGAAAGAGGGAACTCCTGCTACTGTTGGAACTAGGAGATCAAAAGCCTTAGAGCGAAGAGTCTTCGAGCGCGACGCAAATCGCAAAGATCTTAGACAGGCCAGATATTCAAGAGCCTGCAAAGTGCCATTAAAGGGAGCAGTAGCCTCAGACCACTTTGCGATGAGACCGATTCTGGCCCAGATGATGAAGTTTAAAGGCAATAGGCCTCCACAACTTACTTGCCCGACAATGCTAAAAATGATAGAACGCTTTTTCCTCATGTAGCTGCCTGTCAGGAGTGGTTAGTTTGGTGTCCCTATATGCTGTTTCGGTATGCGTGGGTGCACTAGTGGTGAAAGAGATTAAAAGAAAGCTGTCGTCGGCGTATAGACTTGGTGCTATCGGGATTATCAACAGGTTTCGTACAGTCGTGGACGAAGCAGTCTATGTGCTAGAACATTCTACGTAGAAATGAGATTTTCCCTAGGCGACCTGCGAGTCGCAGGAAGCAAAAATAATGTAAGAGGTGGAAAAGGCAACGTTGACAGCAATGAGTGGGTCTGCAGTAGTCAGGTGGACGCACAACCTAGTTCCGTTCATCAAAATTAGGTCAACGAGAGTGCACGATTCCTGTCAGGCACTGGCGTCATCGGAGATATCGCCATAGATCTAGATTTGTTGGGAATTCAAAGTAAAAAGCCCACGCGTCTGAATTCTATGAGTTTTATTCAAAGACAGAACTAGATCTACAGAGTGTAGATTAGAGTAAGTTAATATACATAGGTAGTTCATATATGTATGTAGCAAGTAAAATGTAAGTGTAAATGTTATGAGGAATTGCCAGTAATTCATTTTCAACAAGATTTCACCCTTGCGTTCGGAATGTCCTAACAAGGAGGCGCCTCCAAATCATGAAATGTGTTTTGCCGCTGCAGAAGATTGGAAATATCTGTTAAATACGAAGACGTCGTAGGTTACATGACGGGATCCGATGATGACTGGATGGATTTCTGCTCATTCATGCTGTCTGTGCAAAACAAGAGCTCCCGGCGGTATATCTATCATTCTTTCATGTAATTTCTGATGACCTACTGAAGGTGCTCATAACTATTTTAAGGGCTTCGAGCGATGGTTTTAAATGCAAATTCCATAAAGTGATACAGATGTGGCTGGCAACCTACATCCCAACTGGGTACAGGACCATAAGGGTATCAAACAATTGGTATATGGCTATACACGGATTTGCAAAAGCACGCATTCCTCGTTATATAAACGCCGAAGTAGCCATTTGAATTGGCCACACACAAAGTACTCAATCTACAACAACTTACAAATGGTAAGAGTTTGGTGCTACTCGTATCCCAGTTATGAAGAGTGGGTGCACACTTCTAAAATGGTTCATTTGGAAAAATTTTATTGAATGGAGAATTCAATTCGCAATTTACAATCCCTGAATGGCCAGTGTTTTTCTCATTTCAAGTGGCCAATTCAAACAGTTTTCATATTTTTGCACACAATGTTCAGGGCTAACAGTAAAATAATTCTGACATTCTTTTTCCAAGCCCATTATGGGCTATGCAATTGGCGGACCATGAATGTGGTCACTTATAAAAAAAAAAAAAAACTCCAGCAACCCGCTCACCATCTAAAGGTTAAATCATTTATCCTTCAAGCATACCCCACCGTCAACCCCAAGTCATGGGGTTGGTGGAAGGCATGGCATGGGATTGCAATGCAAAATCCGCGCGTTTACAAAAAAACCAAACCACCACCAAAGTGGTTGCCAACTCTCAATTCAACAGAAAATTGGTTTCACTTGATTTTTATGAATTCACGATTTTTTTTTTCGTTGAAATTTTTGAAAAAAATTGTTTTTTGTTGTTTTTGAGTACAGTTTTTATTTTAACGGCCTCTTATAGCAAACCAAACTGACCAACGTATTTTCCGCTTTCATAAATAAAACGAAATTGTAAAATTGAAGCCCGTTGCCCTCTTGACGGAATGAATGCCTTCTGCAGGGGATACGGCCAAGGGGCTGTTACGGGTAGTGTTTTACAAATTTTAAATTGAATGCAAAGTGAGTGGTGGAAAGTTAATAAGTATTTTTATACGAGTCCTTTGCCACCCCCACACGTACACACATTCGTTGAGTGCACCTGCACACACAAAAGAAGAACATAACCTTAAAAAAAAGTTTAAAAAAAAAAAATGAAAAAATGTTCTGAATCGATGGACTGCTTGGGGGTTGGAGAATGCAGGAAAACTCCAACCACTCTGCGGTTTATTACAAAGTGACCACTTAATGGCTGACCGAAGGGAGAAATGTTGGCCTCAGGCTTTTTTTTTCTGCTTCTTGTTGGGTTGGTAATGTGGCAAAGTAAATAGCTGGTGCACACCCCCTCATTTAAGGAGTAATTGCTATTAATTAAGGCCATTTCGCTTGGCTCAGTGGGGGTGGATTCACTTGCAATTACTTTTTGAAAGTACTCGGGGGGGATGCAAGTAAGAAAAGTGATGGTAGGTGAAGAAGCTGCTTGAGGAAAAGAAAAATCAGAATACCTTGGAAGAAGAACAAAACGCGATGTTTTATTTTTTCAAGAGAATGCGACTGTTGGAGTGGATACAAGATCCAACGGTCAGAAAGCAAAATCCATAGGAATTGAGAAGATTCAATTATAGTTGGGCAGATTGACTAAGCTGAGTCGAAAGTAAAGGCTCTCCATCTCATACTTGAGACTCACTTCCCTTCCTAATCGAAACCAACTCACAACCAGCTCATATCGACGCAAGTGAGCTGAGTAATACAACATAGTGTAGCAGGTGTATCTCATCGATTATTGCTTCCTTTGATTGTTTGAAGTCTCCTGGCCCCCATGGCATATTCCCGGTAATGTTACAAAAAAGGTATAGACCTTCTGCTAGTAACTTTGAAGCAAATATTCACTGCTAGCCTAACACTGGCTAGCAAAAGCCCTACCAATCGATCGAATGCATGCCTCGGATGCGGAGAAAATGGGCATAAATTGAAGGACTCTAAGGCAATATTAGGTGCCCAGAGTATAAGAAAAAGCAATTGAGACCCTACACGAAAACATGACAATTTTGCAACTTAATTTAAATCATTGTAAGGTAGCTCAGGATCTACTGCATCAAACGGTCCATGAGGGTAAGGTCGACATTGCAATACTCTCGGAGCAATATTGCAATATTGATTCGGGCAACTGGGCGCATGATGCGACCAAAACGCCGCCATATGGGGATGTGGTAATACTACGTTTCAGATACCACCTTTCGCCGAGAAAAACTGCTTCGTACGAGCAAAGTTAAATGATATACGAGTATACGAGTACATATACAGCTGTTATGTCCCTCCAAGCCTTATTATTGAGCAATGCGAATGAGTCGTCGAAAGCATAGTTCTTGATGCTAAGGACCATACGCCAACTATTATAGCCGCATGGGCAGTAGAATGGGCAAGCGTGCTAACGAATAAAAGGGGAACCATTCTACTCGAAGCACTCTCTAATTTGGACGTCGTCGTAGCTAATATGCGAAATGCGAACACGTTGAGTAGAGTGGGTTGTTGTTGATATTACGTTCGTTAGTAGTAGCTTATCTAGGCATACGACATGGCGCGTCAGCAATCACTACACCCATAGTGACCATAGTGCAATTATAATCGATCTCCATAGACTTACACGACCTCGGAACACCCAGTCTCAAAGTAGCAAGGCGAAATGGAACGTAAACACCTTAGATGAGGAGCACAACTAGCGTGATCGTACGTCAAGTAACGCTACAACTGCACGCTGCCCGCGATATATCAATGGCTCGAACGGGGACACAAAACCGCCGGCGTCCAACGTATTGGTGGAACGACGACAGTAAGGAACTTCGATCAGCCTGTCGTAAGGCACGAAGAAAATACCAACGGTCTAGACGCGATACGGATAGACATTTGATATTGAGGACAGCGTATAAAGAAGCACGCGCCGCACTCAAATCCGCCATTAAGCCTAGCAAAAGACAGTGCTTTAAGGATCTTTGTACGCAATTACAATTTTCGTTCAATGTATGGAGTGTACAAAATCATAACCGCGGAGCTCAAAACGCCTCAGACATCGGCACGAACTTGCCCGCTATATCTCAGCAGAATCGTAGAAACTCTGTTTCCCTCTCAACATGACGGAGTTCTACTAAGCGAGATCGGAGAACTACGTGAACACATTCCTGCCTTAACAACCGATGAACTCACCACTGCAATCGAGAGGGTAGAAGATCGGAAAGCCCCTGGTCCAGACGGCTTACCAAATAGGGCTTAAAAAATAGCGATAAAGGCCCGTCTAGACGTTTTCGTTAGCATGTATAATGCATCCTTAAGCGAGCGAATATTTCCGGAACAATGGAAATACCAACGGTTGGTATTATTACCAAAGGAAATAAACCGCCGGAGCACCCCTCATCTTATCGGCCGCTCTGTATGCTCGACACTATGGGCAAAATATTAGAACGAATTATATGCAACAGGCTACAGCCTATCATCGAAGCCAATGATGGACACGCGGAATATCAACACTGCTTTAGAAAGGGCCGATCGACCATCGAAGCGATTAAAGTCGTAATAGACAAAGCCCAATCGGACATAAAAGGTATACGATGGAAAGGAGGCAGTAAAAAGTACAGCGCCGTGGTTACACTTGACGTGAAAAATGCTTTTAACTAGGCGAACTTATCGCGTACATTACAATGCCTCGAAAGATTAAATGTACCGAAGTACATATTAAGGTTGATCAGGAGCTACTTTACCGATAGGTTGCTCCTCTACGACTCCAACGACGGGACGAAATTATATAAATTTACAGGGTGCATGCCCCAAGGATCAGTTAAGTCCCTTGCTGTGGAACGCGAGAATGTATGACGACATCTACGACTCTCAGTCCTCAGGGAAGCCGCCATTACAGGTTTCGCGGACGATATTGCTGTTGTAGTCGTGGCGAAACGACTTGAAGAAATCGAGTTGTATTGCAACGAAGCAATATCACTGATAAAAAACTGGCTACTCAATATGAATTTAGACCTCGCGGAACATAAAACGGAATCCGTTCTCATTACGAGTAGAAGGGTGCTAGAGATGATAACTATAAAAGTCGGAGAGCACACAATTATTTCCAGCCCATTTATAAAATACCTGGTAGTGATGATTAATGCTCGGCTTAATCTCAAGCATCACCTCGCATACACTTGCAAGAAATCGTCGAAAGCGATAGGCGTTCTTTCGAGACTCATGTCGAATATCGGCGGCCCGAAACAAGGCAAACGATTAATGCTTGCGAGAGTTGTAGCCTCCATACAGCTGTACGGGGCACAAATATGGTCTGACGAATAAAAAGACGCACTTGAAGGTATTCAAATCTGTGTACAGATTATGTGCACTGCGAGTTAACAATGCATTTCGAACGGTATCCCACGACGCGATATCGGTACTATCCTCTATGGTACCAATCGATATCCTAGCTTTAGAAGCTAGACGACCTTATGAAAATCGCGTGCAAATTGGGCCATCCATAGATGAAGCGAAGAAATTCGAAAGAAGCTGCAGTATAGAAGCGTGGCAACAACAATGGAACGAGTCCCAAAGAGGGAGTTGGACGTACCGGCTAATCCCAAGGATTGAAAGTTGGGTAAAATGAAAACACGGCGAACTGAATTACTATATTACACAGTTCTTGACGGGTCACGGTTGTTTCCGGGAATATCTACATATTGAAGCGAAACCGTGATTCGAGTCCGTCCTCTCCTCGCTGAGTAAACGCGTTAGAGAACGTGGAGCACGTTTTCTTCGAATGTGCGCGGTATGCAAACGAAAGAGCTATATTGTGTGAAGAATTTGGTGAACAGCCAACACGGGAAAACATACCATAGTTCAATATATGTTATGTTGATATCCGAAGATCTTTGGGCTGCGGTGAACCATGCAGCAGTACGAATCAGGAATTTAGAACAGCAACGGAACGCGAATTCGCTAAGCACCCCATGACGAAGCAAGAAGCTCAAATCCGTCCCTCGCGAAGTAATACTTAGCGGTAGTTCCGCGGTGGAATAAACGGAAAAACTCCCCGGGAGGTGGTTTTAGTCAGTAAGAATCTGACACTCCCAATGGACATCGGACTATTGGTGCCTATGCAAGGCAAACATACCGAAATTCAGGCGAACACTGTGGGTACACTTTATACCGGTAGTCCGAAAGGATGACTATACGCTCGATAAGACCTATAAGTCTGACTTCCTTCATGTTGAAGAGCATGGAGAGAATGGTCGAACTCCATGTGCGCAAAACTGCTTTGCGAATCCATCCTCTGGCTAAGATGTAATATTATTAACAACACGAAACCTCTTGCGAGAGTGTGTTTGCAAATCTTTGGTTGCCTCCAAGGCGATGTTCTGCCTCCACTGCTATGATGTATGTTGGTCGACTTACTACTTAACGCTTGATCGTCTGTACAGACGATATATGTAGCTATACTGACTATTGGATAATGCCTAGCGACTGTCGCAGGCAGCTCTAGACATGATCGTGACTAGAAATAGGGTCTCAAGCAGTCCTCTCAAAACCTAACCTTTTGTTTTTACGACAAAGAGGAAGCTGATTAGTCTGATTCATCTAAAGCTTAGAGGCATTACTATCCTTCTCTGCAGCGAAGTTAAGTATTTGGGTGTCATCTTGGTCAACAAACTTCATTGGGCTAAAAATGTAAGGTCGGAAATCTCGAAAGCATTCTCGGCTTCCTTGCTGAGTGAAGAAGCTTTCTGCAAGGCATGGAGCTTGTCACCGAGAGAGGTCCTCTGCATCTACCAATTATATCCTATTTTTCGGTTGTCTGGTGGAACAAACTTTCATTAAAATACGTAACTGACGCTTTTACCAGCCTCCGGTCTGGTATCATGCACGTCTCTACTCTAAACGCACTGATGAATCTCCATCCTCTAGACTGCACTATCAAAGCCGTTTTCTGGTCTTTGCAACAACACCCACTGAAGTTTTGATTACCCAGCGCACCGATTGTCTTTTGACTTTAGATTCATTAACATGCATCAAGTTCTCTTGCTGAAAAAAAAAGTAATTAACTTTCCTTGTCAGGTCCTTGCGCATTTAGGAAGATGCCCTGGTATATTTCTGGAGGATGACAAATTTAGGTCTCACTTCTCGTTATGAAAACATGGAGGTATACGCAAACTAGATTGCAACGAACTATACTGTAAAAATCGGAGGAGGGGGCGAAGCAACTGCATATATAGCGACAGTCAAGTTGCGCTTAAAGCCTTGGTGAACCCTCCCTTTAATTCCGAGGTAGTTTGATAATGCAACACTGCACTGAACGCAGTCGGAAAGTTGATTCCACTGACTGGGTCCCAGATCACTACGGGAAATGAAATTGCCGATGAACCTGTTTATCAAGTCTCAATGGGTTAGGACTTTCACTGGAAGTTGGGTTTCATGTGAGCGTAACTGTAGATGGAATAACGATCCAAGTTGTCGGCAAATCACACGAATGCTTCTCGATAGCTTTGAGATGTCGGCGTTTTTCCTGAAATACCTCAGTAGGAAAGACTGCAGATTACTTACTGGCGTCCTGACGGAGCCTCCGCCCAGTTATCAAGGCTTCTTCCATCAACAACATTGTCTAATAAAAAGCGGGGGCAGAGTAAATACTGATCTTATCGTAATGGTTTTCAGAACTTAACGCCGCTGACGGTAGCTACGGTTTAACCAGTTACAGGCTGCCGGTCATAGGTCCTATCGAGTGGCAGTACCACCAGGACTTACAAATTGGGAGTCAGGAGCCCCCGGACTTCGGTCCGCCCTGACTTGAAAATACAGCCTCCCTCGTGGGAGCGTTACGGTGGCTGTGATTTAAAACTAAATGCGGTAAGGATCTGCCACTTGTGGTTGACCTTAAGATCTCCACGACACATACCAAGGGTGCTGCCGTGCCCTCAACGCAGTTTCGAATTAGTATTCAACCTCTTTAGGCGGAGGTTAGTTATTCTGCCGTCTAGATTAGGGCCACTAGGAAGAAGGCTTCAAGAATTCTCTCTGTTTATTTCTTTTCTTGCACACAAAGCCAAATGAAATTGGCGCTACAACCAGCAAAAGTCTTAGTAAAATTCTCTGGGTGAAGTGCTTCACGCAGCAAAGTTTTGAATGGCTAAGAGATTGGTTTCAGGTAGAATCTGAGGTAGGAAAGATATGCACTCAAGTACTGGTTAGGCTTGAGGCGCCTTCTTCATTGTGGACTGTACTCAGACTTCACTAGTTGGTACTCTTATGAATCCTTATAACCGTAGGTTATAAGTCAGATCAAGCGAATACCTCTGGTCGCCTCCGAGGAGATATTTGCAATTCCCCCAATAGGGGGGATTTATTGTGGCACTAGGTTTTTTCCAGAGACTTAAGTAGAAAAAATAACGCCATGCTTGCTGTAAGAGTGCCAACGACAATGCAGGTTTCTTCCCTTGAAAATTTTTGGCTTGCGATCGCTAGAAGCAATAATAGAACTAACCCTGGAGTTACAACAAGTCTGGTACAAATTAAAGAGTTAAGTCTTAGTGATCACCCGGACCTGAGAACCCTGATCTGCGAAATACCGGAACTTGATATGAACTCTGCAGTAACAGGCCGCCTTCATAAAACATTATGCTTCAATAAAGGCTTCTCGATAGAGATTCCCAGCAAAGAAGCACTTGTTGGCAACAACCCACCAAACAGCCAAAATCGCATAAAGTGGTATACGGATAGTTCTAAAATGGAATTAAGAGTGGGAGCTCGAATACACGCACCTAACCTAAATATTACCATAGCAATGGGCAAAAGTGCCATTGTATTTTAGGCAGAACTCCACGCCATTCAAGTACGTGCAAACCATATTTACAACTCTGATATCAAAGGCGAAAACATCCATACAGAGAGGGAAGTAGCTATAAATGCGCTTAACTGGCTCACCGTTGACACCAAATCAGTCGTGCATTGCTTCAAAATCCTCCAAAAACTAAGCTCTAGGAACAAAACCAAACTGTGGTGGGTCCCTGGTCATGAGATCATTGATGGGAATGAAGGGGCTGACGAACTGACCAGAAAGGGCTCAGAATCTCTCCTTAATGGATCTGAACTCTTCTGATGCACTCCTAAATCAGTGCCGAGCTGACCATTGACTAGTGCGCACGTACAAGTACACTGTGCGTAAAAAAAAAAAATCGACCGCGAGTGCAAAAAAAAAAAGTTCACTGTGCGGGCAAAAAAACAACAAAGCGCAGTGAAACCGAAATCCACAGTGCGGGCATCACATCCTTGCTGCCCCTGGTCATAAGTACTGTTGCTTGCACTCGGTCACTGCCGTTGCTGTATTACATTGTCATACAGCGCGTGTAGTGATTGAGTGTATGCAACAACCGATGGGTAGCAGGTTGTGAGTATGAATTTTGTTTCACATCTGAGCTTAGTAACGTCGATGTTTGTGTGTTTTGTGTTTGTCTTTCTTTATAATGACTCGGCAATTCAAAGTGGATATTGCCAATATACGCGGGCTAAAAAGTAATCACTTTTCTGCGTACGTCCACGTCTGTAAATACAGACCAGCTGTTTTGGCACTTAGTGAAACACAGGTAGATCTCCGCCCACACCTCTCAGATCACTCTGATCTGAAGCTACCTGGCTACGAACTAGTGACACTATTCTTCTCTCCCCGCGGTCCCGCCATTTACGTGCATAGTGATGTAGCTTACCAAACCCCACCACAATGTAGTCCCTGTTCCAATCCGGAATTCAATTTCATGTGGTTAAAATTCCATCTCCGTAATCATATTATCCACTATTGCTTTATTTACAGAAGCCCCAAATTGGACAGCAACTCGACCTTTCACGAGTTTGATGCGCTGTCTGACTCCATTCAAAGAATTGTATCACTGTATCCTTGTATCCTCATACTGAAATCGTTATTATGGGCGATTTCACTTTACATAATTCTGGTTGGCTTCGACATTCTGGACAGACAACACCCGAAGGATGGTGTGTTGAAATCTTCGCCGCGGAAAATAACTTAACCCAGCTCATTTACAGCCTACGCGAATACCAGACGTTGATAGTCATACCGCCAACACCCTGGACTTGTTTTTAACTTCTCACCCTGATAAGTACACCGTTGATGGGAGAGCACATCAAGGCTCGTCGGACCATTGGGTCATATCAGCTAATTTCTCGTACACCCGCCACATAGTTAGAGAAAAGATTCCTAAAAGAACCGTATGGCAATACGAGAAAGCCAATTGGAGCGGGCTTAACACCTTCTTTAGGAAATTTAACTGGTCCTTATGTTTCCTCGATAACGACGTGGATGTCGCTGCTGATATGATCACAGAAACTATTCTCTTTGGAATGAGAAACTTTATCCCTCATCGGATGAAGAGTATCAAACCAAAAGAAAAGACGTGGTACAACTCGAGCTGTAAAGAGGCTGTCAGGGTTAGAGAAATGTTTTTTCGGTCCAACAAGATCAACCCGACAGCGGAAAACCGAAAAAAGTTCAAATGGGCCAGAAATGACTGCACCGTTTTTCTTAACCGTGTGAAATTCCAATACGACCAAAACTGAGGCTAAAAATACTACAATGTCCCAAAGGCTGTAAACATTTTTGGTCGTTCCTCAAAAACATTAGAAATTCTGCCTCATCCTCCGTCCCAACGCTCATTTACAATGACATTCCAGCTGTCAGGTCTTTGGACAAGGCCAATCTGCTTGCTGCACACTTTGCGGCTAGCTCAACACTCCCAGATCGTGCTTTGTCCCCTCCTACACTTGAGTGCTCGAATCTTTAATGGGACGAATGCACATTCGCATTCCTGTAGTAGCAAGAGTACTTAAAGACCTTTGCATTCACAAATCCGCTGGTCCAGATGGTATATCTCCCCTTCTTCTGAAGAGGTGTTCTTCCTCGCTGGCAAAACCACTGCGTAAGCTTTTTCATCAATCCTACTCTTGAGGACTATTTCCGAGCAGATGCACTTACGTCCCTTCTTTCCAAGGTCATGGAAACGCTGATAAACCGTCAGCTCATGAAATACCTCGAAAAACGAAAACATCTCAATGACCGCCAGTACGATTTCCGTAGCAAAAGGTCCACTGGTGATCTGATGGCATGTCTCACCGAAAAGTGGAACCAAACGTACATCAATCTGGCGAAAGCAAGATAGTTGCACTTGATGTTTCTAAGGCATTTGACAAAGTTTGGCATCAGGCTCTTTTGTCGAAAATGCATGCTTTTGGGATCGAAGACTCTCTTCTTGAGTAGATTAGAAATTACTTTTCGGAACGTTCAATTCAAGTTGTCTTGGACGGTTTCAGGTCTGATATTCACAAAATAAATGCTGGTCGGCCCCAAGGCACCGTTCTGTCTCCGACACTCTTTTTAATGTTCATCAACGATCTCTTGTCTGCTACTTCTAATCCAATATATTTCTTTGCTGATAACAGTACTCTCTGCTTTTCATATTCAGTTCCGGACTCATGTCCCTGCTCTTCGGCTGTAGAACGGGAACTGCAGCTTATGTTTAGCTCATTAAACTCCGATATTAACAGCATAATCAATTGGGGAACTATCAATCGAGTGGAATTTAATTCTTCCAAAGCTCAATGCTGACTGCTGTCATTAAAGCCAAATTCCAATACCCAGCCATTATCAACGAATGGCACTTGCATCATCGAAACCGATAATCTCTCCATTCTTGGTATGTCTGTCAGTGACAACTTACGTTGGAATGACCACATATTCGATGTCGCCAAAAATGTTGCGAAATGTCTAGGTTTCCTCAAGCAATGGAAGAAATATTTTACCCCCTCGGATCTGGCCGCAATATATAAGGCATTCATCCGCTCAAAATTGGAGTACAATGCCCACATCTGGCCAGGTGCTCTTAAAACATCTCTGCACCTGCTAGATAGGATTCAAAACCGTGCGATAAAACTCATTGGTGATATAATATCAGTCAATCAATTGACACCCTTGAACATCGACGTAATGTCTCCTGTCTCACTTTGTTTTATTGCTATTTCCACTACCAGTGCTCCATTGAAATCGCCAGTAGCATTTCGCCCATTCAAACTTTCAACCGTAACACCCGTCTCGCTATGAATGATCATCAATATACCCTCAAGACCATTTTCGGACGTTCTCTAAAATATCGTGATTCGTTCCTAAGACGTACAACTCGCTTATGGAATGCCCTGCCTAGCTCTTTATTTCGTAGTCATTATAACCTTCAAACATTTAAAACCAACGTAAGAGAATTTAGCTATTAATATCTCATATTGGGAGAATAGCTCAGGTCTAAAGCAGTCCAAACGAGCCATCCTGCTCTTCAACAAAAACGTCAATAGATGTCTAGATCTAACTCGGCACGATTTCAAAAACTTAGTGGGCTACCTCACAGGACATCATGGTTTAAGCTATCAGCGCAACACAGTGAATCTGGTCGACTCACCGGAGTGCCGAGTTTATCTTGAAGAAGACGAAACAGCTGAACACATCCTATGTGAATGCCGAGCCCTCAACGGAATTATACAGAAGATTTGTTTCAGGGAAAAACTCGGGTCCAAAACTACTAACTACAGTTTTGAATAAATGGTACAAAAGATCCTTTAGGTCAAATTGCCTTAGGTTGCAATTATCGAGTCAGAAAATTGAAAAAATAAAAAACAAATTTTCCATAAGGCTCGTCGTTGGGCCCCCTGCTTTAGAATGCAAAAACCTTCTGTACATCTTCCAATATCAAGAGAATCGGTTTACGAGTATATCAACTCTGCAATACTACTCGCGCAGGTTCCATTCAGCAGAGATCTACGAGTATGCCCATTCAAGCCCGGAAGAGCGTATCAAATAATTTCCAGCGATATAAAAAGATCTTTAATTCGTATTTGAATTGGAATGCATTCGATAGAGAAATATAGACATACTAACCACCAAATGCACTCATAGCAGCACTTCAAATCATTTTCTAGGCTTTGCTACTGTTAACCATTATCCATATACCCAGTACTCGTACCCAGCCAGAAAAACTCACATTTTTTCAAAAATGCACAAAGAAAACTTTATTCGAAAACTACAATATTTATGAACTTACTGAATATCGGTATTGATCAGATAATCCTTGATCTTTGAGCCGAGTTTCTTTAAATCTCTGATCGTCTGAACATCCAAATGTTGCTGTGTACTCGTATTTGTCTTTGTTTTAGGATTTTCTGGCGGGTTAAGCCCAGAACGTAGCAACTTCCTTATGACATCCATTATTTCCATAGATCTTTTCGAAATACATTTTACGGTTCGGTTAAACCACAGCACTGGATCGTTCGACCTTGAACTCTTGCCACAGAATTTGATTTCCCTCAATATGTCGTCCCGTTGCATATGATCGCGCAAAACTTCTCCTATGTAGTCTAGTTGAAAACCGTTCTCGTTATCCCAAAATCCAAGATATTCCAAAATACATTGTAGGTATTCAAGGATTTCATTCTCATCGAAGATCGATGAATTCGCATTGGTGTATTTTGATATCGAATCGGGCTCGTCAAGGCAGGTTTTGCATGCTTCGTCTAGTCTTTCAATTGTTGGGACGGGGTATTCGGCCTAGAACACGTAATGGAACATTAAAGAATCTAAAAAGAATTATCAACTTACCGGAACGCCGACAAAAATTAGAGTAAAAATCCCGATGAACTTCATTTCAGAGCTCAGATTTCCCTCTTCTAACTGAAACCGTGAGTGCGAAGGCTTTTATAGGGCGGTTTCTTAGTGACTCTATCAACAAAAGCAATAAACTATTTGTTTTATGCTGACGAAAAGACATTGTAGTTGTCATTTATGGAATTTGTGTTTGTAAAAATAGTTGCAAAAATAGATCAGATGTTGAATGATCTATTGAATGCGGAATGAATTACTTGAAGCGTTTTTAATTGTGTCGGAGTTAGTTATCTCTTAATGGGATTTGGTTATTGGTTTTGTTACATCTGCCGTTGGAAGGTGACGTTATCTGGTTTCATCAACCACAAGGCTTTGAGAGCGTATACCTGATAGTTTTCCTATCAAAAATTACTGCTTTCCATTGATGACGTCAATATCAAGAACTGATCCGTTTTTTGTATGGCTAGCTGTAGCTTCTGAGGAAGGAAAGTAGCATGTTCAAACAACCCTTAACATAGGCTGGTAGGGTAGGTAAGAGTGGCTGTTGGGAATACCAACCCACTTAGGCCTATTGGCCCATTGTGATGGATCCAGTTTGAGCTTATCATGAAGTTTGCGTCTATATTTTTTGGATCGTTTAGGTCGTTGTAGAATAAAGCTCCTAAGTGAAGTTTTCTTCCCTGGGAGAGAGCTGGGTCGACATTCAAGGGCGGCTTTTGAATTTAATGAGACCGAGTCCAGGGGCTTGATAGCGGCCTGACTATCCGAAAAGATGCAGATATCCTTTGCAGATATCACGTTTCTCTCCAGCGAAGACAGAGATTCTTTAATCGCCAAAATTTGTGCTTGGAATACGATACATTGATTTGGAAGACGCAAAGGGAGACTTAGATTTAGCTTATCTGAGAAAACACCGCCACAAACTCCGCTATCGGTTTTAGATCCATCTGTGTAGAGAAGGATTGACTTGTCCTCCATGAAAGCATCTTCCTCCCAGAGGAATCTAGAGGGGAAGCTTACAAGGAGGTTTTTGTCAAACCAAAGTTCAGGTATGGTGTAATCGGTGTACCTTGTGAGCATTCCTAATGTTTTACGAATGCTTGCGTGGCCATATGAATTATTTGTCCACTGTTTAGTCGCTTTAAGGCGAATAGCTGTAGTCGCAACTACTTGCCTGCTGAAAATATCGACAGGTGTCAAATGAAACTGAATGTCTAATGCCGCAGAGGGGGTAGACCGCAATGCTCCGCTTATGCATAGAGTTGTTGTTCTTTGGACTCTGCTTAGTTTATTGCAGTCGACTGCATTTTCTAAGGCCGTCCACCAGACGACCACCACTAAGTAAGTATCGGTCTTATGACCGAGATCTATTGGGTTATCCGAGGTTGAAAGCCCCATTTATTCCCAATGGCTTTTTGCAAAAGAATAAAGCTGCTTTAGCTTTCTTGACTCTTTCTTAAATGTTAGGTTTCCAGTTTTTGCTGGATCGGAAAAAACTGAACTGGTAACGTTTATTGAAGGAGGGTCTATAGTTAAAAAAGAGGACAAGATCAGTTTATAGGGATTTACTCCCAATCCACAGGGATCTGCCCAACGGGTTAGTCTGATAAGATTTAGCTAGAGGAGTTCTTTAATGGTATTAAGATGCTTACCTGAGACGGGTATAGCAACGTCATCCGCGTAGGCAATCACCCTGCTACCACCCGCTTCCAGGTATTTCAGCAGTCCATTAGCAATTAAGTTCCAGAGAAGGGGGAAAAGACCCCACTTTGCGGCGTACCTCTACTGACACATCCTTTAGCAGAAGACCCACCTAGTTTGGAGTTGATTATCCCGCTAATTAGCATCAGACTGATCAACACCACAAGTGAGTCCTCTACCTGCAGAGTTAACAGCGCAGTCGTGATTGCGGATGTGTTGACGTTGTTAAAGGCACTCTTTATGTCCAGGAAGACGACCATTGTGTACTCTTTATATTGTAGGGATCGTTCGATGTGGGTAGTCAGTGAATGCAGAGCCATTTCCACCGACTTTCCTTTACAGTAGGCATGTTGAGCCGTTAACAAAATCTTGGAACAGTTTTAGCTCGTATATGGATATCAGTCAGTCTTTCTAGAGTTATCAGAAGGAAAGAAGATAGACTTATAGGTCTGAGGGCCTTTGGGACAACATGAGAACATTTTCCGGCTCTCATTGAGCATTGACTTCTCTCCATGACAGTGGAATGTGGATCAGTTCTACGCAGCTCCTCATGATATTCTCTAGCGTAAGCAGAATAATATCTGAAAACCTTTGTATCTCGGCAGGTATTATACCGTCCGGACCAGCAGACTTGTATGGTTTGAAGCTATACAGCGCCCAAAGCAGTTTGTATCTTGTGATCAGACCATGATAGTTCAGAAGATACTACTGAAGATAATACTGACAGTATTCCTCTGTATTTTGGCCAATTAGTTTTCGGGTAGTTCCGGAATAATGGTTGACTGGAAGGAGCATCACTCAGGCTGAATTGGATGTATCTGTGGTCTGAAAAAGAGTGTTCAGACGATACCATCCAGTTCGTTAACATTTGAGTGATGCTGTCGGAGACAAGAGTTATATCTAGCACTTCCTGTCGATTTCTAGTTATAAAAGTGTGCTCATTGCCAATGTTGCAAATAAAGAGGTGAGTACTTGAAATGTAGTCAAAAAGTGACTCCCCTCTATTGTTGATGTCGGTACTGAACCAGTTTTTTGCCTTCCAGCCTCCAGTACCACCCTTTTTAGCTTATCACCAGGGAGAGGAGAGGGCCCACATGATCGTGACCAACGTATGCCGATGCCAGCCAGTAGGAGCCTTTGGCAGTCTCTAGTCTGGCAACGGTTAAGTCGGGGTCGCTAGGACTAGGAAGTGGAAGTGCATTAAGGCCACGTTTCACTGATATACAAGTTCTGATCTTACCTTTGTCTCTTGTATAGAGCGGAGCGTATACGGGTGTCCTAAGTCCACGAACCACACTTTCTACAATCCATGGTTCCTGGATTAGGATAATGTCTTCTGCGTTTTTTGAAAGACGCAGAATGAGTGCCGCCGAAGCCTTTTTTGAGTGATGGAGATTACTCCGGAGAAACCGTATCATTGCTACAGTTTTCCTGAGTAGCCTCCACCACGGTGTTGTTGAGGTCATCCGATTCTAAAGATTTGTTTAAGAGCTCATCTTCTTCCTCTTTTTGCTTCGTCATCGGTTTCCATTTCCGACGGGATGTCAGAAGAAGACACCGACGGCTTGATTGCCACCTCGGATAGATTGAAGTCGTCGCTATCCATTTCTGGAAATGATATCGACGCTGCAGGATCTCAGGTTGTGTTTGGTGGTGTCTCCATTAAAGGAGAAGGAGGTTGCGTATCAGCATCCAGCTCATCCTTTTTGTAGACTCTTAGGTGAATTGACTCCAATTCGTAATGAAACATGCCTTTTGTCTGCGCTAGAGGGTTAAGGGACTTCTTATTGACCACGATCAACGCGTATCTATAAGAACCTTAGTTCCTCCAGTTTCGCGACTTTCCAGTCATGTGTCGGAAGGGTCGGGTAACTGAGCCTAATGATTTCCAGAATGCTATTTGGGGAGTAAGGTTCGGCTGGGATCCAGGTACGAGTTCGAGGTCTGCTAGGTATATCCTCCTTAGACACGAGCTCGAGTTTTGCAGTGGGTCATCCGTCTTTTAGGATGTTGTTAGCCCACTCAATCTATGTCCGCACTTCCCTCAACCTCCGGAACGGATCCGAAAGTTTTGATGATGCGTGAAGCATTTCGGCGTCTTAGATGGAGCTTGCCGATGCGGCTGAGCTCCAGATTCCTCCTTGGGGAGAGGATTTTTGGTAGCAGCTACAAGTCCGTGGCCTGCCACAAGGGCCACAGTCTTAACACTCCCTAAAGATTTCTTTTTAGGCTCGTTGCGCTTGCCTTTAGAGGATGGTATACCATGGCCTGCCACAGTTTTACCTCCTCTCGACAATACAGGAGCCTTGCCGGTAGTCGGTGCAGTCACCGTTCTACCGCCCGGTATTAAAGGAGTACCGGCCTCGGGTTTTGTTTTGTTTAGGTTTTCCATAATATGGTCCCACGAGAACACTAGCACAGCACTTGTCCATTGCTATTTATTTAAGTTAAAGTAGGTCGAGGAATACTTACTAGCACTATTCATAGTCGAAAGTGGATAGCCTCGGATTTGATCGATCTTCCCTCGCATGACGTACGAACTAAGCCAGTGCTGCCTGCAATCAGTAAAGTTCGAGTCAACGAAAACTTAATATAGAGGGGTAAAATTCATATCCACTTAAAACACTCCAGAGATCGGAGTAACTAAAGCAGAGAACGTTTGAATTCAGACAGAGGGCTGCATTGTCAAACTTGAAAAGCTTATTATCTAAGCTTTGGCAATCCTTGCAAAAGATCGTGTTTTTTTACTTTTTTTTTATATGGTATACCCTTAAAAAGATTGGCCGAACGGAAGCTAGCGAGGGAATAAAGAGAGATATCGATGTACGTTGGTCTTGAATGTTTGAAGGTTATAATGAGCGGGGAAAAAGAGCTCGGGAGGTCATTCCCTAAGCGAGTTGTACGGCTTAGGAAAGAATATTGATATTTGAAGTATGTCCGACAGTGAATTTGGGGGTAGACGGATTCATTCACAGCAACTTGGAAGTTACGGTTGAAGGTTTGAAGGGGCGGAATAGGGAATGCAATTTTATTGGGGCACTGGTGATGAAAATAGCAATAAAACAAGATGAGCCAGGAGATTTTACGTCGATAATTGAGGGTATCGATTGAGTGTGTAATATTAACAGCTATAAGTTTTATCGGACGGTTTTGAATCTTACCTAGCAAGTGCAGAGACGTCTTAGGAGCACCTGACCAGACTTGGGGTTGGATCTCAATTTTTGATGCATAAATGCTTTAAACAGAGTATCCGATGGCACAGGGTATGTGAATTTTATTATTCCGGTTCCAAATATTGCTTGTCGCGTCGTGTACACTCCTGAAATCTGTGGCCATACTACGGCTCAATGCACTGGAAAAGTGATGGCAGAATGTTGTTTATTTCCGGAACAATATTTTCGTTCAGTTCAGGAATGTTTGCTGTAATGGTTAATAAACTTTACTCTTGAGATACCTAAATTGAAAAAAGTCGATTGGGGTGAGATCTGGTGATCTTGGTGGGCAGAATATGTCTCCAAAGCGTCTTATCAATCTGCTTGGAAAAATATTGCATACGAGAGCAATAGTGTTTCAAGCAGTATGGGGCGTAGCGCAATCTTGCTGAAACCATATGTGTGAAGTGAATGAAGTATTATCGATTAGAATTACTGTCTATAGTAATAGTATGCCCCCGAGAATTTTCAAAATATAAGGTCCAAATGCCATGGACTGATACCGAACATCAATCGGTGACTTTAGGGCTGTGGAGAAGCTGTTGATGTTTAAGACATTGGTTCTGTCTTTTACGCAATTTCGTTTGTTCACGTATCCATTTAATTGAAAATGGGCTTCACAACTTCTTTTTTTTCAATATTTCGTACACAATTGTTTTTGGGAGATCTCAAGCAGACGCCCTCTTACTCACTGACTGACGCGGATTATGGCGCTAATTGCGCGTGACGAGTTCGACGTTGTTAACAGTCATTAACGTTTGGTCGTGGGTTGTTTGCTGCTGAACTTGTTGTCCGGAACTTTCGTACTCGCTGTCGAATCGAGTCTTCGCCTAGCACGTCTTGATAAATTGTCGGATATTGCACCGCGCACAAGAATCATCAGTTTTGGAAAACGCATCTGTTGCGAACGCTGGTTGTTCACCCATCTACTGCGACATAGGGACCTCTGCGTCGCTTCTAGACTGATGTATCAGTTCGTATTCGTATTATGCGGATTCTTTTGACCAAGGAAGTACAGAAGTCTGTTTGGGTTTACTGGGAACTTGCACCTTCTCCTTTCTCATCCAGGCTTGAGACCATCTGCGGCGTATATTTTTAATGATTAAGTCGAAAAGTTTCAAGATCAAGCTGACATCTTCAATTTATGATTCTGAAGTAATCGAAAAATTAAGAATAAGAGTTCCTTGCTTTACATTCATTTTTTAAGAACTTAAATTCACATAACTAGCGGATTGTGAACTTCAAGTTAGATCTCATTTCAACTTCATTGTTAACCGGCAGAGTAATTCGATATTTTCCAAAATGACCAAAGCAACCGCATCCCAATAAAACGAGTAATTACAGAACTGTTCACCCAAATGGGATTATCCCTCCCTCCTTAAAAAAAACACTACAAATTAAAAGATCACTGTTTTTGACCTTTTGTCAATGACTGTAATCGATCTTAAGTCCTCAGACCGGAAGGGCATTCCTCTCCTAATTGTTGCACACTTCCCTATTCACTCCATTAAGGATGAATGAAAATTTGAAAATTACTTCCGACGCAGGAAATCCGATCCTACTGCGATTCCAGTCCACATCACAACAACAAACCCAGTCGAGGTGTACTCGTATCTCAGAATCGAATGCTTCAATCTTTACACCTGGTTCTTCGCAAAATGCACACGTCATTAATTTTTGAAAAGAAAATTTCGAAAAAAAAAAAAACAAAAAAAACCAAATCCAATTCCGAACTCCATTCGGTCGTGTTCGGGGAAAAATAATTGTTTTCCGTTTTCCTCAGGTGTGGAAGGGTGCCTAGAATCTGGAATAGGAGCAGGTGTATTGGAGCCTAAGCTGCCACTGCCATTAGGAACAAAATGCAAAAAAAAAACAAAAAAAACACTTGACACAAGCGACTGAATTGTTTGGAACTCTTAATTCTTTGAATAGAAACCTCCGGTGCCATATCCAGCTTCGTAATCCATTTGTCATTCAGTATTAATCGGTTTCGAGCAAGTAGCAAAGCCAAAGGTAGTTTGACTCCCGTATCGGCCCCCTCCAATCGGCAAAACCATTAAAAGGATCGAAATCAATTTGTTAAGCACATGGCTAGGGCAGAGTACACAACAACAAATCACACATATCCTTGAAGGACTTGTATGCACCACACGAATGGATAAAAAAACTATTCAACGGCGAAAATCTCTGAATAGCAATAAGAAAACAAAGGCAAAAAAAAAAAAACACTACAAACTCCGGCAAATCGTAAGCTTTCCAGCACAGAATCGAATCCGAATAAATCTTTTAAGCGGTTCCAGATTTTTTCAGGATTTTCTTCTTTTTTTTTTCCACTTTTCCATTATTGTTGTTTTAGAATCCTAATAGGGGATCCTAGCTTAGGTATAGTTGCCAGGACAAATGGTATACCCATTTGGAGTGGATGCGGATAAGCCGCTGGGTATTGCAAAGAGGGTGGGTTGGGTAAAATTAATCTCTCGCAATCAGTTTTGATGCAATCACATGGTGATGGTGATATCGACTTGAATCTCTACACTTGCTCGAATGCAGGAGGATTCCATGGATTTGTGCGCTAGGGATAAGGACAAAACCTCGTCATAGAGGTTATGATTGATGTATTTCATTTGTTTTGGGGAGCTGATGACTTTGCCAACCTCTCTAAAGTTGTTGTTGGTTTGATTTTTGCGCCATCTTGATGTGCCATGATGGGGGTGAGCGGCGCCTCTTGAAAAATGAAAAATTCTTGATTGCTGATTGGAGAAAAATATTCTGCTGCTCGATTTGGCGCATTCTGTGGAAAAACAAAAATCCTATTGAACATTTTTTTTGTTTTTTTTTTTTGCGAACGAAGAATTTCTTGCTTTGTTTCAGAGTTTTCCTCTTGGTCAGGTGGAAGGGGGATGGTATTTTCGATCAAGCGCCGATGAATATGTGCGAGAACGTATCTGAGAGATGGTTATTGACTTTTGAAATTGAGATTTTCGATTATTTTTCTTGTTCTTCTTGTCGTCGATTGGACAAAGGTTAGGCTAAGCGAAAATAGATTTTTGTGTGAAATGCAATTGTCTATGGAATTGCGTCATTTTGTTGTTGACGTACCGAATGAGATAGCAATTTGAATGTTGGACGTCCACATGTTTTGATTAAGTTGAACTGGTCATATACCTAAAAACTACGAAGGTACTTGGCGCCAGTGGTCGATATTATCTAACATCCTCTTTTTCAAACATTTTTAACCCTTCGGAGCTAAATTTGTTAAGCATTGTTCCACTAACATGAACCTCAAAATTGTTTTTGTTTTGAAATTCAAACAACCACTGAACTGAATGTTTTTTTACAGCTGGGATAATTGTTGAGAGGAAGGTAACGCAGTCGGCACGGATGGACTAAGGCCGATTGACTTTCAAACGACGCGAATGGTTACCGTAGCTACCACACATTTCATGCAACTCCACTCGGGAAAGTACCAGTCGGTCTCCTAATAAACGGACTGACAACCTGTAGCTATGACTGCACATCGATTTCCTTTATTTTATCTTGTCAAGGTAGCTACTGGCCCCAATCTCACCCAACCAGGCTTAACTTGGGAAATCTATACGCTTGAGCATTGATCAAGAGAAGTACTTATTTGCTTAGGTGGAGCTACAGTTCGGGGTGAATTTGGGGCTCAACTGACAAGCCTCTCCAGTTAGTACGGTCTCTAGCTAACTGCCTCCAGTTGCGCACTGGAGTCGGCTGAGGTTGAATTCTGCTTATGCGCATATTCTATGTAAGGAGAGGTCTTCCTCTACTACGTTGTCCCTCCGGGATGTCCTAGCCATCTCAGTTGACTGATGCGTGGTTTTCAGACAAGGTCGATGACACTGCTCAGCTCGTATAGTTCGTCGCTGAATCTTTTCCTCCAAAGACGATCAACGCCAGCAAGACCGTATATTTTTCGATGAACTTTTCTCTCGAAACGACTGAGGATATCTTCATCCGTTTTCTATAGAGTGCATGTTTCAGCGCCATAAAATAGGACTGGGATAGGTCTTATATAGAGTTTGCTTAGCTTTTCAGGACAGTACCCTATTACCCAATTGCCTTCTTAGCCCAAAAAAACACCGACTACCAAAAGTGATTCTTCATTTTATTTCTGCTGAGGTATTGTATTCAGAATTTATAGCAGAGTCGAACTAGCTCAAAATTATAGCTGTCGACTTTATCTTCTGTAAAATTCGTCAATGTTGTGTGCCCCTTCTTGTTGACAACATATACCATACTCTCATTTACCTTTAAACCCATCTTGGCAGGTGCAGTTTCAATATTAGCGAACGCACCGTTGGTGGCTGCCCGCTGAGTTCATCCAATTAAGCCGGTGTCATCGACCTACGCTAGTAGTAGCATACGATTTTGAAAGATTGTGCCTCCAGCGCGTCACCTTGTTTAAAACCTTTCTAGGCATCAAAGATCTCGGTTAATTCGTTACCGACCTTGTCATTCTGCACAGACAGCTCTATGTATATGTGTCGTCTCTACAAATACTGTCACCGCTGGAGCCTTAAAATGGAAGAAAAGGTGGTGGGTAACGATTTGGACTTTTTGAGTTTTCTCCAAGATCTGCCGAAGTTTGAAGATTTGAGCGATTGTGGGCTTTCCTGATATGAAATCCCAGCCAATCCGGTTGTAACATAGACCAAGCGTTTCAGACTTTCACATAATGTGTATGATGAGAGGAGGCTTATGCCTCTATAGTTGACGCAATTGAGGGATCTCCTTTTTTGTGAATCATGCAAACGATGCATGGAGATTTCATTCCAACATGTACTCTTCTGATCCGACCTGGGAAACGAGCTCGTGTATGCTCTCCATCGAGCCATTTCCAGCAGCTTTGAATATGGAGGCGGGTAAGCCATCACGTCCAGCTGCTTTGTTGGTTTGCAGCCTAGATATTGCTATCCCGACTTCGTTTTGATCATTCGACGGAAGTTTTGGTTATCATCGCCTTAGGTGAATGGTCTATTCTGCCGGACGCTGGGATGTTGGGCTTTTTCGCCGTAAAGCCATAATGTGAATATGTCATCATTTTCAAATGTCACTGTGCTTTGGCATTTATGTTGTGGACATATTTACAATTTTCATAAATCCATCTCACTTTATGTGCCATATTCCCGTCATAAAACATTTTCTACAACCCATTTTTGGTGTAGAAAATGGCAAAGAAATCGATTATCGCAACTGATTTCACTAAAGCGTTTGATAAGATATCTCATCAATTGATCCTCTTCAAATTGTCTGCTCTCGACTTTGACCCTCTCTTATTAAAATGGATTTCTTCTTACCTGGTAAACCGATATTATAGTGTTTAGATCCGCCCTTTCTGTTCCATTCCAGGCCTCATCTGGAGTTCCACAAGACAGTCGTCTTGGCCCTCTTCTCTTCATTCTTACTATTAACGATGTTGAGAGGGTCATTAAACACTCCTCCCTCTCCCTTTACGCTGACGACACAAAATTTTTTAAATCTATTTCCTCTCCCCAGGACTCTGCCCTTCTTCAAGAAGACCTTGATCGGTTTTCAATCTGGTGCCTCAAAAACTGCCTAGAACTTAATATAGCCAAATGTCAATCTATAATCTCTCACGTAAATGCAACCCGTTTGCTCTCCGACATTATTTTCTCTATGGTCAACCAATTCCCTGGTTGAGTCTTTTCAAGGTCTTGGTATATTATTCGACTGTGAGCTTAAATTTCGTTCGCAAAGCGATATGATGATCCTTAAAGCCAACTCATTATTAAACGGTTCTTCAAAGAATTTTCCAACCCGTATGTAACCAGATCTCTCTATGTTACCTTTGTTCGCGCCCTGCTTGAGTATGCCAGTCAAGCTTGGTCCCCCTTTCACCGGGTTCATTGTTCCGGAATCGAGGATATTCAACTTCAACAATCGATTCCACCGATTTGTTCTCCCTGGTCTGTCCTGGTACGATTTTTTAAACTTACCTCCCTATCAGGACCGCGTCAAACTTCTCTACGAATTCGTTAGAAGAACGTAGGAACATTGCTGACATTTTTTCATTCAAGGACTGCTCTCAGTATCCATCGACTGCGCATCCCTTTTTAACTCTATTTCCTTCAACACCAATCCACGTAATTTACGTTGTCCTCGTCTCTTCTATTTACCAGTCCACAGCACATTTGGCTCCAACGAACCAATCACCTATATGCTTCGAAGGGTCAATTCAGACCTCTCCGTTATTGATTTCAACCTGAGCACTCCTCGTCTCAAACAAGATCTCCTCCATCATTTCCTTGGTTCCTAGCTCTTAAGTCTTAACGGCCACCCGTTGCAATGATAGTTCTCCCAATTATTACTTTTCAGCAGCTGTCAAAGTTGCCAATGACGTCCAGCTGTCAAAATAATCAGTAAGGTTTGCCATTTCATCATGCATCTTTCTACGCTTACCGCACTTTCCAAAATTATTTAAAAAATGTTTTGGAACTTCTGGCTTTGAGCGTGAGTACACTTTTCTGGCCGTAGCGGCCAGTATCGAAGAAGACCAAGAAATGTCGATTCGGCGCCGATCCGCTGGATTGGGCATAGCCAGAGGGTCAACCCGGCTTATTTTTCGGTTGGATTTGGATCTACGTCCATATTAGATTGTGCTGGCGCAAGAATTGAATCCGAATGAGCATAGACAATGCCATGAGTTCACAAATTGGGAGCTGGAAATGTTGGCCGGAGATCCGGATTTTGCCCAACAAAACATCTTCTCGGATTAGGCCTAATTTTAGCTCAGCGGCTATATCAACAAGCAAAATTGCCCTCATTTTAACGAACACAAGTGTTCGGCCAAGCATCAATGTATCCACAAAGATTGACTGTTTGGTGCGGTTAGTTTCATGGCGGCATCATCGGACCTTATTTCATTAGAAATGAGGAAGGAGACATGGTTAGCGTCAATGGTCTCAGAATTAGAGCTATGTTAACCGACTTTCTGTGGTGCTCGACAACATCGATATATCCGAACTGTGGTCCCAACAAGATGACGCTATGTGCCATACAAGCGAAGGAAAGCTCGAAGTAGTGACGGAGAAATTTGGCGACTGAGTCATCTCACGGCGAACGTTCATCAACTGGACGCCCCGATCATGCGATTTGACACCACTCGATTATTTTCTCTGGCGCTACGTCAAGTCCTTAGTCTACGCTAACAAGTCAACCACTTCGGACGAGCTCGACACGCTATTACTGGCATAACGGCGCTAATTTTTGACTGAGTCATCAACAATTTTTGACTGAGTCGTCAAAAACTAGACCGACAGCTTGAAGCACTGCTAGCAAAGCCGAGGTAGCCATTTGATTTATGTCTTATTCCATATAATGGCATGAACGTAGCTATACAATAAAGCCAACCCATTTTATATCTCACAACGTTGTTGCTTTATTTAAATTTTATTTTCTATCGTTCTTATGTGGTCACCCTTTATTAAGCCAAATAAATGGGGGCCTTAGCCCTCAACAAAAATTTCTTCGTCGTCGTACACCATGTGAGCGAAGAAACCGGGTCCACTAGAAATGCCGTAAGAGGTGGCCGGCCCCGTATTGCTCGAGAATATCACTGCTGTGGGCGAGGACGTCCGAGAGAGTCCGCAAACATCGACGAGACAACGATGCACACACAATTGGCATAAACGACAATTCCTTGCGTCGAATTTGGATGAAAGACCTGAAGATGTTCACTCATAATGTGCAATTGCAATTGCCGCCTGCTGACCGTCAAGTCAAGTTAACTTACTCCCATGCTCTGTTAAACTCGGTGCAAGAAGAAGATGATTTCGAATCCAAAAACATAATGGGCCATGAAGCCCATACAGAGGAAAACTGTCAGAAACCCTATCCTCTGAACTATCAAGTCCCCCGCCTGAAACCAACGAGCTTGACATAAAAATCAGGGAATTCACCCTGGCTCTCAATGAGGCTACGACTGCTTTCTGCCCTCTTATTCAACCTAGCGGCAAGGAAAAACCACATTGGTGGACATCAGCGCTGGGACTGCTCGGAAACACTTGCAGAAAGCTTTTCAACATAGCAAAAAGCACAAGAAAAGTGACTGACTGAGACTCATACAAAGAATCCCTCACAATACACAAAAAAGAACTGAGAAAGGCAAAGCGACAATCCTGGAGATCATTCTGTGACAAAATCACAGAAACCTCTGAGGCATCGCGGCTAAGAAAAAACCTCTCTACAAATCCTTTGATGTCCAGCTGTTTGAATGCAACCGACGGCTCTTGGACAACCTCAAGTAGTGATTCACTCAACCAACTTTCCCGGTAGCTCCTAATTCGTGGCCAGTAGTAATCCAAACAGGCCTACTGTAACCGGGTCCAAAATTCATGATCTGATCACAAAAGCGCTGGGCGCTGCATAGCTTCAAACCATACAAGTCTGCTGGTTATGACGGTATAATACCTGCCAAGCTACAAAGGTCTTCAGATATTATTCTGCTTACGCTAGAGAATATCATGAGGAGCTGCGTAGAACTGATCCACATTCCACTGTCATAGAGAGAAGGCAATGTAGTTTTCATTCTCAAAGCCGGAAAATGTTCTCATATTGTCCCAAAGGACATCAGGCCTATAAGTCTATCATCTTTCCTTCTGAAAACTCTGGAAGGACTGACTGATATCCATATATGAGCTAAAATTGATCGCAGACTTCTGTCAACGGCTCAACATGCCTGTAAAAGAAAGTCAGTGGAAATGGCTCTGCATTCACTGACTAGCCACATCGAACGGTCCCTACAATATAAAGAGCACACAATGGTCGTTTTCTTGGACATAGAGGGTGCCCTTAATAACGTCAATACATCCGCAATCACGACTGCCCTGTTAACTCTGCAGGTAGACGACTCACTTGTGTTGTTGATCAGTCTGATGCTAATTAGCAGGATAATCAACTCCAAACTGGGTCGGGCTTCTGATAAAAGATGTGTCAACAAAGATGCGCCACAAGGCGGTGTCCTCTCTCCCCTTATCTGGCACTTAATAGTAAATGAACTGCTGATATACCTGGAAGCGGGTGGTAGCAGGGTGACTGCCTATGCTGATGATGTTGCTTTAGCCATCTCAGGCAAGCATCTTAACACCACTAAAGAACTCCTTCCAGTAAATCTCAATAGACTAACCCGTTGGGCAGATCGCCATGGATTGGGAATAATCCCCCATAAAACTGATCTTGTCCTCTTTTCCAGGAAATATAAAATTTCAATCATAGAACCTCCGTCAATAAGCTGTACCAGTTTAGTATGTTCCGATACAGCAAAATACCTGGGTCTCATTTTTGACAGGACACTGAACTGGAAACCTAACATTCACGAAAGGGTCAATAAAGCTAAAGTAGCTTTAGCTACTTGCAAAAAAGCCATTGTGGATAAATTGGGCTTTCAACCTCGGATAACACATTGGCTATAGATCTCGGTCATAAGACCGATACTTACTTACGGGGTGGTCGTCTTGTGGACGGCCTAAGAAAGTGCAATCAACAGCATTAAACTAAGCAGAGTCCAAAGAACTGCATATCGATGCAAAAGCGGAGCATTGCGGTCTACCCCGTATGCGGCATTACACAATCTGTTTCATTTGATACCCCTCGATATTTTCAGCGACTAAACAGTGGACAAGCAATCTATTTGGCCACGCCAGCATTCTTAATACATTAGGAATCCTCACAGAGAACATCAATTACACCATACCTGAACTTTAGTTTGTCAAAGCTTACATGGAAGCTTCCCTCTGGGAGGAAGATGTTTTCATGGCGGACAAGTCAATCCATCTCTACACAGATGGATCTAAAACTGATAGCAGGGTTGGTGGCAGTGTTTTCTCAGATAACCTAAATCTAAGCCTCTCTTTCCGTCTTCCAAATCACTGTATCGCGTTCCAGGGGGAAATTTTGGCGATTAAAGAAGCTCTGTCCTGGCTGAAAAAAAAACGTGAAATCTGCAAAGGATATCCCCATCTAATCGAATAGTCAGGCCGCTATCAAGTCCCTGGGCTCGGTCTCAATAAATTCTAAAACCGCCCTTGAATACTGATCATCGCTTATGGAGATGACAGAGTATGTAGTTCAACTTTCACCTTTGTTGGGTGCCGGGCCACATAGACATTCCTGGGAACTGTAGAGCCGATGAACTCACCAACATTGGAACCACTCTACCTATTCTACCGAAAAAGGGCATCGTAGGTATACCAATCGGTACGTGCAAACTAACATTAAAGCTGGATGTCAATAAAAGAACAGCCCTTAGCTGGACTATTGGACCAACATGTGGAACGACCAAACAGATCTGTCCAAAACTGGATCTGAATCGCTCTAAGTGTCTGATCCTTCTAAATAAGAAACATCTCAGCGCCATCATAGGTGTCATCACTGGACACTGCCTCATAGGCAAAAACGCAAGAAGGCTTGGCGCATTTACAAACGATTTCTGCAGAAGCTGCTTGGACGAGGAAGAGGAGGAGACAATCCTCCACCTAATCTGTACATGTCCAACTCTCTCCCAGAGAAGAAAACTTCACTTAGGATGTTTTTTCTACAACGACCTAAACGATCTAAAAAATATAGACGTAAACAGTCTCCTACGCTTTATCATAAGCTCAAACTGGTTCCATTAGTAAGAGGATTATAGATCCACGTGGGCCAATAGGCCTAAGTGGGTTGGTATTTCCAAAAGCCACTCTTGCCTACCTACCTACTCAATTTGGTCCTGAGCATTGTTTGGACCAACCGCTCAGAGCTCGGGCAACGAGAATATTTGGAATCACTAATTTGACAGCGCGAGACTTCCTCCTTTGGGTCTTTTTGAAATCTCGCATTTACAACCACAAACTACAAACCTTGCGGGTCTTGAAAGCCAACATTGAAGAAGAAATCACCAATTTGGAGCCAGATGCTTTGTGAGCAACAATCCAAATTGCCGTACAACGAGGACAAATGTTCATCAACTCAGGAGGTGGCTATTTGACTGATATAATTTTCTCAACCTAATGTCATCAAGTCTACATCTTTAGGTAAACTTTTCGTCTAAACAGAGCACAATTTTTTCATTTCTAACAAAATATTCTCAGCACCGACTGCGACGATCTTTTTACCTGTTGGTAAAATTTTCGTACGTTACAAACTTTCAATATCGTCGATCCCGAGCTTCGTACGCTCTTTTCGTACGCTCTCTTCAAGTCCCTTTACGTTTTATGTTGCTACATCCTGCCAGCTCAACCTACCGAATCTTACCAACTTGTTGTCGATGCGATCGACTATTTAATTGACCTGTCTGACTCTACTGACGATATCTTTGTTTTCGGCGACTTTAATCTTCCTCAGCTACAGTGGATTCCATCAGACGATCAATCGTTCTTCATCGCTTCAAATGCCAACTCAGCTAAGGAATGTCTCTTCTTAGATCGCTTAACAGACTCAAGTCTATGCCAAGTCAGTGGTGTATCCAACTATATGGGCAGGCAATTGGACCTTATTTTCACAACAGATTCAATCAACTCCTCAGTCTCACTTTGTCCCCTATCACTCTCTACAATCGACAACTACCATCCCTCCTTCTACTATCATTTTTTCATAACTCTTCTTTCCAGTCCACTCCTCCCACAACTCTCTCATCCTACGACTTTCACAAAGCAAACTTTCACAAAATCAGTGACTATCTTAGCAGATCCCCCTTTAACTTTCACAACCTAAGCGTAAATGATGCCTTATCCATTTTTTATAAAGAAATATTTAATTGTTTCAGCCTTTGCGTTCCGTTTAAAACATCATCTACTAGTCCTCCCTGGTATAATCGCAAGCTTCGTTCCTTACGAAACAAGAGAAACAAGTTATGGGCTGTTTTCCTGCGTACCAGATCCTTGTCCGACTATTCCAACTATCTTGGTGCTTATCATCATTTCACCGAACTTTACGATTCCCTTTACTAGCGTTACCTTAACAATGCGCAAGTCAACCTTATAAATGACCCTAAGACCTTTTACCAATTTGTTAACTACAAAAGAAAGTCCGATGGTTACCCTCCTTCCCTCTCTTTCAACAACAAGTCATCAACCGATCCACTCACCATTGCCAACCTATTTGCCAGCTTCTTTAAACAATCCTTCACCAACGACCCCTTTGTACCAGATCCATCCTATTTTCGTTACCTACTGAACTTCTCCAACGGCCCACTTCTCTCTCACATCTTGGACCCCACCTATATCGAATATAAATTACACCAACTCAATGACGAATTTACACCCGGTCCAGATGGCCTCCCTGCCATATTTCTTAAAAAATGTTCTTCGTCTCTTTCCCTTACCCTTTCTAATATCTTTCGTCTATCCCTTTCACAAGGAGAATTTCCTCAGGTTTGGAAAACCTCCTTTATAACCCCGATCCACAAAAAAGGATCAAAGAACGAAATAACAAACTATCGTCCAATCGCTAAACTCTCCCAAATACCCAAACTCCTCGAAAGTATTTTGTATGAAGCTCTAAGTTTCCAATGCAAATCACTTATTTCCCCTAGACAACATGGCTTCCTAAAGGGTAGGTCAACCACCACAAATCTCGTTGAATTCGTATCCTTTGCCATCTCTGCCCTAGAGAACGGCAACGAAGTCGATGTAGTTGCAACCGATTTTAGCAAAGTCTTCGATAAAATCTCTCATCGATTAATACTCTTCAAATTGTCTGCCCTCGGCTTTGAACCCATACTGTTAAAATGGATATCCTCTTACCTCGAAAACCGTTTTTACAGTGTTCGTTTTAGGTCAGCCCACTCCGTTCCATTTTTGGCCACCTCTGGAGTTCCTCAAGGTAGCCATCTCGGTCCCCTTCTCTTTATATTAACCATAAATGATTTCGATAGGATCATCAAATACTCGTCCGTCTCC
This sequence comes from Volucella zonaria, assembly GCA_963966105.1. Lineage (NCBI taxonomy): Eukaryota > Metazoa > Arthropoda > Insecta > Diptera > Syrphidae > Volucella > Volucella zonaria. The sequence goes on along the minus strand of OZ014530.1, from coordinate 318,758,336 downwards.
CTTTACGCCGACGATACCAAATTTTTCAAAACCATTTCCTCTCCCCATGACTCCTTCCTCCATCAAAAAGACCTTGATAGTTTTTCGATCTGGTGCCTCAAAAATTGTTTGGAACTTAATATCACCAAATACCAATCCATCACCTTTTCACATAAGCGGCTCAAATCTCCTCCCCGACTCTACCTTCTCCACAACCAACCTATCTCCTCCGTTGAATCTCTTCGCGTCCTCGGCATTTTGTGTGATAGGGAGCTCAACTTCCGTTTGCATATGGATGGGATAATCCTTAAAGCCAACTTTGCACTAGGTTTGGTAAAACGATGGTCCAAAGAATTCACCAACCCATACGTGACCAGGTCCCTCTATATTACCTTTGTTCGTCCCCTCCTAGAGTACGCCAGTCAAGTATGGTCCCCATATCATCGCGTTCATATCTCGAGAATCGAAAGCATCCAGCGCCGTTTTCTTCGATTCGGTCTTCGAGGTTTGCCCTGGGATGATTCTTTTACTCTGCCCCCCTATCAAAACCGTCTCAACCTTATTAACTTAAACACTCTTGAGGAACGCAGAGATGCAGCCGACTTTCTCTTCATTCATCGACTTCTTTAAGGTCAGGTTGAATGCAGTCCCTTCACAATTCTATTTTCCTCAACACTAACCCTCGTAATCTACGTACCCCTCGTCTCTTCTATCTCCCAACCCACCACACCACCTATGGCGCGAACGAACCAATCTCCCGCATGCTACGAAAAATTAATTCAAACCCTAGCGTCTTTGACTTCCACCGCACCACTTCCTACCACAAATCGGTTCTCCTTCACCAGAATAACCAACCTTAGTTTTAAGTTTTAGTTTAAGTTTAATTTTAAGTTATAGCTTGTATTAAGCCGAATAAATGGGGGCTTTCGCCCCCACCAAAATTAAATTAAATTTTTCCCCCTTCTGGTGAAGCCGATATTCTTACCTTCTCTTCTGCTCGTAGAGCTCAATAATCATTCTTCATCAAACCAGGCATTTCTTAATGGTGATAGGGTGAAACGCTGCATGTCAGTTGCGGCGTCTCTGATAGCACGTTGACATCGCTTCCACTGGTCTTAGGTACTTGATGCCGACGGCATGTAGGAGTTGTTGAGAGATTTCGGGATACGCGTTCGGCAAAGATTATCGCGGTGTCTTGTTGTTGCAGCTTTTCTACCCTACTTATTCTTCTTTGTGGTTGCACTCGTGAAATCCGTATTCGTACCTTGGGTACAACAAGATGGGGATACGAGTCAATGTTGATTGCCGGGAAAGTTCGGATGTCCAGAATACTGGAGGTATGCGTTAAGTCTATGCCTTTTGTGTAGACTGAGTCGATGAAACCCTGTGCTTGCTAGGTGATATTTTGTCCCGCCGCAAAGTGAATAAACCTAAGTCCGTTGCCAGATGTGGTGTCGTCCAACTGCCCTATAAAAGATGTCCTCTTTTCTTATCCGGGCGTTAAAATCGCCTAATAACGTCATACTTCTGACATTGCTGATATGTCTTGTCATTCTTTGGTGGTATCGTACTTGTCTTCTGTAAGGGCATGGGCGCATATTAGGCTTATGCTAGCCAATTTGGCCTTGGTACAGATTGTCGTAGGACACTTGCTCGCAAGCTCAAGCCTTCTTGCCTAAGTCTTCCGCATATGGCAAATCCGCATCCGAGTAAGCACTGCTTCTCTACTCTGTAGGGTTCACCTATAGTAAATCTGGACTACCAAATACGAGTGTATGTATATTGCATGTCAACACAAAGCCAAATTTCTTTGTTGCCAAAATTATAAAAGACGATTTTTCTGCGTTCAAGTTTCGTATATTTGCATTCCAGTCCTCATCACTTTTTCATAAATTACAAAACTTTAACCGAAAGCAAAACGAGTTTGGTTGCATCAGAATCAATCCCTTCCCAAGCCATGCCGCTATCAAGAGTTTAAACTTCAACAGTTGACCCCCCCTTCATGTTGATAAGACTGTTGATGTTATGAGTCACTTAAAAAGAAGAAAAAAAAAAAGTTTTAGATATTTTTAGCCCCCAAGTCGAATACAGAGATACTAATTCAATGCTGGGAACTATCGCACAGCTTCTCGATTCTCTTTATGATTTCATTACGACGGTCTTCGTTGTTGTTGGTGCTTATTGTCCGACGATTAAATTTTAATTTCATATCGCTCCCATCAACACTTGTAAGTTTGGCTACATAAGCTCAGTTTTGATTCGAATCAACATCTGACCGGCTGCGTCTGTCGAAGCGATTAAACCGCACCGCCCAGATACAATATGAAACGAGTTGCAGTAGCCTTGTTGCTGGCTTTAGCCCTGGTAAGTTGAGGTATTACAAATCAGTAGCTCTTATGTATTCACCTGTATTTAATAGGTTGCAGGTGAATTTAAGGAAAAAACCGAAGACGAATTCCTGAAAGCAAGTGAAAAATGTTTCAAACAATTGAACGTTCCCCAGAGCTACGAATCCAAGTTCCAGAAGTTTGACTACCCGGATGAACCGATTGTTCAGAAATATCTACGGTGCATTTGGCTAGACTTGGAACTATGGTCCGATAAGGATGGCTTCAATATTGAGCACATAGCTGATCTGTACAAGGACAGAGCAAACACTGAAGTACTAATTCCAATTGTAAGTGATTGCAATCGGAATACTCAGAACGACCCACCCCTAAAGTGGTTATATCGCGGATTCAAATGCATCCTGGATAGCAAAGTGGGTGAATGGTTTAGAGAAGATATCAACAAGCACACCAGCAAGGCTTAGCTGTGACCTTTCACACGGTCGATGTTCTTTAAAATGTATGTTATCGTCGTCATGTGATAGTTCGATGGCCGCTGGCAAATAAAAAAAAATTCTTTTCAAAGATTGCGGCCGGTTTTTTGTGGGAAAATAATAATAAAATAAAATATATGTATTGAATTGGTTTTATCTTGTTTTCAAGCTTATTATTCATGCTCTGCGGTGCGTCATGTGACGTGTGAGGTTATGAACTGAGATTGAGATACTTTGGTTCTGTCATATAGGAAAGCCAGATGCACTTAGATCATCTTATCTTCGAAGGCTTTGTTTGTCTGTGGTGTTCAGTAGGGTTGATACTCATTTAAGGTCCGATAAGGAACAAATTGTTTACATACTAGCTCTCACATAAATTATCTCTGAAGGTTAACTTCATCACTGCCTGAGTAGCGTACACAGATACTTCGTACATACGAGTATATATTTTGTGCGAGATGGCATCGTGATACCTGCAGAGATTATTAAATGTTGTTTTCTCTTCTTCTTCTATGTTCAGTATTTTGGTCGAAATGTTGGCTTTCAACCTGTCCATCGCCTCTGATTTATAGGCGGGCGCTACATAGAAGGACGACAGGTGCTAACGAGCTCTGCGAGCAGGAGAGGAGAGACGAACACCATCTTCTTGTGAGGAAAAAAAAGGAGCAACAGAAGCGCGCATTCGAGGAAATTGAGAGGTAGCAGTCCAGGAAACAGACACAAACTCCGAACGGAAGCCGGTAGAGACGGACAAGGGAACATAGCAGTAAAGTCGCAGTCGATGGAGAGAGTATTTCTGCAGATTGTATATCGGCGATGACGAGTCAAATACCGCTGCCAGGCAGAACGAACCTTTCAACCTCGACGATGTATACCAACAATTCGGTCCACTCGACTTGGATGAGGTGAAGATAGCCATATCGAAGCTAAGTTCAACAAAGATGCTGGACCGAACGGCCTGACTACTCAGGTCTTCAAAGGGTGGGGCGAGAACTTGGTAAGGAGCATACGAGTACACCAACACACCTGTGAAATATGGTCGAACGAAAATATGTTCGACGAGTGGACCCTCCGCATTGATTGTGCGATCCTCAAGAAAGGAGACCATTTGAACTACGTCAACTACAGAGATATCAGTCTTCTTAGCATGACGTACACGATCCAATCCTCTGTATGCTATGTGAATACCTGAAGCCGTTCGTCAGCAAACTGATTTGTCCATTTCAATGCAGCTTCTGGCCAGGAAAATCCATCATCGACCAAATATTCACACTACGACAGATCTTGAAAAAAACCCAATACACACCACCTATTCGTAGATTTTAAGACCGCGTATGACAGCATGTATAGAGACGCGCTATACAGAGCAATGTCCAGTTTTAGTATCCCTACCAAACTCGTCCGTTTGTGTAGAATGACGATAGAGAATACACGCTGTTCCATCAAGGTCGGTAAAGAACTCACCGAGACCTTTGATGTCAAAACAGGACTTAGACAAGGCGGTGCGCTGTCATTCTTGAAAGAATAGTGCAAAACTCATGTGCTACACCGGCATACGCCGATGATATTGACACAATCGGAAGAAAGCTGGGTGACGTCAGTGGCGCTTTTGCTAATACTATGATGGAAACTTCGAAAATGGGTTTAACGGTCAAAGAGGGCAAAACCAAGTATGTGCTGTCAACAAGAAAGGACACCCAACATCGACGTCTCGCACAGAACGTCACCCTCGGCAGATATAACCTTGAGGAGGTTAAGAGCTTTGTCGATCCAGATTCAACAACACCAGCAGCAGTGTGATCAAACGAATAACAACAGGGGTGATTGGGTCCTGTAGAGCGGATGGACACCCCTGTCCAAAACCTTACAATCCGCCCGCGAGGTACAGCGCAGTAGAAGAAAACTTCGAATCATGAGGCGTACGCAATGGGAAGGGGACTTGAGGCCCAAGTCTGCCCCGACTGTAGTGTTACCTTACTCGTTAGTAAGTAAGTAAGATTGGCGACTTCCCAATACATAGGGAATTACATGAACTTGGAGGGCTATTTACAGATCCTTTACGTGAAATTATGCGCTCATCGAATGCTTCTTCCAATAAATTTATTGTGCCGTGCGCTGTGTGTCACGTCAACAGCTCTTAAACATAATGCCATTTAATTTGGGAACAAAAAATCAGGGATCAGTAGCGCTCTCCATCGTCTATTAATTTTTGAAGACATATGACCAATGATTCCATCAGCTCAGCGTCATCGCTGAACAAATTTTTCATGTGAAAAAGAGTATCAAGAGCAACTACGTTTTCGACTCATTCACCGAACGAACGACGATCACGATGTTCAAGCAGTTCCAACTCTTGCACAAGTTAGATTTTGTGAGATCGTTACTGAAGACATTTCCGCAAAATCTTCCATAAGGTGCATGAGCACAGTTCCAACTGCAGAATGGCAATCGACTCATTCGGGTCTTCTACAAGAGTGGTCTTCCATGACTCTAGTCAAATTGAACCACTTAGTTCAAACAAATGGCTTCGGCGCAAACTCCGTTTTAGAGCCCATATTTCGACGTATTCGTGTTCGGCCCTGTAGACTGGAAGGTGTGCGTGCATATAATTTCACCGTGCAACACAAAAAAAAGGGAGAGACAACCAACAGCCTCGTATACGGGCTGACAGATTATTGACGGCCCGACTGAGCGTGTTGGGTTTTGCACATTGAATGTTAGGAGCCTTAACAGATCGTAAGCTGCCGCACAACTCTGGAGACTCTAGATTGCAGATATTAGTGTTACTCAAGACAAGCGAATAAAGAATGACGAAATCTACTACGGTGACTGCTACAGGGTCACCGCTTATTTGGAGCGAGACTTAGGCAATTTCCGGCTAGCCCCTACAGAATATAAGGATGACAGCACTAAAACCCCATTTTATAGAATAAGTGCCTTAGCTGTAATAAAAAATTTATGATCATATCGCAGGGAAGTCGTTTTCGAGCTGGCCCTCGGAAAACACACCGGCCTGTCGGTGACAAAAAGAAAGAGCAGAGAATATCAGAGAATAAACGGAACACTTCAGGGATGCAAAGCCACAAATAGTAGTCCCAGTCCCAGTTACTGCTGAGAATATGAAAAGACTACTTCTGCAGACTGTATAACAGCGTTGACAACGAATAATTCAATCCTTTGGACTTAGACGTAGTTAAGATGGCAATATGGAAGCAGGCAGACCTGTTTAGATTTCTAAATCAACTAGAGATGACCTGATTGGGAACACGTGCCCGGTTACATGTCAGATATGGTCAGATGAAAGCATGCCTAGTTTGGATAGTTTGTGTGATCCACAAGAAAGGCGACCCCATTTCTTGCGCTAAACTAGAGAGGAATATCTGCTGTCATTAGAAATGGACGAACACCACCGACAGATGGGCTTGGTTATATTATTCGAGGTAGTTATGGTCTGTCAACATTGGCTCCGTGGTAACAAGCACCAACGACATTTGCCCAGAAATCAGACGCGAATTACCCTGACTCTTTGGGATGAGGCGGCAAATGAGTAACAGGCTCCACTATCCTAGGACCAACCTATCTAATTATCCACGTGAGCAAATTATCCACTATTGCTTTATTTGCAGAAGTTCCAAACTGGACAGCAACTCGACCTTTAACGAGTTTGATGCGCTGTCTGACTCCATTCAAAGAATTGTATCCCTATATCCCCATACTGAAATCGTTAATACGGGCGACTTCAATATACGAAATTCTGGACAGACAACATCCGAAGGACAGAACGTACCTGGATTTTTAACGTAAACCACCTGTCATAAGACCCTTATGTTTACGAGGTGCCAATACACCCATAGGGAGCAAGGATACGCCTTGCCATCGCTAATTACTCACTTTATATTTATTAATACTTCGCTTATATATTATACCAATTCGGAACTGTGTTGGAGGCAGAAGTTCCACCCTTGGTATGAGTCGAGGCCGACCTAAAACCTCTTACTGCTCTTAGGGTCGCAGCACCCAGTACTTTATTTGCTACTCTACAATGAGCAAAACCAAGGAATACCCGTACCCGCGATTTGGGTTTAAACCACAGCCACCATGACGCTCCAACAAGGGGGCCTACCTCTAACAAGTCAGGCCCGGACCGAAATCCGGGGGGCTCCTGACTCCCATGGTACCGTGATTTAAGTCCTGGTTTGGACTACCGGTGATCAAGCCGCCAACAAGACCTATGACCGGCAACTTGTAACTGGTCAAATCGTAGCAACCATTCAGAGGCTGTAATCTGAAGATGTTTACGATAAAACCAGTTATAGAATAATCTACCCCCGCTTTTTATTAGACACCGTCATTGATGGGCGAAGCCTTGATAATTGGGCGGGGGCCCCCATCCGAAGGACAGTGTGTTGAGATCTTCGCTGCGGTAAATAACTTAACCCAGGTTGTAAATGAGCCCACACGAATACCAGACGTTGACAGTCATACCGCCGACACCCTGGACTTGTTTGTAACTTCTCACCCTGATAAGAGCCTCTAGGCTCGTCGGATCATTGTGTCATATCAGCTAATTTCTCGTATACCGACCACACAGTTAGAGAAAAGATTCTTAGAAGAACCGTATGGCAATACGAGAAAGCCAACTGGAGCCGTCTTAACAGCTTGTTTAGGAATTTTAACTGGTCGTTATGTTTCCTCGATAATGACGTTGATGCCGCCGCTGATATAATCACAAACACTATTCTCTTTGGAATCCCTCATCGGATGAAGGTTATCAAACCAAAAGGAAAGGCATGGTACGACTCGAGCTGTAAAGAGGCTGTCAGGGTTAGAGAAATGTTTTTTCGGTCCTTCAAGACCAACCTAACAGAGGAAAACCGAAAAAAGTTTAAACGAGCCAGGAATGACTGCGACGTCTATCTCAAGCGCGTGAAATTTCAATACGACTAAAAACTGAGGCAAAAAATACAACAATGTCCCAAAGGTGGTAAAAATGTTTGGTCGTCAAAATATTAGAAATTCTGCCTCATCCTCCATCCCCACGCTTATTTACAATGACATTCCAGCTGTCAGCTCTTTGGATAGGGCCAATCTACTTGGTGCACACTTTGCAGCCAGCTCAACACTCCCAGATTATGATTTGTCTCCGCATGCACTTGAGTGCGTCGAATCTTCAATGGGAGGAATCAACTTTAGCACTCGTGTAGTAGCAAGATCCGCAGGTCTAGGTGGCATATCTCCCCTTCTTCTAAAAAGGTGTTCTTCTTCGCTGGCAAAACCACAGCGTAAGCTTTTCCATCGATCCTGTTTTCTAGGACTCTTTTCAAGAAGATGGAAAACAGCATTTGTCCAGCCCGTCCCTCTCTCCATCTACAGACCCATTGCACTTACGTCCCTTCTTTCCAAGGTCATGGAAACGCTGATAAACCATCAGCTCATGAAATACCTCGAAATACGAAAACATCTCAACGACCGCCAGTACGATTTCCGTAGCAAAAGGTCCGCTGATGATTTGATGGGATGTCTCTCCGAAAAGTGGAACCGAAGCGTACATCAATCTGGCGAAAGCAAGATAGTTGCACTTGATAGTTCTAAGGCATTTGACAGAGTTTGGCATCAGGCTCTTTTGTCGAAAATGCGTGCTTCTGGGATCGACGATTCTCTCCTTCAATGGATTAGAAATTACCTTTCGGAAAGTTCAGTTCAAGTTGTCTTGGATGGTTTGATGTCTGATATTCACAAAATAAATGCTGGTGTGCCCCAGGGCTCCGTTCTGTCTCCGACAATCTTTTTAATCTTCATCAACGATCTCTTGTCTGGCACTTCTGATCTAAAATAGCCTTTTCATATTCGCTACCTTCCACTTTCCAACACCGACGTAATGTCTCCTGTCTCACCACTTTCTATCGCTATTTTCACCACCAGTGCTCCACCGAAATTCAGTCCCTTAAAACGTTTAACCGTAACACCCGTCTCGGTATGAATGTTCATCAGCATACCCTCAAGCCCACTTTCGGATGCACCCTAAAATATCGTGATTCGTTGCCAAGCTGCACAACAAGCTTGTGGAATGTCCTGCCGAACTATCTCTCTTTTCTTCTTCCCTAACTTTCCTTCGTCCGGGCTGTAAGTAAGCATTTTCAGCAACTGTCAGAGTTACCAATGCTATCCAGCTGTCAAAATATTCACTGAAGTTTGCCATTTCATCGTGCATCGGTGTATGCTTGCCGAACGTGCGGATGTTATTAAAAAATTTCTTCGAAATTCCGTCTCAAGGTTAAATACGCAAAGTGAATTTCGTCGTGAAGTAGGTAGTCATCAAGGCTTCAGTGTGCAGGCAATTCGTCGAGCCGTGGAGAAGTTTGAGCGTGAGCACACTCTTTCGGATCTTAGGCCACCAACCAGACATAGATTGGTGCGAAATGAAGAAAATATAGCCGCCGCAACAACCAGTATCGAAGAAAACCAAGAAATATCAATGCGGCGCCGATCAGCTGAATTGGGCTTCGCCAGAGAGTCAACCCGGCTTTTCGGTTGGATTTGGGCCTACATCCATATGAGATTGTGCTGACACAAGAATTGAAGCCGGACGACCATAGAAAACGTCGTGAGTTCGATAATTCGGCGCTGTAACTGTTGGCCGGAGATCAGGATTTTTTCCAACAAATCATCTTCTCGGACAAGGCCCATTTTTAGCACAGCGCCTATATCAACAAGCAATATTGCCTGTTTGTCCCGGTGTATCGCATGGCGGCATCATTAGACCTTATTTCTTTCGAAATGTGGAAGGAGACAATGTTACCCTCAATTGTCTCAGGTATATAGCGATGTTAACAGACTTTCTGTGGTCAGAGCTTGACAACATCGATATATCCGAGCAGATGGCGCTACATGCCATACAAGCCACGCAACGCTCGAAGTAGTGACGCAGAAATTTGGCAACTTGGCCTCAGCGATCATGCGGTTTGACACCACTCGATTATTTTCTCTGGGGCTACGTCAAGTCCTTAGTCTACGCTAACAAGCCATCTACTCGTAGTATGGATGAGCTCGGGGCCAACATTCGACAAGCTATTGCCAAAATAACGCCGCACATATTGGACTGAGTCATCAAAAATTGGACCGACCGCTTGAAACACTGCCAACGAAACCGAGGCGGCTTCTCGGATCATACAAAATGCCTAGGTTTAGTTCTTGAGGGACAATTGAACTGAAAACTAAAAATACTTTAAAGAGTTGTGGCATCCATATATGGTATGTTATGTGATTTAGTGTCTTGCAGATTATGTTGTAGGCGTATTCTGGTATCCATATACGTGCATAAGTGCAGGAAGAAGGAATGAAGGAACACTGGACACTGCTGAATTCAATTGATAGCTAGTAAAGTAAGAAGAAAAAAAGTGTTTTATTTTACAAAGGACGTTATATTTGTTTAAAAATGAGTAAAGCTTATAATGTCAAAAATATTGGATTGTACATAATGAGGAACGAAGCATAAGGTTGTGGTCGTCCAGGAAGAAGGCAGCCTTGCATCATAGATCGGTTTCGGGGTGATCTGTGAAAGTTTGATTCCTTATTCAGATTCTGGTCGAGTTTCTGAGCACAAGGAAAGTCGGCTTTCTATTGAGGTCCGGCGTCATAGCGTCAGATTGGGTATGCACCAAAGTCAAAAAACAGTCGAGATAAGATCATTAAAACTCCAGCGCTACTTGGGAGTTCAGCAACTGACAAATGTGAAAGTAGGGAGATACATTAGTGCGTAGAAAATACAGAAAGGCATAGGAAAACCCTGCATGATGTATACTTCAACAAGAAACCAGCGAATGGGTCTTATTGCACCCATGTGGATTAGTTAGTGGTTAGTCCGAGGAAGTTTTTTTTTTTCAAAACGATACTCAAATACAGAGTTTCGTTGAAGAAATGGATAGCGTCGTCTTTCAACACTGAAGACCGACAAGGCTTCCTCCTTCTCGTGAAGAGAAAAACATCGGCTTTAAAAAGAGTGCTACGACTCGTACAATGGTCACGCCGTTTCAACTCTTGCACAAGCTGGATCTTATAAGCTTTGAAGCCAAGATGGTTCCATAACATCTTCCACAAAGTGGATGTGCATAGCTCCACTTGCTGTGCACGATGGCGAATCGACTCATTATTCTCCTCAACACTGCGCTCCACAATGGCAATAACTTCTTCTGTTCGCACTGTTTGTCATCTTTGGAGATGAGTGTTTTCCACTACAGTATACGTCGTGCGAAAACGATTAATCGTGTTCCGAATAATTTGCTCTGATGGACGATTATGTAAATTGGACGTAGCGCACGATAAGTTTGGCGAACCGAACCATGGTTTTCAAAAGAAGTTTGCACGATTTGCACGCCTTGTTCTGACGTTAATCTATTCATCGTAAAATGGCAAAACGTACTACCTACAAATCAAATTTTAACTTTCAAATTGACAATCTGTATAAACAGTGTTTCTTTTTTAAAAACCAAACCTCTAGAAAAAGCACTTTTTATTATACGTGTGGCTGCCTGCTTTTTAGAGCAGACTGGCGGGCATGGAATATATCCCTAGCCAAATTCACTTCTCTTGATATTCATATTAAGGGCTGCACTCTTCAAGCAATATTTCCTTTAACAGGAAGTGGTCTTTGGTACAACACGTAGTGGAGTTTGGATGACCTTGTCTTACCGACTTTTCTTAGCTTAAACCCGTAGAAAAGGTTTCGGACAGAATCTGAGTCAGGGATTTTTAGAGGACTACAACGTTAGATTTCACTTCATGTTAGGAAAACTTATTTCTGTCTTTCAAGTAGACACATCTGCAATCCTGATAACAACGAACTATATTACAAGGAAACTTTAGAAGGAGCGAATCATCTGCATGTGTACCAACAGCCATGCTGAACCTCTTACGGTTTGCAAGCTAAATTCAATGAGTTCTGTTCGGGTCCCTGGTTAGAAGGTATCACAGAAATTGAAATTGCTGCTAAGCAAGGCTTAGACGAAAAGGCCTGAACCAGCGATAGGATTGCCTGCATTCCTGGTTAGGGCTGGATAAAGCATCACTCTCCAGGATCTCCTAGACCAAACGAATGCTTCCTGAAGTCCCAAGAGGTCCGCAACTTTATTGCTGCCTCTCGGTATTAAAGACTGTAGATTCCTTATTGGCATTGTGATAGGATAGATAGGCGGCACATAAATGCGCTTGGCATAAGTGACACAACATCCTATGACAATTGCTCTGAGAATGTGGACGACACCGGGGAGCAATACCTCGTGTGGCAGGTACTCGTCGATGATATTGTGGGCACTGGTATTGCAGGCACTTTATAACCGGAGTTGGATTATTTACGAGTATTAAGGTATTTCTGAAACGGGCATCAGCAAATAAGCTCAGGTAACAGAACTGTTTATCTACATGAAGTGAGCTCTCTCGAATGTAATAGGTAACCACCAAACCTAACCTTACCTAACCAAGGCTATAAAATTAAAGAGGTCATGACTCCATTCAACGAAAACAACAAAGTAGTAAACAAAGCTCATTTCACAGAATGGTTTGCTTTTTTTTTTGTGTAGTGAGGTGAGATATTAATTAATTCATCTGACCCTTGAAGTCGATTCACACACTCGTACATCTGTACAATACAAAATGATAATTGCGTGAACATTTCCACAATACTGAAAATTAATGCGAATAAAAATGTTTGTCATTAGCATTTGATTACAGAAGCTTTCTACATCAAAAGTATCTTTAGTCAGATGTAAGAACAATTTGCGTATAGAAGACAGCAATTTCCATAGTCCACATTCGTGTAAATGAGGATATCTGGATTGATCTGGATTAACTTCTATTATCAACTCAATATGTAATTACTCACTCCCCTGGATAACTTTTCGTGGTAGCATATATCCTTTTATAGGCCATCAGCCGCACTGTTATGGACCTACCAGATTGTCTGTAAATGATTCAGTCTCTCACATGACACGTCAGGGAAGATTTTACAGACAATGTTAAGGCAGATTCCTCCTTTAGATAGATCAGCAAGCTTTATTAGACTTTAGCTTCTACTCGTATATGGTGCCTTAAATGCGCCTAGGTCCCGTGGGCCGAAATTCTTCATCATCTTCGTCCAGCTTCATTTTGACAGCAGTATTTTGATTATCATCGCCATCATAAAGTCCGCAGAAGTAGTCTTCCCAGATTCCCACCACAAACTGCGATTCTACTACTCATTACCCATGTTTATCTTTGCAGGCTTCCACTCTGGCTTTGTAGCTCTGGCATGTTCGTTTTACGCTCTGATAAAACTTTGGAACGTCGGTCTTGCAGTAACACCTCTCCATTTCCTCACTCATGCTCTTTCGTTTTTTTTTACCCCAAGAAGCCTGTGCTCTTCCTTTCTTTTCTCCTGGTAGACCTTAGGACCAACTCTCGTCATTTGATGCAGTGCAGCTTTATATGCTTCATGCTTGGCCGCACGTACATGCGTACATTCATTGTCAAACCAGAGGCTACTTTGTGACGGCGCTTTAGAAGCAGCTTCTCTGATGACCCTTTAATAACATTCCCATTGGTGCAGGGGTGTGTGGGGTAGGGTTTTGAGAGAGCTTAAAGGAAACGCGATAGGCAAAGGTTCTAGCAATCACTTGCAATTGCAGCTATTCAATGCCGAATTGTGCTAGTCTTACTTGAAATCTGTTGTGTCAATGATATCTGCACTCGTACCCTTGGCGCAACAAAGTAATGATGCGAGTCGATGTTGGCTCTTCGGAAAGTGTCTGTCCTCGATCAGGAATAGCCAAGTTCTTTAATAGATGTTGAGATGTGGAAGCTACGTACTCGCTACTAAAATGCTGCACCCGTTACAAATTCAAAGAAACTGAATCCATTGTCCGATGAGCTTTTTAGGACGGCATACTTATTCAGCTTTGCATTAAAGTCTTTCATCACAATTTTGGTATCATAGCTGGAACACTGAGCATATGTTTGGTTTAGAAGGTCATCAAATTCGTCCTTGTTGCTGTCATTCCTATCCTCTGTATAGGCATGCACGTAAATCAGGCTTAAATTTTCGAATCTGATCTTGATGAGTATTATTTTGAGGCGTTGGCTTACACGCCGCTTTGCCCAAGTCTGCCTCGAATAGCTAATCCACATCTTAGTAAGCGTCGTCTTCATTCTCTGTTCCAGTCGCCGCAATATATGTCGTTTTGCTTGGCCCATTTCATTGCAATTGTTGGATTTCTGGAGTTGTCAACATTATATCCGTTCGTATTCGAGGCCGTTGGTTGGAACTATACACGCAGTCCTCAATCTGGAGAGCCTGGTCCTTAATAAGATCTTTGGATCCGATGGTCCGGTGTCATCACTGTCCAGGGATTATGAGGGTCCCCATTGGCCTCTACAGGTAGCTCCAAAAGGAGTATGCAACAAGTAGCTTAAAGTGTATAGAGCTGTGTATGTCATCCGTACATAGATCCTCAGAATTCCTCTGCGATCATCTTGATGAAGAAGAAATGTCCTCGTGCGAACATTCTCACCCCTCTATCTTGAAAATGAGTCAAAGGTCGGCAATATAAGTAATGGGGAGAAGCTTAAGTGTTGAAGCTAGTGTCTTCATAAAATGCTTGACCACCACTGAAAATACATCCAGACCATATCTGATCAGTCGTTGACCTCGATCTTGGTTAATTTTCGATGCTAGAGGCAGCACTAACCGATATTCACCTACGGGGTTGTTGTCAACTGCAGCAAACTCAGCAGAATCCAAAGAAGAGATGTCTATGTATAAGCGGAGCCCTACGTTCTACTCCCTCCGCGGCATTTAATATTCTGTTTCACTTGACACCCCTCGATATTTTCAGCAGGGAAGTAGCTGCAACCGTAGCTTTTCGCCTTATAGCGACTACACAGTGGACAAATAATTTATTTGACCACTCTAATATTCCTTACAGAGAACACCGATTATACCATACCTAAACTTTGGATTGACAAAGCCTACATGGAAGCTTCGCTTTAGATCCTTCTGGAAGGAAGATGCTTTTATGGAGGACAAGTCCATTCACTTTTACGCAGATGAATCTAAAACCGATAGCTGGGTTTGTTGTAGTATTTTCTCAGATAAACTAAATCGAAACCTCTCTTTCCGTCTTCCAAATCACTGTAGTGTGTTCCAGGCGGAAGTTTTGGCGATTAAAGAAGCTCTATCCGGGCTGAAGGAAAACGTGATATCCACATTTTTTCAGGTAGTCAAGTTCCTGGACTTAGTCTCATTAAATTCTATAACCGCCCTTGAGTGCTGATCATCTCTTACGGAAATGGGAGAGCAGTTCAACCATCACCTTTATTGGGTGCCGGGCCACAGAGACATTCCAGAGAATTGTAGGGCCGACGAACTTGCCAAAATTGGGACCACTCTACCTATTCTGCCGGGAAAGGGTAACATCGATATACCAATCGCTACGTGCAAATCAATATTAAAGCTGGATGCTAATAAAAGAACAGACCTTAGGCGGACTGTTGGACCAACATGTCTAGCGACCAAACACATCTGGCAAAAGCTAGATCTGAACCGCTCTAAGAGTCTAATCCTTCTAAACAGTCTCCTACGCTTCATCATAAGCTCAAATTGGTTCCATATGTAAGAGGATCATAGATCCATGTGGCATTCCAACGGGCCAATAGGCCCGTGCCTATGTGCCTTTCCAGATATTGCAGGTGGCTTTGACAAGACCGGATATGAATCCATTTCAGAATCCATGTTCACAAAGGCTATTCGATTCGGTTCGGTTGGAGCGATCCTCATAAACCGGAAAACCAGCGACTAAAATCGCTGTCTCAGCCGTCAAAGGTTGTCAACATGGAGGTGTTCTCTCATCACTCTTGTGGTCACTGGTCATAGATGACTTACTAGCAAAACTTATTAATCTGAGTTATCGAACAATATGAAATGCTGACGACTTAACATAATAGTGGCGGGTAACACCCTAAGGTCGTTTGCTATTAGAAGCAGACAGACCGGTGTGTTGGAGGAAATCTTTCAATCAAGCCCAGTAAAGCTATACTTGTTCCCTTCACTCACAAAGGAAATCTGAGCTTTGACCAGATCTCACTTAATGGTACAGTAATTGTGCAAAGAAGTAAAATATCTTGGAATGGTTATCGATAAGAGTCTAAATTAAAATTAATAAGAAAATTACCAAAGCGACTAAACCCACGTGTTCTTTCCGTCGAATGTATGGTAAGACCTAGGTTTTAACTTCAAAGGCCACCCATTAGATATAAACAGCGATGATACGACCTATCATCCCCTACTCATCAGTAGTATGGCGGAATAAAACAGAAGAGAACACTGCCATACAAAAGCTGGAGCGTCTATAAAGATTTTCATGCCGCGGCATCACATGCGGAATACACACATGCCCCATAGCAGCTATAGGATCCTTCATTGGTTTAGCTCCACTCTAACTCTTTATGAAAAAGAAGGCAATTCGCAGCACGGCCAGGAGAGATTAATCATTCAGATCACATGGATCAAATGAATTTTCTCTCAGAGGTCCTCGAGCTTGACATGAACTGCGCGGTAAACGACCGCTTATCTAAGACTCGGAAGAAGGTTCAATACTTCGTAAGAAGGTTCAATGCTACGGAAGAAGGTTCAATACTTCGGAAGAAGGTTTAGTGCTTCAGCAGAAGTCTCAATATAGATATTCCAAGCCGAGAAACATGGAACTGTGAAAACTCTACCTCAAGTGCTTAAAGGTATCAAGTGGTACACGGATGGATCAAAGATGGACACCGGGGTGGGTGCTGGTATATTTGGACCAAACAACATCGCTAGCAATGGGAAAAAGTCGCAGCGTATTTCAAAGCGGAAATCCATGCCATTCAGGTGTACGCCAATCTCGTCCTCGATAAGAGAATGAAGGATGTCCCCGTCCATATATTCACGGAGAGTCAAGCAGCCATTAAAGCATAAGGCTCTAATCTCATTGACTCCAAATCAATGATGTACCGCCTCAATACATTACAAGATCTCTCCCATAAGAACAAAGTAAAACTTTGATTTGTGCTTGGTCATATAAGAAGGTATTGACCGTTTCTGGTCGCTCTAAGTTTCTTAGGGATATAACACTTCCTCAAAGAAATTTTCATCCCTGGGAAAATTGTCAAAATTGCCACCGGAGAGATTCTCAATTTCATCAAAAATATTTAGCATCTCTTGGCTTCGTAAAAATGTTTTGCGGCACAGAAGATCCTTTAAGTCGCAGTGCCCTCGCAATTAGCGGGAATTGGTAAAAAAAAAACAATTATTAGCCCTTCCACGATCTTGGAATGCGAGACCGAATCCTTTACTGTTTTCTACGAATGGCTAGAAATCTCAATAACTTTGGAGAGTAGTATCTTTCGGAGCATTCCTTTTTTCATTCTTTTAATCTTGAAGACAATTCACACTTTAGACATTGCATGGATATTGGATGTATTCGATTTTGCTCTGCAGGGTTTGCTTTGTATGATCGAAAATACCCTTCCATAACCCTGATAAGCTCTGTATCAGGTGATATGTTACATTTAGTCAAGAACTTGACAGAGAATAGTTCTTAGCAAACGTTGTCTTGTGCCATTTAGTGAGCAGAAATGTCGAAAAGAGTCTTACCTTTTGGTAAAACTTCCGAACATTATTCCTGGAGTAGCATCTGTCTATTTACTCGATCTCGCGCTTCTCATGTTCTTTCTTTTTGCTCCTAGGAAGTCGATGTTTTTTCCTCCTCTTTTGCTCGTAGAGTTCATGAGTCGCTCTCGTCCTTTTGTGCTTGCCAGCACACTTCATCAAACCAGGGGTTTCGTGGTGGTGTGCGAGTGAAACCCAGTACGTCAGTTGCGGCATTTCTGATGGCTTCTCGGCATCTAAGCCACTCTTCTTCAGCACTTGATGCTGGCTGCAAAGAACTTCTCGAGAGGTTGAGGGATACGCGATCGGCAAAGGTTCTGGCGGCTTGTTGCGATTGCAACCGTTCAATGTTAAATCTCCTCATAGTATTTCCCCGTTGTTGTGGCATCTGATATATCCATAGACGTACCTTGGCTGCAACTAAGTAGTGTTCCGGAATGTTCAGACATCTAAAATACTAGAGGAGTGCCTTACGTCGATCGCAACATGATCAATCTGGTTGACAGTTTTCTGGTGTCCGCCATGTTGCCTTTTGGATATTGAGATGAGGAAACTGTGTGCTTCCTATAGTAACTTTACGTCCAGCAGCGAAATCGATTAGCCTAATTCCGTTTCCAGACCTGGTGTCATGTAGGCTATGTCTTCCGATTGTGCCACCAAACATGTCCTTTTTTCCAATTTTGGCATTAAAGTCGCCTAGAACGATGTTAGCGAAATTACCTTTGATACGGATTATTGTATGACATTCACTTACGTGTCGAAAGCTCAAGACTTCTAGCCTAAGTCTAGAGCTTACAACAAATCCAGATTTAAAATAGACGGTGCTTGCGTTCCCTATAGCAATCACCGTAGTAAACTTCACAGTTTTTCATATTTCTTCTGGCCGACTCATCCCACTGCACTTCCTGCATGTTGGTGAAATCTGCTTTATAGCAGTCTAGGGCCTCCTTTAATTGATCGGCTGTACGCGGCCTGTTCAGATATGAAAGTCGTTGTCCTTTGCTCCTTTTGCAGTGTCGTCAACAGTGAATCCGTCCTTATCCGAGGCTATTGGTCGCTTTATAACAATTACTTTGGTTGAGCAGTTAACCCCACGCACAACCCACAACCTGGAGGGTCAGGCCCTTTTCGAGACCCCTAGGGCAAAAGGAACCGGACCAAGTTCCGGAGCCAGTAAACCGCTTCGGGGATGTGACCGCTGCTGTTGGTTCTTATTAAGGGCTCATCCGCCACCAACTCTTTTCCAACAAGCTGACTTAGTATTGGAGATCCCTATAAATCTGGTATTCAAGTAGGTTGAAGCAGCTCATATAGAGATAAAACTAGTTCGACCCAACCGGAACTGTGGACGCCATCGTTGATTCCATCCATAGAATTCGTCCGCTACTGCCAGGAAAACGGAAGCCTTACTGAGATACCACTCTCAGCTGTCACGTTCCACAGGGGTTGGTTATCCCAACTCCAGTCGAGGTATTAGGCACCCAGCAGTCACCATGTGGAGGTGAGTAGAAGGAGTTGATGGTGTGAGGCTAGTGTTCTCATATAATCGCAGTCACCAGTCTTTTGTCATTTTGAATAAGAATGCTAAGTGTCAAGTTTAAGTAAACGGTTACCTGACTTATGATGACTGAATAAAGTAATCGTCTGAATATCAGTTGGATTTCCATCGTTTCTATTTTCTTAGAGCAGAGGTTATTAATCGAATTGGGATTGCTTGCGATCCTTAATCAATAAGGGTCCTAAAAAACAAATCCAAAAGAAAAACACTCACATCTCTGAAGTTGATCTTGAGATAGTTGTTTGAATGAAAACAAAGGATGTGACGTGAATTCAACCGTCAATCCATCGTTACACGACTAATCGAAAATGTATTTCCCTTCTTCAAAACAAGCAACGTTATCGTTGGTTGTGACCTCAATTTATTCAGAATTTTAAACAATTTTTACAGAAAGTAAATAGGCTCTGAATGGTTTTGTTATTGCAATTGTTGATAAGAACTGCAATCGCATTTACATAGGTTAAAATTGGTAGGATATTTGTTCGTATAAAAGGTGTACGTTTGAAGCTGTCCCCATCACAGTTCGCTTTCGCAGTTTTACCAGTGAAACATTCAAACAGACAAAAGCTTATTCAACATGAAGACTCTAATTATCCTTGCTTTGGTTACCCTTGTAAGATTCCAAAAATTTGATATGTTTCCAGTTTTTAGAAATAATTCCCCTTCCTTAGGCAGCGGCTGATTGGAAGCCAAAATCACGCGACGAATTAAGGGAAGTTCGACGCAACTGTATGAAGGATCTTAACATGACACAGGATATGAAGGATAAAGCCAATCGTCTTGAGTACCCTGACAATGATATGATGAAGAAATACATTCTGTGTGGTGCTCGCGGTTCGGAATTATGGATGGACTCGAAGGGCTGGATGATCGATCGTGTTATGCTTATGTTGAAGAACGAAAACAGCATGAGCATGGAAGAAATGAGAGCAATTCTCGATGGCTGCATGGATAATAATAGTCAAGGCAGCTCATTAGAAGATTGGGTTTATCGTACCCACAAATGCGTCATGACAAGCGAAATGAGAGATGCCTTCCTTAGGCTGATGAAGAAAGTCGAATAGGGAATAACAATTGCAGATACGACTCAGGTTATCCGAAGTTCCTGAGTGTTTTCTCTTACCCGTATCTTCATGTAGTTGCATTTATGTGTTTTTAACTGTGTAAATCATGTTTAGTGTTCGCTGTATTTAGGCGAATCAGAAATAAACTTTTAATTTTTCCCGTACATAAAGAATTTTTAAATCTAAAGACCTTCACCAGCCGTTCATCAATCTAATACTCAGTCGTTGATCATGTTATCAGCTCTATAAATTGAATTTTCCAAAAAAGTAAACAAATTTCGAATAAATCAAAAATTCTGCTGGCCCATGGGGGGATCGAACCCACGACCTTCGCGTTATTAGCACGACGCTCTAACCAACTGAGCTAATGGGCCACTGTGGCTAGGGTTCTCCAAAACGGAATTCGACAATTTGAAAAGATACTCGAATAACTATTTCTATCTCAAAACTGCAAAGTTTAAAAAATTAAAGAATTACAGCTACAAGTGACTACTAGGTACTAGAGGTACTACTCGGTAGTAGCAGTCGATGCGCTTAGCCTGAAAATTTTCTAAAATCGATTTCTCAAAACAGAGACCTCACTCACTTCTCTGAAAGCTCTGAACGCTTAGCCTGAAAATTTTCTAAAATCGATTTCTCAAAACAGAGACCTCACTCACTTCTCATTAGATGGTGATTGTACATCTCTGACTTGGAAAACGAACGATACAACCTTCGAGAGGCTAGATACTGACCCTAGCCCAAGAATTGTAGTACTACACTCTCAGCATTTTCAGCTGCGTGTAGCACCCTACCTCTGCTGTTTCGGAGTGGTAGTGTCGTACGTCTGTGATATCGTAAAAATTGGGGCTTAGCTTTCTTATGGTTAAACGAGCATAACATCTACAACATTTTGATATGGCTAACCAGCGTTAGAATTTACACATAACAACAACTATTACCAGAACTCGGGAATTCAGTGGCACTTTTCTGCGTACCTATATGTCTGGAAGCACAGGGTCATCCAGATCTGAAACTGAGTAGATACGAGCTCGTTTTATTATTCTACTCATTGTTGAGGTGTCCCTATTTACCGGCGTGTTGATATTGCTAACTAAATCCCACACCTGTTCCAATGATGTGATGTTCCCTGACCCCAAACTGGAAAACAATTCGACTTTTAATGAGTTCACACCAATAATGGGCGTTGATTGTCATCCCGCTAACACCCTGGACTTGTCTTTAATTTGTGACACTATCGACTTCGCTCTAGGCTGTCGGACCAAGGTAGGTAAGAGTGGCTATTGGAAATACCAACCCACTTAGGCCTATTGGCCCATTGTGATGCCACGTGGATCTATGATCCTCTTACTAATGGAACCAGTTTGAGCTTATGATAAAGCGTAGGAGACTGTTTACGTCTATATTTTTTAGATCGTTTACGTCGTTGTAGAAGAAAGCTCCTAAGTGAAGTTTTCTTCTCTGGGAGAGAGCTGGACATGTACAGAGTAGGTGGAGGATTGTCTCCTCCTCTTCCCGTTTGTAAAGGCGCCAAGCCTTCTTGCGTGTTTGCCTATGAAGCAGTGTCCCGTGATGACACCTATGATGGCGCTGTGATATTTCCTATTTAGAAGGATAATAAGTGTCTATAAGCGATTCAGATCCAGTTTTGGCCAGATCGGTTTGGTCGCTAGACATGTTGGTCCAAGAGTCCACCTAAGGTCGGTTATCTGAGAAAACACCGCCACCATCCCCGCTATCGGTTTTAAATCCATCTGTATAGAGATGTCCTCCATGAAAGCATCTTCCTCCCAGAAGGATCTAGAGGGAAGCTTCCATATAAGCTTAGTCAAACCAAAGTTCAGGTATGGTATAATCGGTGTTCTTTGTAAGGATTCCTAATGTATTAAGAACGCTGGCGTGGCTAAATGAATTATTTGTCCAATGTTTAGTTGCTTTAAGGCGAATACCTGCAGTCGCATCTATTGAGATTTACTTGCAGGAGTTCTTTAATGGTATTAAGATGATTACCTGAGACGTGTATAGCAACGTCATCCGCATAGGCAATCACCCTGCTACCACCTGCTTCCAGGTATATCAGTAGTTCATTAACCGCTAGGTTCGAGAGAAGGGAGAAAGGACACCTCCTTGTGGCGTACCTCTGTTGACACGTCTTTTAGCAGAAGTCTGACCAATTTGGAGTTGATTATCCTGCTATTTAGCATCAGACTGATCAGCTCCCCAAATGAGTCGTCTACCTGCAGAGTTGACAGCGCAGTCGTGATGGCGGATGTTTTGACGTTGTTAAAGGCACCGTCTATGTCTAGGAAGACGACCATTGTGTACTCTTTATATTGTAGGGATCGTTCGATGTGGCTAGTCAGTGAATGCAGAGCCATTTCCACCGACTTTCCTTTACAGTAGGCATGTTGAGCCGTTAACAAAATCTTGGAACAGTTTTAGCTCGTATATGGATATCAGTCAGTCCTTCTAGAGTTTTCAGAAGGAAAGAAGATAGACTTATAGGTCTGAGGGCCTTTGGGATAACATGAGAATATTTTCCGGCTCTCATTGAGCATTGACTTCTCTCCATGACAGTGGAATGTGAATCAGTTCTACGCAGCTCCTCATGATATTCTCTAGCGTAAGCAGAATAATATCTGAAAACCTTTGTATCTTGGCAGGTATTATACCGTCCGGACCAGCAGACTTGTATGGTTTGAAGCTATACAGCGCCCAAAGCAGTTTGTATCTTGTGATCAGACCATGATAGTTCAGAAGATACTACTGAAGATAATACTGACAGTACTCCTCTGTATTTTGGCCAATTAGTTTTCGGGTAGTTCCGGAATAATGGTTGACTGGAAGGAGCATCACTCAGGCTTAATCGTATGTATCTGTGGTCTGAAAAAGAGTCTTCAGACGATACCATTCAGTTCGTTAACATTTGAGTGATGCTGTCGGAGACAAGAGTTATATCTAGCACTTCCTGTCGGTTTCTAGTTATAAAAGTGTGCTCATTGCCAATGTTGCGAATAAAGAGGTGAGTACTTGAAATGTAGTCAAAAAGTGACTCACCTCTATTGTTGATGTCGGTACTGAACCAGTTTTTTAGCTTCCAGCCTCCAGTACCACCCTTTTTAGCTTATCACCAGGCAGAGGGTTCACAGGATTGTGGACAAGGTATATCGATGCCAGCCAATAGGAGCGTTTGGCAGTCTCTATTCTGGTAACGGTTAAGTCGGGTTTGCAGAAGTTAAGAAGTAAAAATACATTAGGGTTACGTTTCACTAATATAAAAGTTCTAATCTTACATTTGTCTCTTGTATAGAACGGAGCGTATACGGGTGTCCTAAGTGCGCGATCCACGCCTTCCACAATCCATGGTTCCTGGATTAGTATAGTGTCTTCTGCGTTTTTTGAAAGACACAGAATGGGTGCGACCAAAGCCTTTTTTGAGCGATGGAGATTAATCTAGAGAAACCGTATCATTGCTACAGTTTTCCGGAGTAGCCTCCACCCCGGTGTTGTTGAGGTCATCCGATTCTGAAGATTTGTTTAAGAGCTCATCTTCTTCCTCTTTTTGCTTCGTCATCGGTTTCCATTTCCGACGGGATGTCAGAAGAAGACACCGACGGCTTGATTGCCACCTCGGATAGATTGAAGTCGTCACTATCCATTTATGGAAATGATATCGACGCTGCAGGATCTCAGGTTGTGTTTGGTGGTGTCTCCGTTAAAGGAGGAGGAGGTTGCTTATCAGCATCCAGCTCATCCTTTTTGTAGACCTTTAGGTGAATTGACTCGAATCCGAACCGAATCATGCCTTTTGTCTGCGCTAGAAGGTTCCGCGATTTCTTATTGATCACGATCAACGCGCATCTATAAGAACCGGAAGGGTCGGGTAACTGGGCCTGATGATTTCCAGAATGCTATTTGAGGAGGAGGGTTTGGCTGGGATCCTGGTACGAGTATGAGGTCTGCTAGGGATGTCCTTCTTAGATACGACCTCGAGTTTTGAACCTGGCCAAATCTGTCCTAAACCACCTATGGCCTTAGTGAAGAGATCGAGAGATCTCTGATTGGCACATGTGATGAGCCTGACGTGGCCTTGGTGCCAGCCAGCGTCGCATGTGATGACAGGTTTTCCCGCATGATCACCAAGAAGTTGCTCGAAAGCTTCAGCTTGATCAGCTGCCATCGTTTAGGTGTTATACAACCGTCGGTGTCGTTCCTATCGATTACTGCGATTCTTATTGCGTCCTTTAGGACTTCACTGAAAGACACCAGAGATGTGCTTTTGGACGGCCCAGGGGTTTTGGTGTTATAAGTATTGGGCCTCTTGGGAACCGGCACGGTTTCCTCCAACGATCTCTGGCGCTTGGAGGACTCTTTAGGCATTTTGGGAGCAGTGGAAGCAGTGGTTAATCCGTCTTTTAGGATGTTGTTAGCCCACTCAATCTTGCTCTTTATGTCCGCACTTCTCTCAATCTCCGGAATGGATCCGAAGTTTTTAGATGATGCGTGAAGCATTTCGGCGTCTTAGGTAGAGCGCCTTACATGGAGCTCCAGATTCCTCCTTGAGGAGAGGGGTTTTTGTGGCCTGCCAAAAACTTGCTGCTGCTAGGGGTGGAGGATATGATAGGACCATGGCTTGCCACAGTCCTACCACTCACTGAAGATTTCTTTTAAGGCTCGTTGCGCTTGCCTTCAGAGGATGGTGCACCATGGCCTGCCACAGTTTTACCTCCTCTCGACAATGCAGGAGCCTTGCCGGTAGTCGGTGCAGTCACTGCTCTACCGCCCGGTATTAAAGGACTACCTGCCTGGGGTTTTATTTTGCTTAGGTTTTCCACAATGTGGTCCCACGAGTAGCGGAGAAAGGGCTGGTCCATCTGTACAGAGATCCGCCATATACAGATAAGGCTAGCTAATCCGGAGGTCTTAAGGCAAATGGATACTCCATTAGCGACTGAGCTATTTTTGGAGAAGCTGGGCCCGCAGCCAGGTTGATCTTCGGCACGGGTCGTATGACGCCTTGATCCAGCTCAGTGAAAAAGGAGGGGTTGGTTGGGAAGGAGGGGGGCATCTTCTCTTTTCAGGACTCGTCTGGAGAATTTCTCGAGATTCATCGACCCTACTCAGCCTCTACAACTCGGCAAGTTCTATGATCGCGGTAGAGGCCGTTGGACCAAACTATTTGCTCAAATCAAAGATCGTCAAATTGATTCATAGAAAAACGAGAAAACTATATCTCAGCAGCAGCCACCCGGATGACCAACAAAGTTCACTACTTCTCCATCTTCTGCTCCTCTTCCATCCACATATTACACCACTTTGTTCTAGATTTCGTTAAGGGAAATAAAAATTGGAATTTTGGCACAATTACAGGCAAATATTTCGAACTATAAAACGTATTACGGCAACTTAAAATCGATATGCGTTCAAGAAACCAGGCGGCGAAATGTCGGCAGCTACGTTAATCTTTGAACAAAAGCGCACAAAATGTATTGTTACCAATGGAACGGTGTTGCTATCATCATAAATAAGGTCGTAAGGGTATTAGAAATGAGCGAAAGTTTGATGGCAATAACTAATCTGTCGAAAACTTTTGCTAAAAGATGGTTCGCTCTGGTCTGGTCGGCCTTGCAAAACGGTCTGGGTCGATAAAAGATGACGGAGCTCCACAAACGGTAGCAACATTTGATGGGATTGGAAGGGTATCATCCATAGTGAGCTAATACTACCTGGTCAAACGATTGATTCGAATGTGTTCTGCCAGCAATTAATGCAAGTGATTGAAAAACAAGGCCGGAATTGACCAACTGGAAGGGTGTTATGCTTCATCATGAAAACGCCAGGCCACTACATATTTGATGAATCTTCAAAAATTGGAAAACTTTGGCTGGGTAGTTTTGATGCATCCACCATATAGTCTTGACATTGTGTTGCGGTAAATTTTATTACAACAAGTTTGGCTCTCTTTCCCGTGTGAAGTCCTTTCAGTCCCTCTTTTCTTTGAGTGAGAAAACCGAGCTCTTGCGAGGTTGACCAACTCCAGACCTCGGAAAATAGCCCACATAGGTTTTACGGACATTTTTCTCCGCAGATTTGTTCGGTGAAGCCCTAACGATAGAAAGGAGACTCACGACGACGGAGCCCGTAGGATTGACGGGAGGCTTGCAACGGGCTGCATTATACAGGACATCTGAAAGTTGCCGACGGGTGGGGACGGACGGTCCTTTCAACCCAGATATCCCAACACGATGACGATGTGTGCCGGGAGATGTTCCCTGGAGCCTACACCCTAACGAAAGCCGACTAACATGGGGCTTAAGGAACACCGCATCCTGCAATCGATGTCGGTACGAACACCGGCATCACATCCCACAATTGATGTGGATGCAGCTTGATAGGGCTGTATCCGATCCGATTGTGACTAATTCGGAATCCCTCAACGTTCTAGCTCAAAATTCGGTTCGGCTTTAAGCCTATTCACCGAGGGGTTTATAAAAAGGATGAGCTGGATACTGATAAGCAACCTAATCCTCTTTTAACTGAAACTGCAAATTCGACCTTAGATCTTGGAGCGTCGATATCCTTTCCAGAAATGGATAGCGGGGACTCCAATTTATCCGAGGCGATAGCTAAACCGTCGGTCTCCTTTTCTGACACTCTATTGGAAATGAAAACAGTTCGGAGGACTCCAACAGCACCGAGGTGGAGACTACTCTTGTAAATTTTAACAATGATAGGATTTCTCCAGATTAATCGACATCACTCAAAAAAGGCTTCGGCCGCATTTATTCTGCGTCTTTCCGAAAACCCAGAAGACATCATCCTAATCCAGGAACCATGTATCGTAGAAGGCGAGGTTCTTGGAATTGGGAGACCTGTGTACGCTACGCTCTATACAAGAGGCACAGGTAAGATTAGAACTCGTACTTGCATCATATTGAAACGTAGCCTTAATTTATTTCTACCTCCTAACCTAAGCAACCCCGACTTAACCGTTGCCAGACTGGAGACTGCCAAAGGCTCCTACTGGCTGGCATCGACATATATTGGCCACAATCATGTGGGCCCTCTCCCTAGTGCTAACCTAGAAAGGATGGTACTGGAAGCTGGAAGGCTAAAACTGCCCTCATAACCAAGTGCGACGCTAACGCTCATCACATGGTATGGGGTATTACTGACATCAACGACAGAGATGAGTCACTTCTTGATTACATTATAAGTACTAACCTCATCGTTTGCAATATTGGCAATGGGTTCGCTTTTATAACAAAAACCGACAGGAAGCGCTAGATATCACTCTTTTCTCTGATAACATCACTCAAATAATAACGAGCTCGATGTATCTTTTCAGACCACAGATACATCCAATTCAGACTGAGTGATGATCCTCCCAACTAACCAGCATTCCGAAATTATCAGAAAACTGATTGGCCAAAATACAGACGAATACTGTCAGAAACGCTATCCTCTGAACTCTCACGTCCCCCGCGTGACACCAACGAGCTTGATATGACAGCCAAGGAATTCATCCTGGCTCTCAATTACGCCATCGCTGCTCATACCCTTTTATTCAACTTGGTGGCAAGAAAAAGCCGCACTAATGGACATCAGCACTGGACCGCTTTTCAACTTAGCGAAAAGCACAAGAAACCTCAGTGATTCATCAACCTGCTACTGGACACTCACTTTCCAGATAGCTCCCTATTCCCACCAATAGCAAAAACGTGATATCCGCAAAGGATATCCCCATCTAATCGAATAGGCAAGCCGCTATGAAGTCCCTAGACTCAGTCTCATTAAATTCTAGAGCAGCAGTTGAATGCCGATCATCTCCTACGGAGATGGCAGAGCAGTTCAGCCTCTCCTTTGTTGGGTGCCGGGACACAGAGACATTCCAGAGAATTGTAGGGTCGACGAACTCGCCAAAATTGGAACCACTTTACCTCTTCTACCGGGAAAGGGTAGCATCGGTATACCAGTCACTAGGTACCAATCCATATTAAAGCTGAATGTTAATAAAAGAACAGACCTTAGGTGGACCAACATGTCTGGCGACCAAACAGATCTGCCCAAAGCTGGATCTGAATCGCTCTGAGAACTTGATCCTTCAAAATAGGAAACATCTCAGCCCCATCATAGGTGTCATCACTGGACACTGCCTAATAGGTAAGCATGCAGGAAGACTTGGTGCCTTTACAAATGATTTCTATAGAAGCTGCTTGGGCGAGGAGGAAGAGGAGACAATCCTCCACCTACTCTGTACAAGTCCAGCTTTCTCCCAAAGAAGAAAACTTCACTTAGGAGCTTTCTTCTACGTGGCATCGCAATGCGCCAAGAGGCTTAAGTCTGTCAGAAGAAACGTGGCTGATTTTTTACAATCTTCAGAATCCTGATGGGCCTAGGCTGCACTGGGCACTTCGACACGTAAAAATGGAACAAAAATTATGCCCATATCTGAAGTTGAGCTGGCGGCGGTAATAAACATCAGATGTTGATATATTGAGAGTCAGGAAATTTATTTGATTACTCGTCGTTATGGCTTCCTGAGTTTTTCATGATGCCTTTCTACACTTCTTTTTCAGGGCACAAAGCTATGAATTTTTCAGTAAATGGACCTTTTTATCGCCCTCCAAGACCTGCAGAATTGTTTTCACGGAGCTCATGTTTTCTTCGTCAGTGCAATTAGTTACTTTATCTGTAGGGATCGAAGTATTAGCTTAGATTTCAAAGTATTACAGGAGCTACACGTGCTGATATTGAAATGACCTTCAAAGATCTGACGAAATGTAGTGTACCATACTTTGTTACTATTGTTTGAATCAATATGTAGTTTGGCTGCATCAAATTCCTCAGGTAAACATATTTTATTCGTATATAATGCAAGGAATAATGAGATTTCCTTTCCTCAATATGCTTGTTCTTGTTTCATCGGACAACTTATAGCGTCTGTTCGTGTGAGCGTCCCGCCAATCTGGTTTAGCATCGCCAAATTCTACGAAATTTTTCTTTATAGTTTAAACACGGCGATTAGTGATGTCAAACAATCTAGTACCGAAGAACTGATTGAAGCTTGCCTCGGCATCAGGATTCCGACTCCGACGTCAAACAACAGGCAAAATCGTGGCAAGATCTGCCAAATGTTTGTCCTTGACATTGTAGTCTCCCAAATGATTAAAATATGAAATTATTCGTTGTCTTTGGAATGATGGTTTGAAAGCATCTGTAGCGAATGCGCTTGCATCCTTCCCCGACTTCATGAGTGATAGTATGTAGTTTTTTCATTACATCTTTCGTTTTGCCAGTTTTTTTCTACTTTTTCACTCTACCCGGCTGACCACTTCCGTGAGATGAATCCGTATCACTTAAATCAGTCGACAGTTTGACGAAACCAAAAACGAAAGAACTGAAACTACGACACAACTTTACGAAATATCAGTGAACAGTGATGAACCTTCCGGGAATAACCACCGTGTGGAGTTCCCATTATTCCGATTTGAGTTCTGTTTTTTTTTTTGTTAAGTAGGTAAATCTGTTGTTGATATTCCCTCTAAGTCTTAGAGTCATAGCTTGACTCAGGTATGTGAATGGCGTTCACCAAATGAGCCGAGACCAAAAAAACCACGTCGTTTTCAGTCAAAAAAGAAGGCAATGCTCACGGTTTTCATGGATTATAGCGGTGTAGTGCATCATGAATTTTTGCCAGAAGGCCAAACAGTAAACAAAGAGTATTACGAGTATTTGGGCGTTATGAAATGTTTGCGTGAAGCAATTCGCCGAAAGAGACCAGAATTGTTTGCAGAAAACACCATGATAACGCACCGTCGCACAATGCCATCATTATTCGTAATTTTTTGAGGAAAAATGCAACAAATACCATCCAACAGAAACCGAATTCACCTGATTTGGCTCCCTGTGACTTCTTTCGGTTCAATCGAGTTGAAAAAAACCACTACGGGGAACGCGTTTCAGCAGCCGAGAGGAAGTAATGGAAAAATCGCAGGAAGCACTGATGGATATACCGAAAACCGAATATAAAAAAATGTTTCGAGGATTGGATCAAGCGCTGGCATAAGTGTGTTGCAGTCGATGGGGATTACTTTGAAGGGGACAATATGGATTTAGATGAATAAACTTGTATTTAATATTTTCTGGATAGATTCCGGGAATATTTTGATCAACGTAGTAATTGCATTATGGTCACTGTGTGTGTAGTGATTGCTGATGTACCATGTCGTATGCCTAAATAAGCTACTACTAATGAACGTAATATCAACAATCTAGCCTGCACCCATTCTACTAAACGTATTCGCATTTCCCATATTAGCTAAGACGACGTCCAAACTAGAGAGCGCTTCAGGTAAAGACAGTCGAAGCTGTTCACTTAGTTTTGCTTGGAATTATTGGGAAATAAAGTCGCCGGAAAATTCAGTGCGAGACTTATGCACATACTCGGCGTTGATTTGACTGTTCCTGGTACTGTGCGCACTTTATCCTGAAGCGCTGACTCATCTTTCTACGAAATACTGATGAATTCTTGCAAAAACCCTATGCAGAAAGTACTCGTACAATGGACTAGTTCTATGAATGAGTGCTCTGTTTTCACAGATAAGAAAAAAAATCAACAAAAGGCCTCAATAAAATTCCAGTATTTAACGTTACAAACAATCATTTCTCAGATTCTTGAGCAGTGTTTGGGAACACACAAAACCATTCACAAGACCCATTCGGTTCTTAGGATTGTCGTCTAAATGCCTCCTGTTTTTGAACGCCGAGCTCCTGGTCCTGGGCACACCATTTACAAGTATTTCTTTGTTTCCTAAGTTGTGACATTGCACATTTCATTTAAAGTAGTATTTAAGGCGGCATACAACCGATGCTATGACCAAACACCAATTAGAAAACAATTTTTTATAATCCACAATCCGCAAGCCGAAACAAGAAGTGTTATCAAAATATTCTTGGCGAATTTGAAACATCGACCAAATACCGGAAACTACAATTCCAAATTATCTGTCGTGTGACGAAAGTCTTTCGTTTCCTTATCGCTAAGCCAAAAATTCGCAAGCACTAGAATGTAACCTCTAAGGCAGCATGCCTACGGGACATACACGTCCCGTTTTTTGACATAAGCTGCATGGTAAGACTCCATAGTCCTAGTCAATGGTTAAGTAGCAAATTGGTTACTCAAACGTCAAGCCTTGGATTCAATCAAATTATGTAAGCCTGCAACTGGTTATATAATAGAATTTATTATTTAATTATAAGAATGTTTATTTTTGTACAAGAATAATTTAAATCGCATCAAACTGAATGATGCTAGCGCACGATCTGTGGATGGCGCGCTTTAGACTTATAGGAATTTTCCAAGCTTTTTTTGGACAGCTATCACCTTGACTTTGATTTGTTGAGGAAATTTGTTGCATAATTCTCATGCTGCTAATGGTTATTTAGAAAAAAAGAAGTAAATAAAAATTGTATTGGTGTGGCACCCTCATTATTATGATAACGCCTGGCTATCTATACCCAGTGATGCCACTTTATTGATATTTAAATTTTTTTCACAAAATGTGCATATAATTGTTAAGGTACCCTCGGTCTTATCTTTTGGTCACTAAAGCTTTCTGCGAGCACTATGTATAAGGGCCGGTAGGATCAGAGTACTCTATCATAAGTCAGTCTTAACAGCGACTTCATTTAGAAACAGGTTTTCTCGTCGGAGTTATTCCGGGAATTAAATCAAGAGCAATTAGTTGCCGAGGTAATGACCCTTGTTTCTTCGAAGTAATTCGATCTTAAAGCACTTAACGATTTTTCTGCTTTCAGCAGCGCTCGAACTTCAGCAGTGGTAAATTATCAATTTTATTTAAAAAAATCAGTCGGCTTTGTCAGTAAGTCATGAAAAACTTATATGCTAGGTTGCACTCGACCGCTAAATAGGAACTCTTGGTTTGATGAAGAAAAGCGAACGTCGCAAAAGGGGCAGGAAGAGCCGTATATGGCCATGCTATCAAGGAGCATCGGAGTTGCTCAAAAAATCTACAAGCAAAGGAAACGGGAGGAACACCGGATTACGTAAAAGAAAAGGAAATAAATAGAGAAAACATAGATCAACGGTAGCACGAGATGAGTCGATGGCTTACTCTTCTTATTCCTCGGAGAAGCAATCACTCCTTGCTTTAAATTTTAGGACATAAGCCATGGACGCATCGTTAAGGTTGCATAGAAAACAAAAAAATGTCCTAGTCAGAGAGCATGTCTAAAATGTAGTAGATAGGCCATGGTTTCAGAATTAAGATAACGTGCAGATTCGGTATTGACCTCAGTATGGAAGGGCTGTTAGTTAGTTAGTCAGATTTTATAAGCCCATGATGGTTAACACTATAAATAGTTTGGTTTTATGAAAGACCAGATATAAGCCAGGTTCGTCCAGGTTCTATTGTATAGTGCATCCATGAAGATGCTATTCATAGATCCGAACACAATCGGCGACCGGTCTCTTGGTGAGGCCGATGGGCCGTTGGTTAGGAGTACTCGTATATCTGATCCTCTGATATCCAAACATAACATTCGCTCCCCAGGGTGTGAATGGGATTCCTTCAGTGCAGTAAAAGTAAAATATTTTACGTCCGAATAACTACTTCAAGTTTTTTTTTTAATAATCTGCGCGCGCTTGCACACTTCGCGGGCGAAAGAAAATTAGGGAGGAAAGAAAGAGAGGTACCGGTGAACGTTGGTTTTAGATGTTCGAAGTTTATAATGACTAGGAAATGACTAGGAAATTTCGGCAGGGCATTCCATAAGCGAGTTGGACGGCTGAGAAAGAATCATGACACTTCAGAGTGCGTCCGAAAGTGGGCTTGGGGTAAACAGATGAGCATTTATATCGAGACGGGTGGTGCTGTTGAAGGTCCGAAGGGTTGGAATACTATTGTACTAGCAATTTCATTGGACCACTGGTGGTTTGAAAAATATGCTGGTATGTGGTGAAAG
Organism: Volucella zonaria; assembly: GCA_963966105.1. Lineage (NCBI taxonomy): Eukaryota > Metazoa > Arthropoda > Insecta > Diptera > Syrphidae > Volucella > Volucella zonaria. The sequence goes on along the minus strand of OZ014530.1, from coordinate 318,725,256 downwards.
GTAAGTAAATATGAGTAAGCCGTCAGTGACTGTTAAGAAGATGTGAAAACCAATTATTCGAACAGCACCACACAAAAGTTAGCAATGCTTAACTTTGATGAAGTCAAGGGCTACCTGGGCATCACTGTAAATTTAACTTACAAAAGTCTTTAATCGCCATTACATGCCTCAGGTAAAATAGCCATGGGACTCGAACTCTTCTAACTAGTTTATCATTGTATCTTCCACTCGTATTGTTTCCGCCAGAATTTTTACCATCGCATTTTTTGGTTTCGGCTTTCAGTACTTCTATTTTCTTCCAACGCTGCCATCGGCTAGACTGTACAGCAGCCTATACTAGGACTAGGCCGCCTCGCTTGAGTGACTAGAATCTCTGGTATCCACATCTTCCAGAACGCATTTTGCAGCTGCTGAGTAATCTTCCGACTATGCGTTGTAGGGCTTCTTGTAAGGACGGACGAATGGAGTGGCGCAATCTGGCGATAATTTTCTCATGGATGATCTTGGCTAAGCCTCTACTTTTTATATAACCGAGGAGTACTTCTTCTGATAAGCAGAATCCAGAAGAGTTAGTGGATCTCGGGCATAGTCAAAGCGTTGTTCTTATAATGCAGTCCTACTTGGTAGTTTTTAGGAGGAACTCGTTACCGTCTAGACACGGACTCAGTTCTTCGACTGCGCTTGGCTTCAGAATGCTTCTACTCTCTTAAAGTGCAACGAATTTAAAGACTAATGCTTCTTTCTGCGCCTACCAGCAAAGTACCTTTGCCTTTTATTATCTTTACGCATGGCTGATCAGCTTCTTCATCAATATTGTTTCCAACGATGAAGCCCTACTTAAACTATTTCCCTATGTTACCCGAAGAGCTTCTCCTTCAAGCACCTCCGGGATCACATTAACAGGATTATGCGAGCATTCGTATTCAAGTTTGCGCAAGAAGTCAGACTCAGTCAACCAGCAACTGGCCGGATTAAAGCATGTAGATTTAAAGCTTCTGGTGGCTTCATTAGCAATATCCAATTTCGTGGTTATCCAATGCAAATACGACGTTTCTAATGTATCTAATGTTTTCCAGACTCTATGCGCGACGAATTGCTTATACTCGTACTTTCGCCTTTTTGATTGAATACTGGTACAATACAGGAGAATGGTAGTTGAATAGCTGCATCAACACAAGAGTTTTACAACAATTGCAAGCATCTTCCCAATACTGTGGCTTGGATTTCCACGTGCACTTCTCCTTGTACTTTTCCAATTCTACACTTCGATGTCTGTTGCATGCGAACTTTTTTTTTACAATTTGCGCGCGCTCAAGGGATTACGTACCCTTAAAATGCTTGCACACAGAGTGGGCGAAAGAAAATCAGGGAGGAGGAGAGAGGTACCGGTGAACGTTGGTTTTTAATGTTTGAAGGTTATAATGACTAGGAAATAAAGAGCTAGGCAGTGAGTTCCATAAGCGAGTTGTACGGCTTAGGAACAAATCACGATATTTTAGAGTACGTCCGAAAATGGGCCTGAGGGTATACTGATGAGCATTCATAGGGAGACGGGTGTTACCGTTAAAAGTTTGAAGGGGCGGAATGCTACTGGCGATTTCTATGGAGCACTGCTGGTGGAAATAGGGATAAAACAGAGTGAAACATGAGGCAGTTGGTGTTTGAGTATGTCCATTGTTTGAGTGATATTAGTATCACCTATCTAACAGGTGCAATGATGTTTGGGGCGCACCCGACCAGATGTGGGCATTGCACTCCAATTTCGGGCGAATAAACGCCTTATACAATACATATATTGAGGCCAGATCAGAGGGGGTACAGTATTTCTTACATCGCTCTAGGAAACCTTGATATTTCGCAGCATTTTTGACGACACCGAATATATGGTCATTCCATCGTAAGTTTTCATTGACACACACACCGAGAATGGAAAGTTTATCGGTTTCGACGATGCAAGTGCCATCCATGGATAATGGCTGGGTGTTTAAATTTAGCTTTAACGACAGCAGACAGCATTGTGTTTTGGGAGCATTAAATTCTACTCTGTTAGTGGTTACCAATTAGTTATGCGGTTATCGCCAGAATTTAATGAGCTTAAAATACGCTGCCATTGCCGTTCTACAGCCAAAAAGCAGGGGCGTGAGTCCGGGAATGAATATGAAAATCAGACAGTACTGTCATCAGCAAAGGAAGATATTGGATTAGAAGTAGCAGACAAGAGATCATTAACGAAAATTAAAAAGCGTGTCGGAGACAGAACGGAGCCCTGGGGCACGCCAGCATTTATTTTATGAATATGAGACTTCAAACCATCCAAGACAACTTGAACTGAACTTTCCGAAAGCTAGTTTCTAATCCATTGAATGAGAGAATCGTCGATCTCCCAGAAGCACGCATTTTCGACAAAAGAGCCTGATGCCAAACCCTGTCAAATGCCTTAGAAATATCAAGTGCAATTATCTTGCTTTCGCCAGATTGACGCTTTGGTTCCACTTTTCGGTGAGATATGCCATCAGATCACCAGTGGACCTATTGCTACGAAAACCGTACTGCCGGTCATTGAGAAGTTTTCGTGTTTCGAGCGTTTCCATGACCTTGGAGAGAAGGGACGTAAGTGCAATGTGTCTGTAGGAGAAAAAAGAGGAAGATTCGCCTTTTTTAGGGACGCGCTAGACAAATGCTGCTTTCCATCTGCTCGGAAAGAGTCCTAAAGAATAGGATTGATGAAAAAGCTCACGCAGTGGTTTTGCCAGCGAGGAAGAACACCTCTTCAGAAGAAGGGGAGATTTGTGAATGCAAAGGTCTTTAAGTACTCTTGCTACTACACGAATGCGAATGTGCATTCGTCCCGTTAAAGATTCGAGCACTCAAGTGTATTAGGGGACAAAGCACGATCTGGGAGTGTTGAGCTGGCCGCAAAGTGTGCAACAAGCAGATTGGCCTTGTCCAAGGAGCTGACAGCTGGAATGTCATTGTAAATGAGCGTTGGGATGGAGGATGAGGCAGAATTTCTAATGTTTTTGAGGAACGACCAAAAATGTTTACAGCCTTTGGGACATTGTAGTATTTTTTGCCTCAGTTTTGGTAGTATTGGAATTTCACACGGTTAAGAAAGACGGTGAAGTCATTTCTGGCCCGTTTGAACTTTTTTCGGTTTTCCTCTGTCGGGTTGAACTTGTTGGACCGAAAAAACATTTCTCTAACCCTGACAGCCTCTTTACAGCTCGAGTTGTACCACGTCTTTTCTTTTGGTTTGATACTCTTCATCCGATGAGGGATAAAGTTTCTCATTCCAAAGAGAATGGTGTCTCTGATCATATTAGCAGCGGCATCCACGTCGTTATCGAGGAAACATAACGACCAGTTAAAATTCCTAAAGAAGCTGTTAAGTCCGCTCCATTTGGCTTTCTCGTATTGCCATACGGTTCTTTTAGGAATCTTTTCTCTAACTGTGTGGTCGGTGTACGAGAAATTAGCTGATATGACACAATGGTCCGACGAGCCTAGAGGGGATAGCACATTGACCTTGTTGTCAGGGTCAGAGGTTAAAAACAAGTCCAGGTTGTTGGCGGTATGACTATCAATGTCTGGTATTCGTGTGGGATCATTTATAAGCTGGGTCAAATTATTTTCCGCAGCGAAGATCTCAACACACCGTCCTTCGGGTGTTGTCTGTCCAGAATGTCGAAGCCAACCAGAATTGTTTATGTATATTGAAATCGTCCGTAATAACAATTTCAGTATGAGGATACTGGGATACAATTCTTTAAATGGAGTCAGACAGCGCATCAAACTCGTTAAAGGTCGAGTTGCTGTACAGTTTGGGACTTCTGTAAAAAAAGCAGTAGTGGATAATTTGCTTACGGAGATGGAATTTTAACCACATGAAGTTGAATTCCGGATTGGAGTTTGGTAAGCTACATCACTACGCACGTAAATAGCGAGACCCCGGTGAGAGAAGAATAATGGCACTAGTTCGCAGCCAGGTAGCTACAGATCAGAGTGATCTGAGAGGTGTGGGCGGAGATCTACTTGTGTTTCACAAAGTGCCAAAACAGCTTGGCCTGCACTTACAGACGTGGACGTACTCAGAAAAGTGATTACTTTTTATCCCGCGTAAATAGGCAATGTCCACTCTAACCCGGGAATCATTATAACGAAAAACAAACACAAAAAACCGCAAACACCGACGGTACTAAGCGCAGAAGTGAAGTTCAAATTCAGAGTTTGTTTGACGAATGAAATAAATTGTTGTAGGTGTTACGCGCTTACAACAATAGGAAGCAGCACACCAATAAAATTCATACCCACAGCCCGCTATCCATCGGTTGGTACTGTGGATGTGGATGTCGGTTTCACTGCATCGCGCGTTGTTTTGTTTTTGTTTTTTGTACCCGCGCGCGATGTTTTTTTTTTCTCCACGCAAGGAGCGATTTCACAGTGCACGTGCGCGTGTGCACTTGTCGATGGTCAGCTCGGTACTTTCACAGCAATAAGAAAATTTGCTTAGAAGCCGAATGGATAGAACACCGACATCACGCCCTCTTTGAAATATGATGAAAATCTAGCTGAAAATGAAACTTACCATCGAAGAATCTGGGTGGTTTCCCCAGCTTAGCGTTGCATGTTGCATGAGCGGGTGCGCTGGACCAAATTCTTCATGATTTTTCCGCTTCCCTTTCAAGTGTTCTAAATTTCTGGCTTGTTCGTATAGACTAGACACTTAATGTAGCCCCAAAGAGCAAGGTGTAATGACTTTAAGTCACATGAGCAATGCGGTCAAGAGACAGGGCCATTCCTGGAGACAGACGATCACCAAACTCTGAAAATAAGCCGATCTTAGTACACGCTGTATGGCAAGTGGGACTGTTCTGTTGAAACCATATATTCTCCTCGCAATAGCAGTCTAGATTCGGCAATTTATCGTCAATGGTTGCTGTTGGAGCTTCTTCTTCCACCGGATCTTGTTCCATCTTTCTGGTCTTCTGGTTTTAGGTGTTGCGTCAACCATTTTTCGCAACATACGCCATAGGTACATTCGTTCCTTACTTACTTCGTTGTTTCGCTCAGGGTCCTCCAAAGTTTTCTGTGCTCGGTTGACGCCAATAAAACCGATTTTCTGGACTCCAAAATTTTCCATAGTGAGGTACGGGTCCACCCATTGCCTGAAGTCACCGAATGGATCGACCCTCCTGATGTGAGAAAGCGCGGATATATCCCTTCAGTCCGTACACCAACCACCTGATCTTAGTTTAGTCTCCCAACTGCTAATCTCGTGCTTCTCCTAAAACTACCCAGGCAAGATCCAAATAAGCATTGTCTAAACCTAGGAGTAGAGACTGATATTTTTGTAGTTTTTAGTTTTCTCATCAAACGTCTGTGCAGGCAGACGTTGGTGGGATCTCTTTCATCGCAAGCAAGGTTCCGCTGTAACTTTTGGCATTGTTGGAAATGGAATGTGATGAGTAAGTGATCTTGAGGCAACTATGTTCTTGAAGAGAATAGCTCGACTTATCCTACGTATCAATGTGGGTATAAAAGGCGGTAGAACGCGCCTTCAATTTTTCTTTTCGCCAAAATATCAATGAGCTGCCTTCGAATCTCCTCCCAAAGTCATACAATTATCTCAGCAAATATGTAGAGATGTCGGCGACTGATGGGTTAGTGATACACGTTAGGAGTGACGCGAATGACCCTTGATATATCCAGGTGAACAGTGTGTGACTTAACACAATCCTCTCGCTCGAACGACATAGTGGTTTAGCTATCGTCCTAAAAGTAAATGCAAGAAACAGATTCCTTAAGTTCACGGATACTTAAAATACCAAATTGTCTCAGCAAAGACTTTTGAATTTTGTTGAAAACTTTTGAAGTTCTCGAAGAAACTCAATTTTGGCTCTGGTAAAAATCTTTTCTTAAAGTCATTTAAAGCTTTAAAAATGCAACTGAAAGTACTGTAGGCCCACTCACATCTATTCGATATCTTGGGATTGTCGTCGACGCATTTCTTCATTTTGTTCAACACTATATTGGTCCTCCGAGTTGCCAAAGGCTGCATTGTATATGACGTCTACATTGTAGCCCTGCTCTCTATCAAACCATTCAAGTAACTCAGTAAAGCACATGATGTAGCAGTTATCTGTTTGTTGTCTGATATCTTCCGGATTTGTAATCGGAATATTTTGATGTGCAGATATCGAAAAAGTTCCACCGGCCAAAGTTGTCTTGAAACATCTTACCAGTGACCAGCACAGCAATTCCGAATAAAATCTTCATCGTGAATGAACCTGACTTGAAGGTAGACAATACAATTCCAAACTGCCCGTCGGTTGATAGAAGTCTTCCATTTTATAATCTTTGCAGCACATAATCGTACAAACCATAGCGTGACCTGTGAGGCACCTTCATATTCAGGATGTATTGGGCACTTATTTCATAAAAATGAAATCTGTTCGGTGCCGTATCACTGACTGATTATTTGGCGGTCGGCCTAATTTACTTGCTTTTAATTGTTCTTCTTAATTTCAAATATGTTTTCGTTTTTTTTGCGAACGAATCTGTTCATTAGAACTAATTAAAAAGTTTATACAAAGATGTACGTGTTTTTGTTTGTTTTCTGATTCTGATAACACACAGGCTTATCTCGTAGTAGGCTTCGCAATGTTTTTGGATTTTTACGTCTTCTCTGCTGCGCCTAATTCTTCTGCAGAGAATTCGTAGACTTCTCACTGCCTTTGACATTCCACATCTGGCGGACCCCCGCCCAAATATCAAGGCTTCGCCCATCAATGACGTTGTCTAATAAAAAGCGGGGGCAGAGCATATTACTGGTCTTATCGTAAACATCTTTAGATGACGCCACCGAAGGTTGCTACGATTTGACCAGTTACAAGTCGCCGGTTATAGGTCTTGTTGGTGGCAAGACCACCGGTAGTCCCTACCAGGACTTAAATCACGGTACCATGGGAGTCAGGAGCCCCCCGGATTTCGGTCCGGTCCTGACTTGTTGAGGTTGGTGGGAGCGTCATGGTGGCTGTGGTTTAAACCCAAATCGCGGCAAGGGCCTTGTAGACCCATTGTAGTTGCAAATAAGTACTGGGTGCTGTGACCCTAAGAGCTGTAAGAGGTTTTAGATCGGCCTCGACTAATACCAAGGGTGGAACTTGTGCCTCCAACACAGTTCCGAATTGGTATCAAAGGATTAATGGAGAGCGATGGCAAGGCGTATCCTTGCTCCCATAAGTCTACATGACACGTGGTTTACGTTAAAAACCATAGACTATTCCACATTTGGCTCATTACAAACGGACAGCCAAAAGTGTTGTCATTTCCATTTGGGAATGCTCGACTTTTTTAAGAATAGCACCGCATCTGGTGTGTTTGCTTCAGCGAAAAAAAGGGAGGGGTACGAGAAGATGCCAGAAAGGCTCTTATACGGGCAAACGGATTGCGAGAAACACCGGCATCATACTTAACTTTCAAGACGCCGCTATAGTCAAGAGAGGACCTCGGTCTCTACCAAAACGCCTCTGTAGTTAGCGCGGTATGTGGCTAAATGCATACTTAGGAGCTTACCAAAAGCGTAATGTACCGTCACAATGCCAGTAAGCAGTATGAAGACTTTCCTCCTGTATCCTTTTAAAGGCAGCAAGAAAGTGACTGACCTCTTAGAGACGATGGGAAGATTTCGGTTGGTCTGCCGGAAAGTCACAAGGTTCAAAGCATTCACTACGTTCTGGAATTGTGTTAGAAATCCTCATCAAATTTTCGAGTTATATGCAAACCGCTTGAACGAAATCAGTCGCGATTGTGGCTTCGAAGACACATTTTTGAATAGATAACTTAGAGATAGATTCGCGACGGGGGTTAAACATTTGCGATTGGAAGTCGAACTGAAGCAGAGGTGGGCAGACCTCAAGACAACGGATGGTACTGCTGAGCTTGAGGTATCATTCGCAGAAGTGCTATCAGTGGCGCAATCGAGAGAAGCAACTGAGAAAGCCTATGACATTCCTAGTGACAGTGAAGCTGTCAAACACGTAGCTGAAGAGAAAAGCAAAGGTAGACAACAGAAGAACAAACAATTGGGAGAACTGCGGCATAATCAATGCAAATCCTGTGGTCATAGTGAAGTGCATCCCTTGTGCCGAGCGCGTGACCACGTCTGTGAAGCCTGCCAAAAAAAGGACACTACGGATCGCGTTGCATTACGAAGGGTGGCGCAAGATTCACCAAGCCTATAACACATCCTGACTGCAAGTCGGGTCAAAAGTTTCATAGGACAAATCACATAGTCGTAGCAAGTCAGTCTGAATACTCTGACAGTGACAGCGAGAATATTTTCCATGCTACAAAATATGTTCGTAATAAGCCGATAGATGTCCAGATCAACAAAACGCCATGCAAAATGGATTTGGATCCAGGCGCTTCGTTTTCAATTATTAGCACAGAGTTTTGGTCACAAATTGGATCTCGAAGTCTCGTGAAAGGCCTACGGTTACGAGCGTATGTCGACTACAAACTTCGGCCCGAGGGGAAATACATGGTAACTGTCAGCCTGGGAAATACAATAAAATAATTGCCAGTGGTAGTACTCGATAGGGCCAGCCCTATGAAATTCGGGATTCTATGGTGTGGGCGGATGGAATTCCCAGCAGCAGTTTACTCCGTGCAACAAGTTCCAAAACATACAGTGGCAGTTATTAGCTAGCACTGCAGGCCTTGCAAGCAAAAAATTATTCCTTGTTTGAAAGTTCCATAGAGCCAATAAAGGACTTTCGGGTAAATATCCATATTAAGACCAACGCTAATCCTATTCACATTCCAGCTAGACCTATCAAATTTAGAATTCAGCGCGACGTGGAAAATGAGCTCAATCGGCTTGTGCAGAATGGCATTATCTCACCCGTTGACCGTAACACAACCTCTGTAGAATAGGCAACGTCTAATTTTGGCATATATGGAGACTTCAGATCAACAATCAACTCGGTACTCGTTAAGGACACTCACCTAGTCCCTCTTTTCGATTGACTCAGACGCCAACTTGCCGGGGGTGAAAGTTAGTCAAAGATCGATTTGAAGGATGCATACTTGCAGTTGCAGATCGCACCAGAATACCTGGGCCAAACATACAGCAAGTCAGGAATAAGACCATCTAAAGCTAAGCTAGATGCAATCAGCCACCTCGACGAATAAGACCGAACTGCGATCGTTTTTTGACTCGTCAACTTCTACCAGAAATTCATTCCAAACCACTCGTCTTGCCAACGGTAAGCTTTTTCAATTACACACGCTCATTTCTTTTGACAGGACAAGGAAACTTTTCTCGACATGTGATGCTTCTAAGAAAGGATTCGGCGCAATTTTGTTCCATAAAGATTCCAGAAAATTGTCCAGTTCCGAGGAAAAATATTTAGCTATAGATCGAGAGACGATGGCAATATTCTATGACGTAAAGAAGTTTGACCAATTTTTAAGAGGAACAACATTTATATTGCTCACGGACCACAAGCTATTGGAGTACCTGCTAGGAAGAAACCGAAATCTGCCTAAGCTCGTAAACGATCGTCTCACTCGCTGGGCGATATACGTCGGACAATATGAATACGAAGTAGATTATCGCAGGGGCACGTCGAACACTGTTGCGGATTGTACCACCTTGATCGAAAAGGTCCCGCACCACACCACCGTGTGGCGCTCCCATTGTTCCGATATGAGTTCTGTTTTTTTTGGTCCAGTTGGTAAATCTGTTGTTGATATTTCCTCTAAATCTTAGCGTCATAGCTTGACATTTGCAAAAGTTACGTAGCCAAGAGTACATCTAAGTGTGTTGGCGATTTTTTAACAATTTTAGAAAAGGATTTAAATTTGCAACAACGAACTTGTACTCGTATTAAATTTTGCGTAAAAAAACGGATTTAATGGTGCACGAACGTTGGAAATGTTGGAAAAGTGTTTCGGCAACGGTTCTCTGAAGAAAACGGTCGTTTACCAGTGGCACGAGCGGCTCAAAAGTGGTCGTGAGTCAATCGAAGATGATGAACGCAGTGGCAGACCATCGACATCGATAACCGACGAAAACATTGATGAAGTACTCGTAACAGAAATGTTGATCAATAATCGCAAATTAACCATCAGAGAGATAGCGGAGGACTTGAACATTGCCTATCAATCCGTCTAAGACATTTGGGTTAATGATTGGGTTTCCGCCGTGTAGCAGCAAAGTTGGTCCCAAAAGACCTCAATTTCATGCAAAAAAGAGACCGTTTTGACGTCGCAAAAGAGATGATTTGCGAGGCTGAATCCGATCCCACATTCATCAAAAGGATCATTACTGGAAACGAGACGTGGGTTTATGAGTACGACACGCAATCCAGACATCAGGCAAGTGAATGTCGTTCACCAAATGAGCCAGGAACAAAAAAAACCACGTCGTTTTCAGTCAAAAAAGAAGACAATGCTCACGGTTTTCATGGATTACAACGGTGTAGTGCATCGTGAATTTTTGCCAGAAGGCCAGACAGAGTATTATTTGGGCTTTATGAGACGTTTGCGTGAAGCAATTTGCCAAAAGAGACCAGAATTGTGGGCAGAAAACTTGTGGATTTGCACCATGATAACGCACCGTCGCACGGTGCCATCATTTTTCGTAATTTTTTGACGAAATATGCAACAAATACCATCCAGCAGCCAACTGATTTGGCTCCCTGTGACTTCTTTCGGTTCAATGGAATTGAAAAACTACTACGGGGAACGCGTTTCAGCAGCCGAGAGGAAGTAATGGAAAAATCGCAGGAAGCACTGATGGACATACCGAAAACCGAATATAAAAAATGTTAGAGGATTGGATGCGGATGCGGCTATCAGAGAAAACTTTGCGACAAACGACAAAGCAAGATAAGTTTCTTCAGCAAGTTTTATGGGAAATGAATACAAATTGGCAATCATCGGTAGTAAAGCTTGAGTTAAGGACATATTATGATAAGAGGCATGAACTTTCAGTGGAAAATGGAATCCTAATGTGGCGGTGTCGCATAATTGTTCCCGCAAAACTCCAGAAGAAGGCACTGCTGCATCTACATGAGGGTCACCCAGGCATTGTTGCGATGCGAGTACAAGCTAAATATTATGTCTGGGACGTTGATGCCTCTGTGAAGAATTGTCGAAGCTGTCAACAAAATCGAGCAAATGTAAACCATTTGCCTGCATATCGATTGAGCAGTGCTATTTAAGGATAAGATGTAGCTGATTGTCGTCGACGCGTTGTCAAATTGGATAGAAATTCTACCATTGAGAAACCTAACGGCAGATAACTTTCCTGTTGCCCTGGATGAGATCTTTTTTACCTTGGGGCTGCCGAACATGATAATATCAGACAACCGACCACAGTTCACAGCACATCAATTTAAGGATTTCTGCGTCCAACGGACGATAAGGCATGTCACAGTTACACCATACCATCCGAGAACAAACGGTTTGGCAGAAAGGGTAGTAAGAACGTTTAAGTCTAGAATGTTGGCCGGTCTTTACGACCAGGAAGGAGAATGTCAACAACTTCGAAGCTTGTTAGCATCATACAGGAATACACCACATGGTACCACAGGTAAAATCCCGGCCGAAATGATGTTCGGAAGACGTACAGCCATCATATTTGATAACATTAGACCAAATGTAAAAAGCCAGCTTCAATATAAAAACGTGAGACATCAACTACAACAAAGTGAAAGGGAACATGTGAGAATTTAGACCACATCAAAATATTTACTGAAAAACGGGATTGGAACAAAACTGGATACCTGGTAAGATCATAGAACGGACAAATAAAACTACATGCTGATCATTTGCGAAGTCGGATTAGTCCTGAGATCCAGGCCAAAGATCAGCGAAGGGCTTCACAAGAATATCTTTCTGATTCAAGATTGGATGAGTCTTAATGCCGGTACTGTGATACCATTAGAGCATAGATGGAAGGAAATCCCAGAATCACCACTAGAGCTACCAAACGCGGAACAATCAGAGAAAGCAGTGAGCGAGTCCCTCGGCAGGGGAGTCAACGGCAGCGAAAACAACCGGAGCAATTGATCTTTTGAAACAAGGGGGGAGATATATAGTGTCAAGGCACCCTTAATAATGTTCGTAGAGTCATATTTCACTGACATTCTTATTTCTTTCTTTTCGTGGTTTTACTTTCGTCATTTTTTCTTTCTTCTGCGAGCAGCCGCCACGACACACAGTCATGTGTGTTCATATGTGTTCTGCGGGTTGATAAACTCTCTGCGTGACGATATAGACATTAATTTTCAGTCCTCATCACACAAAGAACTCTCTCCTAAACAATGTGATCCTATGCTCGAAGTTATCTTCGATAAAGTGAACGATGTCGGTGACGAACTTACTGCGACTCGATCGCTCGTATGCGATATTGTATTGAACATCACATCGCAACAATAAACAGCAAAATCGTTGATACACCAAACTTCCCTCAGCCTTACCAGAATGTTCCCTATAATACATCGCTCATGGCTGAATTAATGGAACCTGAAGTGGATTCACGCTCACCCCCACAAATGAGTCATCTGCGGACGGTTCAACCCACTGATTCCTGCGAAGTTTCTTCCAACTCTACAACAGAGAACACTTCTATGTCAGCTCCTCCAATCGCTGCCCCACGGAAGCTTATCAATCACTTTAACTCAACTTGGACACCTTCCGAATGGCAACGTAGACTTGATAAATTGACTTCGAAGAATCAATTGGTCACTAAGAAGCGTTCCCCGAACTCTGATGTTGATTGGATCTCAAATTTTATCGAAAAAAAATGTGGCATAACCATTAGCCACTGCAATTTGCTTCCAACATCTCACCACAGAAGAAAGCGCAGCTTCAAGCGCAATCTTCCGTCCAAATACGAATGGTTATTCCATAATCCTGACAGCAACAATTTCAATCTTGGAAAGATGCGTGTCTGCAAATGGTTGGAAAATACTACCAAGAAGCAGGATAAAGTCAAGCAATCAGTCATACCTAAACCAACAAATAAGTTAGCAAGTAAATCCACTTTGCCCAGACCCACTTCCTCTTCCGACAACAAACTCAGCTCCAGTTGGACTTTAAAAACTAAAATTTTTCCAAAATTTAAGCCTCGCACCCATACTCCAACTCCTCCTATTCCACCCCAAATTAAGCCCCAACGTCAACGTGTCGGTAGCCGCTGGTACTGGCCATTCACAACAGCTTAGAACTTCATCTTCTCCTAAGCTCGACTTTGTGTCAGTTAAAATAACACTTACTCGTAGATGCCTGTATGTTATGTGTTGTTACATTCTTCCGGCGCAACCTATCGAATCCTACCAACTTGACAATTTGACAAGCAATTGATAATTTGATCCACTTATCAGACTCGCTTGATGATATCATTTTAATCTGCCTCAGCTGAAGTGGACTCCATCTGAAGACCTATCTTTTTTCATAGCTTCCAATCCCATTTCTACTAAGGAATGCCTCTTCTTAGATCGGCTAACAGACTCTAGTCTATGCCAAGTCAGTGGGGTTTCCAACTATATAAAATGCAATTAGACCTTATCTTCACAACTGATCCCATCAACTCCTCAGTATCGTGTTGTCCCCTATCTCTTTCAACTGTTGATAGCTTTCATCCTCCACTTCTTGTCCCCTTCAGTCGCCTCCCCTGGAGTTCTATTTTCTTACACTTCTCACAAAGCTAATTTCCGTAAAATTAATACCTATCTTAGCAGTGCTTCTTTTGAGTTTACTAATCTATCTCTGGTTGCTGCCCTCTTCATTTTTTACAGAGAAATATTCAAATCCATCTCCCTTTATGTGCCTTATTCCCGCCATAAAACTTCTTCTACATCACCTCCTTGGTATAATTGTAGACTTGGCTCTCTACGAAACCAAAGAAACAAGTTATGGACGGTATTCCTTCGCATCCACTCTTCTTCCGATTATTCAAATTATCTAGGTACATATCTTCTTTTCATTGAACTCTATAACTCTGTCTATCAGCGCTACCTGATTAGTGCGCAAACCAATCTCATAAATGACCCCAAGTCCTTTTTTCAGTTTGTCAATTGCAAAAGTAAGTCCTATGGTTATCCTTCCTCCCTAGCTTTCGAAACCAAATCCCCAAGTGATGTTCCTATCATCGCCAACTTTTTTGCAACATTTTTCAAGCAATCATTTACCAATAACTCCTTCGTACCAGATCCCTTTTACTCAACGATCTACCAAATTTCTCCATTGATCCCTTTCTCACTCAAAATGTCTATCCTGCAGTTATTGAAGAAAAGTTACTAAATCTTAAAGATGAATTTGTACCTGGCCTAGCTGGACTCCCCGCGGTGTTTCTTAAAAAATGCTCTTCCAACCTGTCTCTACCCCTTTCCTACCTTTTTCGTCTATGCCTTACCCAGGGAGAATTTCTCCAGATTTGGAACACCTCTTTTATAATCCCGATACACAAAAAGGAATCTAAGCATGAAGTTAATAATTATCGTCCCATTGCTAACCTCTCTCATATGCCCAAACTCTTTGAAAGCATTTTATACGAAGATTTAAACTTCAAATGAAAGCCTTTTATTTCACCACAACAACATAGTTTTCTAAAAGGTAGATCAACTACCACAAGTCTAGTTGGATTCGTGTCTTTCGCTCTCTCAGCCTTAGAAAGTGGCAAAGAAATCCATGTTATCGCAACTGATTTTACTAAAGCGTTTGATAAGATATCTCATTAATTGATCCTCTTCAAATTGTCTGCTCTCGACTTTGAGCCTCTCTTATTAAAATGGATTTCCTCTTACCGGGTAAACCGATATTATAGTGTTCGGTTTTTCGGTTTAGATCCGCCCTTTCTGTTCCATTCCTGGCTTTATCTGGAGTTCCACAAGGTGGTCATTTTGGCCCTCTCCTCTTCATTCTTACTATCAACGATCTTAGAGTGTCATTAAACACTCCTCCCTCTCCCTTTACGCTGACGACACAAAATTTTTTAAAACTATTTCCTCTGCCCATGACCCTGCCCTTCTTCAAGAAGACCTTGAGCGGTTTTCAATCTGGTGCCTCAAAAACTGCGTAGAACTTAGCCAAATGCTAATCTATAACCTTCCACGCAAATGAAACCCGTCTCCTCCCCAACTTTATTTTCTCTATGGTCAACCAATTACCCTGGTTCAGTTTTTACAAGACATTGGCATATTATTTGACTGTGAGCTTAATTTCCGTTCGCATATCGATAAGATGATCCTCAAAGCCAACTCATCACTTGGCTTTATTAAACGATGTTCCAAGGAATTTTCCAACCCGTATATAACCGGATCGCTCTATATTACCTTTGTTCGCCCCCTGCTTGAGTATACCAGTCAAGCTTGGTCCCCCTTTCACCGGGTTCATGTTTCCCGAATCGAGGGTATTCAACGTCGATTCCTCCGATTTGCTCTCCGTGGAACGACCCTATCAGGACCGCCTCAAACTTCTAAATATGAATTCGTTAGAAGAACGTAGGAATACTGCTGACATTCTTTTCATTCATCGTCTTCTCTCAGGTTCCATCGACTGTGCATCCATTTTGAACTCCATTTCCTTCAATACCAACCCCCGCAATCTACGTTGTCCTCGACTCTTCTATCTACCGGTCCACCGTACTGGCTCCAACGAGCCAATCTCCCGAATGCTCCGAAAGGTCAGCTCAAACCTCTCCCTTTTTGATTTCCATCTGAGCACTCCTCGTCTCAAAAAAGATCTCTTCCATCATTTCCTTGGTCCCTAGCTCTTAAGTCGTTCTGTTAGTTTTTAGTCCTAGTTTTTAAGTTAGATTAAGCTTGTATTATGCCAATAAATGGGGCCCTCAGCCTCCACCAAAATTCAAATTAAACTAAATCAACTTGTAATCTTTTCTCTTGTTGCTATTAATTGTATAATAAAAGTGAATTTTTTCTTAACGTTTTCTGCTTATTATTTTGTAACAAATTGAATTACATTTAAATATTTAGAGTATATACAAAAATAACCGCTGAAATTATTTTTTCAAAAGTATTGACTATCTCTCTGATGCGGTCGCCGAACAATCATCATTACTTTGAGAGCTTGAAATGGATGTTACGTAATGGAATCTCTGAAGGAATAATTCCTTCCTTCGAAAAGTGATTTAACTTTTTCTACGGTAGTTGCTTATAGCTTGTTATCACAAGGTCAAACGTAATCAACATTAAATTAAAGACGTCTGTCGTTCCTACATGTAGTGTTAAGGCAGGCGTAAGTGCTATATAAGCTAAGGTAAGCACAAAAAATATTGTAAACATAATAAACGACCGAGAAGTAGGTCAGACACGCTTATTGCAAACCAAGCAATAACTAATCGGTGAACTGGCGCAGGTTCACCAGTTTACTGTCTAATTGCCGTGCAAGCAATTAATTACTATTTAAGGCCTTGAGTTGGTAATAAATCAATTGAAATCAACAATTCAAATATTTTGATCAAAAAGTACCCGACATTCAAACGGTTCAAACATTCATCGATATTCACTTTATTTCCTTCAAATTTATCTCCATAGCAAGCAACATACTCGTACATATTCCAACGCTTCCTTCAATCTTCAAAACACTTTCCATAGGCCGATTTTGGAGTCACCTAGAGCTCCTTCTGCGAATTCTTCTTTACCGCTCCAATCGCGCAAAATGCTGTCCGCGAATTGGTAACTTGAGTCGTGGGAATACGAAAAAGTCACAAGGAGCCATGTCAGGTGAATACGGAGCTTGCGGAACGGTATGAACCTTATTTTTGATCAAATAGTCGCGTACAAGATGAGATGTGTGATTCGGTGCGTTGTCGTGGTGAAGAAACCACGAGTTGTTTCTCCACAATTCTGGCCTCTTCCGACAAGTATTTTCCCTCAAACCCTTTAATGCGCTCACATAAAACTCCGTTTTTACTGCCTGACCCGGCGGAAGATATTCCAACTGGACCACACTACGGCAATCAAAGAAACTGGGCAACAAAGCCTTGATATTGGATCGACGACTCGATTGGGCTGGGTTTGACTCATCGGAGAAGCGACATTCCGATGATTGTTGGTTAGTTTCGATGGCATACGACCCATGTATCGTCACCGGTAATGATGCCATCGATAACATTTTGGCTCAAAGAAAGTATTTCTTTAGTGACATAATTTTTTTATTTTTTTTTATAATCAGCTCGCGCTCAAGGGGTTTTTGTACCTTTAAAATGTTCGTACACAGCGCGTGCTAAGGAAATTTAGGGAGGAAAAAAGGACAGGCACCGATGTACATTGTTTTTAAATGTTTGCAAGTTATAACGACCAGGAAACACAGAGATCGGCAGGGCATTCCCTAAGCAAGTTGTACGGCTTAGGAAAGAATCACGATATTTTTGAGTACGTCCGAAAATGGGCTTGAGGGTATACTGATGAGCATTCATAGCGAGACGTGTATTACGGTTGGAAGTTTGAATGGGCGGAATGCTACTGGCGATTTTAATGGAGCACTGGTGGTGGAAAGAGCGATAAGACAGAGTGTCTCACTCAGTGTTCGAAGTTGTCAATTGACTGACTGATATTTATCAACTATGAGTTTTATGGTACGGTTGTGAATCCGAAATAGACATTTCGCAGCATTTTTGACGACACCGAATACGTGGTCATTCCAACGTAAGTTTCCATTGACACACATACCGAGAATTGAAAGTTCGACGATAAACGGCTGGGTGTTTAAATTTCGCTTTAACGACAGCAGGCAGCATTATATTTTGGAGGCATTAAATTCTACTCTGTTAGTGGTTACCCAATTAGTTATGCGGTTATTGCCAGAATTTAATGAGCTTAACATACACTGCCGTTACTGTTCTATAGCCGAAGAGTAGGGGCGTGAGTCCGGAAACGAATATGAAAAGCAGAGAGTACTGTTATCAGCAAAGGAATATATTAGATTAGAAGTAGCAGACAAGAGATCAAATGAAAATTAAAAAGAGTGTTGGCGACAGTACGGAGCCCTGGGACACACAAGCATTTTTTTGTGAATATCAGACTTGACACTAACCACGACAACTGTTTTGAACGTTCCGAAAGGTAATTTCCAATCCATTGAAGAAGAGAGTTTTCGATTCCAAAAGCACGCATTTTCGACAAAAGAGCCTGATGCCAAATTCTTCAAATGCCTTAGAAATATCAGGTGCAACTATCTTGCTTTCGCCAGATTGGTTCCACTTTTCGGTGAGACATGCCATCAAATCACCAGTGGGCTTGTTGCTACGAAAACCATATTGCCAGTCATTGAGAAGTTTTCGTATTTGGAGATATTTCATGAGCTGACGGTTTATCAGCGTTTCCATGACCTTGGAAAGAAGGGACGTAAGTGCAATGTGTCTGTAAGGGGAGAGGGAGAAAAGATTCGCCTTTTTTAGGGACGGGCTGGAGAAATGCTGTTTTCAGCTGCTCGGAAAGAGTCCTAAAGAGTAGGATTGACGAAAAAGCTTACGCAGTGGTTTTGCCAGCGAGGAAGAGCACCTCTTCAGAAGAAGAGGAGATATACCATCTGGACCAGCGGATTTGTGAATGCAAAGATCTTTAAGTACACTCGCTACTACACGAGTGCGAAAGTGGATTCGTCCCATTGAAAATTCGACGCACTCAAGTGTAGGCGGGGACAAAGCACAATCTGGGAGTGTTGAGCTAGCCGCAAAGTGTGCGGCAAGCAGATTGGCCTTGCCCAAAGAGCTGACAGCTGAAATGTCATTGTAAACGAGCATTGGGATGGAAGTTGAGGCAGAATTTCTAATGTTTTTGACGAACGATCAAAAAGTTTTACTGCCTTTGGGACATTGCAGTATTTGTTGCCTCAGTTTTCGGTCGTATTGGAATTTCACTTACTTGAGAAAGACGTTGCAGTCATTTCTGGCTCGTTTAAACTTTTTTCGGTTTTCCTCTGTTGGTTTGGTCCTATAGGATCGAAACAAGATTTCTCTAACCCTGACAGCCTTTTACAGCTCGAGTCGTACCATGCCTTTTTTTTTGGTTTGATAGCATCTCATTGCAAAGAGAATACTTTCTGTGATCATGTCAGTAGCGGCATCCGTGACGTTATCGAGGAAACATAACGACCAGTTAAAATTCCTAAAGAAGTTGTTAAGTCCGCTTCAATTGGCTTTCTCGTATTGCCATACGGTTCTTTTAGGAATCTTTTCTCTACCTGTGTGGTGGGTGTACGAGAAATTAGCTGATATGATACTATGGTCCGACGAGCCTAGAGGGGAAAGCACATCAACGGAGTACTTATCAGGGTGAGAAGTTAAAAACAAGTCCTGGGTGTTGACGGCATGACTATCAACGTCTGGTATTCGTGTGGGCTCATTTACAAGTTGGGTTAAATTATTTGCCGCAGCGAATGCGATGCTGTTTCGGTAACAAATTCAGCACTCTCGGTACAAGCCGCGCTTCAACACGCCTCATGTACAAAACATCATACACAACGCTCTGCACCGATCCAAACGAGACACCAAGATCGGCTGCTATTTCCCTGATGCTCACACGACGATCTGCGAGGACAATTTTCTTAACTCTTTCGATGTTTACGTCAGTCAAACTGGTGGATTGACTTTAAACTCTTTGTATCACTCATACCCTAATGTTTTCGACGTTGTCGACTCGTCGTAGGCTACTGTTAACATTTTTAACGCTTCCGCACATGATATTTTGTTAGAAACAAAAAATTTCAGGCAAATTCTTTGCTCTACTAAACTTGACATTGCGCATTTCGCAGAATACAGCAATGACTGCCTTTTTTACAAAGATATCACGCAAAAACTCACGACAAATAGCGCTCAAACAAAGATTTTAGCCCCAGGTGACAGATGTGCCAACCTAAAAAAAAACAAGCTGTTGACAATATCTCAAGAGCGGTTTGTTTGAATGGGAAATTCCTTTTTGATCAGAAGTGCATAGTGTGTTTTAAATATCGTACTTCGCCCCACCAGCTTTGTGAAGCACTTGAGATGATTATAACACCACTTAGCGATCCTGACTTAACAAAATCCCTTATTACTTTTCTCATGAGAATATATCCTGGAATAGCTCGCGCGATATTTTTTAAAATCCTTGTTGCGAACTTACTGGACCTATGTTGAAAATTATCCAATCGCAATAAAGCGAAAACTATGAACAGTAGGGGACACGCAAAAATATGGATACATTTGTAAAAAAATAATAACCAGTATTAAAGGTAAACTTTAATACTAATTGTCAATATTAATATCGGAGCCTTTTGATACTGCCACTAAAATTATTTGCGTTTTTTTTAATTAGGTATCTATCTACTCCTGTGATCTCAGATGATAAATCTGCGCTGTCGAAAAATCGTCTGGCAGTATTACCATCATTAGGATTTCCTGAATCAGGCTTTGACCAGTCAACTATCAATCCCGTTCGAGCTACAATTTCTTTATCCTGATTTCGCACTTGCAATTTTTTTATCGGAAGTTTATAGCCTACATGCAAGAGGCTTTCAAATAATCTGATACAGCAAAACCAAACCAA
This sequence comes from Volucella zonaria, assembly GCA_963966105.1. Classification (NCBI taxonomy): domain Eukaryota; kingdom Metazoa; phylum Arthropoda; class Insecta; order Diptera; family Syrphidae; genus Volucella; species Volucella zonaria. The sequence goes on along the minus strand of OZ014530.1, from coordinate 318,704,695 downwards.
AAACTGATAAACCGATGTTGAATTAAAGTCCTCGGAACTTGTACCGGAAATGTAGCAACGCTGAGTGGAGCTAGTGCCTGTAAACACATTCCAAATTTTTCCAACGAAGCTATACTTAGCTTTACCTTCGAATTCCACAGACGAGCTTTTAAGGTTTCCTATTTGAACGTCAATTCGGGCCTTTTCAGCTATTGAAATTTGTTTTGACTTGTTAATTGGACGACAATATGTGATGCAGGAAGAGCGTGGATTTTGCTACTTTCTTTACTGTCACTGTTCCCGTATACTAATCGGAAAGGGACCACTGGGGATATAAATACATCTGCATCCACTCCATCAACTGCTCAGCAGTGTGGTTCAATGGGGCTTGAACAGTGACTACTTCAGATAACGAATCAGATTTCTTTGCAGCTTGTAGTTTCTTGTACGACGGTAACCTTTCTGGACTCTTGCATCTTATTAAGTTGTACTAGGGTCTTATTATCTTGGCTTCCAGCGTAGCTAGGTAGGTTGGTAGGTAAAAATGGCTGGAAATACCAACCCACTTAGGCCTATTGGTCCGTTGTGATGGAACGTGGACCTGTGATCCTCTTACTCATGGAACAAATTTGATCTTATGATTTTAACGTCTATATTATTTAGTTAGATCATTTAGGTTATTGTAGAAGAAAGCTTCTAAGTGAAGTTTTCTTCTCTGGGAGAGAGCTGGACATACACAGAGTAAGGGGAGGATTGTCTCCTCTTCCTCCTTGTCCATTCAGCTTCAACAGAAATCGTTTGTAAAAGCGTCAACCCTTCTTGCGTTCTTGCCTATAAGGCAGTGTCCAGTGATGACACCTATAATGACGCTGAGATGTTTCCTATTCAGAAGGATCAAACTCCAGCTTTGGCCAGATCTGTTTGGTCTCTAGACATGTTGGTCCAGCAGTCCACCTAAGGTCTGTTCTTTTATTAGCATCAAGCTTTAATATTAATTTGCAAGTGGCGATTGGTATACCTATGCTACCCAGTTCCGGTAGAATAGGTAGAGGGTTTCCAATTTTGGCGAGTTCGTAGGCCCTATAATTCATTGGAATGCCTCTGTGGCCCAGCACCCAGCAAAGGTGAGAGTTGAACTGCTCTGCCACCGCCGTAAGAGATGATCGGCATTCAAGGGCGGTTTTACAATTTAAAAAAACTGAGTCCAGGGACTTGTTGGCGCCTGACTATTCGAAAAGATGCGGATATCTTTTGCAGATATCACGTTTTTCTTCAGCCAGGACAGAGCTTCTTTAATCGCCAAAATTTCCGCCGGAAACACGCTACAGTGATTTAGGAGACGGAAGGAGATACTTAGATTGAGCTTATCTTTGAAAACATCGCCACCAACTCCGCTATCGGTTTTAGATTCATCTGTGTGGAGATGGATTGACTTGTCCTTCGTGAAAGCATCTTCATCCCAGAAGGATCTAGAGGGGAATCCTACATGAAAGTCCTTGTCAAAACAAAGTTCAGGTATGGTGTACTCGATGTTCTCTGTGAGGATTCCTAATATACTCGTACTAAGAATATTAGCATGACCATATAAACTATTGCCCACTGTGCAGTCGCTATAAGGCGAATAGCTGCAGTCGCAGCTGACATGTCTTTTAGTAGAAGCCCCATCCAGTTTGGAGGTGATTATCCTGCTATTTATCATAAGACTGATCAACTCCCGAAGTGAGTCGTCTACCTGTAGAGTTGACAGAGCAGTTGTGATTGCGGATGTGTTTACGTTTTTAAAGGCGCTCTCTATGTCGACGAAAGCGACCATTGTGTACTCTCTATATTGTAGGGATCGTTCTATGTAGCTAGTCAGTGAATGCAGAGCCGTTTCCACCGACTTTCCTTCACAGTGGGCGTGTTAAGCCGTTGACAAATGTTTCGGATGAATTGTAACTCGTATATGGATATCAATCAGTCGTTCTAGAATTTTCAGTAAGAAAGATGATAGACTTATAGGCCTGAGGTCCTTTGGGGCAACATGAGAGCCTTTTCCGGCTTTGGGAATGAAAACTACATTTACTTTTCTCCAGACAGTGGAATGTGGATTAGTTCTACACAGCGCCTCATGATATTCTATAGCGGAGGCTGGATAATATCTGAGGACCTTTGAAGCTTAAAGCTATGCAGCGCCCAGAGCAGTTCGACTTTTGGTCACGGTTGCAGTAGTCTTGTTTGGGTTGCTACTGGCCGTGAATAGGGAGGTACCTGGAAAGTGGGTGTCCGGTAGCAGGTTGAGTGATTCATCACTTGGGGTTGTCCACGAGCCATCGGACAGAAAAAGCTAGGCATCATAGCATTTGTAGAGAGGATTTTTTCTAGCCGCTATTTCTCATAAGTTTCTGTAATTTTGTAATAGAATGATCTCCAGGATTGTCGCTCTACCGTTTTCAGTTTTTCTTTATATATTTTGAGGGATTCCTTGTATTAGTTTCAGACAGTCACTTTTATTGTGCTTTTCGATAGGTTGAATAGTTTTCTGCACATGTTTCTAAGCGCTTCTAGTGATATTATCCACCAGTGCGGCCTTTTCTTGCCTCTAGGTTGAATAAAAGGGCAAGAAGCGGCCATAGCTTAATTGAGAGCCAATTAGGGTAAATTCCTTGACTTTCATATCAAGCTCGTTGGTGTCACTCGTGGGACTTGAGAGTTCAGAGGATAGCGTTTCTGACACTATTTCTCTGTATTTTGGCCAATCAATTTTCCGATAATTCCGGAATGCTGATTGGCTGGGAGGAGCATCACTCAGGCTGTATTGGATGTATCTGTGGTCTGAAAATGAGTGTTTAGATGATACCATCCAGTTCGTTAGAATTTGAGTGATGTTGTCGGAGACGAGAGTGATATCCAGCGCTTCCTGTCGGTTTCGGGTTTTAATGGTGGACCCATTGCCAATGTTGGAAACGATGAAGTTAGTACTTATAATATAATCAAAAAGTGACTCACCTCTATCGTTGATGTCCGTACTTCCCCATACCGTGTGATTAGCGTTATCGTCGCATCCGGTGATGAGGCGAGTGTTTTGTCTTCCAGCCTCCAGTACCACTCTTTCTAGGTTATCACCAGGGAGAGGGCCCACATGATCGTGGCCAACGTATCCCGATGCCAGCCAGTAGGAGCTCTTGGCTAAGGCTACGTTTCACTAATAAACAAGTCCCATGTCCATGAACCATACCTACTACGATCAATGGTTTCTGAATTAGGATGATGTCTTCTGCGTTTTTGGAAGACACGAAATAATTGCGGCCGAAGTCTTTTTTGAGTGACGGAGAATAATCTGGGGAAACTATATCATTTCCACAATTTACCAGAGTGGCCTCCACCACGGTGCTGCTGAAGGCCTCCGATTCTGAAGATGTGCTCAGTAGCGCACCTCCTTCCACTGATTGTATAGGATCTCCTTTTTAGTCGACGTCAGTTTCCATATCTGACAGAGTATCACGAGAACAGACCGACGGCTTAATTGTTGCCTCGGATAAATTGAAGTCCTGGCTATCCACTTCTGGAAAGGATATCGTCACTCCAAGATCTAAGGTTGAGTTTGAAGATTCATTGGGTTTACTCACCCTCTACAACTCGAAAAGTTCGATGCTCAGAGTAGATTTTACTTCCACCAGAGCCGAAAGGGCTCCTTCCACAGACATCTCCACAGTGCGATTTTCTTTGAATATCTGGTATGCTTCCATGTACTTAGATGCACGCTTAGGTGAACCTACAACTTTTTCTACTAATTTGAATGGAACTACCTGAGCAGAAGCTAGCACATTTATTTTTGCTCCATGCCCTAGTTCCGAAAGTGGAGTACATTTTCTAAGGTGTTCAGTTTTTTTGGCGTTTGCTTTGGTCAGAGCTATCTGAAAATTTTATTTCTGGCCAACCTGACCAATTTACAGGGACAACTCCGTACATTCGTTGCGTCGTTGCTCCATCCTATTCGAACCACATGTTCTCCAGTCCCAATTCATTCAGTTGAGGAAGGAGAAAGTCGTTGAGCGTGGCTCTGTAGCGCTCGCTTTCCACACTAGTCATTTGGTCCGCGGCGTTTTCATCTTCAACCACAGCTGCGATATTCTCAGCAGAACGGCTGCTCCGGAGCCGGCCAGACCTTGCATAATATCGTGTTGTCCCATACTCTTCTAGGCAAGCGTCTAAACGTCGTAGTGTTTGCCCAGTTGGTGTCGGACGACCGGGATATCTGCGCCGCAATTCATGCTGCGCAAACCCCAACAACGAATTATTCCGCAAAAAAATCGTAACAATTATTCCGCGTTCTTTAAGGGTATGGCGTATGTTGACGCGTATTTTATATCTGTTTGCTTCACAAATGACAAACTAGAATTGGCATTTGCCTCCATTTGCAAAAATTATAGCATCTTCCGATAGGGTAATGACTTATGCGCCACCTAGTGTTATTCTTAGAGGGTTCAGTGAGCCTTTAAGCCTATGATATGCATATTAAGGGGTGAGAAGTTCATTAGTGCGTCTGTAACATAGCAAGTCGTGCCAGGGAAAGCTGAGGTAGACTTTTCTTTTGAGTTTCGGAAAAGGAGCCGTGATTTGACATAGCCGTATAGATCCAGAATGCTTGTCGATGACAAGTGTTATGTTTAGTCGAAAGCTCCAGTATTTTTGTTTTTAAATGTAGACACGTCCTTAATGATTTTTTGTGAACTGTCATTACTATTTTGCTTGTCAATGTCTACCATTTATTATGGTTCAGTACTCCGCCGAGCAACTTGTACAAATTATTAAAATTTAGTCGGTGGCCTCAACTTTAAGAGCGCCAGCGCGTTATAATCGCCCCACCCGACACTCAATCCAAAATTTGGTGCAAAAATTTGAGCCGACATTTTCGCTGCTTATTATCCCGGGACCAGTGAGATATAGAAATGCAAGGAGTGCTGAAAATATTGAGGCCGTAAGAGCATCTGTTGACAGCGACCCAAATCAATGCATTCTGGGCCATTCGCTGGAATTGGGCATCGCTCAAACAACATTGTGGCGAATTTTGTGAAAGGATCTCAGCCTACACCAATTGTTCACTCAACAATTAAAATCAGATGACCACGTCAGAGTCGAACTTTCTCGAATTGGTCTCTGGACCAATTGGTTGGCTACAACCGATTCGGAATTTCATTGCAAAATCATCTTCAACGTTGAAGCTCATTTTTGGCTAAATGGCTTTGTCAACAAACAAAATATGCGCTATTGGACGGCTACAAACCCACATGTGCTCAATGAGACGCTACTGCATGCACAAAGATATATTGTTTGGTGTGGTTTTCATGCCGGTGACGCTATTGGGACGCATTTTTCATTAGTGATAATGGCAGCCACGTTACAGTTAATAGAAGTCGCTATCGGGATATGTCGAAACGTTATTTTTGGCCGCAATTGCGTGGACTCAACATTAGCGAGATGTTGTTCAACAGGACAGCGCCACTTGCCACACAGCGGGCCAAACAATCGAGCTATTGAAGTCAAAGTTTTGTGAGCGTGTACTAGTCAACCGAGTGTTTCCAGTGTGTCTGATTTCCCACATTCGAGGATTTGGACTAGACTGCTTCCACTGGGTGTTCGGTCTATTCTGAAACATTTTTACAAAGATTCCTGTTTTCCTCCCATTTGGTCTTAAGTGACTTATTTAGAAGTTTTCTGGTTTCTTTGGTAGTCACTGCAGATCTGCATTCCACAATGGAATGGTCATTCTAAACGAAAATTCAAGCAATAGCTTCCACAAAGATATTTTTATTTTATTCGAAGTTTTTTTACAATTTTACAATTTTTTTACACTGTTATCTTTAACAATAGACCTATGTCAAAGTCTTCTGTAATTTTAGTGAAGCATACGAATGTTTCCTGAGCCCAGTCACATCGATTCAATTTCTTGGGATGGTCGGCAATGCATTTTTGAATTCCAGCTCGTATTTCTTGCTTATCTTCCGGAGTATAGTCCTTCTCTGCTTTTGCAGGGAATTCATTATACACTGTCTCCGCATTGAAACCATTCTCTCTGTCAAACAAATGAAATTTCTCGCCTACGCACATAAGATGGCAATTATCTGGGCCTCTCAGGATTCGGTCTTTATGAAACGTACGAAGAGTGACATTACAATCCCATTCAAATCCAGGAAAATCTTCATTGATTGCCACGCTGAAAGCAGCCTAGAAGGATACATGTAAATAAATTCCATCGGTCAAATCTAGCTCAATATAACTTACCAATGTGGCCACAAAAATAATTCCGAATATGGCTTTCATAGTGAGTACTCGACTTGGATGCTAAGACTACAATTCCAAACTGCATATCGTAGGTAGCAATCACACGTCTTATATACCTTGGAGCACGTACCCTCAATGACCTTTAAAGCATTATCATCCGGGTAGATTTTTTTTGCTATCGCGGAAAACTATTAAAAACTGAACAGGAATCAAGCAGATGCGTCAAATATTATGCAAAAACATCTTGAAAGTATTTTAAAAACAATCTGGCGATAATTTGACGATCCATCTATCTGATTTTCTTTGCTTTGAGTTTTTTGTTCAATTGCAAATGTAGGAACTAAGTTATTTGTTATAATTAAACGAAAAGGTCATTCGAAAAGTTGCGTCTTTGTGAATCAGGGTTACATTTTCTTTTGATAACCCACCGGGCCTCGTCGGGTTTCGTCGTAGTGTTGCCAATTTTTGGAAATTTTATCTTTTTCTTGTACAACAAAGAATAAAGTGCTCAAAATTCATGAAAAGCTGATTGCGTTTACAGCTCCAATATACTGTAAAATGTTTACGTTGATTCAAATGATAGATACTTATTCCTTCCAATAGAATCGCCTTATTCAATACAATTACTTTTGTTTTTTTTTTTCTTACAGAATGGGTTGCAAAATTTGGCCATAACAGGCATATTACAATTAATTTTATTTAATCCATACTTTTGTGTATCGAACAATTTATTTCCAGTTTTGTTTTATAACACTTGTCGTCTTTTTAACGTAGGCCTCTTGTGTGTGAATAAAGTTTGTTGCTAGATTTGCTACAATGTCGATTAATTAGAAGCTCAACGGGCTCAAAATTTAGATCACGATGAAGAGTCGAACCTCGAACGTACCATTCGCAATCGATTATGATCCTTAAGACGCTGTTCTGAAGCGTCTGGATCCGTTTTCGGCTTGACATTGCAGGTATTCCCCAAATCTGGATTCCGGAGCTCCAAGTCGGTACAATGATGGCCTCGTGTACCTTCCTTTTACATCGCAGCGGTAGTCTTGAATAGCGGCATAGGATCCAGTTAAGCCGTGTAAGCTTGAACCTGCAATTTGAAAGAGTTGCCATAATATGCGATTTGAAGGTCAGTCGCTTGTCCAGGATGACGGCCAAATATTTGGCTTCTTGTTCAGCTGCAGCGACGTATTATTGATCCGGACTGGAGGCACCTGCCCTTTGCGTAAAGTGTAGCAGACGTTCTTTCATTTGTGGCGATTCAGCTTAATGTTCCACCAGCTCTCAATCCGGTTCAGATATGTCTGTACACCGTCAGTTGCCCTATTCTCACACGGCGCTGATGCGAGTAGTGCCTTTTCTCCAGGGATGGTTGTGAAGGCTTCTCCAGAATTTGGAACGTCAGCCGTAAATAGGCAGTAAAACAATGGTTCAAGAACACTTCCTTGTGGCGCATCAACCTTTATTGTATGGAAGCTCTCACTTTTATTTGAAACTGGCGCTTATTTAAATATGAACAGAAAAGGAGATAGAAGGGAGCGGGTAGCTTTCCTTTGATTTTAACTAAGAGACCCTTGTACTAGACCCCGTCAAATGCCTGTTGGACATCAAGAAATACGCCGTTGCAGTACCCCTTATCGTCGTACGCCTTGAGGATGTGATTTACCACTCTGTGGACTTGTTCAATGGCGCCATGCCCTTCCCGAAATCCATAAAACATTTTTTAGGTCTACAACTTTGGACAGCCCCTTCATGATGAGCCTCTCACAGACGGTATGCCTCTGGGTCATCCTCTGGCTTGCCAGGCTTATGAATCATGTCTATCTTCCAGCTAGGCGTATAGTACCGCACTCTGATTATAGCATTAAATATCAATACTATAAATAAAATCGCTCGTTTAAGCAGAACTTTCAGGGTGGCGTGGCATATCTTATCATGCCCCGGAGCTTTTTTCTTTGGCAGAATCTTGACTACTTCAATTATCTCTTCTACTCCTATTGGCGTTATCAACCAGTATATCTGCAGCGGCCCATCAAGTTCTTTCTCAGTCAGCGAAACCTCCTCTTCAGCGGCCATGTAGAAATTTTGGAATCTATTATCTAGGAGTACTGCAAACGTTTCAACATGCTGTTCGTCAGTTTTACAAAACTCACCAGCAGTAGTCCTGATCGGCATAAGTCTCTTCAAGGACCTAGTAGCTTTCCACGGAGAGTATCCAGAGTCGACTGTGTAATCCATGGCTTCGGGTTTACCCTCAAACTATTTCGTTCTCTGACTCTTAAGGGCCACCTTCAGCTCTCGGCCATAATGCGTTGTCCTCAAGTGAGCGTCTGATCAAGTCCCTCGCCTCCCACAATAGAGTCTGGAGGGACGAGATTCAGAGTCGCTACTGTCTGACAAAGCAGCTGCAAGCTGGATTTTTTGAGTCAAAAAATTTACTGCATCGTCTATGTCTTCAGGAGTCCTAAGATCCAGGTTAAGGTGGATTTGCTCATCAAGGTTTCTCTGGAAGACTGGATTATATGAGGTTCTTGACAAAAGGCGGCGATCAGGCAAGACATAGGTTGGCTGTGTGTTGATGGTAACTCCCAATCATCTGAGGTGTGTACATCCGTCAGATAGTCTTTGGTATAAAGCGAAGTCGAGGCAGGATGGATATCTTGTCGGGGAGCCTGTTGCCAGCCCTATGAGAGGACAGGCACCTGGCAAGCAGGGTTCCTTTGGCGTTTGAGCGTTCCAGTCTCCTCCAATCAGCGCTCGGGGTCCCACGGAATTGAGAATGGCATTGATGTCCCCTAGTTCAGTCCTTTAGTTTGCCTGCATGCATATATACAGAGTCAACTTCCAATGTCCCCAGTGCAGTATCCACACTCACTCTCGAGAGTTGGAAACAGCTATTAGCAATTTTGACTAGTGGGAAGTGTTTTATTGTGTTTTTTACGAGCACGGCAACTCCTCCTCCAGCCCATCCTTGCTGTGAAGTGTTGGCTTGATAAGCCTAGTAGCCAAATGTCCTTGGCTTAGCATTGTATGTTAATCTGGTTTTGCTCAGCTGGATCACATCGATGTTGTTCTTATGAGTGAATACTTCTAGTTCCGGCATCTTATCCGCGATGCCGTTAGCGTTCCATATCAACGCGTCCATTTTAACGCAAGTTCAGTGAGAAGGTTAAGTGTCTGAGCATGCATATCCATCATTTTATGCATACTCATAAACTCGACGAGCAGTTCTGTAATGCCAGGTTTTTGTTGTTGTTATTGCTGATGCATCCGCATCTGTAGTTGTTGCTGTTCTAGCCGCAATTGAGCTGGGCCAGCAGTTCTTGGTTTAGAATTTCCATTTCAGGCAACACTAGCATAACTAGTTTTGGAACTCCAATCCGTAATGTGGTGAGATTCTGGAAGAGAGTATGAGTGTCCTTGTTGAATCTTGTTGCTGGGCAATTGCCCATTGCTTTGATGGGGATGTTCTGCAATATTTGGGGCAACTTGATCTAACACTCGAATCGGTTGCGGGGGCCTCACTACCTTAGATCTAACTAGAAACTCCTGGTACAATGAGCAACCTTTATATGAGGCAGGATGGTTACCATTACTATGAGTTGGGGTGTCATCTGCAGTTCTGTCACATTCAGCGCACATCTTGGCTCTTTTCTGCAATATTGACCAGTGTGTCCATATTCTAGGCAGCGCTTGCACTTCCCGATTTGACTTTGCTTGCGCAGGGGTTCTATTTCAATCCTCTGTCCACAGAGTTGTTTGATCTTATTTTTGGAGCTAGCTTCAATATTTAAAAAGAAAATATTCATGGGCTCGTTAGTGGTCATACTTATCGAGTTATGGATATGAAATATTTTATGTTCCAGTGTGGCCATCTCTTTGCTAATTTCGTGGTGTAGAGTGGAGTGATGGAGTCTACGTACCACTATCTTATAAGGCTTATCTTCCTCGAGCTGGTAGCATTGGAATTGGACATTGAGCTCATCTAGTTGTCTTACGATGTGGGTACGTCTTTCGCATATATGGTATACGAATGGTACTGCCTGTGTTACTTACAAAGGCATAGTCAGTAGAGTTGGCCACTGGGGCAATGGTAGCTTTGAGATCGTTTATGTTATCTATGTTATTTAGGACAATAGGTGGAAGATTCTTGGGAGCTTTTCGGATAGGAGGACTTGGTGCATGATCATTCTTTTTTCCGTTTTTATTGTTGGTAACTGATTTTTCAGTAGGTGTAGCATTTGTTGATGCTTTTGTGTGGCTGGTAAACTGTAGTTTCTGCATTTTCCACGTCAGTTTCCATCTCTTCATGAGCTTCGTTTTCAATCCTGTACCCTAGTAACCGATATGCAGGGTTAGATGCTAGGGGGTCATGTATATTTGCGAGGTTCTGTTACTTACCCGTTTTAGCATTAATGAAGAAGGATTATCTATTTTCCACTGTGGTCCTTCTTTTGAGATTTAGCTAATCGATCAGAAGCTAGGGACGCGTCTTCTGTTAGATAGGGGATTTTTGATGTTATGGGCATCGGGTGAATAATATTGTTGTCGGTTCTCACCAGTGAGCAGGATGGAATATCACTATATTTTGTTGTGATTGGGCTTCCAGTGGCTGAGTACGACACACAGAAAGATGTGGATAGTTGAGATCCAACGAGGGTAACTGTTGTTGTCGTTGGTACATTTGATCGTAGGACAAGGACCTCCCTGATTTGAGAACTAATATCCCGTTGAGTTTTGCCTGCTATTGTTTTCGCTTCTTTGTTGGACATGGTGCCTAGGAAGTCCAGCAACCACGATTACACTAAAGGCTTGGATTAACTTGCGCTTTAATTAGAGTTTTAGCGCAGTGTGCTTGCTAATAGATGGCGCTGCTAGCAAGCTAGACACAACAAACCAACTTTAGAGCTTTGAATAGCTGATCGCCACGTGTTTGCCAGTGGAGCGCCAGCTGGCTGCCGGAGCCCCACTATAGTGCAAAAAACAAATGAAACTATGTAGAGCGTATATTACCGCACTTCCACTTACCGGTGACTCTTTTACGTGGCATTAATTCGTAAACTCTTATTGTACACAATAGTCTCAGTCTAAAACGCGTCCGACAAGTTCGAAAGCACACACTGACTCTAATACAATTTCAGTTTACAAGTCAATCCCCTTTTACTTTACTTTAACTTTTATGGGTACTTAAACCACTTTCGTTCAAATTTAACTTCTGAATTGACTTCACCACTGATCAATGCTGGTCTTTACATATACTCCCAGCGGATGGCTTCCCAATCGGAAGGTACGGGGTTCACTATAATCTGTGACCGAAAGATTTTCTTTCATGCAACTAAAATCTAGTGAGATGAAAGGTTGCCTAAATACAACATCAAGCCAATTTACACTAAAAATTTAGTCTCCCCAATATACATATGTTGGATGCCATGTAACTTGGCTTTTGGAATTTGAGTCAAGAGCAGAGACTCTCTATCTGATCTCACTCAGATATTCTGATCGTTTCCATTGTGTTTGATTTCCATCTTCCGAGGACTTTAACTACATAGATTGCTCGTTCCACAGGGTGTTCGGAAAAGTTTTTTAAGAGGCACTCTTCGAATTAGCTTCTAATATTCTTTTTACTTCGATCTATGCAGATTCCAGTTTTCCTCCAAATTGGTCTTAAGTGACTTATTGAGAAGTTTTCTGATTTCTTTGAGTAACCGCAGCAGTTCTGTGTTCCACCATGGAACGGCCATTCTAAACGAAAACTCAAGGAACAAATTCCCTGATGTCACGGTTAAAGGCAACGTCAAATCTTCTGAGCAGAGCTATTTTTTTATATTTATTGAAAATTTCTTATAAATGAAGATTAATGCGAAACCTTTGCGGAAAGGTTTTTCTCCAGTTGTTTTGACAAGTCATCTATGCACTTGTATGTGGCAATAGCCCACAAACACCGATTCCATATCTTGGGATTGTCGTCAACGCATTTTTGAATTTTAGCTCGTATTTCTGGCTTTTGTTCCGGACTGTATTTCTTTGATGTTTCGATTTCATGATATAATCCTTCCAACTTGAAACCATTTTCTCTGTCAAACAAGTTCAATGATTCAAGTACGCACATGAAATAACAATTGCCTGTGTCTGATGCGACTCGCTCTTTGTCAGACATGTGAACAAAAACTTCACAATCCCATGTGAATCCAGAAAGGTCCTGATTGATTGTCACACTGAATACAGCCTAGAGGTATACAAGTTACGAACTAAATTCCGTCGGTCAAATCCACCTCAATATAACTTACCAATGTGGCCATCACAATAATTCCGAATAGGACTTTCATAATGAATACGCGTCTTGGATGCTAAGACTACAATTCCTAACTGCCTATCGTGTGTAGAAGTCTCACGTCTTATATACCTTGGAGCACGTAACCAGAGCGACCTTTAGGGCATTATCGTATACAGGGTAGACTTTTTACTATCACGGAAAAATATTGAAAACTAAACAGAAATCAATCAGACACGTCGTATATTATTCAAAAACATCTTGAATGTATTTCAAAAACAATCCATTCAATGGCGATAATTTGACGGTCAGTCTATCTAATTTGTTGTTGTTGGGTGATTTATTCAATCGTAAATGTGAGCATGAATGAATTCCTGGAACGAAGTTGTTTGTTACAAGAGTTTTTGCGTTTCTTGTTGCTTTTTTTTATTTTGATAACTTATCGGCCAATTTCACAACAGTGTTGCAAATCTTTAGAAATTGTAACTTTTCCCTGTAGCACAAAAAATAATAATTCATGAAAGGTTGACTGCTCTTATCGGTCGGATATGGATCCGACCTAGATATATAGATATACCTAGAAACTTTAGGATGATCGGTGTTCGAAATGGACCGCAGTACGCAGTTGAAAGGTAGATGAACAATGTAACACAAGTGAAAAGACCACTGGAACAAGTGACATCACTATGAACGCTATATACAAAGAAATATTGGAATTGAAAAAAATGCACCAAGACTTTACAATGCGCGTAAACGAATTGCAAGATGAAAATGCCGAACTGAAATTAAAAGTGAATTTACTGCAAGAAAAAGTTCAATGGTTAGAACAAGCCAATCTCTCTAACACCTTAGAAATTATCAATGTGCCGAATATTGATAACCAAAGTGCAGTAAACGCAGCCTTGCAAATAATTCGCGATGGTGTAGGTGAACAAAATTAAACTGAACACGAAAATACTGGGCAATCATCACGACGGTACCAACATCTATTTCAACGACAGTATGACGGCGCACACATGACAACTTTTCAATGCAGCGAGGTAAATAAAGGCCGAAAAAAATTTCCAATATACACTTGCGGTCATAAAAACCGCATCATATCAAAATGATTGAAAAATTGTTAATAACTACGATAATAATTTTTATAATGAAATGAAATTTTTGTTGAGTACTCCGCAGAAGTTTATTAGTATTTCTATCTAATTTCCATCTGTTTATTGAATGTTTGAAAAAAGATATTAACAAAGAAAGAAAAACCAGTTAATAAATCTTATTTTTTTAAAATATTTTAATACAGTCATTGGTTAACATTTTTTATGTATGTGTATATAAGATGTTTAGATATGCCACTTTTACCAAAAAATTATCAATACCGAGTTGCTCCTCCTTTGGCGGTTATAACCGCTTTTATTCTAGAAGGCATCGAGTTTACTAGAAGTTCAGTAATATCCCTTGAAATTTCAGTATTCCATACATGTTCCAGAACTTCATTTAGCTTTTTTTTACTCTCTGGTCTATGTTCAGCCACCTTACGTTTCATTACATGCCACAAGTGTTCAGTTGGGTTTAAATCGGGCGAATTAGCTGGCCAGTCTAGTCTGGTAATTCAGGGGTCATCAAATGTTGTCTTGAGCTGAAAATTATTGAAAGACTCTATGTCTGTTTATTATTTATAAAATAGACACCTAGAAGTTGATTTGTAACACTTTACTTACGGATTTGGCGCGGTAGCAAGGTGCAGAATCATCTTGAAAAATGCACTTGTCAGTATACGAATGATTCTGTTCAATTGCTGGTACCAAAAACTCCCTTACTACTTCTCCATACTTTTGAGCGTTCATAATTCCATTAATAAAGTGCAAAGGGCCCAAAACGTAAAAAGAAAAACATCCCCAAACCATCTGGCTTTGAAGAAACTTCACTGACTTTGACTATGCACTCTGTATGCAAATTATCGGCAAACTACAAATTAAATTTACTTTCATCGGACCATATCACACATCGCCAATCATCCTGCGTCCAATCTTCGTACTTTTTTTGCCCATGTCAAGCGAGCTTTTTTCATTTTTGTGGTTAGGAGAGGTTTTTTCGCTGGTCGTCTTCCATATAAACCTATCCCCCGTAGCCGTCGGCGTATGGTTTCGGCGCTTAGATCAACTTGATGAAATTCACTCAGCTCTGCTCTTATACGGACAGCACTTTTAAAGCGATCTTTTATGTTAAGTCGTTGTAATACATTGTCCGTCTTCTGGGTTGTTTTACGTTTTGATCCCGAGCCTTTTTCCCTTTCCAGTGGATCCAAATTTTCTTTTTTCTTCATCAGCCGTACGATAGTTGAATGACATTTGAATTTTAACCGCAATCTCACGATAGCCAAGCCCTTCTTCGACTATAGTCAATATTTGAACTTTTTACTTTTTTGTCCCGAGTCAGTTGATGATATTTACCACACATTTCACTTTTTTTACTTGTCACCGTCACAACTCAATTCAAACTGATTTTTTATGCACTGAATACGAGGCCGAACTCCGCTATGGGGAATACCGCTCATTAGTATGGGAAAAACCCTTACGATCTGATGTAATTAGGCATTTTTTGAGAACTCATTAGGTGGTGCGGTTTTTATGACCGAAAGTGTATTTATATATGTTTATTTATATTTTATATATATATTATTTAGGTATCGAAATGCCAAAAAAATTTTGAAAGCGGATGGTATCTAGTTTAGGCAGTAGCGTATCTAACTGCCGATTCAGTCTCCGATTGGAGACTTTATGGCAGGCTCGCCATGTAATATGTTGTTTTTAAAATTGTGTGTGTAGGCAGAAGCTGCCGTATTGCAAAGAATAATGCCTTCGACAGGCCATGAAAATTATCTGTGTCTTCATTGATTTGATTCGGGTATTTATACAAATTTGACATAGTCACTATACGGTGACTATGCTTGTAAACGAACGTGTAACGTAGCAAGGAACATGACTCCACAATCGGTGATATATTTGCTGCAGTGTTTCTAAGGCGGAGCACTTGAATTAGTTCAAATGAGTATTAGGTCACTGGCACCGTGGTACCATGAGTAACCTTTATATGAGGCAGGATGGTTATCATTGCTATGATAACAGATTGGGGTGTCATCTGCAGTTCTGTCACATTCAGCGTACATCTTGGCTCTTTTCTACAATATTGACACTGGTCAATATTCAAGGCAGCGCTTGCACTTCGCGATTTGACTTTGCTTGCGGAGGGGTTCTATTTCAATCGTCTGTCCACAGAGTTGTTTGAACTTGTGGATATACTTATTTTTGGAGCATGCTTCAATATATAAAAAGAAAATATTCATTGGCTCGTTAGTGGTCATACTTATCGAGTTATGGATATGAAATATTGTATGTTCCAATGTGGCCATCGCTTCGCTAATTTCGTGGTGTAGAGTGGAGTGATGGAGTCTACGTACCACTATCTTATAAGGCTTATCTTCCTCGAGCTGGTAGCATTGGAATTGGACATTGAGCTCATCCAGTTGTCTTACGATGTGGGTACGTCTTTCGCATATATGGTATACGAATGGTACTGCCTGTGTTACTTACAAAGGCATAGTCAGTAGAGTTGGCCACTGGGGCAATGGTAGTTTTGAGATCGTTTATGTTATCAATGTTATTTAGGACAATAGGTGGAGGTTTCTTAGGAGCTCTTCGGATAGGAGGGCTTGGTGAATGATCAGTCTTCTTACCGTTTTTATTTTTGGAATTGATTTCTCAGCAGGTATAGCATTTCTTGTTGCTTTTGTGTGGCTGGTAAACTGTAGTTTCTGCATTTTCCACGTCAGTTTCCATCTCTTCATGAGCTTCGTTTTCAATCCTGTACCCTAGTAACCGATATGCAGGGTTGGATGCTAGGGGGTCATGTATATTTGCGAGGTTGTGTTACTTACCCGTTTTAGCATTAATGAAGAAGGATTATCTGTTTTCCACTGTGGTCCTTCTTTTGAGATTTAGCTAATCGATCAGAAGCTAGGGACGCGTCTTCTGTTAGATAGGGGATTTTTGATGTTATGGGCATCGGGTGAATCATATTGTTGTCGGTTCTCACCAGTGAGCAGGATGCAATATCACTATATTTTGTTGTGATTGGGATTCCAGTGGCTGAGTACGACACACAGAAAGATGTGGATAGTTGAGATCCAACGAGGGTGACTGTTGTTGTCGTTGGTACATTTGATCTGAGGACAAGGACCTCCCTGATTTGAGAACTAATATCCCGTTGAGTTTTGCCTGCTATTGTTTTCGCTTCTCTGTTGGACATGGTGCCTAGGAAGTCCAGCAACCACGATTACACTAAAAGATTGGATTAACTTGCGTTTTAATTAGAGTTTTAGCGCGGTGTGCTTGCTAATAGATGGCGCTACTAGCGAGCTAGACACAACAAACCAACTTTAGAGCTTTGAATAGCTGATAGCCACGTGTTTGCCAGTGGAGCGCCAGCTGGCTGCCGGAGCCCCACTATGGTGCAAAAAACAAATGAAACTATGTAGAGCGTATATTACCGCACTTCCGCTTACCGGTGACTCATTTACGTGGCATTAATTCGTAAACCCTTATTGTACACAATAGTCTCAGTCTAAAACGCGTCCGACAAGTTCGAAAGCACACACTGACTCTAATACAATTTCAGTTTACAATTCAATCTCCTTTTACTTTACTTTCACTTTTATGGGTACTTAAACCACTTTGTCACTACCCTTCACTCACGTTCAAATTTAACTTATGAATTGACTTCGCCACTGTTCAATGCTGGTCTTTACATATACTCCTAGCCGATGGCTTCCAATCGGAAGGAACGGGGTTCAATACCAGCCGTAACCGAAAGATTTCCTTTCAACTAAAATCTAGTGAGATGAAAGGTTGCCTAAATACAACATCAAGTCAATTTACACTAATAAACAAGTCGCCCCATTATATGTTGGATGCCATGTATGGAGCGTGATATTATAGCCGCTGAGCTCAACCACCTTTCTTTCGCTTTCTGTCTTATTTTCTGAAAAACTTAACACAAGCTTTGGCATCATAAGCGTGGTCATACCCACTTGGGTGTTACGTTCTTTTAACAAAAAACACAACCGAAGACAAATATCAGCTACGGTGTATTGTACTGTTCAGCTAAGCTGCTGTTTCCTTGGAAGGAGCTGGTTATGAGCTGGGTCTGATTAGGTTACTTGGAACTTGAGTCGAGAGCAGAGACTCTCTATCTGATCTCACTCAAATATTCTGAGCGTTTCCATTGTGTTTGATTTCCATCTTCCGAGAACTTTAACTAGATTGCTGGTTCCACTGGGTGTTCGGAAAAGTTTTTTAAGAGGCATTCTTCGAAGCAGTTTCTAATATTCTTTTTACTGCGATCTGTAAAGATTCCAGTCTTTCTCCAAATCGGTCTTAAGTGACTTATTGGGGATTTCTTGAGTGGTCCCTGCAGTTCTGCGTTCCACCATGGAATGGCCATTCTAAACAAAACCAAAGGAACAGATTCCCTGATGTCACGGTTAAAGGAAACATCAAATCTTCTGAGCAGAGGTATTTTTATTTTTATTCAAAATTTCTTATAAATGAAGATTAATGCGAAACCTTTGCGGGAAGGTTTTTCTCCAGTTTTTCTGACAAGTTATCGATGCACTTATATGTGGCATTAGCCCACAAACACCGATTCCATATCTTGGGATTGTCGTCAACGCATTTTTGAATTTTAGCTCGTATTTCTGGCTTTTGTTCCGGACTGTATTTCTTTGATGTTTCGATTTCATGATATAATCCTTCCAACTTGAAACCATTCTCTCTGTCAAACAAGTTCAATGATTCAAGTACGCACATGTAATAACATTTGTCTGGGTCTGATACGGCTCGTTCTTTATCAGACATGTGAACAAAAACTTCACAATCCCATGTGAATCCAGAAAGGTCCGGATTGATTGCCACACTGAATACAGCCTAGAGGGATACAAGTTACTAAATAAATTCCATCGGTCAAATCCACCTCAATATAACTTACCAATGTGGCCATCACAATAATTCCGAATAGGACCTTCATAATGTATACGCGTCTTGGATGCTAAGACTACAATTCCTAACTGCCTATCGTGGGTAGAAGTCTCACGCCTTATATACCTTGGAGCACGTAACCAGAGCGACCTTTAAGGCATTATCGTATACAGGGTAGACTTTTTACTATCTCGGAAAACTATTAAAAATTAATCAGGGATCAACCAGGCACGTCGAATATTATTCGAAAAAAATATTTCAAAAACAATCCATTCCATGGCGATAATTCGAGAGTCCGTCTATCTAATTTGTTGTTGTTGGGTGATTTATTCAATCGTAAATGTGAGCATGAATGAATTCTTGGAACGAAGTTGTTTGTTACAAGAGTTTTTGCGTTTCTTGTTGCTTTTTTTTTATTTTGATAACTCATCGGCCTATTTTGCGACAGTATTGCCAATTTTTAGAAATTTTAACTTTTCCCTGTAGCACAAAAAATAATAATTCATGAAAGGTTGACTGCTGTTATCACTTGAATAGTGATTGATATAATTAGATACTTTAGGATGATCAACGTACTAAATGGGACCCCGGCCTGTACGCAGTTGAAATTAGTAAAATGTCAGAAAAGAATTGTAAGAGAATTATATATCGGACGGGTGGAATCGCAGGAGCCTATCAAAGTATCTTTCCATGAGGATACCCAAATGGAGACCTATAGCACCAATAGCAATCGCTAATATTACTGGCCGGTAGTAGCAAGTGATAACAAGCCACCTTTGATGCGGCGTAGAATAAATTGATTTCAAGTGACCACAAGCGTAAAAGAGCGCCTTGCGAATTCCTCAAGCAAAGGATTCGGGATTAACACGAACGCCTCCGACAGAAATTTGATTCGTAAAAAACGGGTAGAAATTATGCCCGAAGCTACTACAGTTCACATAGTCAAATGGGTCTCATAGAACTACTCTTACTACGGAGACGGGTGGTGAATTGCTTAATAACAAGGAACAGCCTATCCAAATACTTGCTACTCTGAGCAGAGTTGAAGAAAATGAATTGCCAAAAAATTGAATAAGGGTAGCCTTATTCACTTTGGTTCGCAACTTGTAATTTAGCCGAAACCAAAGTCAATTTCCAGGGTGATACCGTGATTATAGAATTCTAGACCTTGACCACCTTCACGGACACACGATACTTATATCCTCAATTTGGCAGATTCTTTCAATTTCAAAGAGAATTCATCAGGCACAAAGTGGACTCAGTGGGACCGGGATGATGATTTTTCTCCAAACGGGAACATTACTTTTACTCTACTTTGCCAACCTAACTGAAAGTATGCGGGAGTTTGGTGTAAAGCCAATGCTAGCATTTGGAAGAACAGAACATTAGAGCATGGATGGATTCATTGGCCTGAAATTGGCGTCTAGATTCAGAAGAAGAATAGGAAACGGACACCAACATAATGGATTATGAGGCGACGGAAATCTTGACCGATGATGAGCAATACAATTTGTATTTTTACAATGCTAAGGCATGAGGTTGACAAAAGAACTTACTTAAATCTACGGCGTTGCCCAGTTCTTTTGTATACCTACACATCCAGTTCTTTAACTACACATCAATTGGGACTACCTTACGTCCTCGTCGAAGCCATCGCGAACCTATTTCATCGAATCGGACTTGGCTTGTCCAATTTAAAAGCGCAACTGTTGACCAGGAGAAAATAACAACTGTAATACCTATGTTGTTTTTATACTTGCGTGTGTAGGCAGAAGCTGCCGTATTGCAAAGAAAGACTAAATAATGCCTTCGACAGGGCATGGAAATTATCTGTGTCTTTATTGATTTGATTCGGGTATTTATACAAATTTGGCATAGTCACTGTACGCATCGAACAGCTTAGCTTAGCTTGGTCCGGCTCGAAAGACCAATGTTCGAAGCACAGAAAAAGGCACTTGATTACCCGGTTGTAAAATAGACAATGAATCTTTATTTCATTCCAACTTGAAATGTAACATTTAATACAAAACAAAATCGTGATGCAATCTGATATGCGAGACGCGCATTCAGCTAATTTTGGTGTGGGAAAGTGAATTTTAATAAAAGTACGAGTATGTACGGCAAATTTTGCAACTGAGATGCAAGACGCGCACTCAGCAAAATTAAGTGTGAGAAATATAATGTTATTTAAGTTGTTTGTCTACTTTGTAGACATTTTGCCGACACCATGATTATAAAGTTAAATTTGTGTAGAAGAAGTTGGTGCATCATCTGCTGGTTCTAGAATAAAGTCTTCTTTGGCCCCGTCTGGTTTTACTTCTGGTGTTCTTCGCCTAAGAGCTTTTGCAATTTTCCAAACAATAGCCAATATCAGCAGTGTTGTAACCGACAGACCAACCGCTGTTGAATGGTATGCTACATCCTTCCAATGTAACAGCTCGTCACTGCTAATTTCTTGGTTAAGGTTATCCCATGAGTCTGCTGATGATAAAACGAAATCTTTGATTTCCGTCCTGGAATTACAATAAAAATCTCAGATTTCATATATAATGAATAGTTTGAACTAAAATTTATTGGTTTTATAAAAGTGGATTGGATATTTATCGTTGGGTTTCTTTCCGTAAAGAGAGTATTTTCCCTAGTCTGCATAAAACACGATTGGCCTAGTTGGATTATGCCAATGCCGTCTAAGGCGATGTCCTCCCGCTGGCCGCTACAAATAATTGCAGCTTTAATTGCCCTGTTTGCCACGAAGAGCCATGTGTTTTGAAGGTTTAGATATTTCCAAGTGGGGTTGGGTATCCAAAGTTTTTTCATGCTGCAAGTGTTTTTTGGTATCCGCCGATATACAATAAGTGGTCGGTGACACAAGTTTTACTGGCAGCTATCTGACTTATTACTCCGTGCTTACACAAGAATGTGAATCGTTTCAATGTGCTACATCTGCTAAGTTCGTTGTCCATTAATTCAAAGAAGTTCTGGTTATTGTAGTCTATTGCCATAAAGTCCGCTGAAACTTCCGGTATTGCATAAGTATCATTGTTTATTCTTTTAGGTATTGGAGTTATTTAGACTAAGTCGTATGATGAGAGTTCTATAATATGCAAGAACCCGCTAACGATTGCATGAGTTCCATTAAGTTCTATTTGTATCCGATCAGAAGGCCATTCTACAATTATTAAGTTCGGCGATAATTTAGTCATCACATTTTTAACTACTTCATGGAAGTGTCCTGGCGTTATAAATTCCAAAAAATTGCACAGCTCAGCGCGATTCCATTTCTCTAAGAAGGTGAATTGATATTTGGTATGCAGCGAGGATTTGCAGCCCAACCCTATTGGCATCAATTTTTTCAAACCAAGTATACATCTTGTTGATCTCTGAGATAACATGGTTTAGTTTGTGTGTGAGTATGTCAAATCTTCCATCTGCTTTCTGGTTCAGTTTATTTAATGACGTTTTGCTGTTGAATTTCTTGTTTCAATAAGCCTTGGTTGTGGTCTAAACTGTCTATGTTTGCGTAGACTTCGTCATTGACTCCAAAAACAATTTCCAACAGCTTTCCGAATAATCGTCTCTTTGAACGTTTGTTATTTTTATCGATTATTGTTCCAAGTATTTCCAGTTCACGTCCTAACGATGCCCCTTTCTCTTTGAGATGATTGAGAAAAGTGAGGCAATGGGTTTCCTCCCGAAATTCCATTGATATTGTTGAAATATGTAAATTAACAGTTTGTACCTATATTTAAAGTAATACACATACAAATGTATGTAATGATATCTGTGCGTAAGGTGTGAACCTATATTGCTAGGATGATCAAAGTTACACTCAACTATTAATAGACAGTTGTTGCTCAGCGTCTCTTTTGTAAAGACCATATAAAATGTATCAGTAGTTGAGGAAACCTGCTTAGTTGATTGAGGGAAATGTTTTCCCGCGTGTTGAAGTGAAAAAACTGTTTAGCTAGTGTAAAAGAATTATGATAAGCAGTGAAATAAGTGAAAAAAGAAGATCATGAAGAAGAATTAAAAAGATTTAGAAAATTATTTATTAAAGAGTTAGTGAAAGTGTTTATGATTAAAAATATAATTGAAGACTCAAAAGCATCAAAAGAAAAAACTGAAAGAGAAGAAATGTCGTCGTACGTAAAGGTAGCTGAAGTAGTTATTCCAATTTTTGATGGAGCAGAATATGTGAGTTGGAAAAGAAGAATTTTAAAGTTATTAGAATTTAAAGAGTGTAAAGAACAATCAACACGCGAAAAATTGTCTGCAGAGACAGAAAGTAAGTGGAATAAGAAAGACATTAAAGCTATGAGTTATATATATAGCTCAGTCTCGAATAGACAATTAGGATACGTTACATGTTGTAAGCGCTACCGCAATAATACAGCTATATTGGTGATTTGATAGATGAGTTGAAAGAGGAAGACAAAACCTGTGAATACGTTAAGTCAAAAATTGTAGTGAGGAATTTGGAAAAATACAGCGAAAAGACACAAAGAACTGATAGAGATACAATAATTCAAATGTATTTGCGACTGAAATGCGAGGGAAATGTTATAATTGCGGTGTCGCTGGGCATCTCCAAAAAGACTGTAAACAGAGAAATAAACAATACACACGAGGTCGAGCACAACAAATCGAAGTGGCTACAGCAGAGGTTCTCAACAAGTAAGATTCAATAGGGGGTATCAGCACAATAACAGAAGAGGTTATTTCCAAGGTGGTTATAGCAGAGACAACAATCACAATAATGAAGCCTTTTTTTTTAACAGAAGTAAATAACGATAATTTAAGTGTAAATTGTTATAATAATAAAGTAATAAGAAACTCCAATGAAATAATATGGATCTTAGATAGTGGTTGTACAGACCACGTAGTGAACTCTGATGCTTACGAGGGCGGGTCAATAAGTCCGTGACTTTTTGAATTTCTGACCTCTTTACTGAAACAGCAACACTGCTGCATCTGTCAGTTGACTCCTGTCAAAATTTAAACTTGCTGCGTCAGTTTGTTTGTGTTTGACAGCTATTTTTACCAGACTACTCTCTAATTTGAGGAGAAAATGGAAAAAAGTGAATTTCGTGTGCTTAGTAAGCATTATTTCTTGCGAAAAAAAACCATTACCGAGACCAAGGCTAAGCTTGATAAATACTATGGGGACTCTGCACCATCGATTTCAATGGTAAAAAAGTGGTTTACTGAATTTCGTTGTGGCCGTACAAGCACTGAAGATGCCGAACGTCCTGGACGCCCAGTTGAGGTCTCTACACCCGAAACAATCGAAAAAATTCACGATATGGTGTTGGCCGACCGAAGATTGAAAGTGCGAGAGATTGTGGAAGCCGTAGGGATCTCGCATGGCTCAGTGGTTTCAATTTTGAATGATCACTTGGGCATGAGAAAGCTTTCCGCAAGATGGGTGCCGCGTTTGCTCACAGTCGACCACAAACGCAATCGTGTAACAACTTCACAGGAAGGTTTGGCGTTGTTTAATCGCAATATGGAGGAGTTTTTGCGCCGTTTTGTAACCGTGGACGATACATGGATCCATCACAACACACCAGAGAACAAACAACAGTCAAAACAGTGGGTTTCTAAGGGTGAATCGGCGCCAAAGAAGGCCAAGGTGGGTTTGTCAGCCAATAAAATTATGGCGACTGTTTTTTGGGATGCACGCGGGATAATCCACATTGACTACCTTCAAAAGGGAAGAACAATCAATGGGGAATATTATGCCAACTTATTGGACCGATTCAATGACGATTTGAAAAAAAAAACGACCTCATTTGGCCAAGAAAAAGTTCTTTTCCACCAAGACAATGCAAGGGTGCACACATGTGCAGTTGCCATGGCAAAAATCCATGAATTGGGCTATGAATTGCTCCCTCATCCACCCTATTCTCCAGATTTGGCTCCGAGCGACTACTTCTTGTTCCCAAACCTGAAGAAATGGCTTGGTGGAAAAAGATTTGACTCCAATGATGAAGTCATCTCGCAAACAAAGGCGTATTTTGAGGACCTCGACAAATCATTTTTTTTGGAAGGGATAAAAAAATTGGAGAAGCGTTGGACAAAGTGTATAGAGCTCAAGGAAGACTACGTTGAAAAATAAAATTATTTTTTTATCAAAAAATCTGTTTTAATCCAAAAGTCACGGACTTATTGAAAATTATGAATTTATTACCTTGAAAGAGCCAGTTAATGTCAAGTTAGGTGACGGCAATATTCTTAAAGCAACAAAAATTGGAAAAATAAAAACTGTTTTGAAACATTACGGCAATATTACTACAGTACCGTTAAATAATGTATTTTTTGTCAGAGATATGAAGAAAAATTTGATTATTTATGCCAGAGTAACGAAACATAATAAAATAGTTTCTAAATATAATAGTTCGAAGATTTTTAACACTAATCATACCAACACTTTTTCGATACCTATTTCTACCATAGCGGGTCAAATGACCCGACTTCACGTTTCCTGCTTGAATGTATTAAATATGGATGTTAGGAAGGAAATAAACATAAAAATAAAATTTATTATAATTAAAAAATAAAATAGTATATTGACCATTTCTATTACAAACGTAAAAAATAAGAATTTTTAATTCATTGCTCATCGCATTTTTTACATATACTCGTAAGTGTGTCCATTGTACATTGTACGCAAACATATTTTTTACATTTAGAGCAAATTTTGTTGGTTTTATTTTCTTTACAGTATCCTATTTGACACCTCTTACGTTGATAAGCATCTGTAGTAGACTTAGGCAACGATTCTTTCGTATTTGTTCTTTCTTTTGGTTGTTCACGGGCTTCTCGAAAATCGGCGCCAAGTTCTACTGCTAGCTTGAGTAAAAAATCTTGTCTCGAGATATATTCTCCTATCGTTTGCTTGTACAAAATCCAGGCATTTATGCCAGCTAAATCAAGGATATTGAGAAAAACTTGGAGAGGCCATCTGCAAGACTTAGATTTTGTAGTAAATTTTCTCGCCATTTGATTGGTCATGTCTACACCAAATTTGGTTTTATTGTAATATGAAACAGTTTCAGGTAAACGCTTATCATTGTTTTCTACTGTTACAAATTTATGTTTAGAACTAAGCAAAAGTACCTTTTTATTTGGCTTACTTTTATAGATTGTAAGAGTACAATTATCTGTTGTAAAAATTTTCGATGAAAATCGTTCCATATCAACCTTCTTTTGCTTCGCAATTAGTGGTAATTCTCCTTTATTTAACCGAATAGTTCCAACTAACTAGGAGTTGCGTTGCTAGGGATTTGCTTGTGAAGAAGTTGTCTGTGGTCACAGTTCTTCCGCAACCCGTAAATGACTCCATGAGTTTGAGTACAACATATTTGGAGAGTTGTACTGAAGATGGCCTATTTTCATCTTTTCCTAGATATGGAAGTGCATTTATGACGTATTTGCTATTGACGTTCGATGCCAACCAAAATTTGATTCCAAATTTATCCGGCTTGTTAGGCAGGTATTGCGTAAATCTACATCTTATTTTAGTCGGAAATAGCTGTTCGTCTATAGTAATATTACCACCCGGTTTGTAACAGTTTTGGCTGTTCTCAATGAAAATATTCCAAATCGTAGATACCATAGCGAATTTGTCTGTTTTCAAACGTTGGCTCCGCTGACTTTTTTTTATCAAAACGAATAAATCTAAGAATTTCGATGAAATTATTTGTGCTCATAGTTTCAGAAAAAAATTTAGGCCCCCATATGTTATTCCACAAAAAAGAAATATTCAAATTATTTGCTCCATATGCAGCTCGGGCATATAAAATTGCAATAAATGCATCTAATTTTTCTTGAGATAAACTGCAATCGAATCCTAATACTCTCTTTGCTTCTTCTATTTTGCATGATCTAATATGGCTCATAATACGGTGGTCAATTATCAATGAAAATGCAGTACTAACTTTACCTTTTATTATATGACGTTTTGCATATCCTGTTGGGCCTACTTCTTGCCTGAAAATGTTATGAAGTGGTGTTCTTCCAGGTGTGCCACCTACTTGTATATCTTCCCAAACAGATCCATCATTCTCAACATGTTGTTTATTTATTTCTATTGGGTCTACAAGTAAGTTTCCAGCGTTTTTTTCCAAAATTTGAAGTTTCATTATGAAAACATAGTTACAATGCTTTATTCAAAGTATCGTCCATCGGAAGCTACAACTTTCCCTCATCTTTCTGGCAATTTATGAATTCCGGACCAAAAAAATTGCTCGTCTTTCGAGCCCAAGAATGTATCGAGCCAATTTTTGATTTCCTCTACTGAGCTGAAGCGTATTCTCGTAAGAGCTTTCTGCATCGAACGAAACAAGTGAAAGTCAGATGGTGCCAAGTCTGGACTGTAAGGCGGGTGAGGCAGAATTTCCCATCCACTATTTTCCAAATAGTTTTTCACCGAAACCGCAACATGTGGCCTAGCGTTGTCGTGATGAAAAATGACGGACTCATGCCTGGTCTGCTATTCTGGCCGTTTTTCTTTTAATGCCCGTTTCAAACCAATTAGTTGGGTTCGATATAATGGTCCTTTGATGGTTTCACCACTCGGAAGCAGTTCGTAGTATACGACACCCTTTTGATCCCACCATATGCAGAGCATGACCTTATTCACGTGAATATTTCGTTTCGGCGTCGATTGGGCGGGCTCGCCGGGCTTTGTATACGATTTTCTGCGTTTAGGATTATCATAATAAATCCATTTCTCACCACCGGTGACAATACGATGCAAAAATAATTTATTTTTATACCGCTGCAGTAACATTTCGGACATGCAAAATCGCCGTTCGACATCTCTTGGCTTCAATTCGTACAGCACCCAGTTTCCAACCTTTTGAATGAATCCCAGTGCTTTTAGGCGCAGGGAAACGGCATGTTGCGTGACGCCCAATGATGCAGCAAGTTCTTCTTGAATCTGACACGGATACTCATGCAGTAAAGCGTCCAATTCCTCGTCTTCAAAACTTTTCGGCTTTCCGGGGCGATCTTTGTCTTCAACTCCAAAATCACCACTCTTAAACCGTTTGAACCACTCGCGGCACGTCGATTCACCAATACATTCCGCCCCATAAGTTTCCGAAAGCAAACGATAGGCCTCAGCCGCACTTTTCTTCATATTAAAGAATAAAAGCAGCGCTTCCCGCAAATGACGTTTATTTGGCTGGAAACTTGCCATGATTTTGCTCGATAAAATGTACGACACCGATAGAACTGCTCAAATATAACGCTGCAAAGTTGTTGACAGATACAAAACCTACAAATAAAACACATGGGGTCTGACATTTCTGCCCGGGATCCACTGGTGGCGCTATCTCTGACAAACGCTGGAAACTTACTTGTGGACCCAATACTTCACTTTCTTCAGAACTTGACAGTAATCTTATTCTTTTTCGCCCACAACATATATTCACAATATTTTCCTTTTCATCGTCAGTATCTGTAGAATGAAACTCATTTTCATTTGGAACCAATATATCTACATTTTCAGAAAATTCATCTTCACCAATTTCCGAAAACTCTTCGCCAATATTATTTATATCTTCTAAGAACTTGTACTGTCTTTTTTTGCTTCGACATTTTTCTGGGTAAAGAGCGACCTGTATCTCTAAAGCCATCAAAATAAAATATAAGCTACTTATCAAAACTTTAAATTTTTGCTACCTTTTAAAACACTAAAAAGCTACGTCCAATCTAAAATTTTTATATTTTCTTGAAATTATTCTCAGCTATTTTGATTGAACTACTTTACGCAACAGTCTTTGCAGAAATGTGCATCTAAGCAATAAGCAATATGACTCGATAAGCTTATAAAACAAAAGAATGCTCTCAGGGTCAAATGACCCGTTGTGGTCGATAACAGTATACGACAAGTATTACTCAAAATAAACAAAACAAAAAAAAAAGAAATACTATATTAACTGTAGATTAATTAGTTCGAGAAAGTCATGAAGTCAAATGTACAAAAGCAATAAGATGCATTGTGCATTTTTAATGCAAAAGTTCAAAATGGGTCATTTGACCCGTTATGGTATGTTTAGTGTTAATAGAAATGGAAATTTGATTGCAACAGCAAAAAAAGAAAATAATCTGTATTACATCAAAAGTTTTATTAATGAAGTATGAAATAAAGAAATTGTTACCAACGTAGCAATGAATAGTCAAATATGTGATAAGCAAAAATGGCATAGAATTTTAGGTCACGTAAATTTTCAATATTTAGATAAATTAAGTAAAAATGAATTATTAGAAGGGTTGCCGAGAGATTTAGGAAATGAATATATAAAATGTGCAATTTGTTTAGAAAATAAAATGTCAAACTTACCACATAAAAATAATAGAACTAAAGCATCACGAGTATTACAATTTATACATACTGACTTGAATGGGCCACATCAAACATCAGGATACGGTGGCGAAAAATATTTTCTTACATTTATTGACGAGTATAGCAAATGTGCTAAAGTTTATTGCATGAAATCTACTCGTAGGTCTGATACGTATAAGTACTTCGTTGAATATGTTAACTTAGTTGAAAATTTAGTAGGAAATAGAATAAAAAAAATTGCAATGCGACAATGGTAAGAATATTTAAATCAAAATATTTATGAATTTGCTATGAATAAAGGTATTAAAATAAAGCCATATCCTCCATAAGTACATCACTTGAATGGCGTTGCGGAACGCTACGATAGATTAATTATGGATACTGCTAGATGTTTATTAAAAGAAGCAAAAGTTAACAGAATATTTTGGCCTGAGGTAATAATGGCTTCAGCCTATTTGAAGAATAGAACCATTGCTAACACGTACGAAAATAAAACTCCTTTTGAGATAATGTTCACTAAGAAACCGAGTGTAGAACATTTAAAAATTTATGGAAGCAGAGTCTTTGTAAGAACGCCTGATCAATTACGGAGAAGCAAATGGGACGATAAATCGAATTTAGGAATTCTGATGAAATATTGATGAAAAATAGGGTTGTAAATGTTCGGCATATTGATATTATAAATGAAGGAATAAAGCTTATATGTTTGGATGAAGAAAAGGACAAAATGAACAGAGTGGAAAGTAATGAAAATAAGGAATCCGCGAATAGTCGAAATAATGTAGAGAGTATCGAAAATGGTGAATCAAATGATCAGGATAATATGAATAATGAATTTAGTAATGAAATTAGCGAAAAGAAGAATTTAGAGGTAAGACAGTCAAACAGAAAGAAAAGTCCGATACAAATGTTCCTGTTAGTTTTGATGAAGCAAATTAATAGTAAAGATTCAGATAAATGGAAAAGGACAATGAATTCAGAATATGAAAGTTTAATTAAAAATCAAACATGGCAGTTAGTTGATAAACCAAAAGATAAGGATGTTATTGATGTAAAATGGGTGTATAGGAAAAAAGGTGAAAACATTTATAAAGCTAGACTAGTTGTACGAGGATTTCAGCAAAAAGAACATATAGATAATGTTTATTCCCCAGTAGTAAATATGCAAACCTTAAAACTATTACTTTCATACTGTTGTCAAAATGAATTAGAAATTGAGCAAATGGATGTAGAAACAGCATTTTTTAAATGGGAAAGTAAGTTCTGAAGTATATTTGAATCAGCCTGAGGGGTATGAAGTTTGCAAATTAATAAAGTCGTTATATGGTTTAAGAGAAAGTCCAAGATCATGGTATAACTGTCTTAATGAATTTATAATAAAATTAGGCTTTCTAAGAAGTAACTATGATTATTGCTTGTATATAAAACCAATAGGAAATCATATGACATACGAGGGGCGTTCAAACTATTCTCGGTATCGGGGTGAAGCTGTAGTTGTATATATAAATTGACTTATTTATCAAGTAATACTATTATTTTAGTGCATTCATGTAAAATTTCATATAAATGTGATTATTAATTCGCGTTTTATCTCTAGTTAAACAGAATCATAATGGCAACTGAGACGATGATGGTGGAAATTGAGCATCGCGCTGTAATTAAACTTCTCACTAAGCAAGGAAAAAGTCAAAAAACTATTCGTGAAGAGATGGTGGCTGTTTACCAGGGTTCCGCACCTTCATTATCAACTGTGCAAAAGTGGTCAAGTGAGTTCAAGACAGGCAGAGAGAGCATTGAAGACGATCCCCGCTCCGGCGCCCCGGCTACTGCTTGTACGGGAGAAAGCATCAAAGAAGTCGAAAAGCTTGTTCTTGAGGATGCCCGAATAAAGGTGAAAATGATGACAGAGATCACCAAGCTTTCAATTGGTACCATTCACACCATTCCTCATGACCATCTTAACCTTTCAAAGGTCAGTGCAAGGTGGGTGCCACGAATGCTCACAGCGCCTCAGAAAAAAGTGACAATCGCATGCTGTAGAGAGCTTTTGGAGATGTGTAGTGAGAACGCGGACGGTGTTATGGATCGAATTGTTACTGGGGACGAAACATGGGTCCACCACTATGACCCTGAAAGCAAACAAGAGTCCATGCAGTGGCATAAAAAAGGAACAGACCCCCCGAAGAAGTTCAAAGTCACTCCGTCTGCCGGGAAGCTCATGGCCACAGTTTTTTGGGACTCAAAGGGAATCTTTCTCATTGAGTACAAAAAAAAGGTGAAACCATCAACGCCACATCCTACGCTTCCACTTTGCGTAATTTGCGGGAGGAAATTAAAAAGAAAAGACGGGGTAAACTCTCAGCGGGTGTGTTGCTTCTTCGTGACAACGCTCCTGTTCACACGGCGCGAGTTTCCAAGGCTGCTGCGCGAGATTGTGGTTTCGAAGAAATCCAACACCCACCCTATAGTCCAGACCTTGCCCCTAGTGATTATTTCCTGTTTCCGGATTTGAAAAAATGTCTTCGTGGAAAAAGATTTTCGGATGATGAAGAACTCAAGTCGGTATTTTGCAGAGAAAGAGGAAATTTATTTTTTTGAGGGTTTAAAAAAGCTTATCTCAAGATGTAACAAATGCATTGATGTTAGGGGAGATTATATTGAAAAATAAAAACAATTTAAATTGAATTCGCATTTTCCTTCCTATCGATACCGAGAATATATTGAACGCCTTTCGTATATATAAATTTATCTATTCGTGTAAGCAATTTTCTCCCAAAACTACTTAAAACTGAGTGATTTTCCAATTATCCATTACATATTTCAAATTTATTTCATATTGACACGTATCCACTGCATTCATTTTCTCCGCAGAGCAACTAGTTGAGTTTCGCGCCTTCTTTAAATAAAAATATATAGTTGATCATACTGTTTCGTCTTTGCAAGCATATAAGATCGAACTTAAAGA
Source organism: Volucella zonaria (assembly GCA_963966105.1). Taxonomy (NCBI): domain Eukaryota; kingdom Metazoa; phylum Arthropoda; class Insecta; order Diptera; family Syrphidae; genus Volucella; species Volucella zonaria. Next base: position 318,672,836 of record OZ014530.1, on the reverse strand, counting down.
TCTGTGGCTTGAGGTGAAAAAGCATTATGAACTGTGTGTGCGTTCTGATGAGGCTGCTAATAAAAGTCAGGAAGATTTTCTTGACATCGTTAAGGCGAAATATCGTTCGTCTTCGGATACTTATGTATCGTGTCTCGGTGAAATAATCAATTCAATTGAAAAATTAGAAGCAATAAAGGAAAGTCCCGTAAGCCCAATTTTGCCATCTCCAATCGATAATTGTTCCTCGCATTCCATAAAGTTACCCCCGTGTGATACCGAAGTGTTTTTTGGCAACTATCTCGAATGGCCCTCCTTTAGGGACATGTTTACTGCCGTGTACATTAAGCATGCCAAATTAAGTCCGGTCCAAAAACTTTTCCACCTTCGATCAAAAAACTAAAGGTGACGCGTTCCATATTGTGAGCAAATTTTCCCTCGTCGACGAAAACTTTGATGTTGCTTGGCAAGCATTAAAGGATCACTTTGAGAATGAAAGGGTTCTAGTAAATAACCAAATAAAAATTCTTCTCAATTTACCCCATATTCAAATTGAATTTTGTAAATTAATAAAAAAGCTGCAAACTGATATCAGCGATTGTTTAGTTGCTCATGGTATAGACACTGATTCTTGGGACTCTATCGTTACTTTTCTTTGGTCTAGTCGTCTTCCAGAAGCGACGTTATCCCTTTGGGAACAGTCACTGACTCGTCCCACCGAAATCCCCTCATGGAAAGACATGAGTATTTTCCTTTCCAATCGTTTTCGCGTTCTCGAGACTGTTTCTGATATGGCTATTTGCAATAAATCTAAAGAAGTTGGTACCAAAATGCAGCAACGCCAAAATAATCTCCGTTCGAAGAACATTAAAACATATTACGGCAGATCCAATATAAGCAACTGCAGGCTTTGTAGAGGTCAAGTTTTTGAACATGAGAATTTCGTCCGTTCGAAATCATAATTATTGCTCTAATTGCCTGGCAATTACCCACACACACGCGGCTTGTAAAAGTAGCAATACATGTTTCCGATGTAAGAAACGACATCACACATTGTTACATCTAGACACCAACCCTTCTACTTCCTTCAATGAACCCGCAACTTCAAGCCCTACGCCAGCTTCTCATGCTGCCTCACCTCTAAATATACAGTCCATTCCAAATACGAAACACCAATCCCATTTTTCATCTAAACATCGGAAAATGATTTTAGCTACCGCAATGGTGAAAATATCCCATCATGGGACCCAGTTCAATGCGCGGGCTCTAATTGATCCCGGTTCAGAGGTATTGTTCATCTCTGAAGAGATCCAGAACATCTTAAATCTAGCCACTCAGCCTATTCACGCACAAATTTCGGGTATGAGTACAACTATCACCGCCTCATCATCAAAACTATGCTCGTTTACTCTTTGTTCAAGTCGTAGGAATGATTTCACTCTCAATGCCCAAGTGTTGGTCCTTGAGCGATTAACAGGTCATCTCCCTTCACAATCGCTAAACATTGGTGATCTCAAAAATGAAATTGATTTTCCTTTAGCTGATCCTTTGATCAAAGGTCCAAAATAGATATGCTCATCGGAGCTGACCTGTATCCATCCATCCATTCAATAAAATATTGAACACTCTTATGGCGCAGAATACAGTTTTCGGCTGGCTAGGTTAGGTCCCGTTGACTGTTCAACAGCGCATAACTTTTCTTACTCTACGTTTGTATCTTATTTCAATGAGATTTCTCTCGATAAGCAAATTGAGAAATTTTGGAAGCTAGAGGATTTGCCACGGAATCCCTCACTTTCACTGGCGGATCAATTCTGTGAGAGTTTGTACGCAAAAACCGCTCGGCGAGATTCTACAGGTCGTTATATTGTGTCCCTGCCATTCCAAGAAAGCTTTCCCAATGAAATCGAAATATGAACCTCAAGAGACATTGCATTAAAGCAATTCCTTAGGACTGAAAGGCGCTTATTATCCAATTCAATTCAAAGATCAATACTATTCAGTGATCCGAGAATATCTCACCCTTGATCATACGGAACCCATAAGTTCATCTGAGGTATCAAAATCGAATAAAATTTATTCTTATTACTTACCCTATCATGCGGTTATCAAGCCTCAAAGTACCACAACAAAGATAAGAGCTGTCTGCTTCAAACCCCTCTTCCAATGGAAGAAGTCTTAATGACATTCTTTATCCTGGTCCCATATTACAGTCCGACATAACCCTACTATTTTTAAATTGGCGATGCTTCAAATATGTTTTTAATAGCGACATCGAAAAGATGTATAGACAAATCCTTGTCAACCCTAAACGTACATCTTTTCAGAGAATTTTGTTTCGTGAAACGCCACAAGATACCATGGGCGATTTTCAACTCAAAACTATTACATTTGGAGTGAATTGCGCTCCGTACTTAGCAATTCGAACCCTACGCCAACTGGCGGACGATGTTCAGAATTCGCACCCTCTCGCTTCGACCATTCTGTGGCGAGATTTTTATGTAGATGACGTACTGTCAGGTGCTCATGATATTCAAATAGCACAATCTGCTCAGCATCAACTAGTATCTGCTCTTTCTTCAGCTGGGTTCAGTCTCCGAAAGTGGACCTCTAATTCACCTGAGTTGCTAAGCCACATCCCAAAAAAGCATCTTTTTAATGAAGACTTTCTGCTAATCGATCAAAAAAGTTCAGCAAAAACTTTAGGCATCTGTTGGAAGGGCATTTCAGACAATTTTTCTTTCTCAGTCTCTTCAGACACTTTGCATTGCTCTACAACCAAACGATCGGTCCTCTCTGTTATTGCTAAATTATATGATCCCGCAGGATGGCTTGCTCCGATCGTGATTTCAGCAAAAATAATCATGCAACAGATTTGGAAAGATCGGACAGAATGGGATCAAAATCTCAAACCCTTAACACTACAAATGTGGCAATCATTTATAACAAACTTTCCTGCTATAAAGACAATCTGCATCCCAAGGTGGATTGAATATGCCCTCTGGGCTCCAACCCAAATACATGGTTTTTGGCGACTCCTCGGAAAAGGCATATTCTGCTACTTTATATTAAGAGTCCAACATAGCACATCTTCCTTTTCTTGACATTTGCTATGGGCAAAAAGCAAAGTTGCTCCGGTCCACTCAATTTCATTGCCACGCCTAGAATTGCTCGGAGCAGCATTACTCTCGAACATGGTGCGAGTGGGACTCGAAAAATTGCACTTCATTGAAGACCATGAGATATTTGTGTGGACGGATTCCACGATTGTTTTGTCATGGCTGAGTAAACCACCATGTACTTGGAAAACGTTTGTGGCCAACAGAACTTCCGAAATTCAAACTAATATGAAGAACGCTTCTTGGCGCCACATTTCTTCTTCGGACAACCCTGCGGATCTGGCTACTCGTGGTCTAACACCCGACGATTTACGCGAAAGCAAGCTGTGGTGGCATGGTCCAAGTTGGCTGCGAGATCATCCAAGTAACTGGCCAATTTCAATCCCATCCCCCCCAGAAGAGTCATTACTAGAACCAAAAACTCTTAAAACATTTGCTATAACCACAGATGATGACTTCGAACTCATCCTTCGTAGATTTTCCACATGGCATAGAGCAGTTCGTGTCCTTAGCTATATGTTTCGATTTTTTAAAGCAACTCGATTTCGTCAAAGGAAATATTCATCCCATTCGCTCTCTCCGGAAGAGATAATATATACCAAAAATAAAATGATCATGCTCTCTCAACAAATATTCTTTTCCTTAGAATATAATGCTTTACTTAAAAGTAAACCCATCCAACCCAATAGCTGTTTATTGACATTTAACCCTTTTTTGGATTCTCAACAAAACCTTCGTGTTAATGGGAGATTAACTTCTTCTACGTTAACGTACTCGTATAATGATAAGCATCCTATTTTACTTCCATATAATGCTTACTTCTCGAAACTAATCATTGCATTTGTGCACCAACTTTCTCTGCATGGAGAGATACAGCTAATGGTTCGTATACTACGATCTGAATTTTGGATACCGAAACTGAAAAATTTGGTGAAGAATTGTATCCATGATTGTAAAGTATGTATTTTACATAAAAAGAAAATGTGTACTCAACTAATGGGTGCACTACCCTTGGAAAGAACAATATTTACGCTGCCCTTTACAAATGTGGGCATTGACTTTGCAGGACCTTTTCTTATTAAGAATTACTGCGGAAGGACTTGTCGATTGGAGAAAGGCTACGTGTGTCTGTTTGTGTGCTTTCAACGAAAGCAATTTAGAAGCCGGGAGTGATCTGTCAACTCATGCTTTCCTTGCATCTTTTGCTCGTTTTGTTGCCCGTAGAGGTATGCCTGATCAGATATTTTCCGACAATGGAACCAATTTCGTCGGTGCATCCAAATCAATTCTACTAGATTTTCAAAAGGCACTCAAAGCTTACCCAAATACCAACTTTTCTCAAATAAAATGGACATTCATACCTCTTGGTGCTCTGCATATTGGTGGGTTATGGGAGGCAGGAGTCAAAAGTTTTAAGGCACATATTCGCAAGACAGTAGGTAGTACTAAACTTACGTTTGAGGAATTTTCAACGTTTCTTGCACGTGTAGAATCTTGCCTTAATTCCCGACCGATTTCTCCAATGTCGGAAAACCCCTCTGACATTGTCTCTCTCAGTCCTGGACATTTCCTGAGACTTGGTCCCTTACTCAGCGCTCCCGAGCCATCCCTGGCAGATAGTTCCTTAAATATTATTAACCGATGGCAAAAACTTAAGATTCTTCTACATCAGTTCAGCCGCAGATGGAAAGATGAATATTTAAAGGAACTCCATAAACGGAATAAATGGAAGCATCCACAAAAGGATGTCGAAGTGGACGATCTAGTTGTCATTCGAGACGAACAGCTTCCACCTAACGAATGGCGATTAGGTAGAGTGGCCAAGCCGCATTTCGGCCCTGACCAACGAGTCAGAGTCAAAAGGGACTCATCACTCGTCCTGTAATCAAGCTTTGTGTCCTTCCGATAAATGCAATTTAATCCTCGTCATTACACCCTCATTTTAATAGCAGGTTAATATTCACTTGTATTTTTTGTTTAACCTTTTGAAATTACTTATTTTTAATCGAATTCTCAATGAATTATCTATGACTTATATATCCGCTTATCGCACTTATACTGAAGAATAATGTACGCAATTTACTAGCTCTTAAGAATTATGTACTCATTTGTAAACAATCGAATAATTTTGAATTCATTCTTATTCATCACACAATCGTTATATATTTCTATACTATTATGATTTATAAGGAGTGAGTGGAGCCCCTCCATAACCAAAGGCTCCCACCTAATTTTAAGTTAGGTTAAGTTTCTATTGTACTGTTTAGCAGCGTATACTGCAAGGCGGCCGGTAATGTTCAGGTGAAATACCAAAACGTATGCTGAAATCCTACTTTAATATTAACATGGAATAATAGATGGTACTCTGCTAACGTATCATGTAAACTCCCCAAAATATCCCCAAAAAATTTCCTATTTCCGGTTTTTAACTTAAGCTCAGTGGCTTAATTAAGCACTCGGTCTTTTTCCTTTTTTTCTGTTCCTGACTCGCATAGAGGTAAGACGTGCTCTGTAATAAAAATATTGTTCACCGCTAAACTCTTGTTTTTTTCCTTACTCATATTTTTTTTCTTCGTTTGATTTTCCTCCCATACATTCAATTCTCCAATTGCGCCCGGCAATTGGCGTCCACCGAATTACGACGAAGAAACCAGCGTATTTCCTCCGAAACCAACAACGATCAAGCTAATCTGCAACCCCTAACCAATATATAAGTGCTGGCACTAGACCAGATATAGCATATAGTATAAATTATTTAAGTCGATTTCAGAGTTGTTATGATGAAACTCATTACAAATATGCATTTAGAATTGTGAAGTATCTGTATAGGACGAAAGATTTAAAATTAACATATGCAAAGAATAATCACGGGGAGATCTTAGATTGTGCGGTAGATTCTGATTGGGCAGGTGATAATGTGGACAGAAAATCAACCACTGGATATGTAATTAGAATGTATAACAATGTAATTTTTTGGAAAACTCATAAACAAAATACAGTAACAAAGTCGTCCACATTTGCAGAATATGTAGCTCTATCAGAAGCAGTAACAGATGTTATTTTTCTAAAAAATATGTTAAACGAAACTTTCAATATAAAAATAAAGGTACAAATAAAATTGTACGAAGATAATTCAGGAGCCTTAATAATTGCTAAATATGGAAATTATACAAAAAATCCAAAACATATAGAAGTACAATATCATTATATAAATGAGAACCATGAAAAAGGGAATATAAACTTAATAAAAGTAAATTCAGAAGACAATATCACAGATATACTTACAAAAAGTTTAGGTAAAAACAAGTTTATGAAAATAAGAAATTTATTAAAATTAATTTAGAATAGTCAGAGAGTTAATGTAAGAGCAACAAACTGTTAATTTAAGAAGGTGTTTTGAAATATGTAAAATAATAGTTTGTACCTATATTTAAAGTAAAACACGTGTATGTAATGCCATTTGTGCGTAAGGTGTGAACCTATATTGCTAGGATGACCAGAGTTACACTCAACTATTAATAGACAGTTTTTGCTCAGCGTCTCTTTTGTAAAGACCATATAAAATGTATCAAGCCAATGTTACACATACACACTTTTCATTAATCGTCACATTATTAAAATAAGTTAATGCACTCAAAACTTAATTACATCTTGCCAACTTTATTTAATATATATACAAATTCTAATAGATATGCTACATGTCGTTTATGTTTCTATATTCATCCGCTATATTAAAGTTAGATATAACTTCCACCCTTAACGTTCCTCGACTAAGTTTTCCCTCTCCTTCTTTTTCTACATATAAGCCTGGCTCTGGGTGGTTTTAGAATTAGTTTTAGTCACGCAATGCATTATCATAGTAGTTAAAATTAACGGCAAACAAATCTTTGAATAAATTGTGTTTTTTTCTTTTGGTCTGTGATCTACAATTCTGAGGTGTGTTACTCCTCTTCGAGGTCATGTCACCCCTTTGATTGTTTCGTTAGTTTTCGTATCGCTTTCAACAGGAAGTGGCCAAAGTTTTACAACAGGTCTTTTGCAGGTAACATTTCCTTTCGTGTGATACCATCGTCACCTGCGTGCACTTGTATTATTCTTGCTAAAGACCATCTAGTTGGAGCGCAATTCTTGTCTTTAACCAGTACAAGATCTCCTACGTTAAAGGAATGAGTACTACTATGCCATTTCGTTCGCTGCTGCAATCTAGATAAATATTCGGTCTGCCATTTCTTCCAGAAATGCTGCGTCATTTTCTGAATAAGGTTCCATCTTGTTAATCTATGTGTTTCTATTTGAAGTTTATTTGGTTCTGGTGGAATAACCAAAGCTTGGTCAACCAGAAAATGTGCAGGTGTTAATATTTCTATATCTGGGTCATCTGTTACTGCACAAAGTGGTCGTGAATTTAAACATGCCTTTATTTACGTCAGCAGAATGCTCATTTCTTCAAATGTAAGTGTAGTTTCTCCTACTATTCGTTTTAAGTGATATTTAATCGACTCAACACCAGCTTCCCACAGTCCTCCAAAGTGAGGAGCTGCCGCTGGAATGAAATGCCAACAAACTCCCTCAAAGGGAGAACATAGAGCTGCAGTTGAAATTTCGTTTACTGCTTTTCGTAAGTCAGTGTATAAAATTCTTTTCGCACCCACTAATGTGGTTGTCACTGCTGCTAAATGCTTCTTTCGTCAAATCAGATACCAATTCTATATGAATTGCTTTTGTACAAAACCAGACAAAGATTGCAATATATCCCTTGAGCGATTTGTAACCTCTGCCTTCTGTTGTTCTTATCTGTATTGGACCCGCATAATCAATTCCTGTGTGTGTAAACGGCTTATTAGGTCGTACTCGCAAAGTGAAATCCTTACCATATGTTGCTTGTGCATACGCATTTGAATCCTTCAAAATGGTATTTTCAATTTGTGGTGAGAAGAAAAGCAAAAAAGCATCTTTGATGCCATCAACACGAGCTTTATCATATCTTGTTGTTCCAGGATGAAGAGAATTTATATTTTCATTCCGCAATCTACCACTTTAATGCTGAAATGACTGTAGTTGCCAAACAATACCATCTTTCGAAACAAGCAGTGGATCCACATTTTCAACTTCAGCAATTGATTCGTTGCTTCCATTTGAGCCACTCGCTTGCTCATCGTCAGAATCGCTATCGTCTGAATATAAGTTATCGTCATCATCAATATTCTCTTCTGGCACAAATTCGTCATCACTGTCTCCAGAAACATCACTGACATCGCCTTCATTCAAAAATGCTTCCGTTTCTTCCTCTGTCAGATATCTTGCTTTTGACTTTGTTATCTTTTATTATTTTTATAAATTTCACTAAATATTCCAACGATATTCACTTGCTAAAACACTTAACGCAAATGACTTTTTATATGTGACTTCTTCAGTCGTTCGTAGATCTCCTTAGAGAGTAGACGTATTCCGGCTTTTTCTAAAATAAAAAAAATAGTGATTCAGTTCTTCTCATAAAGAAAGCGGTTTCAGAATTGAATCGGTAGCCAAGCGGTTAGCGGCGTCGGTCATTAAACCATAGGGCACACGGGTTCGATCCCGGGCCGATCCTTAAGTTTGTTGTTTTTTTCTTTGTTTTGTTCTTCAAATTGTGTAATCATAAAAACACAACCAACATCGGAAGATGAGGATGAACTAGTAGAAGAACTTAATAGCAGCATATGAAAGCTAACAGAAAAAGTGCTTGCTATTAAGCAAAAACAAACTGCACGCAGGCAGAGGGAGCAACTGGAAGTAGAGAGCTCCCATCAACAAAAGCGACAACAACTACAGCAACAACAAAACCACCAGCAGCAGAAACAACAACTGCAGCAAACAAAGCAGCAGCAGCAGAAACAACAGCAGCAGCAGAAACAGCAACAGCTGCAAAAACAGCAGCAGCAGCAACAACAACAACTGCAGCAAACAAAGCAGCAGCAGCAACAACAACAGCAGCAGCAGCAGCAACAACAACAGCAGCAACAACAGCAGAAGAAGAAGGAGAAGGTGCCTCCTACAAGGGGCGTTCAACATATTCTCGGTATTGATATGAAGGAAAATGCGAATTCAATTTAAATTGCTTTTATTTTTCAATATAATCTCCCCTAACATCAATGCATTTGTTACATCTTGAGATAAGCTTTTTTAAACCCTCAAAAAAATAAATTTCCTCTTTCTCTGCAAAATACCGACTTGAGTTCTTCATCATCCGAAAATCTTTTTCCACGAAGACATTTTTTCAAATCCGGAAACAGGAAATAATCACTAGGGGCAAGGTCTGGACTATAGGGTGGGTGTTGGATTTCTTCGAAACCACAATCTCGCGCAGCAGCCTTGGAAACACGCGCCGTGTGAACAGGAGCGTTGTCATGAAGAAGCAACACACCCGCTGCGAGTTTACCCCGTCTTTTCTTTTTAATTTCCTCCCGCAAATTATGCAAAGTGGAAGCGTAGGATGTGGCGTTGATGGTTTCACCTTTTTTTTTGTACTCAATGAGCAAGATTCCCTTTGAGTCCCAAAAAACTGTGGCCATGAGCTTTCGGGCAGACGGAGTGACTTTGAACTTCTTCGGGGGGTCTGTTCCTTTTTTATGCCACTGCATGGACTTTTGTTTGCTTTCAGGGTCATAGTGGTGGACCCATGTTTCGTCCCCAGTAACAATTCGATCCATGACACCGTCCGCGTTCTCACTACATCTCCAAAAGCTCTCTACAGCATGCGATTCTCACTTTTTTCTGAGGCGCTGTGAGCATTCGTGGCACCCACCTTGCACTGACCTTTGAAAGGTTAAGATGGTCATGAGGAATGGTGTGAATGGTACCAATTGAAAGCTTGGTGATCTCTGTCATCATTTTCACCTTTATTCGGGCATCCTCAAGAACAAGCTTTTCGACTTCTTTGATGCTTTCTCCCGTACAAGCAGTAGCCGGGGCGCCGGAGCGGGGATCGTCTTCAATGCTCTCTCTGCCTGTCTTGAACTCACTTGACCACTTTTGCACAGTTGATAATGAAGGTGCGGAATCCTGGTAAACAGCCACCATCTCTTCATGAATAGTTTTTTGACTTTTTCCTTGCTTAGTGAGAAATTTAATTACAGCGCGATGCTCAATTTTCACCATCATCGTCTCAGTTGCCATTATGATTCTGTTTAACTAGAGATAAAACGCGAATTAATAATCACATTTATATGAAATTTTACATGAATGCACTAAAATAATAGTATTACTTGATAAATAAGTTAATTTATATATGCAACCACAGCTTCACCCCGATACCGAGAATATCTTGAACGCCCCTCGTATTAACACCTATAAACTAGAGGTAAATGCTACCAAGGACCTTTGTAAGTTGGTCAGTGGTAATAATTTTAACATAAAGAGATTGGGGAACGATCGCCATGCCATCCACTGTAATTCAGTGGAGGGCTACGCGAAAGTGAAAGAGCTCCTAAAGGAAACGACGACGGAGCAATACTCATTCACGCCGAAATGTGAAAAGCGGCAATCGATGCTGCTGAAGGGGTTGGAACCGTCTTCTGACTCTGAGATCCTGGCACTGCTCAAAGAGAAGGAGTGCGAAGGACTCAAGTTTGAGGGGGTAAAGCCATTTATCACAGCTAGAGCCAGGCGGGAGAAACGGAGTCTGCCGTCCCGAAAGCCTGGATAGTCTAAGGAGTATCAATGTCTTAGACTACCAGGTGGTTCACTGGGAAAAATTAAAAAGGAGCGAAGGCGTTATACAATGTGTTCGCTGCCAGAGGTTTGGACACGCCGCGTCGAACTGCCAAATGCAGCCTCGATGCGTGAAGTGCGCAAAGAACCACAGTTCCGAGGAGTGTGCTCTGGGTAGGGACGGAGCATCCGATAGGACGCAACTCTCGTGCGTGTTATGTGGGAACGTGGGACACACCGCAAACTATCGGGGTTGTCCTAAGTTCGCTGACATTAAAAAAGCAAAACTGGCTCGGCAGCAGAAGGTGGAGGTCAAACGTTCAAGGGCAGATGGCTCAGCTGCAAAAGAAGGTACAAGAACAGGCCAAGCGGGTGGACCAGATCTATGCGCTGCTGCCGGGCATAACGCAACACATGTCGTAATGGGTACGCACATGGTGGAGCAAACTTTGAAGGTCCTTGCGGTGAATGTTAATTCACTGATTAGGATCGAACGAAGACCCGCGATGTTTAAATTGCTACAAGACGAAACTCCTGATGTGCTTTTCGCTAGCGAAACCTGATATGTATTTGGTCTAAGGAAATTAATAAGACAAACACAACCTTTTGTGGATATGATTTATTACAGAATGCTCGAGTATTGTACAAGTAAATACATTCTAAGTATGAACTAGTGATAACAGTGCATAGTTTTTGCAAATTACATATAGTGTACATGAGATGTAACAACGTAATAAATGATACACTAAAATATATATAATAAGCAAATACATAATAAGCTATCCGATAAGCACAAACTGGAGTACAATAATTATATTGTTAGAAGAAGAAACCGGCCCGGATCCAATTGTGGAGGCGGTGTGGCGATCTTCATTAAACAAGGTATAAAATTTCACAGAGTGTACAAGGGAGTGTTGCGTAGGTTCCGGGTGTTGGAGGCAGTCGTCATTTATATCCCGCTCCGCAGTGGAAAGCGGCTGTACTTGGCCTCTGTTTATGCACCTGAGGCGCCACAATCCACTTTATTCATTACAGAGCTCGACACGCTTTTTCGACTTCTGAGGCTGGAATCGGGGGAGAATTATTTTATAATCAGCGGGGATTTCAACGCTAAACACAGAGATTGGGGAAATAATTTGCCAAATACTAGAGGGAACCTACTACTTGATTGGTGGGGTCAGCACGATGTCATGTACAGACTCGGTCTTAAAGCGACGGATAAGCCGTCGTTTCCCAGAGGCTGGTCTTATTTAGATCTACTGCCGTACGACGAACGTATACGACTGACAGGCACGAATTTACAAACGCTAAACTGTCTGCGCACATTCGTGTATGACAGTGACCATTGCGGTTTTAGAACCGAAATTACAGTTCCCAACGAAATTGTGGAATTGGAGGAGTTTGTCCAAAGATATTCTTACAACTACAGTAAGACTCGATGGACACGCTTCTCCGCAACATTGACAAGAGCACTCGCCTCGAACACGCTCCACCGTCCACCGTCCACCGTCCAATAGGAATTTGTCAAACGAGGAGATCGACAAGTATCTAAAACAAATAGACGAGACAATTAAACAAACTATGGACGCTACAATATCGCGATATCGACGTACGACTAACGAAGACCTGTTCCGCAATCCTACTATTGACGCACTGCACCGACAGAAAAGTAGACTTCTGACAAGACTCAAAAACTTGTACAGACAGTTAACTGACAGACAAGACCCGGAGATTAGGACACTGAAGTCGTCTATTAAAAATATTCAAACGTTAATAAAAGAGAATTACAGAATTTCTGTAAGTTCGTATTGGAACAACAGGGTTTGGGCTGTAAACACCAGCAACCCGAATATGTTCCCGCGAATAAATAAAATATTTCGGAGAAAAAATCAAAACGACCTTCAGTGTCTTAAAATAGCCCGGACAACAGACAACGAACGGTTACTGACAATAGCAGGTATTGATCTAAATGAGGCCACTGATGATGACGACTTCTTTGTGATCGAGGATCCACAGGAGAAGGTTGAGGCCATGGGGGCGACTTTCCAGGAAGTATACAAGGCCACTGATACCATTGGCCCTAATTATGACCTGGACAATCGCGTCTTGTTGCACGACTTCTACATTCGAAATGAAGTAGAGAACCGGCAATCTGAGGGCTCTAGTTTCACTCGTTTCAGCGACGAAAATATGGCAAATAATGGCATTACCAGAAAGGGTGACCTACCCCCGCTCATTTCGAAGGAAGAGCTCCATGAAATCTTCGACACAATCAGGGCTAAGAAATCCGTGGGGACCGATGGTATTCTGAACATCGTGCTTCGACATCTTCCTCTAGAAGCGGTGGACATTTACACCACTCTGTTTAATAATGGAATGAATGATTCATATTATCCAGCGCATTGGAAAACGGCGGTGGTTCAACCTATCCCCCAAAAGGGAAAGGATATATCCAATCCGCCGAATCTCCGGTCGATAAGTCTCCTTCCGAATATCAGTAAGGTGTTTGAAAAGGTAATCAATAGAGCTCTGTCTAGGTGGGTTGAGGACAAACATATAGTTCCGGATAATCGATTCGGTTTTAAGGCGGGGCATGATATCTCACATGCCGCGTCTAAACTGGTGTCCGATATCCAATGGAATAAAGGCAAAAACCAATGTACTGGTGCCTGCCTTGTTGACTTGGAGAAGGCCTTCGACACCGTATGGTTAGAGGGTCTTTTCTATAAGCTGACTAGGCCGGGGATCAGTAAACCACTCTTGTACATTCTTTATAATATGCTAACCAACAGACAGTTCATCATGAAAAATAGTGATGTTACTTCTGTTGGAATATTTCAAATTAAAAATGGTCTTCAGCAAGGCGCGGTCAATTCGCCGATCCTATTCAACATTTATACAAGCGACTTGATAGGTTCACTTCCCCATACTATTGCGTACGCAGACGATTTGATAGCGTACAGAACAGGTCCAAGAATCGAGGTCATTAATACTCTCTTGCAGCGTGACTTCGATAAGATAAGACGATTTTGCGATGACTGGAAGTTGAAAATCAACTTTCAGAAGTCGGAAACCATTCTCTTTAGGACGCCGTTGTCTAGAGCCTCTAGGGATACTAGAAAAAATTGGCGAATGTTCTCGATCATTGGACAACACGGACAGCCTCTTGCCTGTCGAAATGTAGTCAGATACCTTGGGATCTGGCTAGATCAGTTTCTGTATTTTGATAAAAATGTAGATGCTGCTCTGGCCAGAGCTAAAGGCGCTTTTGCTCTTACAAAGAGACTGTTTTATAGCAGCCAACTCGATTCGAGGGTAAAGGTAATCTGCTACATGGCCCTTATGAGACCCATGCTGGTATTCGAGTGCCCCGTGTATTTCAATGTACGAGCAAGCTTAATGGAAAAGATTCCCTTGTACAGAACACCAGAGTCGGAGTACAAAAAATTTTATCGCAATGACCTCGTCGAATAACCTGATATCTGGGGCTTACTACCCCAATTACCTTTACCACTAGAGTGTGCGCTCTGATGGCTTCGTTCCGCCGGAAGCATTCCTCTACCTAGATCAGATAGGGTTGATCCAGGATAGATCAGCGGTACCGTTAATCTACAATGTCGCTCGGACAGCTGGGGACAGGCGACTCAACTACAACAGAGACGTCGCACACGGCAGAGTGGATCGTCTCAAGTTCAGTAGGGCGGTGGGGAATCGCGATAAGAAGGATGTCGCTCGGCAGCAATAGCATTTCTGGTGGTTGAATGATCAAGAAGATGTTTCGTCGTTGTCGTTTCCGTCAATTACTGACTAGCCTCACTAATGGGGCAGAGCTAACCAATCTATTTGCTCTGTGAATAGCGATGGCCAGCTTGCATAGGTTTAGGTTAGCATTTAAGAAATATATGCATGTATTAGTATATACCTTTGTATATACTAATATATGTATATAATTGTGTACAATGTCTATGTGTGTGTATTGCATATGTAGGTTAGATAGACTATGGTTTATTTTAAGTTAAATATTAAGTTTTTTATAAAAAATTAAGTCCATAAGCTAAGTTTTTGTTAACAATTTATTTCTTAGCCTTAAGTATACAAAATATATTTTTCTATAAAATGTATGTAAATAAAGTCGAAAGACATAGATATAAGAATTTAGAGTATCTTAGAGTGCCTGTGAGGGGCCAGTAAGTTAATGTAAGATTGTTAAGTACTTTTAAGCTAGCATTTAAGCATTTTTTGTTAGTATGTAAGGATTAATGATTTAGAAAATAAAATGCATTTAAAACTGAAATCTGTACTAAGTGACTTCTTCACTGAAAAATTTGCATTTGTCAGGATGTTTCTCTGAACATCCTAGTATGACCAAATCGTCCATGTATAGGAATGCTTGGGACAGTGCGAAACCTACGAATGCTAATGTCATCAATCTCTGAAGTGAATTTGGAGCTATTTTTAGACCGTACGGTAACCTCTTGAAACGGTATGTGCCTCCGTCCGCTGTGAATGATGTTATGTCTCGAGATTGTTGTTCTAATTCTATTTGATGAAATCCTGATGTCAAATCTAGGCATGAAAAATATTTAGCTCTACCTAGCTGGTCGAGAATGTCGTCGGGGGGGAATTTGTCTGCAATTAGTTTTTTGTTGATCTTTTTTGGATTGTGCCTGGGAGTGGCTTTTTGGGTACCAATAGTATTGGACTATTGTACTCTGAAACCGATGGTTCAATTATATCATCTTGAATTAACTTAGTAATCTGTTTTCCTATTTCTTCTTTGTGTGCTTGTGGTAACCTATAATTTTTAATATAAACTGGATCATCATCTTTCATACGTAGTTTCTGTTTTTAAAAATTGTTGGTGGTAATAGGCTATGTTATATCTAGTTAAAATTAAAAAAAACAACATTCAACTTTCTTTATTTATTTATTTATTACTTTCACGTTTGTGGCTCTGCTAGGACTGACGTTTACATAAAACAGAACACAAGAGCCACCTAGAAGATGATATCATTAATGAAGTAAATTTAATTCAGTCAATAAATAATAAATTTTTAAGTTTTAAGTCAATTAAAAAAAAAACAAAAATAAATTTCAAAAAGAGTACATTACTATTTATCACTACATAATTCATTTTATAATTTTTTATTTATTTTGTTATAATACACATACATTTTACATATTACGTAATAACATTGTATCCTACAATATGTACATAGTAAGTGCTTAATTGACATTTATTAATATAATTCAAACTCTTGAACCAGTGTATTTTTGAACAGGCTTTACTTCTCTACCTGATCTACTCGTATGTTAGTTACATAGTAACTAGATGGAGAGCTTTTTCTATCACCATTATTACTTTGCGTTGGCAAGTTTAGTTGTGGTGTTGTCGTTTGAATTGTGTTTTATTTGTGTTGAGTCCGATCTCAGACAATTTGTGTGCTGCTTCAATTTTCACACTGTTGAAATTATCGCTTTCAACATATTGCACTCGCACCTTAAGCCATTATCATGTTTCAATTCCTTTTGGGCTTTTAAGCTTGTCATTTCTTTTTATATTTGTTTAGCCTTCTTCTTCCTTGAACTCTTGGAAAGATAAGTCACATTTTTGTAATCTTAGAAGTCCTCTAAAATCTTTAATCGTTTATAATAAATTACAACTTAGATTATTTAATTAGTTTGTTGCCTTTTTATTCAAAAGTGTGAGCACCATTTTTTCAACAAAATTTATTTTACGTACGGCTCCTTGATCTTCAAACATTGATCTTAGATTTTCCCAGATATCCTTGGCATTTTTAGCTGTTTTGATGTGTACACAAATCGTTTTGTCAACACTCAAAACTAAAGCTGCTTTCGCTCTTGTTTTTTTCTTTATATCTGTCTCTTCTCTAGTCAACGGCTTTGAGAGATCCTCCAACTCCAAATAACTTTCAATTGAAAATTTCCAACTTGAAAAGTTTTCGCGACCTTTTAGTTTCTCAATTGATGCTGATAGGAGCGATATCCGAATTCATGATGTACCGAAACTGTTGACAAATCTACTCTCGGTGAGTGAATTGACAAAGAAGGGAAAAATTGTCACTTTCTCCTCCACAGATTGTGCGATAACTGATTCAGAAGGGGTCGTTTTGGCTACAGTGTCTCTGATAGATGGCTTGTACCGATTAGATGGTACGTATGGCACGGCCCTTGCAGAAATTAGATCGAATGAGTGGCTTGAATTATGGCATAGACGATTGGCTCAATTAAATCACAGCGATTAGATGAAGAAGAATGGAGCCGTAACTGGAATTTCGTTTGTCGATGCTAAAAACATCAATGCATGTGTTGCATGTTGTAAGGGCAAACAATCTAGGAAGCCGTTCGGAAATAGCGGTTCGAGAGCAACGCAGTTGTTAGAAGTGATTCACGCTTATTTGGCTGGAAAAATGGAAACGACGTTCATTGGCGGCAGTAAGTACTGTTGTTGATGATTTTAGCCGTCGTACATTTGTATACATGCTTAAACACAAGAACGAAGTGTTTGATAAATTTTGTGCGTTTAAGAGATTCGAATTAAAATATTTCGAAGCGATAATGGGACGGAGTTTTGTTCGAATAAATTCAGTGATTATTTTGAGCGACATGGAATTCAGCATCAAACGTCAACACCATACTCCCTCAACAAAACGGTTTGGCTGAACGAACAATTCGCACATTGGTTGAAAAAGCCAGATGCATGTTACAAGATGCCGATTTGCCAAAGAAGTATTGGGCCGAAGCGATGAATACTGCTGCTTACATCAAAAATCACACAACCTCTCACGTATTGGAGAATAAAACACCGATTGAAATTTGAAGTGGGAAAAAGCCTGATGTAAGTCATTTCAAAGTTTTTGGATCGGTTGCGATGGCGATGGTTCCAAAGGAGAAAAGGCAAAAATTTGACGCTAAATCGAGAGAGCTAATGTTCGTTGGCTATTGTTTAAGATCAAAAAGGGTACAGGCTCATGGATCGGAGGAACAACGAAATAATTGTCAGTCGAGATGTGACGGTAATTGAGAAAGATTCTATGGCAGTCGATACGAACCATTCTGCTAGTGAATCGGATGGTGATGAAGCGACCGACGATGAAATCTTGGATAAGGCAATCATCAAGCAAAATCCGCCAAATAGTACTGCCAGGAATGGCGTTCAGCATGGCCTGAACAATGCTGATGAAGAAAATGATAATCAGGCGGGCGTACGACATGGCCCAAACAATGTCGTTGTTGATGGTAATACTACTGTACATGATATCTCCGATGACTTTGAAAGTACTGTTGACGATGATAGCCTTTACACACCTGGCGATCATGAAATCAGTGAAGTTGAACAAGGTCGTCGATCAGCAAGAGAAACAAGACAACCGAAGCGTTTCCAAGCGGGTGCATTTGCTTTTGCCATATATGAGGAAACACCAATCAACAACGAACCAGTGGCGGTGAAGCAAGCAATGGAAGCTTGTGATCATGGAAAATGGAGAACAGCAATGGATGAGGAATTTCAATCGTTGTTAACCGATCAAACGTGGCAGCTTGTTAAATTGCCAGACGGGCAAAAATGTATCACAAATAAGTGGGTTTTTAAACTTAAAATCGATGTATTGGGCAAGGTTATTCGGCATGAGGCACGCTTGGTGGCCAGAGGTTGCAGTCAACGAGAAGGCATCGACTATTTGCAGACATTTTCACCTGTTGTTCGCTATTCGTCGATTTCTTTGCTCATGGCAATGGCTTTGAAATACTCTTTAAGAATAGAGCAAATGGATGTTGTGACTGCGTTTCTTCATGGCGATGTAAAAAAGACAATTTACATGAAGCAACCCGAAAACTACTACGATAATACTGGTAGGGTGTGCAAATTGTTGAAATCGCTTTATGGGCTGAAACAAGCAAGTCGGAACTGGAATATCAAGTTGAATGAGGTGCTTATAAAAGCAGGATATTTACGCTGTAAAAGTGATGCGTGCATTTATGTGCGACGATTGAAAGACTTAATGGTCATTGTTGCTGTGTATGTCGATGATTTGTTGATTTTATTCAACAACAATGCATGGAAAGACCAGTTAAAATCAACCCTTGCAAGGAATTTCAAAATGAAAGATTTGGGCAACGCATCAAATGTGTTAGGCATGAACATCGACTACGATCATCGAAATGGTGTCATCAAACTGAATCAGTGTGGATACACAGAGGCAATTCTGCATAGGTTTAACATGTTTTTTTCAGACCCATTTAATTTCCAAAAGATCCAAACCAACGGTTGACGAATGAGATGTCACCAACAAATGCTGAAGAATTTCGCAAAATGGAAAACATTCCATATCAAGAAGCAGTGGGAAGTATTTTGCACCTTTAACAGTGCACAAGGCCGGACATTTCATTTGGTATTGCTGTAGTGAGCCAATTCAACCAACAAACAGGACCCGCACATTAGAGAGCAGTAAAACGTATTCTACTTTATTTGAAGGGTACGTTAAATAGTATGTTGGTATATGCAAGGAACAGCAAATATGACAAGTTTTTGTGACTACAAATCATGCAGTGGTTACGTAACATTATGGCAAGGTGGTGCTGTATCATGGAAAAGTTAAAAACAGGCAATCGTAGCACTTAGCACAGCCGAAGCCGAGTACATCGCGTTGTCAGCCGCTTGCCAAGAAACATTATGGTTAAAACAGCTGAAAGAAGAAATACTTGGTAAATCGGTTAAACCGATCGAAATTTTTTGCGGCAAGAAAGGAGCGAACGACTTATGCGACAACGGAAACTTCAGTGCCAAGACGAAACACATCAACATGAGGCATCACTTTATCCGAGACTTAGTTGAAAATAAAACAATCAAAATTTCAAAGGTGAGGACTGAACTGATGGTGGCTGACAGCTTAACAAAAGGTGTTCTAATTGCGAAACACAATTTTTGTACCAAAGAAATGGGAATTATTTTTGAATAATGTTTGTTAATGAATTTACAAATTTTTATTTTTTTTGTTTTGATAGAGTAAGTTTTTCATTTCATTTCATTTAATACTTTTGATAGTTTGGACATTTTTTATAGACAGATTAATTGAATTTATTTTTGAATATTAGAATTCATTGTTTAAGTGGGAATGTTGAAATATCAAAGTGTAATCAATGAATTAAGAAAACAATAATGTAAACAGTATACTTGAGACACATTGAATCTGTCAAACCTAATACTTCAAACTTTCTTCTAATAAAAACATTCAAGCAAGCAAGACATAGATTTGGTGACTGTTTAATTTAATTAATAATCTACTTTCATCCAAAATAAAAATTTCAATTTGTTCTGTTGACTATCCAGCAATTCAAAATCTGGCGATTTGAATTGTGGCTCATGAACTGACCTTCTCAAATGACTTGAATTGCGCCGAATTAAAACTTTAATCTTCAGTTTGCACAATATATGACCTAGGAGTACTATGGGGTTTAACTATCTGGGTTGGCTCCCACATTTTATTTCGTTGTATTACTACGTTTTCTCCTTTAGCAAAATTAATTTCTTTTTCATTTCTTACGTGTCCGTCATGGTAGCTTTTATAGTTTTGTTGATGTTCTTTTAAAATATTTAAAGGGTTCTCAACAATTTTAGGTTTTAAAGAACTTTCTTGATTAGGAATTTTAGATCTTAAAATTCTGCTCATGTAGCATTAGTACCGGCTATTTGTGAGTTTCTATAAGATAATAACGCACTAAAAATGTCTTTTCTATCCTCATATGCCTTTTTTAGTAATTATTTTGCAATATGCACTCCTTTTTCTGCCAATCCGTTCGAGCGAGGATACAGAGGACTTGACGTTGTTGCAGTCATATTGCAAGTATTTGCAAGTTTCTTAAAACTGTAGGAATTAAAAGGCATATTATCACAAATGGAATACCGTGGGTTGAAATAATATCTTTCAAAACAGAGCTAACCGACAGTGCAGTTTTATTAGCAAGTGGTTTTATTTCTAACCAATTCGAAAAATAATCAACAAGCACAAGATAAGGCTTGTTTTGAAATTCTAAAATATCACAACCTACTTTAAGAAATGGAATGTGGAATAAATGGGAGTTTCACATTTGATAAGTTTCTCAATATCTGAAGATATATTTGGCCAATAAATAGTCATACTCGCTATGGCTTTGGTTTTTGTCATACCTAAATGACCATAGTGAAGTGTTTGAAGTAATTGCGCTCGCAAACATTTTGGAACAATAACACGTTTTTGAAAAAAAATAATAATTCATTCTCATAGCAAATTTCGTATCTTAAAGGCCAGTACTTTTTAATTAACTGATCAGTCCTTTTTAAGTCATTTGGCCATCCAGTTTTGCACATTTGTATAAGTGGTTTTAGTTCTCTATCAAGTTCCATCTCTTTTTTGATGGGATCAACTCGGTTGTCTGCAATTTCAATACTATGCACAATTTCATGAAGAGAAGGATCTATGGCATTCTCATCATTCGACTGAATGTAACTTCTGGATCTAGTATCCGCTATAAACATATTTTTTCCTGGCATATATTCAACTGTTAAATCATATTTTGAAAGTTTGAGTTTCATTCTTTGCAGTCTACTAGAATGAACATGTGGAACGGTTTTTTTCATTATAGGCACAAGTGGCTTATGGTCTGTCAAAATTGCTATCGGTCTCCCATATATATAATAATGGAATTTCAAGCACGCGAAAACAATTGCCAACATTTCCTTTTCAATTTGTGCATATGATATTTCTTCATCTGGAGAAGACAATTTCCAATTCCACTCCGAGATGCATCTGTTTGAATTATTGTATAATAGGCAAAGAATCACATTCTGACATTCTTTGATTTTAAGCATATTAAATATTTGTGAAATTCACAAATTCATTATCTTTTTTTAAAAGTTCTCGGAGGGAAGAAGTCAACTCTGATAGGTTAGGTATGAAGTTTCTCAAATAATTTATAAATCCCAAGAATTTTCAGGTGTCTTTAACGCTTTTATTGCTCCTATTCTACCTGCATCAATATAAATCCCATCTTTAGAAAAAATATATCCTAAATATTTAAGTTTGTATTGCAGTTTGCTTTCATTAAATTTTATATTAACCTCCTTAGCTCTCTTTATTACTCGGTCTAAATTATTGTCATGTTCTTGTTTATTCTTTCCTCCAAGAAGAATATCATCAATATAAATGAACATTCCTGGAAAGTCTCCCAAATACTTTGTGTTTAATTTTTGAAATAACTTCGGTGCGAAACTAACTCCAAAATTAATACGCAAAAATTTATATAACCCATATAATGTACTAACCCATATAACACAATAATCACTACTGGCTTTATCCAAAGGCACTTGCCAAAACCCATTGCTTAAGACAGCACATTCTGTTCAAACCAACGAAATGCGCTACATAAAGCTTTAATAGCACAACCCAAAATTCACCACAGCAGCAGAGCAACTTCATCTTCAGCAGGCAAATCGAGATCAGAATTCACAGAACCACCCACGAAGGAAGACATAATTACACAAAAACATTCATACTAGTTCCAATTTTCATTTACATTAAAATTATAACGTGGTATCACACTGAGTCTTTCATTTCGATTACATGCTAACTTGTATAGAAGAAGGTTAGACATTTTTCATGATGACCCCGACGTGATTCTTCACGTAAATTCGCAAAATTTGCTATCGCTTTTGGCGGATCATTTCACACATTCTCGATGGAGACTACAAGAGAGCTATACGTAGCATAATTACACAAACACATACATCATTTATAAGTATATTTTATACAAAGGTCAGTGAGATAACTTAATTATAATTGGAAAAAAAGTACACATACTCGTATATACGTATATATAACATACAGATAGTGTGATAAACCAACGCTATAGTAATTAGTGCGCGATATCGGTACAATGCCCTCACATTAAATTTAGCGGGATATGATAATGGCTAATGGGAAGGCAGCTAAGTTTCAACCACTAGATCTTTTATTAAATTCATTTATTTATTATTGGGTATATAACTTAATTCGTGCGGTTTTTTTTTTTCAAAATTTGAACGTTTATTTAAAAAAAACATGTTCAATAGTATTATTCAAAGTATTGACCATCTGAAGCTATGACTTTTTCCCATCTTTCTGGCAATTTGTGGATCCTATCCCAAAAGAACTGCGCCGGCTTGGCAGCCAAGAATGATTCAAGCCAATTTTTAATATTCTGCTCTGATGTGAACCGTATTTCAGTGAGGGTGTTCGGCATCGACCGGAACAAATGGTAGTCAGAAGGTGCAAGGTCTGGGCTATACGGCGGGTGGGGTAAGACTTCCCATCTACTGTTTTCCAAATAGTTCTTAACCGGAATAGTAACATGGGGCCGAACGTTGTCATGATGGAAAATTATTGCGTCCTGTCTGGTCCTATATTCCGGGCGTTTTTCGGCCTCTGCTCTCTTCAAACGGATTAATTGTATTCGATAGCGTTGTCCATTGATGGTTTCACCCGGTTTTAGCAGCCCATAATACAACACACCCATCTGATCCCACCAAATACAGAGCATTACCTTCGCGCCATGGATATTCGGCTGGTTGGCTGGTTGGCCGGGTTTCACATATGATTTTTTGCACTTGGGGTTGTCGTAATGGATCCATTTTTTATCACCAGTAACAATCCCATGCAAAAATGACTTCCTTTTGTGGCCTTCCAGCAGCATTTCGGACATGCGAAACCGCCTTTCGACGTCTCTCGGCTTGAATTCATGTGGAACCCAATTTCCTTGCTTTTGAATATATCCAGCTGCTTTTAAACATTTTGAAATGGCTGCTTGAGTGACATCCAAAGATTCTGCGAGCTCTTCTTGTGTTTGGCAACAATCTTCATAGAGTAACGCTTCCAGTTCTTCATCTTCAAACTTTTTTGGCTGCCCTGGACGTTCATCGTCTTCAAAGCCAAAATCACCACTTTTAAATCGTGCAAACCACTTTTGGCACGTTCGCTCAGCTAGCGCATGTTCACCATAAACTTCCACCAAAATACAATGACTTTCGGCAGCAGTTTTCTTCTTATTAAAGTAATGAAGAAGAACTCCCCGCTAAAACACTTTTTCAGGCACAAAGTTCGACATATTTGAGTGAAAAAAAATTATTGTTGTTTACGCTTCAAATGAATGACATATACTGAAATGACGTACAATGACAGTAGCTTTCCAACGCATGTTCCAATGGAATAATACAAGTTACGTCATCTTTTAGCAAACCGCACGAATTAAGTTATGGACCCGTCAGAACAAAAATTATTAAAGGCGAAGTCAATGCGGTCGGTGTTACTTGGGCAGATCACGCGTGTGAAAACCTGACAAAGTTAAAAAGAGCTACTGCAACTGAATTAGAAGAGCGCCTTGAATCATTACAAGGCTATTTCAAATCCGTCGACGCTACCCAATCCGTTATCAAACAAATTGATATTGAGGAATTCAGAAATAATGATAGGGCAATATTCGAGTAACTGTTTTTTAAACTGAAACCATTAATTGTAGTGGCCTTAAATAAAGTGAAGCAACCCTCCGTCGATCTAGATACCTCTCTTAAGATGGTAAACAACCCTTGCCTATATTCTCTACTACTTACAATGGACATCGTTCTACGAAACATTCAAAAATTTAAGACACAAGAACAGTGCGTTAGATAATATAACTCGAGTCCACTACCTTCGCTTTGAAACAAATCGAATCCCTCGAAATTTCGTCAGCTAATTACGAAGTGGCTTTACAAATTTTAATCGACAGGTACGATAATAAACCCATTATCATCCAAGAGCACATCCGAAAACTTTTCGATTTAAAATCAATATCCAAGCCTTCATCTAAAGTAATTTGCGAGCTCATCGACACAGTTAATGCCCATACAAGAGCATTAATCCCTCTTGGTCGCCCAGTCGGACATTGGGATGATCTTCTTAACCACCTTATATTATCCAAATTGGATTTTCAAACTCTTGAAAAATGGAACGACGAGTGTTCTCAACAAAGATTGGCATCGCTTGATGAATTATTGCGTTTTCTAGACAAACGGTGTCGCGTTTTGGAAGGAAATCCTACCCTCAGTAAGCAACTTACAGTTAAACCGCCACGATATTCGTCACAACCATCATCATTCACCGCTATAGTAAGCGGTGTTAACGAGGTTCATTCTGCAACAAGTGAATAAACGATTTTCTATTACCAAGCAGTACGGCTTATGTACCAATTGTCTAAAACCTGGACACATGAATAAGAACTATGCTTCTAAAAGCACCTGTCGCAATTGCGGTAAAAGACACCACACTGTTCTCCACCTGACTGGTGCACAGGAGCCAAAGACGACGCGTGAAGTAGCGGAACAACAAATTCAGTTAGGCGCAACCACATCCACTGCAAGGAATAGTGTCGCATCCACCTTGTCAGCCACGGCGAACCGCAAGCATTCAATAGTTCTTTTATCAACGGCGTTAGCTCGGGTTGTTAACAGTAGTGGACAATTTGTGCCATGCCGAATTCTGCTTGACTCCGGTTCACAACTTAATTTTATATCAAATAAATTTGCGAATCTTCTCGGTCTTGAGCGGTCAGTGTATCATGTACCAATAGGAGGAATAGGAGAAATGGATGTCATTTCGAAATTTAGAACAACAGTATCGCTTTATTCGAATGTAAATACATTCCAGACGAAAGTTGAAGTACAATATTTGCCTTAAATCAGTCAAAGCTTGCCCAATACATTCATTGACATAAGTAACTGGGCAATACCATCAGAGGTGAAATTAGCAGACCCGAGTTTCAACCATCCAGGAAAAATTCATCTTGTTTTAGGCGCACAACTATATTGCACAATTCTCAGTCAAGGGCTTATCCAACTATCGCCAATTCTACTTTCTAATTAATCACATTGTTATCAACTGCAAAATTCGAACTAAGAAAGTTCTGTGCCAATGATCCGAAATTACTTGAAACTATTCCTGCAGACCATAGGGAACCCTTTTTATCCATAGGCGAAAACGAATTCGTAAAAACTCTCAGTCGTATTTGGCAACCAACCTCAGACACTTTCCCCTACCAGTTTCAAATTCCTCAACACTCAGTCATATCGAAAAGAACGGTTATATCAGATCTTGAGAAAATATTTGATCCCCTGGCAATATTGAGACCAGTTGTGGTACTAGGAAAAATCTTCCTTCAACAACTTTGGAAAATGAAAGAACTCTCTTGGGATGACTCACTTCCACCAGCATTAAGTCTCAAATGGGAATCCTATGTTATAAGCATGACTGGACTTATGTCATTTCAAGTTCCAAGATTCATATTTAGCAGCGATTCAATCGAAAGGGTTGAACTACATTTGTTCTCAGACAGCAGTGAAGTAGCGTATGGCGCATGTTGCTATATTCGGACAATTTATTCACATGGGATAATCACTACTAGGCTTTTATGTGGAAAATCAAGAGTAGCTCCTTTGAAAATTATATCTATTCCTAGATTAGAACTATGTGCTGCTCTTCTTATGGCTGAATTAGTCACTAGAGTCAAGGAAATCTTGTCCTTTACCGTGAATAAAACTATATTTTATACAGATTCACGGATTGTCTTACAGTGGCTTCAGTGTCCCTCCTACAGTTGGACAACTTTTGTAGCGAACAGAGTGACTAAGATAAAGGATCTAACAGCGGATGGAGTGTGGAACCATATATCAACTAAGGCCAATCCTGTTGACTTAATATCTAGAGGGATATTTCCTCTCGAATTAAAAGATTCTTCCCTGTGGTTCAACGACCCTGAATTTCTACAGATCAACAGTAGGGAGTTTACAGAGCACGAACTCTCTATTCCAATGGAGGACATGCCGGAGCAACTTAAATTAAAGATGGTTTTGCTAGTTTCGCAAAAAAGAGATTTATTGGATGGAGTGGAACATAACCATTCATTACCAAAACTGGAACGAATCTTCGCATATGTCTGCAGATTTTACCTCAACTGCAAACCAACAGGTGAAAGAATCACAGGACCGCTTAAACCAACAGAACTTCAAGTAGCACTCAAAGGAATACTTAGAAATGTTCATGGTATTGCATTTCACACATTTCTGAACGGGAATAGATGCAGAGGTGAAACCGAGCGCCTTAGGTCACTTTCACCATTTGTCGACAAAAAGGAAAATCTTATTAGGGTTGGTGGTCGTATTCATAATTCTAACCAGCCTTATAATACTAAACATCATAAGGCTAATTTATTACCTAAAAATCATATGTAAAAAACATGCATGCTGGTCCTCAAGCTCTCCTGGCATCAATAAGGCAAATGTATTGGCCACTATCTGGTAGACTAATGGCTCACAAAACCGTCAACAGCTGCATCCGATGTTTCAGACGTAAGCCGCGTGGAGTAGAGCATCTAATCCTGGACGTCCATTTCAAACAGCAGGCGTTGATTTTTGTGGTCTATTTAAAATCTACATTCGAGTTCGAGGTAAAATGCCCATAAAAGCTTATATCTGCATTTTTGTTTGTTTTGCAATGAAAGCCGTTCACATGGAATTATTGGGCGATCTCTAAACGGAGGCTTTTATTGGTGCGCTATGAAGGTTTATATCGAGACGAGGGCTATGCAGCACAATCTTTTGCGATAACGCCACCAATTTTATCGGCGCAAGGAACGAATTTTCGGCGCTGGCGAACTTACTTAAGTCTGAGAGTCATCAAAATGCTATCAATGAACTTTGCTTAAAGGAAAAAATCAACTGGCGACTTGTATCCCCGCAGTCACCCCATTTCGGCGGGCTGTGGGAGGCTGCTGTGAAGGTCGCGAAACACCATTTGACCCGAGTTGTCGCAGATGCATCTCTGACATACGAAGAGGTGTTGACAGTAGTTGTTCAAGTTGAGGGAATATTGAACTCGCAGCCCCTCACTCCGTTGTCATCAGATCCCAACGATCTAGAGGCATTGACCCCGAAACATTTTCTGATCGGGCAACCAATCTCCTCATTTCCAGATCCTGACATTACGCAACAGAAATTCAGCAGCTTGTCGCGCTTTCGTCGGCTTCAGTACATGCAGCAGATATTTTGGCGGAGTTGGTCTATGGAATACTTCCACTTACTTCAACAAAGAAATAAGTGGCATGGATCGCAACAGAATCTAACTTCCGGAACGTTAGTTATCATCAAAGAAGACAACGTTCTCCCGCTCAAATGGTTATTGGGTAGAATAGAGTTGGTCTATGGAATACTTCCACTTACTTCAACAAAGAAATAAGTGGCATGGATCGCAACAGAATCTAACTTCCGGA
Source organism: Volucella zonaria (assembly GCA_963966105.1). Taxonomy (NCBI): domain Eukaryota; kingdom Metazoa; phylum Arthropoda; class Insecta; order Diptera; family Syrphidae; genus Volucella; species Volucella zonaria. The sequence continues at coordinate 318,644,718 of OZ014530.1, read as the reverse complement.
ACGTTAGTTATCATCAAAGAAGACAACGTTCTCCCGCTCAAATGGTTATTGGGTAGAATAACCAAAACTTTTCCAGGTAGTGATGGTATCGTGAGAGTTGGAGAGGTTAAGACTAGTACTGGTCTGTATAGGAGATCCGTTATCAACCTTTTTCCTTTACCCATCAAAGATGAACCTACAGCAGATGTTCATGGCGGCCGGGATGTTTAAGACAGCACATTCTGTTCAAACCAACGAAATGCGCTACATAAAGGTTTAAAAGCACAACCCAAAATTCACCACAGCAGCAGAGCAACTTCATCTTCAGCAGGCAAATCGAGATCAGAATTCACAGAACCACCCACAAAAACATTCATACCAGTTCCAATTTTCATTTACATTATAACGTGCATTATAACATACATTAAAATTATAACGTGGTATCACAAATTAATGACTGTAAAATATTCCATATCTTCAAATGCTGTGGTCAAATTTTCAAGACGTGGAATTTCAAAAGGCTCTTTTTGAATTATTGCTGTATCTGGTTTCTCAACCGATACAAGGTTATGGACAAAATCAGTAGGATAGTCTATTTTTTGTATAATTCCTAATGTTTCCATTTCCTCTAATTTGTTTTTTAGTTTCGACCTTAAGCTCTTTGGAATTCGTCGTGGAGCTTTAACGCTCCCTTTTGAACCATCTTTCAAATAAATTTTACATTTATCGGGATAGCAACCTAGTCCAGTAAAAATTTCTTTATGTTTTTGAATAAATTAATTTTTTTCTTTCTCATATCTAACTGCCTAAATTTTTCTGCAATTTAATTTCATTTATGTTCTTTAAAATTTTTAGCTTCAAACAAGTTTCCAGACCTAAAATTGGTGCAGATTTAACATTCGCTATTATGAAGCAAGTGTTTATTTTCACATCATTGTGGCTTATTTGCAAAAATGCCCTACCTATAACATCGATTTTAAAACCAACATAGGCTTCTAATTTAATATTTGTACTATGTATGCAACTCGAAGTCAATAAAGAGTTTTCGGAACAATTCAGTCGGTAAAACATTTACCTCAGAGCCAGTATCTATTTTAAGATGAACACATTTTCCGCCAACATCAATCCTCTCATACCAACCCGAACGATTATTTTCTACAGAACTAACTACAACTGATTCAATAGTGAGATTATTTACATCTGGATATGTATAATTAATATTTTCTGCACTACTTGTACTTTGGTTATCTACGTTATATACTTTTGTACTAGGGCATGCATAAAAAAAATGATTAAATTGGCCACAATTGTTGCACTGCTTCTATTTAGCTGGGCATATCATGGGCCTATAACGATAAGAGCACTTGCTGCAAATCTGAAGTACGTTTCCTTCATCATTCCTCCTCACTTTATAGTGGATCGATTGTTCTCTCTGGCTGGATCCTCCTCTCAGATCATATCTCTGGTTGTACTAGATGGAGTGAAAAGTGACATCCTTGACCGCCAGAATGCGCTGCTATTGCAAAAAAAGTTATGGTGCCTTGAAGTCCGTTCATATTTAAGCAGACATGCCACATTTCAGTGCGATACTGTCTTTAGTTTTGTTTTGACAGCTGATTATTGTTGACGTTCTCTCTATCACAAAACATTATTTTTTGAGAGGCAAAACGGCGAAGGAAACAAAAGATAAGTTGGATAAATATTATGGGGCTAATGCTCCGTCAGATTACACCGTCAAATATTGGTTTCGAGAGTTTCGTGGTGGCCGCAACTCCACTACCGATCAAGTCCGCAGCGGTAGGCCCTCCGATGCGGTTACAGAGGACAATGTCAGAAAAATATGTGAAATGGTGTTGGCTGACCGGAAAGTGAAGGTGCGCCAGCGAGCAGATACCACAAATATTAGTACTGAGCCCACACGCCATATTTTTGGCAATATTCTGCATATAAAAAAGTTATCCTGCCGCTGGATGCCGCGAATGACCAAAAACACGAAGGCGACAGCATTTCGAAAGAGTGTTTGGACTTGCTGATGCGGAATCGGGCGGACTTTTGGCGTTGATTGGTAACTGGATCTCTGGATCCAGATCTCTTCCCAAACCTCAATAAAAAATTGAGTTCACGCGAGGAAATCATCGACGCCACGGAGGAGTATTTTGCAGACCTTCCGGAAAATTACTTTTCGGACGAGACCAAGAAGTTGGAAAATCGCTGGAATAAGTGTATCAAACTAAAAGGGGACTACAGGGTGAATGACCCGAACTCCAGCTTTTTAAAATGCTATAATTTTTTTATTTTTTGATAAATTTTATTGTACCAAAGCAAAAAATATTGGAAAATACATCAATTTTCAAATTGTATCAGTAGTTTTCTATATGTCCATCTTTGGCTCTGCGGTATTTTGGCCCATTCTAGGCGAAGTGCTTGTTTGAAGTGGTCCAAACTTTGGTACTTTTTAGTGCCAACCTTCGCCTTCAAAATATCCCGGACAGAGAAGCCCAACGGATTTGCATCCGGAAAATTTGCAATCCATTGTGTCGCAGAAATGAAGTATGGAACATTGTTTTTTAACCAATATTGGTTGACGCGCGCTTTGTGAGCCGGTGCCGAGTCTTGTTGAAATGTCCACTGTCTCTGACCGAAATGATTGTTTGCCCAAGGCTTCAGTACTGTCTCTAAGACAGTTTCACGGTATACGATCGTATTAATTTTGACGCCACGGTCCAAAAATACGAGCGGAGAGCGACCATCGGTGGTTATGGCGGCCCAAACCATCACCATCGGTGCTGCCTGCTTTCTGGTGGCCGCCCGAAGGTGTAAATTTTGGAAGGACCTCTCTGGCAAGTAAACTCGGTCATTTTATTTGTTGACATATTGCTCGATAATAAATGGCGACTCATCGGAAAAAACCAAATTCGGCAACTCACCACTTTCGTGGAAGCGTAGCAACTCCTTCGCTCTTTCGACTCTAACTTTTTTCTGTTGCGGTGTAAGATCGTGTGCTTGTTGGAACTTCAATGGCTTGAGCCTAAGCTAATTTTTCAGTATGTGTTGCATCCGTTCCAAAGATATGTTGAGCTCACGAGCCATTTTTCTTCCACTTCGACGCGGATTTCACTCAATTCGAGCCTTCACTTTCCAAACCATTTCTGCCGATGTTGCTGTTTTTTTATGACCACCTCCATGGCGTTTTGCAACGCTGCCAGTATCATGGTCACGAGCTATGGTTCGAGACACAAATGATTTATTCACGTTAAGGTGCTGGAGGGCTCTAACGATAGCTACTTGTGGTTTTCCAGCCAAATATAAAGCAATCACATTATCACATTTGAATTCCATCGCGGATAAAAATTGTTCAACACAACTGAGACCCAAATCGTTTAAAAAGCTTGTAAATAATAAAATTATTTGTAATGTGTCAAAATTAGAGCTCACTGTCATGAACGGTTTGGAAATTATAGTAGTCTGAAGTTGGTTGTAGTTCGAGTCATTCACGGTTCATATTGAATAATATAAAAAAAACATTTAAAAAATAAAAAAATTTTAATTAGCAAGGAGGTCACTTTTCACTCCATCTAGTATAGACGTTCCGTTGGTTTTTCTTTGTCATCAGCATCAGCTTCATCTCTTTTGTTTTTAAACGCGTGCTTTTTACATATTGCACTGACATTGGACTGCATTTGTACGTCTCCTGCTTGTTCATGTGTAATTTCTGCTACTCTGCAAAATTGTATTGCCTTTTTTAGTGTTGGCTTCACTGTTCTCAAAAGCTTTTCTCGAGAATCTCCATCTCTAATTCCTAAGACAATGCGGTCGCGGATCATCTGATCAGTGACGTTTTCTGTTGTACAGTTGAAATTGCATTTTTTAGCTGCTGCATTCTTGAATGAAATTTAAACCTTTCGTATATTACGTAGTTTTTTGGTTGTAGACTTTCAAATCAGCTTCTGATATATCCGATGTTTCATATATTTCCATGGCTTTTTCACCCATTAAATTCAATAACATTGCAATTTTTACTTCATCGTCAAGAGTTTCTCCTTTAGTAGTTGCCTGGACGTAAATCGAAAAAAGCTTTTTAAATTTTTTTCATTCACTGCTTACATTTCCTTCAAAATTTAAAGGTCCTGGTGCTCTAAATTTATCCATTTTGTTTTCATACTGACGCAATGTTACTTTTATTTTAATATCTCAGTACACTTTCTCTTTTACAACAAAATAACTTTCTGTTTTACGACTGCGCCATGTTATATCTCGTTAAAATGAAAAAAAAACAACGTTCAACTTTCTTTCTTTATTTATTTATTACTTTCACGTTTGTGGCTCTGCCGGGACAAGCGTTTACATAAAATAGAACACAAGAGCTGTAGATAAAACGCGCCACATGGGCATAGTACCCCGGCGTTAAAATCCCGGACCCTACAAATTAATTTGTATCGTTCCCTTGATAATAATAATAATATTTATAAAATATGAGTCAAGAGGAACGCCGTAAAAAGATCATCGACAAATGGCTCGAAAATATTTCGCGTCCAAACCATTTCATCGCAAAAAATTTAAACATAGCACGCAATACAGTGGATTCTGTTATTAAACGATATTTGGAGACGTTGACAGTTAAGCGAAAACAGAAAAGTGGAGCAATCCCCTTTTACTTTACATTTTATGGGTACTTAAACCACTTTGTCACTACGTTCAAATTTAACTTCTGAATTGACTTCGCCACTGATCAATGCTGGTCTTTACATATACTCCCAGCGGATGGCTTCCCAATCGGAAGGTACGGGGTTCACTACCAGCCGTAACCGAAAGATTTCCTTTCATGCAACTAAAATCTCGTGAGATGAAAGGTTGTCTAAGTACAACATCAAGTTAATTTACACTAAAAATTTAGTCTCCCCAATATATGTTGGATGCCATATATGGAGCGAAATATCCTAGCCACTGAGCCCAACCACCTTTCTTTCGCTTTCTGTCTCATTTTCCGAAAAACTTAGCACAAGCTTTGGCATCACAAGTGTAGTCATACCCACATGGGCGTTACGTTCTTTTAACAGAAAACACAACCGAAGACAAATATCAGCTACGGTGTATTGTAGTGTTCAGCTAACCTGTTGTTTCCTTGGAAGGAGCTGGTTATGAGCTGGGTCTGATTAGGTTACTTGGAACTTGAGTCGAGAGCAGAGACTCTCTATCTGATCTCACTCAGATATTCTGAGCGTTTCCATTGTGTTTGATTTCCATCTTCCGAGAACTTTAACTAGATTGCTGGTTCCACTGGGTGTTCGGAAAAGTTTTTTAAGAGGCATTCTTCGAATCAGTTTCTAATATTCTTTTTACTGCGATCTGTAAAGATTCCAGTCTTTCTCCAAATCGGTCTTAAGTGACTTATTGGGGATTTCTTGAGTGGTCCCTGCAGTTCTGCGTTCCACCATGGAATGGCCATTCTAAATGAAAACTCAAGGAACAGATTCCCTGATGTCAAGGTTAAAGGAAACATCAAATCTTCTGAGCAGAGGTATTTTTATTTATATTTAAAATTTCTTATAAATGAAGATTAATGCGAAACCTGTGCGGAACGGTTTTTCTTCAGTTCTTCTGACACGTTATCGATGCACTGGTATGTGGCATTAGCCCACAAACACCGATTCCATATCTTGGGATTGTCGTCAACGCATTTTTGAATTTTAACTCGTATTTCTGGCTTTTGTTCCGGACTGTATTTCTTTGATGTTTCGATTTCACGATATAATCCTTCCAACTTGAAACCATTCTCTCTGTCAAACAAGTTCAATGATTCAAGTTCGCACATGAAATAACAATTGTGTGGGTCTGATATCTCTTTTTCAAATATGTGAGCATAAACTTCACAATCCCATGTGAATCCAGAAAGGTCCTGATTGATTGTCACACTGAATACAGCCTAGAGGGATACAAGTTACTAAATAAATTCCATCGGTCAAATCCACCTCAATATAACTTACCAATGTGGCCATCACAATAATTCCGAATAGGACCTTCATAATGTATACGCGTCTTGGATGCTAAGACTACAATTCCTAACTGCCTATCGTGGGTAGAAGTCTCACGCCTTATATACCTTGGAGCACGAACATGGGCGACCTTTAAGGCATTATCGTATACAGGGTAGACTTTTTACTATCACGGAAAAATATTGAAAACTAAACAGAAATCAACAGACACGTCGTATATTATTCAAAAACATCTTGAATGTATTTCAAAAACAATCCATTCAATGGCGATAATTTGACGGTCAGTCTATCTAATTTGTTGTTGTTGGGTGACTTATTCAATTGTAAATGTGAGCATGAATGAATTCTTGGAACGAAGTTGTTTGTTACAAGAGTTTTTGCGTTTCTTGTTGCTTTTTTTGATTTTGATAACTTATCGGCCTATTTTGCGACAGTGTTGCCAATTTTTAGAAATTTTACCCTTTCACTGTACCACAAAAAATAAAGTATTCGAAATTCATGAAAGGTTGACTGCTCTTATCACTTGAATACATGGGCTGAAAAGTTCATATAGTAGAACACAAAAGATTTGCAAAATTCAACTTTAACACATTTATCAATATAGTTGCCTTCGAGGGCGATATACTGATTGAAAGATTTTTCAATCTTTCGATACCAGTTTTGTAGTACGATTTCGGTTTAGCCTCAAAATAGTCCTCTGTTTCGGCGATTACTTCTTCATCGGTCTTATATCTCTTTCCGGCGAGCATTCTTTTGAAGTCTGCGAACAGGAAATAGTCGCTGGCCCCCAGGAGAATACGGTGGGTGGGGAAGCAATTCGTAGCCGAATTCATTAAATTTTGCCATCGTTTTTATCGACTTGTGGCACGGTGCATTGTCTTGATGAAACAGCACTTTCTTTTTGTTCAAATGCGGCCGTTTTTCTTCGTTTTCGTCCTTCAAACGCTCCAAAAACGCAATGTAATAGTCGCTGTTGATAGTCTGCCCCTATTGGAGATAGTCGATGAAAATTATTCCATGTGCATGCCAAAATACGGATGCCATATAAAAAGAAAACTAAAATGGGTCCAGATCCCTACTTAACAGCTGAAGAGGAGGAACAAATTGCCAAGTGGTGTGCTGATCTTTGCAAATGTGGCTTTCCATTAAAAAGTGATAACTTGCTGAATACCGTGCAAGAGATAATAAACGATTCAAACAGAAAAACGCCATTCAAGGGCGATAGACCAGGTAAGACATGGATGCGGCCATTTATGAAACGAAATCCAAATTTAGCTCTGAGAGAAGCTGAAAACATTAGTAAGGGAAGAGCAGTTGTTAGACATGAAAGCATTATAAAATGGTTTGATGAGTTAAACAATTATTTGAAAAGTATTGGCCAGGAACATGTCATGTATGACCCGAGTAGGATATTAAATGGCGATGAAGTCAGCTTTTCTCTCTGTCCAAAGACTGGCAAAGTTTTAGCCCCCAAATGCTACAAAAATATTTATCAGGTTGCTGCTGGAAACGAAAAGGAGGCACTAAGAGTCCTCATTGTTTTTTCTGCCGTCGGAAAACTATTCGACCCAATGGTCGTTTTTCCATATGTGCGTCCACCGAAAGACATTGTGGAGAGTATGCCAAAATCTTGGGTTTTAGGTAGAAGTGAAAGTGTTGCGAATTGCATACACAAACGCTTGTTTGATGACAAAATGGAACGTCCTGTGATATTGTTCGTCGATGGACACAAGTCACATTTAACACTAGAGTTTAAGTGAGCTTTGTTCCAAAAATCAAAATACTTGGAGCCGCCTGATGTAAGTGTCTTTAAACCCCTAAAATCTGATTGGAAAAAATCAGTTCGTGACTGGCAAGCAAAAAATGTAGGCCAAGCACTTACTAAATGAAATTTTTGTCCACTTTTAAATGAAGCAATTATGAAAAATGAGGTTTATACTCACTGAACCCTGCAGCTGTGGACTACTTAAAATGCGTCAGGAATAACGCTGAAAATTTGCTGATTGCTGAAGCTCTACATCCATCAAATGCCGAGAAAACTACGGAATTGAATAGGCTTAAGATCGCTGGTGAAGTGATAAGAGAATTGTCAGAGCAGTTACAGAATGCTGCAGTTGATTAGAAATTATGGTTGATGTTGCTCTTGGTAGGGTCCCGGGAGTCCTAGAAGGACTGGCAAGCACGGGGGTTTATAATCTTAATGTTGATGGATCTCTAGAAAAAGATATACCAGAAAACTGTGACGTTATTGTCGCCTTCATCAATAATAGATTCTGAAGATATTCGTCACACGATTCAATCTCCAAGCCTGCCAATACCTGATGAAATACCAACTTTATTTCCAGGACCATTGAAAACAGATGATGCCAAAATTCAAATAAATTCAACAGTTTTGACAATTCCATCGGTTCCAAGCGAACTTTCGATTTCATCCCAAGAACCATCGATATCAAGTGTATTAAAAAGTAATCAATTGCCACCAGTCTTTTCCACTATTCTGTTTTATCCCAGGCCAACTTTCTTCGACAAAAAGCAAGGAAACGCTACAAGGTCACCCAGCGCGATTTCATCGGATGCCTGGAGGGAAATTTATGCAAAAAAACAAAAAGAAAAAAAGGATAAAATTGATGGCATAGAAAAAAGAAAGCAAGCTAGATCAGCAAAAAAGACAGAAAAAAAGCAACATCATTAAAAAAGAAAATTATTAAAAAAAGAGAGAAGTGTCCGGAGTGTTTCGAGGAGTTGCAAAGTGATATCGAAGATGAAAGCCTAAAAAACATCGGATGTGATACCTGTGCCAGATAGTTTCATCTCAGCTGTACTATGAATTAGCATCGAAAAAAGGCTATAATTGCAAACACTGCTGTGATAGCAAGAACCTTAATTAATATTAACATACCGTAAAACCGCCTTACTTTGACCAGTAATGATTACTTTGACCAAAATCAGAAAACTTTCATTTTTAAAACAGCAGTATCTACATATGAGTAATTTCAACATACATAATTTGGTATAGATTAAATGGTTGCTTTATCAGCTAAGTATCGGTTTTCAGTTCATGAGCTGAAAACATTTGAAAAAAATGTACGGGTAAATTAAATTAGTGCAAGTAAGACGTAAATGATTTGAGCTCCTCAAAGAGGTTCCGATATTTTGTGTTTTTAGTATTTTTTTTTTGAGTGCAATTTATTACAGATAAGTAGACTAACATTTTCTCTCTTTAATATGATTATTTTGGTAGTCGTATAAATAATAGAATACATTTCATATAAATAAGAAAAAGTCACTTGCCAAATGTTGCATATTCGTAAAACTTTGACCACAAATTTGTAACTTTGACCGGCAGTATTACATTGACCAGTTTAATTTTGATTGCTAGTTTGACTTTGACTAGTTCCTTCTCATGCTACCTACCTACCTAGCCTAAATCCTTTTCTTTTTATATAAATAGGTTAAAATGTCCAAGCAAAGGCAAACTCCTTCTAGGCGTTACAATAGTACATCTAGTAACAAAATAATTGAAAGAAAAGAAATGTCTATCATAAAGTGCGCTCAGCATTTCGGTATTGCGAAGGGAACCCTTATCAATAAGATGCATCAAAGACATGATAAGGCGTTTGGAAGGCCTTGTATTTTTACAAGTTCAAAAACTGGCGACCAACTATCGGAATAAACGTGAGAAAATAAAAAAAACAAAAGCTTTTGAGTAAAGATTGGCTAGAAGGGTTCTTCAAACGAAATAATGCACTTCCTAGCAAGCGAATGTGTCAAAACCTTAAAACATCAAGGCAGAGTTAACAAGAACGTTTATAGGAGAATATTTTAATAATTTAAAAAAGACTATCACTTTTGATAATGGGGAGTATATTTCAGCTAGTTATATATTTAACATCAGATGATCCCGGTTCCCAGAAGTGTTTTTTTTTAAAAAGGGTTGCAAATACCCAGAAAGAGTAATGGACAGTTCGAAGACCGGTATATCAGTTATGTTTTAGTGGCTCGGCAGTTGGAAAGTTATTGCCCCCTTATATAAATCGGAACAATTATGGGAACAATGGATTTAGGGCGGGCTAAAAAATACAAAATATTATAGAAGCAAGTCGGGTTACAATTTTTAAAGATTGGTTCATTAATCACTTCATACCATGCACAAGAAATTTTAATGGGGAAATCGTTCTATTGGGAGATAATCTTTCAAGTCACTTTTTCGCGGATGTAGTTGAAGCTGATTTACAAAACAAAATCAGGTTTGCTTGTTTTCTTCCAAATTCAACACACCTTCTACAACCGTTAGACGTGGCATTCTTCGGTCCTCTAAAAAAAATATGGAGGACCATTTTAATGAAGTGGAAAGTAAGCAAATCAAGAACTTCGTCAGTGTTAGCTAAAGATAAGTTCCCAAAATGCTTAAAGAACTGGTAGAAGAATCCTTGAACGAAAATGGTTTGTCAACGAATTTAATATCTGGCTTCAAGAAGTGTGGAATTTTCCCTTTTGATCCTCAACAAGTGATGACAAGAATGCCTAGGGAAGAACATCTAGAAGAAACGGCTACAAATTTATCATCGTGCGTTGTAGATTTATTAAAAGAAATGAGACATGGTAAAGAAGACTCGCCGGGAAGAAAAAAAAGGAGCAAGGTTAGAGTTACTGAGTTGAAGAGCTTAAAGGAAGTCCAAGCAGGAGCAAGTCTAACTCGCGAACGGCCTCCGAGTCCTTCTTATTACGGAACTATATTTCAAACAGAGTCTCAAAGTGATGCAAACATCGAGGAAACATTGGCAGAGCCCTTGAGCCCTTCATCCCTAGAAGACCTCATGGAAGTTGTTCTAAATACCAAAAATTCATTTTAAATAGTCCATCTATTTTTAGTAATTTTTTTTGTACCTACTCACAATCTGTTTTTTTTTTCCATAAAAACATACTTTTAAGATACTTATTAAAAGTTTTTTTTTTTTAATCTTTCTGATATTCTTATGTGGAATTTAAAATTTAACTTTTAAGTAATATATTTTAGTTTTTATATCCTGTTCGAAAATAATTTTTTTTTTTAATTTATATATAAATAAATATACCTAATTTATTTTATTTATGTGGAATTTGCAACTTTTTCTTTTAATTTTTCGTAATAAAATACCCTAAAATTAAACAAAACGTTTTTCATTGTCTTATGGTTAAAGTTAAAAATGGTTAGGTATAACTTTGACTAGGATGTTTTTTAACAATTAAAAGCGCACCGGAAATGCAAACACACTACACTGAAGTAAAGTATTGATTATGTTCACAATTCAATAGCCGACAACTTAAGACTAAAGTCGAATATATCACGAAATGGACAAAAATACTGCGAATGTTTTTGCTACCAGACTGGCCAAAGTTAGACGGTTTTACGGTACCTATAAGAAATAAGAAATAGAGTATAATTTTGCTTTTTATTCTGTGAATTTTTAAAAAAAACTTTGAATGTTTTTAGCAAGCTGTTTATGAAGTTACCTAATTATTATATTTTTTTTACATAAACATAACTAAGTCCTTATTTTTTTTATTGTTTTAACGACTAGTTTACTTAGAAAAGTGGATTGTTAACCCTAATATATAAGAACTGAACGTCTTTCTGCACTCGTAACCTCTCATGTGCTGCAAAAAAAAAAAAACAAAACTATAACAGTGCAGTGCAAAACAAAAATATCACACAGTGCGGGTATCCCACCTCTCCCGCTCCTGGTCGTTTGTACTGCTGCTTGCTCTCGGCCACTGCTGTTACTGTATTTATCATACGGTACGGGTAGTGACTGAGTGTATGTAACAACTGATAGATAGCGGGTTATGAGTGAAAATTTTGTTGCACTGGGCATAACGCCTACAGCAATTTGATTCGGTGAACCAACGTCAGAATTCTCACTTCGCAGCCTTGCTTAGTATCGTCGGTGTTTGCGTTTTTTGTGTTTGTCTTTCATTGTAATGACTGGGGAATTTAGAGTAGACATTGCCAATATACGCGGGCTAAAAAGTAATCACTTTTCTGCGTATGTCCACGTCTGCAAACACAGACCAGCTGTTTTGGCACTTAGTGAAACACAGGTAGATCCCCGTCCACATCTCTCAGATCACTCTGATCTGAAGCTACCTGGCTACGAACTAGTGCCATTATTCTTCTCTCACCGCGGTCTCGCCATTTACGTGCGTAGTGATGTAGCTTACCAAACTCCACCACAATGCAGCCCCTGTTCCAATCCTCAATTCAATTTCATGTGGTTAAAATTCCATCTCCGTAAGCAAATTATCCACCACTGCTTTATTTACAGAAGCCCCAAACTGGACAGCAATTTGACCTTTCACGAGTTTGATTCGCTGTCTGACTCCATTCAAAGAATTGTATCCCTGTATCCTCACACTGAAATCGTTATTACGGCCGATTTAAATATACACAATTCTGGTTGGCTTCGAGATTCTGGACAGACAGCACCCGCAGGACGGTGTGTTGAGATCTTCACTGCGGAAAATAATTTAACCCAGCTTGTAAACGAGCCCACACGAATACCAAACTTTGACAGTCATACCGCCAACACCCTGGACTTGTTTTTAACTTCTCACCTTGACAAGTACTGCGTTGATGTTCTCTCCCCTCTAGGCTCGTCGGACCATTGTGTCATATCAGCTAATTTCTCGTACACCCACCACACAGTTAGAGAAAAGATCCCTAAAAGAACCGTATGGCAATACGAGATAGCCAACTGGAGCGGTCTTAACAACTTCTTTAGGAATTTTAAATTCGATGACTCTCCTCTTCAATGGATTAGAAATTACCTTTTGGAACGTTCAATTCAAGTTGTCTTGGACGGTTTCAACTCTGATATTCACAAAATAAATGCTGGTGTGCCCCAGGGCTCCGTTTTGTCTCCGACACTCTTTTTAATTTTCATTAATGATCTCTTGTCTGCCACTTCTAATCCAATATATTCCTTTGCTGATGACATCACTCTCTGCTTTTCGTATTTGTTCCCGGACTCACGTCCCTGCTCTTCAGCTGTAGAACGGGAACGGCAGCGTATGTTAAGCTCATTAAATTCCGATATGAACAGCATAACCAATTGGGGAACTATCAACCGAGTGGAATTTAATGCTTCCAAAACTCAATGCTGTCTGCTGTCAGCAATGCGAAATTCAAATACCCAGCCATTATCCATGAATGGCACTTGCATCGTCGAAACCGATAAACTTTCCATTCTCGGTATGTATGTCAGTGACAACTTACGTTGGAATGACCATATATTCGATGTCGCCAAAAATGCTGCGAATTGTCTAGGTTTCCTCAAGCGATGTAAGAAATATTTTACCGCCTCTGATTTGGCCACAATATATAAGGCTTTCATCCACCCGAAATTGGAGTACAATGCCCACATCTGGTCAGGTGCTCCTAAAACATCTCTGCACCCACTAGATAGGATTCAAAACCGTGCGATAAAACTCATTGGCGATACTAATATCAGTCAATCAATTGACATCCTCGAACACCGACGAAATGTCTCCTGTCTCACTTTGTTTTATCGCTATTTCCACCACCAGTGCTCCATCGAAATCGCCAGTAGCATTCCGCCCATTCAAACTTTTAACCGTAACACCCGTGCCTAAGCCGTACAACTCGCTTATGGAATGCCTTGCCGAGTTCCCTATTTCCTAGTCATTATAGCTTGCAAACATTTAAAACCAACGTACATCGGTATTTCTCTTTCTTTCCTCTCTAACCTTACTTCGTCCGCGCTGTGTGCAAACATTTTAAGGGTACTCAAAACCCCTTGAGCGCTCCCCGATAAAAAAAAAAAAAAAGACTGAAACGAATAAAATTTGGAAACTTCAAAGTAAAAAAAAAAATATTTTCATAATTCATGTAAATTTTTTTTGTTTGCTTTAAAACTCTATTTTTATTAAATTCATTCACAATTACAAAAAATAAAAAAATTATTTGGGTTCCCATTCTTTCCTTAACTTCTTTCAAATGTCCTTCATAAGGTTGGTGACAGTTACATTCGTGATCTTTTTGGACGCTCTTTTCCATTTAGCACTAAAATCTTTTACGTCCTTTGCACACTGCTCACTTTTCCTCAATTTAGCTTTGACCAAAGCCCAATACCTTTCAATGGGACGGCACTATGGAACATTGGGTGGATTCATGTCTTTTGGGACAAAGTCGACATTTTTAGCAACAAGAAAGCTCAACGTCGCATGAGCATAGTGAGCTGAAGCTAAATCTGGCCAAAATAATGTTGAACCCTCGTGTTTGTTTAAGGCAGGAATCAACCGTTTTTTTAGGTACTCGTTAATGTACGCTTCTCCGTTAATTGTTCCCGTTGTAATAAACGATGAGCTTCTGTGTCTACATTGGCAAATGGCCTGCCAAACGAGATATTTTGACCCGAATTTTTCCATCGCAATCGATGTTGTTGATTGCGGAAGAATGTCAGCTTCAAACGAGTTGTAAAACTGCACACCTGGAAGAGTAGTAAAGTCGGCTTTGACATAAGTTTCGTCATCCAAAACCAAGCACGTTTTCTTGTTGCCGATCAACTCGTATAGCTTTCGGGCTCGTGTTTTTATGACTTTTTTTTGCTTTTCAGTAACTTTTGGTATTTTTTCTTTTTTTTCGTGTTTTTAGACAGTTACGTTTTTAGATCTTTGTACCATTGTTTGGTTGGTATTACATTTCCGAGCAACATCTCTGGATGACATAGTCCGGTTTTTTACGATGGTACCCACTATTTTCCTGTCCAAATTTGCATCATGTGCTCCACTTTTTGCTCCACTTTTCTGTTTTCGCTTAACTGTCAACGTCTCCAAATATCGCTTAATAAAAGAATTCACTGTATTGCGTGCTATGTTTAAATTTTTTGCGATGAAATGGTTTGGACGCGAAGTATTTTCGAGCCATTTGTCGATGATCTTTTTACGGCGTTCCTCTTGACTCATATTTTATAAATATTTTAAACCGCACCGAACCAAAATCAATAACAAACTGAAACTAGAGCACATACAGGCTAATTTGGGTACAAAATGGGATTGCAATTTTTACGCATTGGAAATATAGCCCGTATTAAAATTTACAGATTTTATTCGTTTCAGTCCTTATTTTTCGTTTGTTTTTGTTTTATTCCTCCTACCTATAATTAAAAAAAAAACTTATGATTTTTTTCGCAAAAGTAAACTGAAGTAGGTTAAGTTTCTATTTTTTTCCTTGGACACTTAAAAAAAAAAGAAAAACGACACATATTAAAGTTATATTTTTTCAAAAACTAACCATGTTTCATTTCATAAAGACGAAAAAGAACTGGAAATTCTTACAAAATTGTCGTGTCCGGATACTAAAATAAAATTGTTCGGAAACTCAATTTTGCTGTCCGGATACTAGTGCAAATCGCCTTTTTTAAGATTCTTATTTTTTAAATAATTACTCGTATTATGTTAAATTCGCAAAATCAAACTCAAAGATAACAAATGTGTTAAGTGTCCGGATACTAGTGCCTTTACCCTCTATAGATGTCCAGCAATCAATCAAATTTGTTCTAAGTGTCGTAAAAAAAATCATTTTGGAAAAATGTGTAAGTCTAATCATGCACAGCTAAAGAGCATAACACTTAATGACGGAGTTTGTAGAGACGAACATGAGCAAGCATTGTTGGAACAATTTCGAAAGGAACACAGTCACTCACTTAATCAGCCATCAGTTTCATAGTTAAATGGGGAAAATACAAGTGTCAATCAAAGTTATCTAACGGAGAGTGACGATTTTTTTATTGGTACCATATTCGATAAGTTCCTGTCGTCGGAAGAACAACCGCGACCAGTTGCTTTAAACAAGAACGATGACTTGTCCACAAGGTTTTTCTGTAAGGATGACAATCTGCATTTCTCTGAACTCTCGAAAACTAAAAAAAAAACAGCGTAGCGATTTAATATGGACAAAAGACATACTTATAAATAAAGAAATTGTGACCTGCCAGTTGGATACAGGAGCTATGACAAATGTAATGTCGTTCAACAAATTCATGGAATTAAAATTACCCTTACATACGAATTAACAAATTTTTTTTTCAAATATTTTTTTATATTACTCAATATAGTCGCCTTTTAGTTTGAGACACTTATTCCAGCGACTTTCCAACTTCTTGGTCTCGTCCGAAAAGTAATTTTCCGGAAGGTCTGCAAAATACTCCTCCGTGGCGTCGATGATTTCCTCGCGTGAGCTGAATTTTTTATTGATGAGCCATCTTTTGAAGTTTGGGAAGAGATAATAGTCCGAGGGATCCAAATCCAGTTACCAATCGACACCAAAAGTCCGCGTGCTCTCGCCTTCGTGTTTTTGGTCATTCGCAACACCTAGCGGCAGGATATTGCCTAAAATATGGCGTGTGCACTCAGTACAAATCTTTGTGGTATCTGCTAGCTGGCGCACCTTCACTTTCCGGTCAGCCAACACCATTTCATGTATTTTTTTGACATTGTCCTCTGTAACCGCATCGAAGGGCCTGCCGCTGCGGACTTGATCGGTAGTGGAGTTGCGGCCACCACGAAACTCTCGAAACCAATATTTGACCGTGTAATCTGACGGAGCATTAGCTCCATGATATTTATCCAACTTTTCTTTTATTTCCTTCGCCGTTTTGCCTCTCAAAAAACAATGTTTTATGAGAGAGAGAACGTCAACAACAATCAGCTGTCGAAACAAAACTAAAGACAGTATCGCACTGAAATTTGTCATGTCTGCCTAGATATGAACGGACTTGAAATCACCATAACCTTTTTTGCAGTAGCAGCGGAATCTGGCGGTCAAGGAGGTCACTTTTCACTCCATCTAGTATTTCGACATTTAGCAATGAAAAGTTAAAAGTTTTGGTATTTTGCAACTTATCATGCAGTGTGGATTCTAAGTCATGTGATTTAAAATTGCACATCATTGATATTAAATGTAGAACAATAATTGGTCTATCGAGCTGTGTTGAATTAAATTTAGTTATGCGGTCAGAAGCAGAAAAGAAGATGTACAGGGGTAATGACCCGAACTCCAGCTTTTTAAAATGCTATAATTTTTTTATTTTTTGATAAATTTTATTGTACCAAAGCAAAAAATATTGGAAAATACATCAATTTTGAAATTGTATCAGTAGTTTTCTATATGTCCACCTTTGGCGCGAATAATGGCCTTGAGACCGCCGAAAAAAGCATCGCACGCTGCACGCAAGTGGCTCAGCGATATTTTGGCCCATTCCCGACTAAGTGCTTGTTTGAGGTGGTTCAAACTTTGGTATTTTTTAGTGCCAACCTTCACCTTCAAAATACCTCAGACAGAGAAATCCAACGGATTTGCATCCGGAGAATTTGCAATCCATTGTGTCGAAGAAATGAAGTGTGGAACATTGTTTTTTAACCAATCTTGGTTGGCGCGCGCTTTGTGAGCCGGTGCCGAGTCTTGTTGAAATGTCCACGGTCTCCGACCGAAATGATTGTTTGCCCAAAGCTTCAATGCTGCTTCTAAGACAGTTTCACGGAACATGATCGCATTAATTTTGACGCCACGGTCCAAAAATACGAGCGAAGAGCGACCATCGGCGGCCCAAACCATCACCATCGGTGCTGCCTGCTTCCTGGCGGCCGTCCGAAGGTGTAAATTTTCAAAGGACCTCTCTGGCAAGTAAACTCGGTCATTTTATTTGTTGACATATTGCTCGATAACAAATGGCGACTGATCGGAAAAAACCAAATTCGGCAACTCACCACCTTCGTGCGAGCGTAGCAACTCCTTCGCTCTTTGAACTCTAACTTTTTTCTGTTGCGGTGTAAGATCGTGTGCTTTTTGGAACTTCAATGGCTTGAGCCCAAGCTCATTTTTCAGTATGTGTTGCATCCGTTCCAACGATATGTTGAGCTCACGAGCCATTTATCTTCCACTTCGACGCGGATTTCGCTCAATTCGAGCCTTCACTTTCCGAACCATTTCTGCCGATGTTGCTGTTTTTTTATGACCACCTCCATGGCGTTTTGCAATGCTGCCAGTATCACGGTAACGAGCTATGGTTCGAGGCACAAATGATTTATTCACGTTGAGGTGCTGGCGGGGTCTAACGATAGCTACTTGTGGTTTTCCACCCAAATATAAAGCAATCACACTATCACGTTTGAATTCCATCGCGGATAAAAATTTTTCAACACGACTGAGACCCAAATCGTTTAAAAGGCTTGTAAATAATAAAATTATTTGTCATGTGTCAAAATTTGAGCTCACTGTCATGAACGGTTTGGAAATTATAGCAGTCTGAAGTTGGTTGCAGTTCGAGCCATTTAGGGTGTATACTTATGCAATTCATAATTATTCTCCTAATACTTTTGATTCCAATAATAATAATTATTTTGTTTTAGGTTTATTAAAGAAGTACCATCATGTTTTTGAGGGCTTAGGTTGTTTGGAAAGGAAGTGCCACTTATTTTTAAAACCCGAGGTACTGCCGGTAGTGGATTGTCCAAGGAGAATACCGTTTAGTCTAAGAGAGCCCTTAAGGCAAGAATTAAACAGAATGGAAAAAAATAGGAGTTATTGCAAAAATTTAAGAGCCTACAGAATGGGTAAGTTCCATTGTGATTGTAAAAAAAACCGACGGGTAAACTTCGCATTTGCTTAGATCCTAGAAACTTGAATAAGGCAGTTTTACGTTCGCACTATCCATTCCCAATTATACGAGTAGATGAGTGCAAAACAAAGTTATATGGTGCCAAATATTTCACTAGTCTGGATGCTAATTCCGGATTTTGGATGATGAAATTGGATGAAAGTTCCTCTAAACTTTGCACTTTTATTACACCATTTGCTCGATATAAATTTTTAAGGTTGCCCTTCGGCATTAACGCAGGTCCTGAAATTTTTCATGGAGAAATTGTCAAATTATTTTCAAATATTCCTGGTGTTTTAATATACATATATCGACGATTTTTTGGTGTATGGGCGTTCAAAAGAAGAGCATTTATTTATTTATTTATTTATTTAATTCAAAAATTCTTGTACATTAAGATTAAATCTTTTTTACATTGTGCAAGCTAGGTAATTATACATTAAAAAAAAAAACAAAACAGAGTTAAATTGTAGCGATAAAAAATTAGGAAACCTATAAATATGGTATATAATAATGAAAAGAAGAGGAGAAGAAGTAGGAGATGTGGAAGACTAAAATAGTTTGGAAAAAAGATTTGGAGAAGGAGTATAAAGGTTGGGATCTTCCATCAGTAAATTTTAGCAAAGTATTTAAAAACCTCCTTTGTAAATATATTTGTGTTGCTTGATCGTTTGATATGTATTGGTAGACGATTCCAAAGATGAGTCGCATGGATAAAAAGATTTCGACTAGTTGTAAGATAGGTAAAATTATTTGCATAGATCTTTGGTTGCTTGCAAATTTTAGCATTTCAAATAAATAGTCTGGTTCTTTGGTAGTAATTATTTTATGAAGCAATAGTATGGTTCAGTAATTCAATAATGCTATTAGGGAACGGCCGATAATACTTTTAGTCAAGTGCGTAACGTACTCTGACCGTCTGATATCATAAATATACCTTGCGCAACCATTATATGCCACAGTTAATTTTCTTTTCGACACAAAGTCCAAGTGCCCGTATATTCGCATCCGTAAAGCAATATCGGCAAGATAAAAGATTTAACCAATTTCAGTTTAACACCTATCGGGAGGTAGTTTTTCGTGGGACTTAGACCACGAAGAGCGCTATACACTTGCGATATTACTCTGTTTACTTCTAAATTCCAAGTACTACTAAAGTAGACTCCAAGATTTTTTATCTAATCCAGATACTCTACAGGAGTGTGATGGAGAAATATTGGAGCAGAAATTTCTGTTTGTCTACCTCTATTAATGAACATAGCTTTTGATTTGACTGGATTAAGACTGAGCTCATTTCTTGTTGACCAATCATGAATTCTTTTAAGATCTTCATTAATATTAATTAACGCCTGGTTTTTATGGTATTTCGGAAACAAAGAATATATTTGTACATCGTCGGCATATATATGGTACGCGGAGGTCGCGAAACATTCAGATATATCATTTATGAAACTTAAAAAAAGAAGAGGGCCTAGTACGGAACCTTGAGGAATACCCATTGGGACTTAAAGAAATGAGGAGCATTTGGTGCCATTAGACACATATTGTATGCGACCAGATAAATATGAAGTTATTAATTTGCACGCGGAGCTTTCGAAAGAAAATTGCCTATGCAGTTTATTTATTAGTATGGAATGATTTACGCTATCAAATGCCTTTGAGAAGTCTAAGAAAATTATGAGACCCCACATATCGCAATCCAAACTGGCACGAATATCTTCGCACACCTTTAGTAACGCGAAAGTGCAGCTACGTTTAGCACGAAAGCCCGACTGAAATTTCGTGACAAGATTTTTACGATTTAGATCAGACTTAATTTGGTTACTTATTATTGCTTCGAAGACTTTACTTAAAAAAGGAAGGATAGCTATGGGTCGATATTCATTACTATTTGGTTTAGGCAATGGAAGAATTTTGGCAATTTTCCACTGGTTGGGAAAAACATACGGTGTAATGATAGTATTGAATATATGCGTCATATGCGGAAGAAAAGCGGGAAGAAGAGTTTGTATAAAAGTTGGGTATACATCATCAGAGCCAACAGCTTTTGATTTTATCCTTAAGATTGTTTGACCTTCACATATTTCATAAATTCCAGAGAGCGAAAAAGTCCCTTCTCGTTGATTATCGAAGAACGTAGGGATATTTTTGTGGTTAAAAGTCTTATGATTGCTTTGAACAAACTTCGTATTTAGTACATTAAGGTCGGTATTATTGGGAAGTGGATCTTTTGCAGGCTTAAGCCCGATATCGCGAATATTACTCCAGAATTTAGAACTCGAATCCCTCGGGTTGAATTTATTTTGATAAAAAGTCTTTTTATTTGATCGTATTAGAAGAGTTACCGCGTTCCGTACAATGGCATATTCTTTATATATAACTGTGCATTTGTATTTCCTCCATCTGGAGTAAAGGGGATTGCGTTTTTTTATAAGGGTAAAAACTTCCGAAGTCAACCATGGAATGTTGACTCTATTTCTACGGTGTTTTAGAGGTATGGAATGTGGTTGCTATTTTTACTCAACAGGCAAGCCGACATACTGGCCCTCGGATGTCGCCAAAACACCCGATCTAATAGACTTCTTTGTCGGAAAAGGAGTAAACTCTAGTTACGTCAAAGTTGAAGAGGGCTTCGATCTTTCCTCCGATCATTCTCCAGTTATACTCTCAGTGTGCGAATTCTTGGTTAAGAAACAAAGACCACCCAGATTAACTAACAGCAAAACTCACTGGGAAGATTTCCGAATAGACGTTGTAGACAATACTGAGTTGAAAGTAGCACTTAGAACGCCGTATCAACTTGAAAAAGAAGTTGAATGTTTTGTTGAGGTCATACAGCAAGCGGCCTGGAAGAACACTCCCCGCGATTCGAACAAAGTTTCCAAAGTGGGCATAAGATACCCACCGGGAATCAGAGAAATGATAGGGAAGAAACGAAAAGCGCGGAAAAAGTGGCATGAAACCCGGGCACCACAAGATAAAATGTCCTTCAATAGGCTCTGCAACTTGTTGAAAAAATCGATCAAGGACTTCAATAATCAAGGTATTAATAACTACCTTGAAAGACTCACAGCGACAAAGAATACCAACTACTCCATATGGAGAGCCGTTAAAAGTGTTCGAAAGCCCCAAATACACGTGGCGCCAATAAGAAGAAACCAGGATGACTGGGCGAAGGAGGATAAGGAAAAAGCTAATGTTTTCGCCGACCATCTTGCAGAAACGTTTAAACCATCCGACGGGGAAGTGCTTCCAGAGAATGTCAATCGGCTAGACGTGACGACAAACTTTCCAGTAGAAAAGGCTACACTTAGGGAACTTAGGCAAGTTATAGACACGCTTAAGCCCAATAAAGCCCCGGGATATGACTTAATAACGGGAGAGATACTCAAAGCGTTGCCGAAAAAAGGTTTGCTAAAGCTGCTCTATCTTATAAATGCCAGCATTATTATGGTTCCGAAACCCGGTAAACCGCTGACTGAAGTCAAGTCATATAGACCAATCTCGCTTCTCCCGATTACATCGAAGGTTTTCGAGCGAATCCTTCTTAATCGTCTTAAACCAATTACCGACACAAATTCCCTCTTGCCTGAACATCAATTTGGCTTTAGAAGCCAACACTCTGCAGTTGACCAAGTGCATCGAATAACCGATGTAATTGAACGAGCAATCGAGTGTAAGTTAGTCTGTTTAAGCACATTCCTTGACGTTTCGCAAGCCTTTGATAAGGTATGGCACGAAGGCCTAAAATATAAACTTCGACAAGCCCTACCCCAGCAATTGTCTTGTGTTTTAGGTTCATACCTGGAAGACCGACTCTTCCGTGTGAGAAACGGAAACGAATATTCCACTTTTAAGACAATAAAGGCGGGGGTGCCGCAAGGAAGTGTATTTGGCCCTCTGCTATATTTGCTTTTTACCCGCGATATACCGCAAACGGACGACACTGTCCTAGCCGCATTTGCTGATGACACTGCCATTTTGGCAACGAACTAAAACAGTCGAAGAAGCAACTTCCAAGTTGCAACGTGCCCTTACACTGATTAACAATTGGACAAAGACTTGGCGAATCGCGCTTAATGAAAACAAGTCTGTCCACGTGAACTTAAGTCTCAAGAAAATTGAGAATCCACCGGTATTTATCAACGCAGTACGAATTCCTTACGCGAACGAGGCCAAATATCTCGGTATGACACTCGACGCTAAACTAAAATGGAGAGCACACGTCAAGAAAAAACGTGAAGCGCTTGAAATCAAATATAGAGATATTTACTGGCTTATTGGAAAGTATTCAAAGCATAGCTTAGAGAACAAACTGCTGTTACACAAGCAAGTGCTAAGACCGATCTGGACATATGGTGTACAACTTTGGGGTTGTACTAAAAATAGTAACATTCATGTATTACAGACATTCCAAAACAAAGTTCTTCGAGGTATTGTTAATGCGCCGTGGTACATTAGAAACGATGATATCCGCAGAGACTTAGGAGTCGAAAACGTTCAGAACTTAATTAAAATGTTTGCGCAAAACATAATAATCGATTACAAAGTCATACGAATATTTCTGTTCAACAGATCCTCGAAGAGACAAATTTACTCCACCGTCTGAAAAGAACTAAGCCTCTCGATCTGGCGCGGTGATTAGCAGCGCGTAATTTTTCTAAAGTACACAGGAATTTTCAAAGGAACATCGCCTGCAGGATATCTTATAAAAACAAAATAAAATGCGATAGAAGAACTGCTTGTTGAGAGTGAACTCAGTCGTGGTTTGCATAAGGGAGGTGTTTTTTAGTGAGTAAAAATCTCACACCTTCACACGAAAAAAAAAATAAAAAATGTTTATGGAATTTATTTTAATTCAATACTCACAACTTCAACCTTCCCTGAAAATTGGAAAATTGCTAAAGTGGTGCCAATTCCGAAATCTCCATCGCGCCCAGAAACTGAATATCGACCCATTGCTATACTTCCATTTCTGAGCAAAGTTTTTGAGACTATAGTTAGTAAACAAGTCAAACATTATTTAAACGATAAACAGCTTATTACAAACTGTCAGTCGGGTTTCCGTGCTAAGCATAATTGCACCACAGCTTTACTTAAGGTTTGCGAAGATATGCGTGAGGGCTTAGACCACAATATGTTAGCACTAATTGTGTTTTTAGACTTTTCTAACGCATTTGATTGTGTTGATCATAAAATACTAGTCATGACACTTCGGACCCAATTTTTGTTCCACCGGTCTCTATGTAATTTGATGTCGTCATATCTAAGTAATCGTTCACAGTATGTGTGTCATGAGAAAAAGCGCTCATCTTGTCTTTTTGTTCCATCAGGTGTTCCCCAAGGATCCGGTTTAGGACCCCTACTCTTTATATGTTATATAAACGACTTAGCCGTGCGTCTTGTGAATTGTAAACGTCATATATATGCAGATGATGTGCAGATTTATTCTGTGTTTCCCAAATCCCAAATTAAGCAAGCGATAATTAATCTAAACGACCAATTAGCAACAATTTGTAAGTGGTCATTTGAAAATAAACTCAGTCTTAATCCAACAAAGACTAAAGCAATGATCATTAATGCTAGCCGAGTTAAAGTAGACATTTCTCTTCTATATATTAATCGAACTCCAATTGAATATGTTGAAACATTCAAAAATCTTGGGGTTTACATGAGCCCACAATTTACCTCGAGGACTCATATTACAAAAACTGCATCGAAAGTTTACGGAGCCCTTAGAGCACTTAGTCCATTTCCAGCTATCTTCCCACCAAAGTTAAGTTAAAGCTTGTAAAATCATGCGGGAATTTGATCGTAGTGCATTACCGAATCAATACTAGAGACTAAGAACACGTCTAAAAGCGAAGGCCTTCTGTTGGGCATACAGTGAGTTGGTTGGGTAAAATTTGTAAAATAAAGGTTAAAAGATTCTACCGTACTAATTAATTGCTTGTTATTGCCCTCCAATATATTTAAGTTCCAATTTCCACAAAGAACTTGGTTCTGGATAGAGCTGATAAAATCGCTTTAAAGTTTAACAGGGCAAAGTCAAAGTTTTTTCAAACCGAAATTAAGTTTCTTGATCACACCTTTAATTCTGAAGGGATGAAGGCCGATGATTCAAAGGTTAAAGCCATTCTTGAGATGCCAAGACCTGGGAATATTACTGAACTCTAAAGATTTCTAGGTATGGTCAAATATTTAGGCAGTTTCATAAAAAAATCTTTCTGCAGAGACGCATAATCTAAGGCAGTTATTGATAAAAGAATCAGAATGGTTGTGGTTAGATATCCATGAAAAAGAATTTTTCAAATTAAAACAGTTCATTACAAATACCCCTGTTTTAAGTTATTATGATCCGAAAAGGCCAATCATTCTATCTGTTAATGCTTCTAAGTACGCTGTAGGTGCAGATATTCTTCATGGTGACAAACCAACAGTTTTTGTATCCGCTACTTTGACTGAATGCCAGAAAAATTATGCCCAAATTTAAAAAAAACTTTTTGCTATATTATTTGGCTGTACAAAATTTCACCAATATTTGTATGATAAAGCTGACATTTATGTTGAAACACATCACAAGCCATTAATTTCTCTCTTTAAAAAGGCTTTGTATAAAGTACCAGCAAGTTTACGAAGAATTATGTTGCTTTTAAAGGCTTATGATCCGCAAGTTTATTTCAAGCCAGGGAAAGCTATGATTCTTGAAGACACTCCCTTTCGAGCGCCTTTAAATGAAAAATGTTTACACAATTTTGATAAAGACATTAGTTTCCACTGCAACTTACTGATTTCAAATTTGGCGGTGTCAAAATCTAAATTAAATGAAATTCAAGAATGTACAATGTCTGATAAAGCTCTGTCTGATATCAAAAATTACTTTAGGAAGGGTTTTTAGTTTCGAACTAAAGAGAGTATGTCTCGGCATAGACCAAATATTTCAAAAGAACTTCTTCAACCTCACGACTACCGTTTAATTCCATGGTACAAGTAAGGACTGGACTTGTTTCAATTTAAAAATCAAATCTACTTGTTGGTAGTAGACTACTTCTCAAAATATATCGAAATAGCTTTGCTAAATAATGGCTATTCCAGCCACCAAATAATAACGCAGTTATTATTAGTCGTCATGATGTTCCTCATACTATGATTGCTGATAATGGACCTCCTTTTAACTCAGAGGAAATTAAAGATTTTTGCTGTAACTGGGACATACTCGTAGATTTTCATACATGAGCCCCATACTTATCGCTATCAAATGGCCAAGCTGAACGGGAAATTCGAACGGTTAAAAATTTTTTTTACAAAAATCACTAGAATCTTTTTCAGATCCTTTTATAGCACTCTTGCACTATCGGACAACACCCCTTGTATTGGATATTCGCCAAGCCAACTTTTAATGTCTAGAAATCTTAGAACCAAAATTCCCTGCACCGAAGAGTATCTTCATCCAACCGTTGCTAATTAATTAATTTATGCGGTTTGCTAAGAGATGGCGTAACTTGTATTGTTCCATTGGAACATGCGTTGGAAAGCTACTGCCATTGTACGTCATTTCAGTATATGTCATTCATTTGAAGCGTAAGATAAAAATAATTTTTTTTCACTCAAATATGTCGAACTTTGTGCCTGAAAAACTGTTTTTGCGTACAGTTCTTCTTCATTACTTCAATATGAAGAAAACTGCTGCCGAAAGTCATCGTATTTTGGTGGAAGCTTATAGTGAACATGCGCCAGCTGAACGAACGTGCCAAAAGTGGTTTGCACGATTTAAAAGTGGTGATTTTGGCTTGGAAGACGATGAACGTCCTGAGCAGCCAAAAAATTTGAAGATGAAGGACTGGAAGCATTACTCTATGAAGATTGTTGCCAAACACAAGAAGAGCTCGCAGAATCTTTGGATGTCACTCAAGCAGCCATTTCAAAACGTTTAAAAGCAGCTGGATATATTCAAAAGCAAGGAAATTGGGCTCCACATGAACTCAAGCTGAAAGACGTCGAAAGGCGGTTTTGCATGTCCGAAATGCTGCTGGAACGCCACAAAAGGAAGTCATTTTTGCATCGGATTGTTACTGGTGATGAAAAATGGATCCATTACGACAACCCCAAGCGCAAAAAATCATATGTGAAACCCGGCCAACCAGCCAACCAGCCAAATCAACGGCAAAGCCGAATATCCATGACGCGAAGGTAATGTAATGCTCTGTATTTGGTGGGATCAGATGGGTGTGCTGTATTATGAGCTGCTAAAACCGGGTGAAACCATCAATGGACAACGCTACCGAACACGATTAATCCGTTTGAAGAGAGCAGTGGCCGAAAAACGCCCGGAATATGCGACCAGACACGAGGCAATAATTTTCCATCTTGACAACGCTCGGCCCCAAGTTGCTATTCCGGTTAAGAACTATTTGGAAAACAGTGGATGGGAAGTCTTACCCCAGCCGCCTTATTGCCCAGACCTTGCCCCTTCTGACTACCATTTGTTCCGGTCGATGCAGAACGCCCTCACTGAAATACGGTTCACATCAGAGCAGAATATCAAAAATTGGCTTGATTCATTCTTGGCTGCCAAGCCGGCGCAGTTCTTTTGGCATGGGATCCACAAATTGCCAGAAAGATGGGAAAAAGTCATAGCTTCAGATGGGCAATACTTTGAATAATACTATTGTACATGTTTTTCTTAAATAAACGTTAAAATTTTGAAAAAAAAACCGCACGTTATATACCCAATATAATTTATTCTTCTTTGCAATCTTCTTTAATAAAGTTGCAGACATCCATGGCTTAATTTTTTTAACCTTACATTTTCTTTGGGTTTCAGTAAGACATTCACTAACATGAGCTTTTAAGATATTAGCAAAGATGTTAAAAGCATTAGAGGGATTACTTTCAAGGTACACATCGGTCCAACTTTCGTGTAGTAGAAGATGGTTAAGACGCTCGTAGTTCAAGTCTTTAACTTTCTCAAACCGTACAGACATATCAAATTGTTTCATATTGGCGCATAGAAAAACTAAACCAACCATACAATGATCGGTGATCTTAAAATCTGAAATGGAGCTGGTGATAGTGAGTTTAGAGCTTAGATCAAGTCTACCATATTACAGAATAGAATTTGTTCTAGGTTAAGATATAGGTATAGTAAGAATAGTGTTAAGAGTGAGTTCATTTTTTTTTTTTTAATTTTATTTTAAGTCTAGTTTTTTTGTAAAAAAAAAAAAAATTCATTACTGAACATTTTCAAAGATTCTTCGAAGTGCTGGCGCCAGGACGACAAGGGACCTGTACTAATCGGTAAGATCTAGATTTATTTAATTTTTGTTTGCGGCCTGAATTAAATTGGCCATACAGTAGTTTTTTTTTACAGAATTCAAAATAAAATGGCTCGTACTAGTTATTAAGTTTTTCTTTTATAAATTTGGTAAATTCTTGTTAGTCTATAAGTTTACTTTTACGAAATTTTTTTTTTGTTTGATTCTTTTAAATAAATGTATTTATAACACATCATGAATTATATGATGGATTGAAATCAAGATTTTTTTACTATGATGGTGGCTTAAGAGCATTGTCGCAAGTGGGGTGCGGATGGACGGACCGACCGTCCTTCGATGGGGCCAACGCCGACCGGACGTGACGTACAAACGATGACGACATAACGGAAATGACGTGACTGACTTTTCTCTAATATTTTTCTTACAGGTGGCGACTGGGAGGATTTCGTTTAGGGGCTACCATTCACAGTTTTGGCCAGAATGTTAGCAATTGGTCGCATCCAAGTGCGATAAGGGTGGGTTGGCCATCCTCAGCCAACAACACCTGGCTTATTTCAGATCGTGACGAGCTGTCATCGCTGTGTGACCCTGGGACATATTATTCGGTGTAGGGTACATAGGGTTAAGTTAGCTTTAGGTTTAGTTATTATACGTTGCTTAAGTTCGGTAGTTAGAAATTTGGTTAGTATAGTTTTAGTTAGCTACATCGCGAAAGTCCCGGTCTTGCACAGTAGTGATGGCACACAGAAGTGATCTTCCTGTTTCTTTTCATCTTTTTTTCTATCATCTTTCTCTCCTCCTGTCTTTTAAGTCCGATGCACGAGGTAGTGACAAGGACCAACCCAATCCAACGAGCTAGAGCCGAGCAACCGCGAGCGTGTCACTGCCATCTACTCCTGCATTATGGATGGCTCCGTGGCCAGCTGACTCCTTACACATTCACAGATGTAAAGACAAAAGAGTTCGAAAAATTATATTGCCGCAAAATGGCGCAAAAAACATTTCTCAAATAAGAAAGAGAAGGACAAATATAAAGATTACGAGCTTCGAATAGCACATACGAATAATTCTTGATAAGTGTGTTCAGAGCAGTCGGTGGTTCGTTTTTCAATCTTCCTTTAACCTTTTTTTTTTTTTAATAATAAAATAAAAAACAAATACATAATCCGCTCGCTGACATAAATATTTTTTTTTTTTGTTTCTTTAGTAGATTTTTAAAAACAATGAGGCTTCTGTTATAGCTATTAGGATGAGTACCAGCAACGAAATATCCTCCAAATGGCTAGTATGGTCAAAAATCGTTATGTTATTAACCACATTGGCATTTGGCTTCTCAAGCTTTGATTGCTCGTACCCCATTTTAATATTACGAACAAAAATAATTTAAAAGGTATATATAAAAGGAGTTCTATGATGTTGCTGGGTTATTGTTTTCTCCATTAGTCCTTGTTCTCTTATTGTTTTTATCTGTAGTTTCAGCTTCTTCTTTTTTTCCTGCGTGGTGGCTAGGTTTATTTCTCTATATAACAAGGCTATTGCCTTCCGGCGATCGTATTGTTCGCCGCCTCTTGTCTGCTTCTGGACTGGTTTTTCAGTTGCTCTTCTGTCGCTGTCTTCTTTTGTTCGTTTTCTATACTACTCGATAGTAATGGGTGTTGGTCCAATTCGCACCTTGGCTGATTGTCTGAGAAGGTCTTCTTTTTGTTCAAATATTGATATCTTCTATCTGCTGGTTGCCTGGCCTGGTTCTGCTAACCGCCTTGTTTTTGTTGTGGCTTTTTTGTAGACGGGAGAGCTTCCCACTTCTCGAATATTTGGTCGAATTCCTTTTTCGACATTAACGACATACATATTTATATATTTATATTTTATATACATATGTATATTATTGTTTTTAATGCAGGCTTAGATCCTAAGGCAATGTTTAGGCATCGAAATGCCAAAAAAAAATTTGAAAGCGGATGGTATCTAGTTTAGGCAGTAACGTATCTAACTGCCGATTCAGTCCTTATGGAGACTTTATGGCAGGCTCGCCATGTAATATGTTGTTTTTAAAATCGTGTGTGTAGGTAGAAGCTGCCGTATTGCAAAGAAAGACTAAATAATGCCTTCGACAGGCCATGGAAATTATCTGTGTCTTCATTGATTTGATTCGGGTATTTATACAAATTTGACATAGTCACTATACGGTGACAATGCTTGTAAACGAACGTGTAACTTAGCAAGGAACATGACTCCACAATCGTTGATATATTTGCTGCAGTGTTTCTAAGGCGGAGCACTTGAATTAGCTCAAATGAGTATTAGGTCACTGGCACCATGAATCATTTGTGCTATATTTCTGTTGCTGGTATTCTTGATACGCTACAATACTCATAAACTCGACGAGCAGTTCTGTAATGCCAGGTTTTTGTTGTTGCTATTGCCGATGCATCCGCATCTGTAGTTGTTGCTGTTCTAGCCGCAATTGAGCTGGGCCAGCAGTTCTTGGTTTAGAATTTCCATTCCAGGCAACACTAGCATAACTAGCTTTGGTACTCCAATCCGTAATGTGTGAAGAGAGTATGAGTGTCCTTGTTGCTGGGCAATTGCCAATTGTTTTGAAGGGGATGTCCTGCGATATTTGGGGTAGATTGATCTTACACTCGAATCGGTTGCGGGGGCCTCACTACCTTAGATCTAACTAGAAACTCCTGGTACCATGAGCAACCTTTATATGAGCCAGGATGCTTACCATTGCTATGATAACAGATTGGGGTGTCATCTGCAGTTCTGTCACATTCAGCGCACATCTTGGCTCTTTTCTGCAATATTGACACTGGTCAATATTCAAGGCAGCGCTTGCACTGCCCGATTTGACTTTGCTTGCGGAGGGGTTCTATTTCAATCGTCTGTCCACAGAGTTGTTTGAACTTGTGGATATACTTATTTTTGGAGCTTGCTTCAATATTTAAAAAGAAAATATTCATTGGCTCGTTAGTGGTCTTAATTATCCGGTTATGGATATGAATTATTTTATGTCCCAGTGTGGCCATCTTTTCCCTAATTTCGTGGTGTAGAGTGGAGTGATGGAGTCTACGTACCACTATCTTATAAGGCTTATCTTCCTCGAGCTAGAAGCATTGGAATTGGACATTGAGCTCATCCAGTTGTCTTACGATAGCTCTATATGTAGGACAATCGGTGGAAGTTTCTTGGGAGCTTTTCGGATAGGAGGGCTTGGTGCATGATCATTCTTCTTACTCTTTTTATTGTTGATAACCGATTTCTCAGCAGGTATAGCATTTTTTGGTGCTTTTATGTGGCTGGTACTAACTGTAGTTTCTGCATTTTCCACGTCAGTTCCCATCTCTTCATGAGCTTTCAATCCTGTACCCTATTTCTGCATATCGTTTAGTTCCTAGGAGGTCATGCTTGTATATTTGCGAGGTCCTGTTATTTACCCGTTTCGGCATTAATGAAGAAGGATTATCTCTTTTCCACTGTGGTCCTTCTTTTGAGATTTAGCTAATCGACCAGAAGCTAGGGACGCGTCTTCTGTTACATAGGGGATTTTCGATGCTATGGGCATCGCGTGAATCATATTGTTGTGGGTTCTCACCAGTGAGCAGGATGGAATATCACTATATTTTGTTGTGATTGGGCTTCCAGTGGCTGAGTACGACACACAGAAAGATGTGGATAATTGAGATCCAACGAGGGTGACTGTTGTTGTCGTTGGTACATTTGATCTGAGGACAAGGACCTCCCTGATTTGAGAACTAATATCCCGCTTAGTTTTGCCTGCTATTGTTTTCGCTTCTTTGTTGGACATGGTGCCTAGGAAGTCCAGCAACCACGATTACACTAAAAGCTTGGATTAACTTGCGCTTTAATTAGAGTTTTAGCGCAGTGTACTTGCTAATAGATGGCGCTGCTAGCGAGCTAGACACAACAAACCAACTTTAGAGCTTTGAATAGCTGATCGCCACGTGTTTGCCAGTGGAGCGCCAGCTGGCTGCCGGAGCCCCACTATAGTGCAAAAAACAAATGAAACTATGTAGAGCGTATATTACCGCACTTCCACTTACCGGTGACTCATTTACGTGGCATTAATTCGTAAACTCTTATTGTACACAATAGTCTCAGTCTAAAACGCGTCCGACAAGTTCGAAAGCACACACTGACTCTAATACAATTACAATTTACAATTCAATCCCCTTTTACTTTACTTTAACTTTTATGGGTACTTAAACCACTTTGTCACTACCCTTCACTCACGTTCAAATTTAACTTTTGAATTGACTTCGCCACTGTTCAATGCTGGTCTTTACATATACTCCTAGCGGATGGCTTCCCAATCGGAAGGTACGGGGTTCACTACCATCTGTGACCGAAAGATTTTCTTTCATGCAACTAAAATCTAGTGAGATGAAAGGTTGTCTAAATACAACATGAAGTCAATTTACACTAAAAATTTAGTCTCCCCAACATACATATGTTGGATGCCATGTAACTTGGCTTTTGGAATTTGAGTCGAGAGCAGAGACTCTCTATCTGATCTCACTCAGATATTCTGAGCGTTTCCATTGTGTTTGATTTCCATCTTCCGAGGACTTTAACTACATAGATTGCTGGTTCCACAGGGTGTTCGGAAAAGTTTTTTAAGAGGCACTCTTCGAATTAGCTTCTAATATTCTTTTTACTGCGATCTGTAAAGATTCCAGTCTTCCTCCAAATCGGTCTTAAGTGACTTATTGGGGATTTCTTGAGTGGTCCCTGCAGTTCTGCGTTCCACCATGGAACGGCCATTCTAAACGAAAACTCAAGGAACAGATTCCCTGATGTCACGGTTAAAGGAAACATCAAATCTTCTGAGCAGAGGTATTTTTATTTATATTCAAAATTTCTTATAAATGAAGATTAATGCGAAGCCTTTGGGGAACGGTTTTTCTTCAGTTCTTCTGACACGTTATCGATGCACTTATATGTAGCATTAGCCCACAAACACCGATTCCATATCTTGGGATTGTCGTCAACGCATTTTTGAATTTTAACTCGTATTTCTGGCTTTTGTTCCGGACTGTATTTCTTTGATGTTTCGATTTCACGATATAATCCTTCCAACTTGAAACCATTCTCTCTGTCAAACAAGTTCAATGATTCAAGTACGCACATGTAATAACAATTGTGTGGGTCTGGTACGGCTCGCTCTTTATCAAATATGTGAGCATAATTTTCACAATCCCATGTGAATCCAGAAAGGTCCTGATTGATTGTCACACTGAATACAGCCTAGAGGTATACAAGTTACTAACTAAATTTCATCGCTCAAATCCACCTCAATATAACTTACCAATGTGGCCATCACAATAATTCCGAATAGGACTTTCATAATGAATACGCGACTGGGATGCTAAGATTACAATTCCTAACTGCCTATCGTGTGTAGAAGTCTCACGTCTTATATACCTTGGAGCACGTAACCAGACCGACCTTTAAGGCATTATCGTATACAGGGTAGACTTTTTACTATCTCGGAAAACTATTAAAAATTAATCAGGGATCAAGTAGACACGTCGAATATTATTCAAAAAAAAGTATTTCAAAAACAATCCATTCAATGGCGATAATTTGACGGTCAGTCTATCTAATTTGTTGTTGTTGGGTGATTTATTCAATTGTAAATGTGAGCATGAATGAATTCTTGGAACGAAGTTGTTTGCTACATGAGTCTTTGCTTTTTTATTTTTTTTATTTTGATAACTCATCGGCCTATTTTGCGACAGTATTGCCAATTTTTAGAAATTTTAACTTTTCCCTGTATCACAAAAAATAATAATTCATGAAAGGTTGACTGCTCTTATCGGTCGGATATGGATCCGACCTAGATGTATAGATATACCTAGAAACTTTAGGATGATCAGTGTTCGAAATGGACCGCAGTACGCAGTTGAAAGGTAGAAAACGTGAGAGAAGATCTATGTATAAGAGAATTGGATATCGGACGGGTGGAATCGCAGGAGCCTTTTAGAGTATCTTTCTATGAAATTACCCAAATGGAGTCCTATGGCGCCAATAAGCGCTAATATTAGTGGCCGGTAGTAGCAAGTGATAACAAGCCACCTTTGATGCCGCGTAGAATGAATTGGTTTCAATTGGTGACCACAAGCGTAAAAGAGCGCCTTACGATTTCCTCAAGCAAAGGATTCGGGATTAACACGAAAGAAATTTGAGTCGTAAAGAATGGGTAGAAATTATGCCCGAAGCTACTACAGTTCACATAGTCAAATGGGTCTCATAGAACTACTCATACTACGGAGACGGGTGGTGATTTGCTTAATAACAAGGAACAGCCTATACATTCAAATTTATGCTAGTCTGAGCAGAGTTGAAGAAAATGAGTGGCCAAAAAATTGAATAAGGGTAGCCTGTCCCAAAAGAACCCACCGTCAAGTTCGGATGTGTTTCAATTTTGCTCCGTGATAATTTGTGAATATTTGTTTTTCTGTTTGACCTTTTTCCTCTTTTTTAGTTTTTTCGTGTTTGGCCCCATTATAACCGATTTACTGATTCCCAATCAAAACACAGTGACTTTGTGTCTTTAAAAAAAAAATTAATAACCTACTTGCAGTCTGATCTAATTTAACCATGTCTTCCTGTGGATTTGATGACTGCGCTGTACCTACTAACACAGTGGAAATGATTACATGCAATGGGATATGTGGAAATAAATTCCATCCCATATGCATTGGTTTAAGCAGAGACGCTAAAACTCATCTCGAAGAGTATAAGCGCATATTCTGCTTTTTCTGTGTAGAGTGCCGGACCATCTCCCTGGTACATATAATGCTGGCTATAAAATGTAATAACCAGCAACTAATTGGGCTTGCAGACTCGATTGCAGAGCTGAAATGCGAAGTTCAATTCAATGGTAAAAATATAACCAAACTCATTTCCGTGGGCCATGATAAACTAAACTGCTCATCTACATCTCAAGCATGCTGAACATACCGAAAATATCGGGTCCATCCAACATGACCTCAATTTTCTAAGTGAGGAAACTGCATCCACTAGATCAACCACAATGCAGATATTGGAGGAATTAAAGCACATCTCTACTAAGCCGGATGCACCTCCATCTGCAGTAAGCCCATGTAACAAATCCTTACACGATGAGCTGTATACATCACCCTCAACCAATTCAGCCCCAACTCATTTAATAACCATTACCACCGAAGCCCCCGTTCAACCCACTACAATAAATGCAACTTCGATCACCAATCCCGTCCCAAGACCATTACCAATAATTAGGGCTTTTGGGACATCCTGGACTCTCCCTGAATGGACCAACAGAATCCAAAAAGAACACCAGAGTCGCGACACCAAATCCTCTCGCTCCCTCACCAAACCTTTAAAGCTGCCTCAAAACAGAGTTTCATTTAACCTTGCTCCTGCGCCTTCCACCCAAGTTCCAACTAACGTTGTCCCATCAGTCAAATATCCTAATTTTATCAGCCCCCATATACTAAACCCAACCACCCCTTCATCATCTTCATCTACCAATCCCCCTGATCCAACCCCCTCACTAGTCAAGACTCTAGTTCCGGGGTGCTTGAACAACCTGTCCCTTCTTCATCGGCTCGTTCTCTTAATTCGCCTGCCCTCGATTCTTACCCGAAATCCCTTACCCACTCCTTCCACCAACTGTCAAACTCACTAAAAAATTTTCTGATATGAATGATGACAGTCGCTACGTAGTATCTCGTTTGAGAGACCGCCGCATTTATGTAAATGTTCGGCTCTACCTTGCCTACTTGCACGACAAACCCAACTCCGTTTGCATTGATGGCATAACCAAAACCAACATTATGGTTTCGATTCAACGAGAAGGTCTTCCTATTAAGCCAGTGGAATTGATGCAAATTTTCATTCGCTACCATGAGAGTTTCGACATCTCTTCCGATGAAGTTCATAATGATCTTTCTACGTTGTTTTCGCATGTCAGCTCTAAGCGTCTCTCCCACGTGCAAAGAACTCGTTCAAATTTTAAAAGCTATTACAGTTCCTAACAAACTAAATCCTGTATCCTCCAGTCCACAATGCCTGTCCATTTACTACCAAAATGTAAGAGGTTTGCGCTCTAAAATCTCCGTCGTATATCTCAATTCTCAAAAGTTACCCTATGACCTAATTGCTCTTACTGAAACAAATCTAATTCCGGACATTAATAACCTTGAGCTGTTTCCTCCAAATTTCAACGTTTTTCGAAAAGATGGATTCGAAAGAGCTGATAATCCCTATGGCCGAGGTGTTTCACTAGCAATCCGGAACTTTTTCCACGCAACTCCTGTTGATATTCCCCACACTGACAACTTTGAGTTAGTATGTGTCAACATTACGCTCCCCAAACGCTGTCTTTACGTACTTTGTTGTTACATTCACCCATCCCAACCAATTGAGTCTTATCGACCTGTAGTTCACGCAGTGGATTTTTTGACTGATAATGCACAACCTGAAGACTGTATTATTCTAGTAGGGGATTTCAACCTCCCTCAACTTAAATGGGAGCCTTCCGACGACTCGTCTCATTTCGTCTCTCTTAATTCGTCCTCAGAAATAGAAATTTTGATGGTGGACTGCCTAACCAACTCAAGTCTATATCAGATTAGTGGAATACCTAACACAATGAACAGACAACTCGACCTTGTCTTCACATCCGATTCAGATAACTGTGTCGTTTATAGGAGTGATCATCTTCTTTCTACCCTAGACCGCCTTCATCCCCCCTTGTCAATTATATACTCATATGAAAATGGCAACACAAGTGTCGATTCGGAAAATTCATTTTCATTTAACTTCCGAAGAACCGACTTTAACAAACTTAAAAACCTCATCAGCAACATTAACTTTGACTTTATTGCTGGGACAACTAACATTGATCTTACCCTATCAACGTTCTATTCGTTAATTTTCTCCTGCTTTGCCCAATCGGTTCAATATATCTTCCGAAAAGACTGCATGTCAGCTCCTCCCTGGTACAACAAGGAGTTGCGCTCTCTCCGTAATTACAGAAACAAGTTGTGGCATAAATTCTTAAGGATTTGATATCGACTACAGTAATTATCGATTGGTATATAATCATTTTTCTGAACTTTGTGAGTCTCTTTACCTTTACTTAGTCTCAGACCCTAAACGCTTCTACCAGTTTGCTAATACCAAAAGAAAGTCAGACGGCTACCCATGTACTCTCAAATTTCTTAGTGAATCTTCTGCCGACCCGAAAACCATTGCAAATTTCTTTGCCTGTCATTTTAATAAATCCTTTTCTAAGAAAACAGCTGAACCCGATCCTAGTTATTTTAGCTATATGAGAAACTATCCTGAGACATCATCCGTTTCGCTAAATATAACAACATCTTTGGTGTCTGATAACATTACCAAACTTAAAGATGATTTTTCGTCCGGCCCTGATGGCCTTCCGGCTATTGTAATAAAAGAGTGTGTTAACCATCTCGGTCCTCTCCTTGCTGCCCTATTTAACTTGTCTGTCTCAACAGGTACTTTCCCTTTCCTATGGAAGGAATCTTACATCATCCCTATTCATAAAAAAGGAAGTAAGGCCGAAGTCGATAATTATAGGCCCATAGCAAAACTCTCTTGCATACCCAAACTGTTTGAAAGCATAGTCTATCAACAACTGCTTCCGTACTGTAGGCCAACTATCTGTACAAATCAGCACGGTTTTATGAAAGGTAAATCAACGACCACTAACCTAACAGAGTTTGTCTCTAGGACGCTTCATGCTTTAGAAGGCATTCGATAAAATTCCTCACCAACTTATCATTTTTAAACTAAAAAAACTTGGCTTTTCCCCTCATTTTGTGGCATGGACCAAATTCTATTTAGAAGACCGAGAATACAGGGTCATCTTCAGATCTTCAATATCCGACCCCATTAAAGCAACATCTGGTGTCCCTCAGGGTAGCCACCTTGGACCAATCATCTTTAACCTAACGATTAACGACATAAATCTCATTTTAACGAATTGTTATCTTTCTATTTTCGCTGATGACATGAGAATTTCCAAAGTCATTTCATTGTCTTCTGACTCTCATTGCCTGCAAGATGACCTAAATAAGTTTTCGATATGGTGCAAGCAAAACTTTTTGGAGCGTAATGTCAGCAAATACCAAGCGATGACCTATTCCCGCAAACGTCTACCTCCACCTCCAAGAAATTACTTCATCTGTGGTAAGCCTATTCCTTCCACTACTCAAGTACGGGATCTAGGAATAATTTTTGACAGAGAATTGAATCTCGACTCACATATTGATAGCATTATACAATAAATAAAGCTAACTCTGCACTTGGTATTATCAAACGCTGGTCAAAAGGATTTTCCAACCCTTACGGTACAAAGCCCCTGTACATTACTTTTGTAAGGCCAAGTTTGGTCACTCTATAAACTACTTAGTCCACATTCAAAGAATAGAAGCAGTCCAACGCAGGTTTATCTGTTTCGCACTTCGTGGTCTACCCTGGGCCAACCCATATGGATTGCCCCCCTATGAAAATAGGCTAAAACTAATTAGCATGCATACCCGAAAAAAACGTCCTAAAGTCGCTGATGTACTTTTTATCCACCAGTTACTGACTGGAAACATCGAGTGCTCGAGAATAACGCAAAATATTGCATTCATTCCCAATCCCACCTCCACGGACCCGCGATACCTATATCCTCAATCTGCCAGATTCTTTCAATTAAATCCGGCACAGAGGGGACAGGGTGATTTTTCTCCAAACGGGAACACTATTTTTACTCTACTCTCTCAACATAGCCGAAAGTATGCGGGAGTTTTGTGTAAAGCCAATAGCATTTGGAAGAACAGAACAATAGAGCATGGACGGATTCATTGACCGGAAATTGTCGTCTAGATTCAGAAGAAGAATAGGAAACGCCACCAACACAATGGATTATGAGCCGAAGGAAATCTTGACCGATGATGATCAATATAATCTGTATCGTTAAATGGGTTCCGCCTACACTACACACAACGCCAAAGCACTTAGCGATAGCAGTGTTATCGGTATGTTTGACTAAATACACAAAATGGGAAGGAGTGTGCAATTAATGGTAAATACTTATGCAGTCATCGGAGAGCCATTGCTACGGCACTAGGTTGGACAAAAGAACTTACTTAAATCTGTGGCGTTGCTCAGTCCTTTTGTATACCTACACATCAATTGGGACTACCTTACTCCTCGTCGTAGCCACCGCTAACTGATCTCGCCCAATCGGGCTTGGCATGTCCAATTTAAAAGCGCAACTGTTGAACAGGAGAAAATAACAACACTATAATGTCGTCTGAGAAATATCTGAGCCTCAGAAAGAAGACAAACCCTACGTCAGCAGTCCGCGCCGCAGATTCCCCAAATGAGCTGCTTCAACATATGTTAATTGGAGCTGCGCTTAAAAACGATGTTGATAGCTATTTTAGTTGGAATGCTGAAACAGAGAAGGTGACGAATGAAGCATGCCCTCACCGTCACCTCTCATATCTCCGAAGTGAGATGACTCCGTACTATTCGGCTCCTATTTTCCCAAGTAGTGTATATTTGGTTTGGTTTAGAAGTTATGCATAGTGTTGTGAAGTCATCAAGAGCATTGTATAAGAATGGAATCGTTGTTTACAACCAATGCAAATAAGCACCCTGAATTCCCCAGGCACATGTAATGGTAAGCCCCCTAGTAAACCGTCTGATATCGAACGGACGAGGACATAACCGCCATTCAATGTGCAATGTGACGGTCCAAGCAGCAAAAATATAAAAAATTACGACAAGAAAATTACCGCCATTTTGTACACGGGAACCAAACCTGAACAAAAAGATCAGAATTTTCGAGGAGCGTTTTAAGGCAATCGGCATCAAGGTTTAGTTTCTAAACATCAGTCTAATATGCGCGCATTCCTTCGCAAAGGAGAATACCGACTACACCAAAGACGGCATTGGTGGCTCCGGTTGGCCCAGATGGAATTCCAGCAGAAGTACTAAAAGTGACTGCCCAAGCATGCCCTAACTTGCTGCTCAACATGTACAACAGTTGCCTCGAAGAAGAAGTCTTCCCAAAGAGCTGGAAAAAGCAACGATTGGTGCTGATCAGCAAAGGAAAAGGAGACCCAGACTCCCCATCAGCGTACAGGCCCTTATGTATGCTGGACACTGCGGGAAAACTGATGGAAAAGCTGCTCAAATCACGGCTCACAGATGCAGTACAAAGAGCGGGAAACTTTGCAGGAAGACAGTACGGGTTCAGGAAAGGACGTTCCACCGTCGGAGCTATTGAAGCAGTGGTGAAGGCTGTTTAAACCGCCCAACAAGGAAGTTGCCGCTCTAAGAAGATCGTTTTGCTGGCAACTCTGGATGTAAGAAATGCATTTAACTCAGCCAGGTGGAGTGATATACTAAATGCACTAGAAAACAGATTCAACATCCCAGCCTATCTATTACATATGATGAAGGACTATCTCAGGGATCGGGAGCTAATCTACGAGACCACAGAAAGCCTACGAAGGAAGGAAGTAACATCTGGAACAGCACAGGGTTTCAATCCTGGGACCAGACCTCTGGAACATCTCCTATGATGATATACTCGAAGACACCTTTCTCGTTGGGTACCCAGACGACATCGCGGCAGTGATAACGGCAAGGGACACTGAAAACGTGCAAAGAAAGTTGAACCAAGTCATGCGACGAACAATCTTCTGGATGGATGAGCACGGTCTTAGTTTGGCAACAGAGAAAACTGAGATAGTCCTTCTGACGAAGAAAATCCCGGCCCAAATAGACTTCCAAATTGGCTCTGAAGTCATTAAGAGCAAGGAGGCGCTGAGGTATTTGGGATTGAGGCTTGACACAAAACTAACTTTCTGGCAACAGATAAAGTACGTAGCGAAAAGAGCCTCTAGAATTACAACAGCACTCAGTAGATTAATGGCGAACATAGGTGGTCCAACGCCAAGTAAGCGCAGGCTATTAATGTCGATAACGCATGCCATTCTCCTATATGGAAGTGATATCTGGGCAGACGCGCTTCGACAAGAAATGCAGATGGCGGCAGTGCAAAGACGTGGAGCTCTATGCGTGGCTAACTCTTACCGAACGGTGTCGGAACCAGCCGTCCTTGTAGTCGCAGGAGTGACTCCCATCGATCTGCTAGCGGCACAAAGGCAGTACGTCCACGAAAACAAGGCGGAAATCGGATTGGAAGCGGCAATCGACCAAGCAGTGCAGCAAACGATACGGAAGTGGCAAGAGCGCTGGATCTCGGAAAGCAGAGGAAGGTGGACAGCGAGGCTGATAAGAAATGTGGCTGAGTGGAAAGACCGGAAACATGAGGAGGTCAACTACTTCGTCACCCAGTTGCTCACCGGACACGAAAATTTCAAAGCCTTTTTACATAGGACCGGCAAAACGGATAGCCCAGCTTGCCAGTACGGCGACTCCCCAGCAGACGACGTACACCACACATTTTTTGCCTGCAGAAGATGGGAATCCCAACGCACAGCACTGGAAAACAGCATTGGTGTGACGAGTGACCTGAACTGGAAGGAATTTGCTAGTTTGTGGAAGATATTCTCAGAAGAAAGAAAAGAGAAGAAGAACAATACCGGGAAAGCACGTAAACCCGAAAGGGTGTAGGATCACAGCCCCTTGAAGTAATGCGAAGAGCGATCCCAGTGGATTGTGTCAGAAGCCACAGGATTGGGAGGAGTTTTAGTCCGTATGATCCGAAAGTATGCGGAAAGAGCCGGACACACGGGGATAGCCAACGCCAACAGACCTCCTTATGGTGCGTAAGGCTTTTCTCCTTCCCACAAAAGGAAAAAAAAAAACATGATGGTTCCAATACATATCACCTCAAATTCGGCCCGATAGGATTAATGCTTATCTTAAAATTAACTTCGAAAATTCTCTATTTAATCAGATTCATTACATTTCGTCGACACTAGACACTCCAGTGTGATGGATGTTCGAGGTTCAGAGATCGAACCAGATAACGGCCCTGTCCTAGGCTATTGTTAGTCATATCTGGAACAGCCCAAATGCAAAGAAATGCAGTAAGCAATTTGACATCGGATGGCTGATGTCGGCAAAAGCTCGTCAACGTCTTTATCAGTTAAGCTCGCATTGAATTCTGTAGATTGGGGCCAGCACTGTCATCTTTTATGAACTGGATTCGATTTGAACCAACAAACTAGATGACCTGGAAGAAGTGGATATCAATATCTGCACTTAACTCTAACAAAACTGTTGGAGTTGAAGCCAATAAAAACAATATTCTTACCACCGGGGCCCAGGTACAACTGCGACTTCAACATTAGGTCAGCTCTGTTACATGTCTGCAGCACTTGCAACGTAACCGCTACAGTTTCTTGAGCCTTGCAGAATATCTCAAGACAATGTCTTCTGTCCCTCTGTATTATTCAATGTCGGCAAAAATACTGAGAAATGTTTAAAAATCACAGATAGACTATATAAGAATTTAATTATTTTGCAAATGAAAACGCGAAAGAAGAGATTCCGAAAAATTGGAATCACTGCTTCGTGATAAGCTAGCCGGTTATCAAGTTTAGTATTCCGCGAACACAAATTTAAATATTTTTGCAAGCGATTCCATTCAGTCAGGGCTCCAAGTGAATTTTTCTTAAACAGTAAAGAATAGAAATTAATTAAATTGTAATCAAAAGCTTAAAAACAAAACGCAATCTACTCGTACGTAGACAACGAACCACCTCTCCCTAGTTTTTTATGCAAAGGACACACAAACCTCTGGATTAACTAAGCAGAAAAAATTCGATTCGGATTCCTATATTGTGGCATCCATCAGCCTCTGACGTTGAGACATGTGTAGATGGAGCTTTCCTACTTCTCAAATTACCTCTATTTATTGGCCATTATATATCAAAATTTTTCTCTGAGGACTCATTAAAGACTCAAGCACTCACCACAAACTCTACAACAAAGATGTCTGACTGTAACCTTCGGAGCTAACTATAGGTAACCCAATCAGCCGTAAATTAACCCACTGCAGGAATACTAGAAGTATCGACCTCTGTATGCGGTTGACTGGAATCCTCAATAGGTGACTGAAAGATCCACTAAAGCACGCCCTGATATTTACAGGGCATTTCTATAGACGAGCCTCGATCTAAAGTGTAAGGCTTGTTGGCATCTCTGACTCAACCCTACGAAAAGTCTATAGATGCTAAATTGAATGTACGAGGCACCCAATTTACAGGATCACGGAACTTCATCTTCCGTAAGTCGATTACAGGGGCTATGCAGGAAGTAACACCGCCTTTTTTCGATCACATATTCTCCAACCATCCAGTTCCAAATTATCAAAAAAACAAAAATTTGTGAACACGCATCGAAGAGGGTTTACATTGACTGCAATCGACTCCTTCGCATCATCTCAGAAGAGGTTCGGCTAATGACACCTCAGGCGCGAATCAATGGCTGCTGTTGGATCTTCTTCTGTCTTCTCATAGAACGAAATCAGAGGAAGCTCGGCGAAGATGGTGATCAATTTGTCTAGCATCAATGCGACCTAAGTTTTTTCGCAAAACACTCCACTGGTGCAGCCGAGAGATGCCCAGCTCGCCTGCTGGACATTTTGTCCCGTAGACTGGTTTT
Organism: Volucella zonaria; assembly: GCA_963966105.1. Lineage (NCBI taxonomy): Eukaryota > Metazoa > Arthropoda > Insecta > Diptera > Syrphidae > Volucella > Volucella zonaria. The sequence continues at coordinate 318,601,134 of OZ014530.1, read as the reverse complement.
TGGTATGTGAAAACTGTTGTACATGAAAGGCTCAAGGAAACACGTCTCCTAAAGATGTCCCATTTGCTTGGTTGTTTCGCTCTGTCTTTTCTGCCCTCGGTTGACGCATCTGCTGATGCGAGAAAGCGCAGATATTCACACTCCCTTCAGTTCGTACACCAACCACCTGATCTGATCCCCCAAAAAGTACCCTTGCAACACCCGGATAAGTATTGTCAAAACCTGTGAGTAGAGACTGGCATCTTTGTAGTTTTTAGTTTTCTTACCAAACATTCAAAGTACATCGTCCTTGCAGAAGGCTTTACTTAGATTGCGCACGGTATTTATGTTATGTGATATTTGTTGGTGGGATCTCTGTTACTGGAAGCCATTGCGCGAGATGGCTCAGCAATCACCTTGCCGCCAACGCACTGCCACTCCATATTGGTTCCGCTGTAATTTTTGACATTGTTTGGAAATGGAACGTGATGAGTAAGTGATCTTGAGGCAACTATGTTCCTGAAGAGCATAGCTCGATTTACGTTACGCATCAAGGTGTGAAAATGCATCAAATATGTGAAAATGTAGGACGGTCCTAAGTTATTGCCAAACTGAATGCAGTCGTTGCCTATGTGAAGGAACAAATTCCACCGGCCAAATTGTCTTGAAACATCTTACCAAAGTTACCATCACAGCCATCCCGAATAAACCTTTCATAGCAAACAAACCCGACTCGAAGGTTGACATTCCAATTCCAAACTATCTGTCGGTTAATAGAAGTCTTCCACATAATCGTACAAATCATAGCGTGACCTGTGAGGCACCTTCATATTCGGGATATATCGGGCATTTATTTCATCTTAGCAGACGTTTCAGAATTATGTAATTGGAATCAGTTCAATGCCGTATCACTGACTGATTATTTGGCGGTCGGCCTAATTTGCTTGCTTTAAGTGTTCTTCTTAATTGCAAATGTGATTATGGTTTTTTTTTGGTCGGAGCTGTTCATTAGAACTAATTAAAAAGTTATTCAAAGATGTGTAAGTGTTTTTGTGTGTTTTCTGATTCTGATAACACACAGGCTTATCTCGTAGTAGACTTGAATTTATATGTCTTCCCTGCAGCGCAGAATTCTCGTACGCACAATTCGCTGACTTCCCACTGCCTTTGACATTTCACACCTGAGATACTATCTTAAAAAGACAAAATTTTGTTTGGATTTCCATTTGGGAATGCTCGACATTTTTACGATCAGTTCCGATATTGCCGGCACACAATAACACTGTATCTGGAGCGTATGTTTCAGTGAAAAAGAATGCGTGCGAGAAGTCGCCAGAAAGGCTGAATGCGGCTGGCGATTTCTACGGGATCTTATTCGAGCAAACGGGTTGCTAGGAACACCAGCTGTTTTCAACATAGGGAATGTCGAGAAATAATGCTGGCGATGGCGTCTCAGCAACAGTGAATAGGTTATTGCCTTCGCGGTCGATTTCTATGGATCAAGAAAAATAAAATACTCCGACGCTTGTTGAACGTTATAAACTTTTCTTAATGGTAATTCAAAGGTCACAATTCCAATGAATTCAAATTGCTTTACTCCTTGCAAGAAACCTCGGTGGTATTATGCATATACCACCTCAGTGGTAAATCATATGGTCATTGACCTGGACCTGTTGGGTTTATGTAAACTTGATTTTCTTATAACTACTACGAGTACATATTTGTTTATGGCGTTGAGGTGGCTCATATTGTGCGAGAGTCAGCACGCATATGTTGCTATTTGGTTTGATCCCTTTCCTACATAATTCACCGGATTTCCATCGTAGTTAGTGCTACTGATTGTCAAGCGCCGTTGACTGTTAAGCGATCATCCTCGCGTGATGGGAAAAAGAGCTCGATGATGCACGGCAAAATGGTCACCGGGCACATTTGACTTTTGGTTTAAAGTTTTGTTCTTCTGTGTCCTCGGTCGATTGTTTATGGCGTCGCGTTTGGTGGTAACCTTATTATTTTTGTGTTGAAAGACCAACACCAACATCTTACTTACCTTTAACGACGGCGCTACAGTAGAGGGAGGACCTCGGCCTCTACCAAAATACCTCTGTAGTTAGCGAGGTATGTGGCTGTTCAACACTATGTTCCTCTTTAAACTTTATAAAATTACAGATTTTATTTTGTGTTCACTTGCTGTTTATATTTGTTTTACAAAATGTTTCAAAGTAATGTTGCTAAACATTTTACAAGAAGTGACATTGACATTTATGTTAATCTTCATCGTTTTTCTCTATTATAATAATTCACAATAATATTTATTTCTTAAAACATTTATAGAAATATAAAATGTCTTCAACAGTGGTTAAATGCCACATGCGCCAGAGACCACCTCATTTTAAACGGAAGATGGCTTTCAGAGTTCAGCCATGAATATGAAGAGAAGGGAGATCCATTAGTATGTCTCGACCCGAGCCAGGCGAGGGAGAGCAAAACCGCTTGAAGCCTGGCAAAAGTAGCAGTATTATATTTTCGAGAAAGGTTATTGGACCATATAACCGACGCATAGGATATACATATATGGCCTTACCATACTCCGACGATTCTCAGCAGTGATAAGGCCTCTGTGTTGGCGAAAGTTTCTTTACACTACTTGAAGGCCCACAGCCAAAGAAATCTGTATTTATCACATAAATACTTAACTTCGTCGGAGAATCGGATGGTGATGCCCTTAACCTTAAGTCAGACCAGTCCGCTTTCTTCTTATCGCGAAGTAAACAACTTTAACTTTGAGGGAACAGATTGAAAACCCATTTCTAGTACATTGATTGATCACGTACAGGGCTGACAGTGATTTCGAGCAGACAAGCCCTAGGCATGAACCCACAGACAGTACAGCACTTTGTAGTTTGTCTGTCTACCCTTGAGCATAGAAGTCAGAACTATTGACTGGAGTGCGCCTTCAATTCTGCAAAGCAGATTTTGAAGCACAATCTCGCAGGATTTTCAGGATTGATACTCATCTTGCATCATCGACAGAGGATTCATTCGAAAAGCAGTTTAGTGCATATGAAGCGCGACCATAGTAGTTTCAAAATCCTCCAACATGAAAGATGTCAGACTGATTGATCTGGGGCGCTTGACAAGGGTGTAATCGTCTTTTCCGATTTTCTGTATAAAGGTTTCTCTCATGGTTCGGTATGTATTCCAGTAACGGGCTAGCATACACGGATACATGGCATCAATGTCAGGTGACTTGAAGCCATAAAAGAAAGCAATAGTGTTGTTAATGGCCTCACCCCTCTCCGAAACCGAAGACAAATTTCAGTTTCGTTGACAGGAGCTGGTTACGAGCTGACTCGAACTAGGTTACTCAGAAAGTGTGTCGAGAGAAGGTACCCCTGTCTCAAGCAATGTGATATAGGTGCCATCAAATCTTCTGAGTGTTTCCCGTGTGTCTGATTTCCCTCTTTCGAGCACTTTGATCAGACTGAGTATCATGGTCTATTCGGAAAAGTCTTTCTATGAGGCACACTTCGAATTAGCCTTTAATATTATGTTTACTTCGATCTGTAAAGATTCCAGTCTTCCTCTAAATTGGCCTGATTTCTTTGGTAGTCGCAGCAGATCTGCGTTTTGAAAGATTGTTCCAAAGCAAAATCAAATCCATTCTAAACGAAAACTTAAGAATGATGTCATGGATAAAGGAAACATTCTTCAGAACAGAAATATTTTTATTTCATTTATAATTTCTTATAAATGAAGATTAGCCCATAGGCCACACTGAATACAGCCTAGAGGGATACAAGTTACTAAATAAATTCCATCGGTCAAATCCACCTCAATATAACTTACCAATGTGGCCATCACAGTAATTCCGAGTATGACTTTCATAATGAATACGCGACTTGGATGCTAAGACTAAAGTTCCTAACTGCATATCGTGGGTAGAAGTACCACGCCTTATATACCTTGCAGCACGTACCCAGAGCGACCTTTAAGGCGTTATCTTATACAGGTTAGTTTTTTTGCCATCACGGAAAACTATGAAAAACTAAACGGGGATCAAGCAGATGCGTCAAATATTTCAAAAATAATCTATTCACTGGCGATAATTTGACGATCCGTCTATCTAATTTTCTTCTTTTTGAGTTTTTTTTCAATTGCAAATGTGCGCATAAATTTAATCTGGGAGCGAAGTTATTTGCTATAATTAAACGAAAAGGTCATTCGAAGAGTTCCGCCTTTGTGATTCAGGGTTTGTTTTTAGCTTGATAAACACCGGCGCCTTTCGTGGTAGTGTTGCCGATTGTTGGAGATCTTACTTTTACTTAAACCACTTTATCACCACTCTTAATTCACTTTCAAATTGAAGTTTTGAATTGAATTCACCTCTATTCCCTGCCATCTTTCGAGAACTTTATGTATTAGCTGGCTACACATATTGCGCTCTATTTTGTCACAATATTCGCTAACGATATTTCATTATTCCTCCAATGGATAAGTCTTCTGTTATTCAAACATAGATGGCACTGTTTTGTCGCAAAATACTTTGGAACCGCATTCGAAATGGACGACCAAAATCAAACTGGGTTTAGCCTTAAAATATTAAAATATCGGGGAAGAACTGCACGACGATTAAATATCGTACTGCTGTTATTGTAGGAAACTGTCTGAGTATCTTCCTATGAGGTCTCCCAAATGGAGTCCTATGGTGCCAACACCAAGCGCCAAAACCAGTTAAGTTAATTGATAACAAACTACCTTTGACACCCCAACAAAATATCGTTGGACGGCGTACAAGAGCGTCTTGCGAATTCCTCGAGCAAAGGATGCGGATTAACATCAGCTTCTTCGACATAAATTTGAGCCGCAAAGAACGGGTTGAAATCATGTTAGAAGGTATTACAGTTTATATAGTCAATACGGCCTCAGAGAAACTACCTCTATGGAAGCAGGTACTGATTTGCTTAATAACAAGGAACAACATATACCACCTTGATCAATAATGAGGAATGAGGATAAATCAAAGTACATGCTGTCGATCAAAAACCAATCCGTCGAATACCATCTATCATAGGACAGAACCAACAATCGGCAGCTATAATTTTGAGGTTGTAAACGAGTTTGTCTACCTCAGGGCTAATATAAACTCCACAAATGACACCCTAGTGGAGATTCAGCGAAGAATAACCTTAGGCAACCGCTGCTACTTCGGTTTATCGAAACAACCAAGGTCCAAATTCTTTAATCGAAGGTCCAAAATCATGCTCTACAAAACCCTGATCTTGCCAGTCTTGCTTTATGAAATTGAATGCTGGACGATAAGCTACGAGTAGATAGCGGAACAGATCTTGAGATCATTCGAAAGAAAACATCTACGAGTATGTCGAATATTTGGTCCTGTCTGCGAGGAGGGCGATTGGAGGAGAAGATACAAAGATGTAGAGGTAGTCGGGAAGGCAAAAATCCGTCGGCTGCACTGGCTCGGTCACATCGAGCGAATGGGCGAGAATGCTCCAGCAATCTTTTGAATCCCAGCCACCTGGTTCATGAAGAAAAGGAAGACCGAAGCTACGGTTTAAAGATCAAATAATCGTGGACGCCAGAAGCCTTGGTCCAGCAAACTGGTAGCAGGACCTTGAAGAATGGAACGCGCCATTAGCCCGGGCTCAGACCCTCCAAAGGTCGCTGGCCGGATAAGTAACTAAGTAACGGTCCACTTGAAATTTTGGTTATTCAACGTTGTGAGAGCTGACTTCAGCTACTGCAAATATAAGCGGGTACGAAAAGTTTTTAAAATATAAGCTTTAAAAGAAAAGAACTAAATAAAAAGTAATAAATCCGATGCAAGTAAGAAAAGTGAAAGATACTCGTAATCCCGGTGTAAAGCTTCAAAATTCAATGGGCCTTACTAACAACCAAATTTAGTATACAGCTTAAAAATAATCTCCACACTTTCAAAAATGTTGGTACTAATAACGAATTTAAAGTGGGTTTTAGTGTTAGTATGGAGTTAAATTTTAATGTACACGAAGCCATGTCTAAATTTTTAAACATGACATTGAAGAACAGAGTGATGCCAATTTACTAATTTATTTTAGCTAATTTCCACTTATAAGAATTAAACTTGGTATCTTAAATAATTAAATTATCCCTAAAATACTAGTTGAATAAGTCGAAATCGTATAAGTACTATTTCATTTTCAGTTGTTTTGAAAATTCCTTTTCCTTCATTATAATTTATTGAAATACTTTACAGTTTAATTTGGTATATTGGTGTTTTTGTGAATGTTTCATTTAATCAATAAATTACTAAATACTTCAAAGTTATTAATTTATGAAAATAATATAATATTCGAGTTTTAAGAGGAATTCTTATGGAATTCAGTTTTCATTTACGAAGAAAAAATTATACCCTATTAACTTCAGTACAGTGGCATCACAGTTTTTCAGCTGATTTTGTTTACTTCGGCTTTTTTAAATTTTTTTAAATTTTTCGCGCCACTTCCAAGAAAAACCAAATTTAAAGTGAATATGAAATGTCAAAGTAACGTTATGTAGTAGTTTCAATAAAAATGTAGTAGACTTTTTGAAAGAGTCAAGTTGATACTTTTTTTAAGTCATGACTAACGATTCGTTGTTAGTAAGGCCCATTGTGTTCTGAAGGGTTAATTTTAATGTAGGTAGCATGGCAGTTTTCGAGAATTCTAAAAGGTTGACAGATCTTGATTTGGAGGAGATATTGACACATCATTCAGAGAGTGAGGATGATTCCGATGGAGTGGTGTCTGATGATGATGCAGTAAATTCAGAGCAAGACGGGGATGCTGCTGACATAAAATACTAGACATGCCATTGAATTGGAAGACGGAATGGTTGGAATATTTGAAGATGAGGAAAGTAATGACGGAAATGATATTGTCAACGAAGAAAAGCAAGAAGTTGAGGAGGAAGATACCACCTTGATCAAAAAGGAATTTATTCAGAAAATTATATATACAACTTTATTCATCTAAATGTATATTGCCCCCTTCAAAGTAATTCCCATCGACTGCAACACACTTATGCCAGCGCTTGATCCAATCCTCGAAACTGCGATTTTTCCATTACTTCCTCTTGGCTGCTGAAACGCGTTCCCCGTAGTGGTTTTTCTTAACTCGATTGAACAGAAAGAAGTCACAGGGAGGCACTGTGCGACGTTGCGTTATCAATTCTGGTCTTTTTCGGCGAATTGCTTCACGCAAACCTCTCATAATGTCCAAGTAATACTCTGTCTTTACTGTCTGGCCTTCTGGCAAAAATTCATGATGCACTACACCGTTGTAATCCATGAAAACCGTGAGCATTGCCTTATTTTTTGACTGAAAACGACGTGGTTTTTTTGTTCCCGGCTCATTTGGTGAACGACATTCACTTGTTTGATGTCTGGATTGCGTGTCGTTCTCATAAACCCACGTCTCGTCTCCAGTAATGATCCTTTTGATGAATGTGGAATCGGAAGCCTCGCAAATCATCTCTTTTGCGACGTCAACACGGTTTCTTTTTTGCATGAAATTGGGGAAACCCAAATCATAAACCAAAATGTCTTGGACGAATCCATAGGCAACGTTCCAGTCCTCCTCTATCTCTCTGATGGTTAATTTGCGGTTATTGACCAACATTTCTCTTACTCCATCAATGTTTTCGTCGGTTTTCGATGTCGATGGTCTGCCACTGCGTTCATCCTCTTCGATTGACTCACGACCACTGTTGGGGTATGGAGTATCCCAGGCTGGTTGCTCGTTGTTATGAGGGTGTTGAACCAGAAAGAAAAACTATAAATCGGATTGACATCTTATAACTTTCTTTATTGGGTTTCACACACGTCTTACCTCGTTGAGGTCGGTAACAAGAAGACCGGAAATATTAAAAAAAGTATGGGTGAGTGGTTTCCGAATAAGTCGAAGATATGCTATTGCAGCGACATCTAAATTCTGCAACTAGATAAACTACAATAATTTCTACAGCTCTGTTCAATTACATTTTGATCTGAACAACCACTTTTGAACCGCTCTTGCCACTGGTAACCGTTTTCTTTAGAGAATCGTAACACTTTTCCAGCATTTCCAACGTTCGCGCACCATTAAATCCGTTTTTTACGCAAAATTTAATACGAGTACAAGTTCGTTGTTGCAACTTGAAATCCATTACTAAAAAATCGCCAACACACACATGGATAGATGTACTCTTGGCTACGTAACTTTTGCAAATATCAATCTATGACGCTAAGATTTAGAGGAAATATCAACAACAGATTTACCAATTTAACAAAAAAAAAACAGAACTCAAATCGGAACAATAGGAGCGCCACACGGTGGTGTCCCCTGGGAACTTTTTGATCAAGATGGTGTATGAATATGTAGCTAACTGCTTGCTACCCTGAGCAGAGTCGAAGAAAATGAATGGCTCTGTGCCAAAAGATTGGAATAAGTGTAGCCTAATTTTGGTGGGGGCTGAAGCCCCCATTTATTGGCTTAATAAAAGTTTAGGCTAACTTAAAAACTAGGACTAAAAACTAATAGAAAGGCTTAAGAGCTAGGGACCAAGGAAGTGATGGAGGAGATCTTGTTTGAGACGAGGAGTGCTCAGATGGAAATCAAAAAGGGAGAGGTTTGAGTTGACCTTTCGGAGCATTCGGGAGATTGGCTCGTTGGAGCCAGTACGGTGGACCAGTAGATAGAAGAGACGAGGACAACGTAGATTGTGGGGGTTGGTATTGAAGGAAATGGAGTTCAAAATGGATGCACAGTCGATGGAACCTGAGAGAAGTCGATGAATGAAAAGAATGTCAGCAGTATTCCTACGTTCTTCTAACGAATTCATATTTAGAAGTTTGAGGCGGTCCTGATAGGGTCGTTCCAAGGCAGACTACGGAGAGCAAATCGGAGGATTCGACGTTGAATACCCTCGATTCGGGAAACATATTCAAGCAGGGGGTGAACAAAGGTAATATAGAGAGATCCGGTTACATACGGGTTGGAAAATTCCTTGGAACATCGTTTAATAAAGCCAAGTGATGAGTTGGCTTTGAGGATCATCTTATCGATATGCGAACGGAAATTAAGCTCACAGTCAAATAATGTGCCAATGTCTTGTAAAAACTGAACCAGGGTAATTGGTTGACCATAGAGAAAATAAAGTCGGGGAGGAGACGCGTTGCATTTACGAGGAAGGTTATAGATTGGCATTTGGCTAAGTTCTACGCAGTTTTTGAGACACCAGATTGAAAATCGATCGAGGTCTTCTTGAAGTAGGGCAGAGTCCTGGGGAGAGGAAATAGATTTAAAAAAATTTGTGTCGTCAGCGTAAAGTGCTTAATGACACTCTCAACATCGTTGATAGTAAGAATGAAGAGAAGATGGCCAAGATGACTGCCTTGTGGAACTCCAAATGAGGCTAGGAATGGAACAGAAAGGGCGGATCTAAACCGAACACTACAATATCGGTTTACCAGGTAAGAGAAATCCATTTTAATAAGAGAGGCTCAAAGCCGAGAGCAAACAATTTGAAGAGGATCAATTGATGAGATATCTTATCAAACGCTTTGGTGAAATCAGTTGCGATAACATCGATTACTTTCCATTTCCTAAGGCTGAGATTGCAAAAGACACGAATTCAACTAGATTTGTGGTAGTTGATCTACCTTTTAGAAAACCATGTTGTCGTGGTGAAATAAAAGGCTTGCATTTGAAGCTTAAGGCTTCGTATAAAATGCTTTCAAAGAGTTTGGGTATATGAGAGAGGTTAGCAATGGGACTATAATTATTAACTTCATGCTTAGATTCCTTTTTGTGTATCGGAATTATAAAAGAGGTGTTCCAAATCTGGGGAAATTCTCCCTGGTTAAGGCATAGACGAAAAAGGTAGGAAAGGGGTAGAAACAGGTTGGAAGAGCATTTTTTAAGAAACATGGCGGGGAGTCCAGCTACAGGTCCAAATGCATCTTTAAGATTTAGTAACTTTTCTTCAATAACTGCAGAATCGACATTTTAAGTGAGAAAGAGACCAATGAAGAAATTTGGTAGATTATTGAAGTAAGAGTGATCTGGTACGAAGGAGTTGTTGGCAAATGATTGTTTGAAAAATATTGCAAAAAAGTTGGCGATGATAGGAGCATCACTTGGGGATTTGGTTTGGAAAGCTAGGGAGGAAGGATAACCATCGGACTTACTTTTGCAATTGTCAAATTGAAAAAAGGATTTGAGGTCATTCATGAGATTGGTTTGCTCACTATTCAGGTAGCGCTGATAGAGAGAGTTATAGAATTCAATGAAATGAAGATATGAACCTAGATAATTTGAATAGTCGGAAGCAGAGTGGGTGCGAAGGAACACCGCCCATAACTTGTTTCTTTTGTTTCGTAGAGAGCGAAGTTTACGATTATACCAAGGAGGGGATGTAGAAGAAGTTTTATGGCGGGAATAAGGTACATAAAGGGAGATGGATTTGAATATTTCTGCGTAAAAAATGGAGAGGGCAGCAACCAGAGATAGATTGGTAAACTCAAAAGAAGCCCTGCTTAGACAGGTATTGATTTTACGGAAATTAGCTTTGTGAAAATTGTAAGAAAATAGAACTGCGGGAGGAGGCGACAGGAAGGGAGAGTTGTGGAAAAATGAGAGAAGATGTGGAGGATGAAAGTTATCAATAGCTGAAAGAGATAGGGGACAACACAATACTGGGAGTTGATGGGGTCAGTTGTGAAGATAAGGTCTAATTGCCTTTCCATATAGTAGGAAACGCCACTGACTTGGCATAGACTAGAGTCTGTTAGCCGATCTAAGAAGAGGCATTCCTTAGTAGAAATGGGATTGGAAGCGATGAAAAAAGATAGGTCCTCAGATTGAGTCCACTTCAGCTGAGGCAGATTAAAATCACCTTAGATAATGATATCATCAAGTGAGTCTGATAAGTCGATCAAATTATCAATTGCTGCAATAGCAAGTTGGTAGGATTCGATAGGTTGCGCCGGAAGAATGTAACAACACATAACATACAAGCATCTACGAGTAAGTATTATTTTAACTGACACAAAGCCGAGCTTAGGAGAAGATGAAATTCTAAGCTGTTGTGAATAGCCAGTAGGACACCTCGGCAAGGGGATTCAATGAAGGGAGTGTGCGATCATCATCCCGAAAAACATTAAAAGAAAGAGGGAATAACTCCTGGTTTTTTTATGTTGGGGATAAGATTAGTTTCGGTCAGAGCGTAGATATCAAATGGGAGAGCATGAGATTGGCGAAAAACAAAACGGCGTGGGTTTTAGAACGCAGCACTCTTACGTTCTGGTAATACATAGAAGGTGAGAGGGAGGTTTTTGTATGACTTTTTAGGGTCGAAAAAATTTATCGTGGTCAAGTCGACTGCGTTGGAGGTGTGAGACTCTTTTTAGAGTGTACACAGTGGCGAAGAGCGGCAAAATCGTCTGCAACTTTTTGGGGGGGCGTATTGAAAATCTCGTGATACTTTATGTAAAGTTTCGTGAGACTGGTAACGTCGGTAGGGAGGCCTTCCTGCTGGATAGAAACCATGATGCTTGTTTTTGTTTTACCCTCGTAGCACACCGAGTCGGATTTATCTTGCAGATAAGCGAGATATAGACGTATATTGTCATATATCTTTTTATATCTAAGCCTAGAGAGCGCATAGCGACAATCGGTGGTATCGCTAGTTTGCTGCGTTAATTTAACAGCGGGTGGCGAAAGGGGGTCAATAGAAAAGGAAGTGGTTAATGAGTTTGCTGTCGCAATGGCTGGGGTTTCTGAAATAGGGTTTAAAATGTGAGAACTGATGGAATCAGGATACTTAGCTCCAGTTCTGAGGTCGAAATTAGGGAAAGGCGTGTGTGTTAGGGGTTGAGTGGTGGGAGTTTGAGTGGCAGGAGTTTGAGTGGTAGGGGTTAAGTCGAAAGAAACACGTTGACGTTGGGGCTTGATTTGGGGTGGAATAGAGCGAGTTGGAGTTTGGGTGGGAGGCTTAAAATTAGGAAAAATTGTTGTTTTAAAATTTCAATTGGAGCTGGGTTTGTTGTCGGAAGAGGAAGTGGGTCTTGGCAAATTGAATTTACTTGCTAACTTATTTGCTGGTCTGGACTGCTTGACTTTATCTTGCTTCTTGGTCGTATTTTCCAACCATTTGCAGACACGCATCTTTCCAAGATTGAAATTGTTGCTGGCAGGATTATGGAATAACCATTCGTATTTGGTTGGAAGATTGAGCTTGAAGCCGCGCTTGCTCCTGTGGTGAGATGTAGGAAGCAAATTGCAGTGGCTAATGGTAATGCCATATTTCTTTTCGAAGAAATTTGATATCCAATCAACATCAGCTTTTGGGGGGGGGCGCCTTTGATAAGAAGTGTAGTGACCAATTGATTCTTCGAAGCAAGTTTATAAAGTCTACGTTGCCATTCGGAAGGTGTCCAAGCTGAATTAAAATGATTGATAAGCTTCTGTGGGGCAGCGACTGGAGGAGCTGACATAGAAATATTTTCTGCTGTCAAGTTGGAAGAAACTTCGCAGGAATCAGTGGGTTGAACCGTCCGCAGATGACTTATATGTGGGGGTGAGCGTGAATCCAATCCAGGTTCCATTAATTCAGCCATGAGCGATGTATTATAGGGAACATTCTGGTAAGGCTGGGGGAAGTTTGGTGTATCAACGATTTTGCTGTTTATTGTTGCGAAGTGATGTTCAATATCGCATACGAGGGATCGAGTTGCAGTAAGTTCGTCGCCGACATCGTTCACTTTATCGAAGATAACTTCGAGCATGGGATCACAGTGTTTGGGAGAGAGTTGTTTGTGTGACGAGGACTGAAAATGAATGTCTATGTCGTCACGCAGGGAGCTTATCATCTCGCAGGTTTTCTGGTTGGAAATAACCTGCGCAGAGCACATAGCTTTAATGTCAATCAACACTTTATCCAGGTGACGTAAGGGAGTTTCTTCATTCCTGGATCTCCCGGAGTCCAACTCGATAAAACCAGCAATTTGTTTGTCCATGTGCTTTACTTTTGATTTTATTAAATCGGCTGAGTTCTGCACTGATTTACGTAACTCTTCAACACTTTTAACACTGCTTTGAATGACCGAAATTTTATCCGTAATCTTTTTGGCGAGTGCGTCTTGGAATCGCTTAGGCATTTTATTTCCAAAAGCACGTGTGAAAGTGAGATACTCTTACACTCATCACAGAAGAAAAGTAGGTTATCGGAAAATTCTTTAATAAACAGCGTATTTCTTTTGTTTAACCCGACACAAACGGTATGAAAGGCGTTCCCACAAATGCCCTTGCAAGCTACCCAGTCACCATTGCTGTCATCGATTACACAATTGGCAATTCCGCAAGACATATTCAAATTGGTTGTGTAGGTCAGTGAGGGTATAGATATAGGTCGAGTTATTTTTTTTTATTGTAGATAGGGGCTTTTAGTTGCACTGAAATCTGCGAGTAGACAAAAATAATTAATGAATTCGAGCACTGGGGGTTATTAACCGGAAAATGCAATTTAACGACATTTATAACTGAAAATTGAAAAGGTGAATAGGGAGAACAAGAAAAACACGTCTAACTGATTTGAGTCACAATGAATCTAATAGCTATACAAATCTTACCAACTTAATTAAGTTCCAACAACCCGAAGAAAAACCATTTACTTCTCATGCAGTCACTGCTCAAAAATCGTGTCATATCGCTTTTAAACAGCTCTCTCTAATTAAACGCATTTTGCATGCCACAGCGATAATCAAAATTATTGACAAATATGGAAATCCAATTATCTGCAGAGCTCTTTTAGACTCTGGTTCTCAACTCCACTTTATCACTGAAGCCCTCGCGCAGCACCTAGGTTTGATACGCGTCAAGTCAACTACTGATATTTCTGGCATTGGTATCACCATAGCAACAGCACGTTGCACGCTTTCTACGACCATTCAGTCTTTAACTTCACCATTCTCCAGCGAACTGTGCTTCCACGTACTTCCACATATAAGTGAACGCCTGCCAGATTATTATATCAACATCTCGGAATGGAATTTACCTGAAGATGTAGAATTAGCAGATCCACGATTCTTTGAACCAACAAAGGTCGACGTTCTCCTTGGAGCAGAAATCTATTTCGATCTCTTAATCTCTCAACAAATTCACATCGGTACGGATTGCCCTGTGTTACAGAACACACAATTATGGTACATTGTAAGCGGAAACATATCGGACGCTCCTGCGCAGCAATCTTATTACTGTCAATTGTCCTCAAACAAGTCAATATCATCACTTGATAAAATATTGAGGCAATTTTGGGAAGTGGAAAGCCACATTACACCCGTTAAATCAATGAGCCAAGAAGAGAGACTCTGTGAGCTACATTTTGCAGAAACTGTAAAAAAATCTAGCAACAACAGATTCGTTGTTCGCTTACCTTTTCGGAAACCTACTCCTATTCTCGGAAACTCGCTCGAAGCAGCAAAAAAAACGACTACTATCGCTTGAGCGTAAGCGATCCTAAACTCCACAAGAAGTACTATACATAAGTTTCATGAACGAATATGAAGACAGTCATCACATGCAAAGGGTGTCCAGCCTGGCTCCATTCAATTGTTTCTTACCGCATCATGCCGAGGTCAAATCAGGTAGCTCGTCCACAAAGGTACGCGTAGTATTCGATGCGTCTGCAAAATCTACAACAAATGTTTCCCTCAATGATACATTAATGACGGCTCCCACTGCTCAATCGGATTTGTTTACTGTCATTGTCTGGTTTCGTTCATATCGATTTGTTTTCACTGCCACTGAAGTGGACCCTCTTGACCGTCCGTTCCAAATGATCGTTTGGAGAAAAGATCCACTCTCAGATATGTCCTGTTATGAGCTGAACACTGTAACATACAGGACATCGGCAGCACCGTACTTGGCTACTCGCTGTATGAAGCAATTGGCAGTAGAGGAGGAAGGTGATTTTCCATCGGCTGCTGCGCCAGTCTTAATTGAAACGTATGTAGACGGCATTATGACAGGTTCTGCGAACTGACAATATGCAGAAAAACTTCAAACTGACCTCATCAAAATGCTGAGAAAAACCCATTTCGAACTTAGGAAATTCTGCTCAAATAACAAAGCGCTTTTGAGTTCCATTCCCAAGGAATTTTGGGAGCCTTACCGCAGTATTGGGAAAACCGATGTCGTAAAAACACTTAGGCTTACCTGGGAACTCTCTGCAGATGTATTCATGTTCCACATCCAAGAATCACTAAACGCAGCGTTCTTTCCGATTTGGGCAAAATATTTGATCCCTAGGGCTTAATTGGACCAGTCGTTGTTCTTGGTAAAATCTTCCTACAGCAGTTATGGAAACATCAAATTTCTTGGAATGATATTCTTTCAGATGAGGATCAACGAAGGTGGTCGCAGTATGTCCAGCAACTACACTTGCTCAGAGACGACAGGTTCAACGGCATTTGCTCTCTGACGAAGATCCCAAACTCATTCAATTACGAGTACGTTCCTTCTCGTACAGCAGTGAGTAGGCTTATGGAGCATGCTACTACTTACGTTGCGAAGACAGCCATGGAAATATCATCATCAAACTAATTTGTTCAAAATCCAGAACAGCTCCTACCAATTTCTTCACATTACCAAGGTTAGAATTATGTGCCGCTCTCCTCTTGGCAGAACTGGTAGAACGCCTCCTCACTCCAATTTTACCTATACGGGTTAATGGTCGGTTTTATTACTGTGACTCAAAGGTTGTACCTGCTTGGATTTCCAATCCATCATGTATGTGGCAAACATTTGTAGCAAATCGTGTTGCTAAAATCCAAGAGCTTACCCGACTTGACGAATGGAAATACGTCAATATAAAAGATAATCCAGCTGACATAATTTCCCGAGGAGCTTTACCCGACGTCCTTTTGCAGTCAACACTTTGGAGGAATGGACCGGATTATTTGATGACATCATCAGACCACTGGCCTCAACAACCTACCACAGAAGATGCATCTGACGTACCTGACCAACGTCAGATGAAGAGTGTTCTTCTGTCAATAACAAATAAGCAATTCGACATATTCTCAATTGTTCTTCATCGGGGTTCATTACAGAAGTTAGAACGCATATTTGCATAATGCTACAGGTTCTTTCATAATGCCAAGTTTCCAGCATCAGACCGAAACTTCGGCCCTTTAACAACAGTAGAGCTCGACGCAAGATTAACTGGGTCTGCGTTTCTATCTAAAAGGGGACTACAATCGTCTGCTTACACAACAGTAGATTGACAAATCAAGTCGACTTTCAGGTCTCAACCCTTTTCTGGATGAAAATGGGCTTATTCGCGTAGGCGGACGTTTACGTAATCCATTAGAAACATATAACTCCAAGCAAGCAAATCATTCATCCAAAATCTGAACTAAACAAATTTTTAATTACCTCTTCTCATTTCATGTATATGCACGCTGCTCCCCAAGCGCTACTATCCATCAAAATATCTGTCGCAACATTGTGCACAACTGTATAAAATGCTGTCGGACCAAACCCACAACATGTGACATGTTTATGGGCAACCTGCCGAAGGAACGAGTTCAACCCGGACGTGCCTTTCTTACCACCAAAATTGATTTCCGTGGACCTGTATGGACAACGTCAAGGATTCGGGGCCGTCCGCTTACTAAAACGTATCTCTGCATCCGCACCTGTTTCACCACGAAGGCAACACACATCGAAGTAGTCAGCGATCTGTCGACCGACGCCTTTCTGGGTGCATTGCGGCGCTTCATCTCCAGAAGAGGGCAATGTTCAACGATTTTTAGCGACAACGCCACAAATTTTGTTGCTGCCAAGAACCTGCTTGCGGAAATAGCTCACAAAACAGCCATTCAGGAGTTGTGCCAACTGCATCGTATTACATGGCGGCCAATTCCACCAAGGTCTCCACATTTTGGCGGGCTTTGGGAAGCCGCTGTAAAAACTGCAAAGTATCACCTTGTCCAAAAAATTTTCAATTCAATTTTTTAATATAATTCGGGATTGTACAAATAAGATTTACAAAATGTCTTTTATAGCACATATTTTAGGGTAACATTCATGATTCAGATAATATAAATATTATATGAGAAAAAAATAAACAATATAAACAAAATATTATATGGGAATAAGTAATGTACTAACAATAAGTATAGGTAGAGAAAGAAAGAGGAGGAAAGGGGAAATCAGAAAGGAAGAAATAGAGTATGTTTAAGAGTGAGAGATGGAAGAAGTATAGTTGTTGTGATTACCTGAGATGTCTGAAGGCGGCATTTTTAAAAGATGAAGCTCCCATTATTTGTTTTGTTGTTGTAGGAAGGGAGTTCCAAAGTCTGGTGACGTGGATGAAAAATAGGCGCGAGGAATTTAAGTAATTAAACGATGGAATAATGATAATTTGTGTTCTGGTTGATTGGGCGAATTGGATATTTTCCATCAAATAAGCGGGAGATCTTGTTTGGATGATTTTATGCATAAACACACAACATCTTAGTTCAAGAAACTGTTTTAAGGAGCAACCAAGGACCGAACTATGATGATGGGATACATGATTGTATCGACGCAGCCCATATACATATCTTATCATATCGTTGAAGGCAACAAGCAACTTGTGTTGTGATAGAGAGTCAAGCTTGCAATAAACTACGACAGAATAATCAATTATAGGCATGAATAAAGTTTTAATTAGTCTGAGTTTAGTACCTAATGGGGTGAAGCTAGATGAAAGCCAAAGTTTGCGAAGTCCAACATAGATTCGTCTAACAACAAAGTTGGTATGGTCTAGGGCGGAGAGTGAGCGATTTAATTTGAACCCGAGATTAGTAACAACCTCCACGAAATTGAGTTGTCTGTCGTTTAGGAATATTGGCGGTGTTTCATCCGAGTTGATTATATTTTTAGCTATTAGAATGAGTAGCGATTTTGTTGGATTAAGACTGAGTCCATTACATAATGACCAGTTATATATTTGAGATAAATCTTCGTTTATTCTGACGACCAGATTCTCGACGAGTCCTGAAGGTCTCGAAAGATATATCTGGGCATCATCAGCATAGAGATGAATTGCAACATTTGAGCATACTTTAGGTTGGTCATTAATAAAAAGACAGAACAAAATTGGGGCAAGTATTGACCCTTGAGGTACGCCTGCAGTTAAGACGCGGAAATCGGAAGAATCGTTATTATGAATAACCCTTTGTTGGCGATTGTCCAAGTAATTAAAAATCATTCGAACAGATCTTTCACTGAACCCAAAATATAATTTAAGTTTCTGGCATAGTACCATGTGATCAACGCTGTCAAAAGCTTTGGAAAAGTCTAGCAAACACAGCACCGTCAAAAAGTCCTTATCATATTCCACTCTTATGACATCAAGGATTTTAACCATAGCTGTTGAGCAGCTATGATTCGCCCGACTGAATTGGGGATAATAAATTGTGTTGACATATGTAATTTGAGATTTGGTTTGCTAGAATCTTCTCAAGTACTTTGGACAGACATGGTAATATACTTATCGGATGAAAGTCGGTTGGCAAAGACGGGTGAGGTTTTTTTGGGACAGGAATAACTTTAGCCAATTTCCAAGTATCAGGAAAGGTGGAAGCGGTGATGCAAAAGTTAAAGATATGCGTTAGGCTGCTTAGGATATGGGGTAGGATCATCTTTACAAATCGGATAGGTACACCGTCCTCTCCTATAGCATTCGATTTTAACTTACGTATGATATTAACAACATCTGTTTCAGCGACAACGTGAAAATCAAAAACGAAGTCATATGTTACTCGTAGATCATGATTAGGGGTGAAAGGTGGTTCGTTGATAGTAGAAGAAATAAATGTATTGTTAAATTCATTAACATTACGTATTCTATCGCAAGTTGTTCCACAGCTTTTTCGAGGTTTGTTCAGGCCTCAACTTGGATAAGAAATATCTTTTTTTTGCTCTTCTTGCAATATAAGTAGAGCGATTACGTGCCCGACAGAATATCTCCCAATTAAGATTTGTTGGCAATGACTTCCATTTAGCATATAACTTGTTACGTGTTTTCATCGCATGGTGTACTTCACTAGTGAACCATGGACATTTTTTGTTACGTATTACAACCGTCTTTAAAGGGACATGCCTGTTGAATAAGCCAAGTACTAGAGTTTGCAAATAATTGTCTTTGTCGTTCACATTAGAGGTAAAAGCAATTACGCCATGGGAGAAGGCTTGCGTCAAGTTTTAATGCGTCATTATCTACAGTGGAAAAATCTCTAAAATTAAATGATGTCGGTATTGGGATACGACGTAAGTCGACGTTGTACGTACAGAAAATAAGATCATGATCTGAAAAATACCACCCAGAGGTAGCTGGTCTTGGAGTAAGACATTAGAACGATTTGAAACCATGATGACATCAAGTAGTCTTAGGGGGTTGTTAGGAGAAAAGCGGGTAGCGAAGGAGTTCACAATCGATAGCCCTGCACCAGCCATGAAATCTAAAAGTTGGCGAGATTTACTGTCGGTTTTTAGAAGGTCAGCATTAAGGTCACCACAAATAATAATGTGCTCGTAGAATGCAGTATATTCGTGGAGTGCGGTAAATAATGGTTTGGATTGTATGCAACTCTAACGAGGCATTTATTGATGCCATCGCGTATTTCTATTAAGAGATACTCAACCACGCTTTCTCTGGATTTTAGTGAGGTATTACAGTATACTGCAACTCCACCACCATATGTAGTGGTGACCCTATTATTTCTTATAAGTTTGTACCCTGATATTTCAAACAGTTGCTCCTTAGCTATATCATCATCCATGTCCGAATCAAACCAGGTTTCCGTAATGCAGATTAAATCAACCTCCAAACCTTCAAAGACATATTTTAAGTAATCAAGTTTACTTAAACTTAGACTACGGGCATTAATTTAGCATACTTTAAGGCCACTGTGAACTTCTGTAAGAATTTTTATCATTGACCGCCCAGAGATACAATTGAAATCACCAGACTTTGGCAAACTACTATGGATCAACATTAAGATAAACAAACACAAGTAGTGGGAGCGCAAACGTATACCGTGAACAATTAAAGCCGTATTCACAACTAGAAAGAATGACAAGAAGGTAGAAAGTGACTAGTAAAATATGAAGGAAATAGAGATGATAATTATAGAAAAGTAGAGTGAACGGAGAGTAGGAGTAGGAGGATATAGTAGGAGTACATAAGTTGTAACACATTAATATATTAATTTCAAAGATATAGTAGTTTAAGACAGAGTTTTTTGAATTCACATTTTGAGTACGATTGGACTTAAGACTTGGATTGATAGTTAACGATATTTGTTGATATCCGATTTTCTCCTTCTTCATTTCTAAGTTTGTAAGTGGCGACAACTTCATTAAGCTTATCTAGGCTGTCAATATTCATTTGGTCTGAAGTTTCAGTAACTTTGATTTCAATAGTTCCACGTGATGAACAGGCAGAGAAGATTTGTTTTGACCTCTTATATTTTATTGCATTTCGCATAATAATTCGGTTTCTTGTCGTTAGGCTTTCGTGTAGGTAAATACGCTGATCAACAATAAATCCTGCATCCCGTGTCGAAAATTGTCACGAGTAATTTTTATTAAAAGCTGACATACAGGGCTGTCAGCGCTTTCGAGCAGACAGTCTCTGGGCATGATCCCACAGACAATACAGCTAGTGGAGTATAGAGGTCAGACCAATTGGGTCGAGGCCACTTTTAATTCTGCATAGCGGATTTTGAAGCGCAATCTCGAAGGATTTTCGGGGTCGGTAGGTATAGTGCATTCCAGACAGAGGGTTTATTCAAAAAGCAGATTAGTGTACATGAATCGCGACCGGAGCTATTTCAGTCCTCTTCAACATGAAGGACGTCATACTGAGAAGCTCTTAGCGGGAGTGTAGTCACCTTTTCCTATTCGGAATAAAGCTCCTTGTTTTTGTTCGCCAAAGGTTCGATACGTAGCCTAATGCCAGGCTAGGACAGGCTATATTCCATCGGTGCCAGGCGATATGAAGACGTTAAAGCAAGCAACAGAGCCTTTGATGGCCTCATCCACTACCATATCTGAAGACAAATATCAGTGACCGTGTAATGCATTTTGTAACTAACTGGCAGCTTCGTTGATAGGTGATAATTGTGAGCTGCTTCTGAGTAGGTTACTTTGAAAGTGAGTCGAGAGCAGATACCCCTGTCTCTGCGTTGCAAGACGCCATGGAGGTGGTCACAAAAAAACAGCAACATCGGCAGAAATGGTTCGGAGCTCAACATATCGTTGGAATGGATGCAACACATAGTTGGCGTCTAGATTCAGAAGAAGAATAGGAAACGCCACCAACATAATGGATTATGAGCCGACGAAAACCTTGACCGATGATGAGCAATATAATCTGTATCGTTAAATGGGTTCCGCCTACACTTTAAACGCCAAAGCACTTAACGATAGCAATGTTATCGGTAATACACAAAATGGGAAAGAGTATGGAATTCAAAAAAAATTATGGTAAATGCTTATGCAGTCACCGAAAAGCCATTGCTAGGGCACGAGGTTAGACAAAAGATCTGACTTAAACTTATGGTGTTGCCCAGTCCTTTTGTATACCTACACATCCGGTTCTTTAATTACACATTAATTGGGACTACCTTACCTCCTCGTCGTAGCCACCGCGAACCTAACTCGCCGAATTGGGTTTGGCATGTGAAATTTGAAAGCGTAACTGTTGAACAGGAGAAAATAACAACACTATAATGTCCTCTGTGGAATAACTGAGCCTCAGACGGAAGACAAACCTGATCGTGTCAGCAGTGAGTGCCGCAGATTCCCTAAATGAGCTGCTTCAACATAATTGGAGCTGCGCTTAAAAACGATGTTGATAACTATTGTATTGTATTTGGAATGCTGAAACAGAGAATATGGCGAATGAAGCATGCCCTCACCGTCACCTCTCATATCTCCGAAGTGAGTTATTGACTCCGTACTATTCGGCTCCTATTTTCCCAAGTAGTGTATATTTGGTTTGGTTTAGAAGTTATGCATAGTGTTGTGAAGCTATCAAGAGCATTGTATAAGAATGGAATCATGGTTGTAAACCAACGCAAATAAGGACACTGAACTTCCCGTGCACATGTAATGTTGAGCCAGTTAATAAACCGTCTGATAGCGACTAGAAAATCACCGCCATTTTGGACGCTGGAACCAAACCTGGACAAAAAGATCAGGTATGGACATTTTTCTAGATGATTTTAACACAAGCTGGGAGCAAGAAGAGCATTGGTGGCCCCAACATCACATCACGTCAAATTCGGCTTGATAGGATTAATGCCTATCTTGAAATCAACTTCGAAAATGGTGAACGTCCGAGGTTCAGAGACCGAACCAGATAACTATCTTGTCGTAGGCTTTTGTTAGGGACATCCAGAACAGCCCAAATACAAAAAATGCAGTAAGTAGTTTGACATCGGATGGCTGAAATCGGTAAAAGCTCGTCAGCGTCTTTACCAGTTAAGCTCGCATTGAATTCTGTAGATTGGGGCCAGCTCTGTCATCTTTTATGAGCTGGATTCGATTTGAACCAACCAACCAGATGACCTAGAAGAAGTAGGTATCCATATCTGAACTTAACTCTAACAAAACTGTTGGAGTTGAAGCCAATAAAAATAATATTCTTACCACCGGGGCGCAGGTACAACTGCGACTTCAAAATTAGTCGAGCCCTGTTACATGTCTGCAGCACTTGCAAAGTAACCGCTACAGTCTCTGGAGTCTTGCAGAATATATCAAGACAATGTCTTCTGTCCCTCTGTACTATTCAATGTCGGCAAAAATACTGAGAAATGTTTAGAAATCACAGATAGACTATATAAGAATTTAATTATTTTGCAAATGAAAACGCGAAAGAAGAGATTCCGAAAAATTGGAATCACTGCTTCGTGATAAGCTAGCCGGTTATCAAGTTTAATATTCCGCGAACACAAATTTAAATATTTTTTTAAGAGATCCCATTCAGTCAAAGCTCCAAGTGAATTATTCTTAAACAGTAAAGAATAGGAATTAATTAAATTGTAATCAAAAGCTTAAAAAAAACGCAATCTACGTAAACAACGAACCACCTCTCCCTAGTTTTTTATGCAAAGGACACACAAACCTCTGGATTAACTAAGCAGAAAAAATTCGATTCGGATTCCTATATTGTCCCATTCATCAGTCTCCGACGTTGCGATATATGTAGATGGAGCTTTCCTACTTCTCAAATTAGTTCTATTTATTGGATATTATACAGGGTGCCTGACTTGAACTCCAACTTTTTAAAATGCTATAATTGTTTTATTTTTTGATAAATTTTATGGTGCCAAAGCAAAAAATGTTGGAAAATACATCAATTTTCAAATTGTATCAGCAATTTTCAATATGTCCACCTTTGGCGCGAATAATGGCCTTGAGACGGCCGAAGAAAGCATCGCACGCTGCACGCAAGTGGCTCTGCGGTATTTTGGCACATTCCCTGCGAAGTGCTTGTTTGAGGTGGTCCAAACTTTGGTATTTTTTAGTGACAACCTTCGCCCCAGACAGAGAAATCTAACGGATTTAACGCGCGATTTGTGAGACGGTGCCGAGTCTTGTTGAAATGTCCACGGTCTCCGACCGAAATGTTTGTTTGCCCATGGTTTCAATACTACCTCTAAGATAGTTTCACGGTATACGATCGCATTAATTTTGACGCTACGGTCCAAAAATACGAACGGAGAGCGACCATCGGCGGTTATGGCGGCTCAAACCGTCATCATCGGTGGTGCCTGCTTTCTGGTGGCCATCCGAAGGTGTAAATTTTCGAAGAACCTCTCTGGCAAGTACTATAAACTCGGTCATTTTGTTTGTTGACATATTGCTCGATAACAAATGGCGACTCATCGGAAAAAAGCAAATTCGGCAACTCACCAGTTTCGTGCAAGCGTAGCAACTGCTTCGCTCTTTCGACTCTAACTTTTTTCTGTTGCGGTGTAAGATCGTGTGCTTTTTGGAACTTCAATGGCTTGAGCCCAAGCTCATTTTTCAGTATGTGTTGCATCCGTTCCAACGATATGTTGAGCATCACAAGCCATTTTTCTTCCACTCCGACGCGGATTTCGCTCAATTCGAGCCTTCACTTTCCAAACCATTTCTGCCGATGTTGCTGTTTTTTTATGACCACCTCCATGGCGTTTTGCAACGCTGCCAGTATCACGGTAACGAGCTATGCTTCGAGACATAAATGATTTATTCACGTTGAGGTGCTGGAGGGCTCTAACGATAGCTACTTGTGGTTTTCCAGCCAAATATAAAGCAATCACATTTGAATTGCATCGCGGATAAAATTTTTTTAACACAATTGAGACGCAAATCGTTTAAAAGGCTTGTAAATAATAAAATTATCTGTCATATGTCAAAATTTGAGCTCACTGTCATGAACGGTTTGGAAATTATAGCAGTCTGAAATTGGTTGAAGTTCGAGTCATTCAGGCTGTATTTCATCTGTGAGTTATTTGTCTTTTAGCGGATCTACCGCACTGTTCACAATAGCGGCATGTAAACCCTTAACAGATTTGAATAGTTCATCCACGTCCGACAAACAGCGTTCACGTAACCGGTTCGGTTTGTTTTTTATATTCCTCGAAATCAGCTGTTATTTCTTCAAGAAAACATTCTTGTCTTTCAATCGATTTTGGTAGCTTCGGCATAACATTTTTTTAAATGTTTTTTTTATTTTATTCAATATAGTCCCCTTTTAGTTTGATACACTTATTCCAGCGATTTTCCAACTTCTTAATCCCGTCCGAAAAGTAATTTTCCGGAAGGTCTGCAAAATACTCCTCCATACCATCGGTGTTTTCCTCGCGTGAGCTGAATTTTTTATTGATGAGCCATCTTTTGAGGTTTGGGAAGAGATAATAGTCCGAGGGATCCAAATCCAGTTACCAATCGACGCCAAAAGTCCGCCCGATTCCGCATCAGCAAGTCCAAACACTCTTTCGAAGTGCTCTCGCCTTCGTGTTTTTGGTCATTCGCGGCACCTAGCGGCAGGATAACTTTTTCATATTCAAAATATTGCCCAAATATGGCGTGTGCGCTTAGTACTAATCCTTGTGGTATCTGCTAGCTGGCGCACCTTCACTTTCCGGTCAGCCAACACCATTTCATGTATTTTTTTGCCGCTACGGACTTGATCGGTAGTGGAGTTGCGGCCACCACGAAACTCTCGAAACCAATATTTGACGGTGTAATCTGACGGAGCATTAGCCCCATAATATTTATCCAACTTATCTTTTGTTTCCTCCGCCGTTTTGCATCTCAAAAAATAATGTTTTATGAGCGAACGAAAATCGTTTTTGTCCATACTCAACATGATGCCAAACACGTCACAACAATCAACTGTCAAAACAAAACTAAAGACCGTATCGCACTGACATTTGGAATGTCTGCCTAAATATGAACGGACTTCAAGGCACCATAACCTTTTTTACAGTAGCAGCGCATTCTGGCGGTCAAGGATGTCACTTTTCACTCCACCTAGTATTAAAATGGGATAAAATCTTGTGATTTCTACACTAGCACTTAGTATTATTTATATTTAACTCGATTCAGGTATTTTTTTTGTATAAAATTTAAGTAATTCACTATTATTGTACTACGTATATAATTCTTTGAGTTTTATTTGTTTATAAGTTTTATAAAAAAGAGGAGAAAAATTTGACTTCCTACTTTATTATTGAACTTTAATTCTGTATGGTATTTCTTCCTTTTTATCTTGTTATGCAATGTGTCGTCCTCATGCCGGGAATGCACGCTCAATTCTTGCGGTTGCTCTCTTGTGCGAATTTCCGTTGTTGACCGATGATGTCCGCGAACTATGTTGCTGTTGTTAGATGTCCGTTGACAAAACGGACTTGTGTATAGGCGTCCAAAACTTTTTAGTCTGTTTGTTACGTGCAAATCACGCCCCAAAACTCCTCCGTTGCCTTTGGTCCTATTGTTGTCTGTTTCACCCCTCTGCCCTCCTGTCTTTTCTTGTTTGGTCCCCGTTCTTTTCTTCCCTTCATGGTCTAGATGCCACGGTACAGGTGGGATTTACTGCATTCTTTGGATCCAGTTCCCTCCCTCGGCCTACCGCCCCAGAAATGACATATAGGTACCCCGGATGGAGCCAGGCGGACGGCCTGGAGACTCTAGCCGACGGACGGTCTGCCCCCTTGACGCCCGAAGATGATGAAACCCCAGCAACGGCCGAGAACCCACCCTAAATTCTATATTGTTTGCTTCCAGCTACAGATATCGGAAACCCCCAAATTGAAAAGAAACAATTTTGAAAGAAAGCTCACGATTCTCTACGATCTACCATCCTCACTATTGTTTGTTAGGATACTTTCGGCCCCTTAACATTATTCTTGGGAAAGGTTTCCTCTTTACTTGGCGGTCACTATTTGAGCTCCCCTTAATTATACCCTAAAAGTGTCTCGGGTCCGAGGGTGTAATATGGACCTAAGCAGTGAGTCACTCGACTGACAAAACGCAAAGAACGACCACGACAAAACATCGACTGGTGTGATTGAGGGAGGCTGTCAGAGCTCTGGAAGTGAGTCCCTTTGCTCTTGCACCTGAATTAGTGGAACCACGTATGAATGTGTGTATGTGGGAGAGGCAACTAGCCGTCATAGCGGACAGTGTCACCATTTTTTTGTAAATCCAAAAAGAACAAGAACTAACGATTAACGAAAAACAGAAAAAAGAGGAACGCAATTCAAACTACACGACGAACGAGCAAAAAAAAAGAAAACAAGAAGAAACGCTAAAGGAAAACTATCCAACGAACGAAAAAAGAATTTTAATTTTGGTGGGGGCGAAAGCCCCCATTTATTCGGCTTAATACAAGCTACGAGTATAACTTAAAATTAAACTTAAACTAAAACTTAAAACTAAGGTTGGTTATTGTGGTGAAGGAGAACGGATTTGAGATAGGAAGTGGTGCGGTGGAAGTCAAAGACGCTAGGGTTTGAATTAATTTTTCGTAGCATACGGGAGATTGGTTAGTTCGCGCCATAGGTGGTGTGGTGGGTTGGGTGATAGAAGAGACGAGGGGTACGTAGATTGAAGGGACGTGCATTCACCCTGACCTGAAAGAAGTCGATGAATGAAGAGAAAGTCGGCTGCATCTCTGCGTTCCTCAAGGGTGTTTAGGTTAATACTCGTAAGGTTGAGACGGTTTTGATAGGGGGGCAGAGTAAAAGAATCATCCCAGGGCAAACATCGAAGAGCGAATCGAAGAAAACGGCTCTGGATGCTTTCGATTCTCGAGATATGAACGCGATGATATGGGGACCATACTTGACTGGCGTACTCTAGGAGGGGACGAACAAAGGTAGTATAGAGGGACCTGGTCACGTATGGGTTGGTGAATTCTTTGGACCATCGTTTTACCAAACCTAGTGCAGAGTTGGCTTTAAGGATTATCCCATCCATATGCAAACGGAAGTTGAGCTCCCTATCACACAAAATGCCGAGGTCGCGAAGAGATTCAACGGAGGAGATAGGTTGGTTGTGGAGAAGGTAGAGACGGGGAGGAGATTGGTGCCGCTTATGTGAAAAGGTGATGGATTGGCTTTTGGCGATATTAAGTTCCAAACAATTTTTGAGGCACCAGATCGAAAAACTATCAAGGTCTTGTTGAAGAAGGAAGGAGTCATGCGGAGAGGAAATGGTTTTGAAAAATTTGGTATCGTCGGCGTAAAGGGAGACGGACGAGTATTTGATGATCCTATCGAAATCATTTATGGTTAATATAAAGAGAAGGGGACCGAGATGGCTACCTTGAGGAACTCCAGAGGTGGCCAAAAATGGAACGGAGTGGGCTGACCTAAAACGAACACTGTAAAAACGGTTTTCGAGGTAAGAGGATATCCATTTTAACAGTATGGGTTCAAAGCCGAGGGCAGACAATTTGAAGAGTATTAATCGATGAGAGATTTTATCGAAGGCTTTGCTAAAATCGGTTGCAACTACATCGACTTCGAGATGGCAAAGGATACGAATTCAACGAGATTTGTGGTGGTTGACCTACCCTTAAGGAAGCCATGTTGTCTAGGGGAAATAAGTGATTTGCATTGGAAACTTAGACCTTCATACAAAATACTTTCGAGGAGTTTGGGTATATGGAAGAGTTTAGCGATTGGACGATAGTTTGTTATTTGGTTCTTTGATCCCTTTTTGTGGATCGGGGTTATAAAGGAGGTTTTCCAAACCTGAGGAAATTCTCCTTGTGAAAGGGATAGACGAAAGAGATCAGAAAGGGCAAGGGAAAGAGACGAAGAACATTTTTTAAGAAATATGGCAGGGAGGCCATCTGGACCGGGTGTAAATTCGTCATTGAGTTGGTGTAATTTATATTCGATATAGGAGGGGTCCAAAATGTGAGAGAGAAGTGGGCCGTTTTAGAAGTTCAGTAGGTAACGAAAATAGGATGGATCTGGTACAAAGGAGTCGTTGGTGAAGGATTGTTTAAAGAAGCTGGCAAATAGGTTGGCAATGGTGAGTGGATCGGTTGATGACTTGTTGTTGAAAGAGAGGGAAGGAGGATAACCATCGGACTTTCTTTTGTAGTTAACAAATTGGTAAAAGGACTTAGGGTCATTTATAAGGTTGACTTGCGCATTGTTAAGGTAACGCTGGTAAAGGGAATCGTAAAGTTCGCTGAAATGAAGATAAGCACCAAGATAGTTGGAATAGTCGGACAAGGATCTGGTACGCAGGAAAACAGCCCATAACTTGTTTCTCTTGTTTCGTAAGGAACGAAGCTTGCGATTATACCAGGGAGGACTAGTAGATGATGTTTTAAGGCGGGAAAACGGAACGTAAAGGCTGAAAGAATTAAATATTTCTTTATAAAAAATGGATAAGGCATCATTTACACTTAGGTTGTGAAAGTTAAAGGGGCATCTGCTAAGATAGTCACTGATTTTGTGAAAGTTTGCTTTATGAAAGTCGTAGGATGAGAGAGTTGTAGGAGGAGTGGACTGGAAAGAAGAGTTATGAAAAAATGAAAGTAGAAGGGGGGGTGGTAGTTGTCGATTGTAGAGAGAGATAGGGGACAAAGTGAGACTGAGGAGTTAATTGAATCTGTTGTGAAAATAAGGTCCAATTGCCTGCCCATATAGTTGGATACACCACTGACTTGGCATAGACTTGAGTCTGTTAAGCGATCTAAGAAGAGACATTCCTTAGCTGAGTTGGCATTTGAAGCGATGAAGAACGATTGATCGTCTGATGGAATCCACTGTAGCTGAGGAAGATTAAAGTCGCCGAAAACAAAGATACTCGTATCGTCAGTAGAGTCAGACAGGTCAATTAAATAGTCGATCGCATCGACAACAAGTTGGTATGATTCGGTAGGTTGAGCTGGCAGGATGTAGCAACATAAAACGTAAAGGGACTTGAAGGGGAGTGATATTTTTATAGCGACAAAGTCGACTTTAGAGTGTGAAGAGATGGTAATGAGAGAAGAGTTAAGGCTGTTGTGGATCGCCAGTAGGATACCTCGACAGGGGGAATCATCATGTGGGCGGATAGGATCGTCGTCGCGAAAAACATTAAAAGTAGGGGGAACAATTCCTGGTTCTTTATGTCGGGAATCAAATTGGTTTCAGTCAAGGCGTAAATATCAAAGGGAGAGAATGCGATTGACGTAGGACAGCATTGGTTTTAGAGCGAAGACCTCTTACATTCTGGTAGTAAAATGTAAGAGGGATGTTGTGGGGTGGAGATGTATGGCGGGATGGTTTAAGTTCTGACAAGGAAGGCACGTTATGGACGAAAAAATTTATCGTGGTCAGCTCGGCTTCGCTGTAGGTGTGAGACTCGTTTAGAGTGAACGTAGTGGCCGAATGCAGCAAGGTCGTCTGCTACTTTCTGAGGGGACATGCTAAAAATCTCGTGGTACCTGACATAAAGGTTCCTGAGACTGATAGGGTCGGTAGGGAGGCCTTCCTGCTGGATTGATACCATGACGCTGGTTTTGGTCTTCCCTTCGTAGTAGACCGAGTCCCATTTGTCGTGTAGATAGGCGAGAAAGAGACGAATGTTTTCATATATCTTTCTCTCTCTAGGCCTAGAGAGTGCATAACGACTTTCTGTAGTTCCATTGGTTTGCTGGGTTAGTTTAACTGTGGGGGGAAAAAGAGGATCAAGAATAGGGGCAGTGGAGGAGGGAGATGGAAATTCGTGGTTGGATATGGAGTTGGGTACCGGATGAGATGTTGGGTTTAGGGTATGGGAGTTAATAATATTAGGCTCCAGTTTGTAGGTCGAAGTTAAGAAATGAGTTGTTTGCTGAGATCGGTGGCGTAGAAGATTGAGAAGGGATAATATGGGTGGTTGGGGTTAAGTTAAAAGAGACGCGTTGGCGCGGGCGCTTGGGTGGAACATTGGGAATTAGCGGATTAGAGGATTGGTGTGTAAGGGCTTTATGTCGGATAAGGACTTAAATCGGGGAACAAGTTCGTTTTGAAGCTCCAGTTGGGATCGGGATTAGAGCTTCGTTTTTTGTTAGCGTACTTTTTAGTTGGAAGGGGGTTTGGGAGCGGTCTTTTTTTAAGCTTATCGTTACGTTTATTTTTAAAATTTTGATTGTCGTCGACATGTGGGTTTTCTCGTTCCTCAGAGCATTTGGTGATACTTATCTTCCCAGCTTTAGTGGCCTTACCAGGAGAAGTGGGGAATAACCATGAATATTTGGTTGGAATGCTGATTTTGAAGCTGCAGGAACTATTGGAGTCAGCAAGGCAAATCATCTCGCACTCGCTAATGGTGATGGCATAATTTCGGTGAAAGAATTCCGCACCCAACTATCATCAGCGTGTTGAGGAGCCAATTCAACGTAGAATGCTGTATGGTTTCCTTCTTTCAGCTTTTCGAGTCGGCTTTTCCATTCGGAGGGGGTCCATGAAGTTCCGAATTGTTTGAGCAGTTTGCGTGGGGCGGGGGCGGGCGGGATAGGCAGCGCGGTTTCGGTTTCCGTTGTTAGGGCGGCGGGAGGAGTATTTGAAAATGACTCCGTGTCTACTAATTCATTATGAATTGAGACATTGTACGGGGAACTAGCTTGGAGTTGAATTTGATCGGGGATTCCATCGATTTTGTGGGAAGCCAATCTCACTTCTTTACCGATTTCGGCAACGGTCAACCGAGTTGCTATGAGTTCCTCGCTGACGTCTACTATTTTTAGGGTTAAGTCATCGAGCGTAGAGTCTGATGGATGCCGAACAAGAAAAAAGAAACCCCCAGCGAGAAGAAAAGGGAAGCCCAGAAAGACGAGAAACCGACGGACGAAGCGGCGACGAGAGTCACAGCGGCGGGAAGTACCCACTCTCCTCACCAACCCCCTGGCATCTAGACAGGAGTGACCTCCAAGTAGGCAGGAAATGAGTTAACTTCCCCTTTGCATTTTATTGTTTTAATACGTACATCTTAGTATAATCTTCACTTAAGTGGGAATACTTGTGATTCTGTGATCCTGTAAGGCTGCTTACCGTTCACTTGGCAAACAACATAACCCTTTCGCGGTTATGTTCAAAACTGTTTCGCGACCCCGTTGGCCCCAAAGGGCACCGACCTCGTGATCGTACAGAATCGTGCGCCTTCTGTTAACCGCTAAATTGAGTTTTTTGAAGATTTTAAGGTGAGCAACCCGTCTGGTGCTACACGACACCCTTTACTTGGTTCTTCCTCCTTGTACTCACATGGTCTTTGTTATTCCTTTTAATAAAAAAAAAAACAAAAATAATAAATAAATCTGCATAAATTAAATCCCCATCAGGGAGAAGTTCATCTGTTTTGTTTTATGGAAAAATTGGGTGGCGTCCACTTGCATGTTGTCTACGTTTATTTTCCTCCCTTTTCGAACTCCCCGTGCTGAGCAGCCGATGGGCGCAGCTAGGAACCAGCTGCTGGTTGCAATTCCGGTTTTGTTGCGACCGCTTCGGGCCTACCTTCGGTTTTACGCATTCTCTTTCATTCGATTACCAACCTCCATCCGTGTGGTTGTGAATCTTTTGACAGTTACTTACCGAAGATTCAGTCATTTTGGAAGCGCAGTTTTTAGTTGACAGTCGTTTGAGTGAGTCGATGTGAATGTTTTTTGTGAAAATGGAAAAAATGGAGCATCGAGCTCTTATTAAACTCTTGTTTTTGAAAGGCAATACGCCTACGCAAATCAAAAATTAGTTGGAATCTGTGTATGGGGACTTTTCACCATTATTTACCACAGTGAAATTTTGGGCAGCTGAAATTAAACGTGGCTGTAAGACCTTGGAAGATGATGAACGTTCGGGACGTCCAAACGTCCAAAAACTGCAACTGTTGTTTTTTTTTATTAGAGATTGCCGAAATAAAAAAAAGAGAAGAGTATTCGGATCTTTAACTTTTTTATTACTCGAAAATATTTGAAATGCAAGGGGGGTTAAAAAATTCGTTTTTGCACCTCTCCTTTTTGACGGCTTCTGTCGCCTTTTTCCCCAAAAAAGGAAAAAAGATGGCTTCTTAATTCAGCAGATGGCCTCCTTACTGATCAGGTTTGCGTATCGTTAGACAACACAGCGGCATTACCAGTTTTGGCAACAGCAACCACTGACGATAACATTGCTAAAGGTCACCAAATGGTGTTAGACGACTGCCGAATTAAAGTGAGAGAGATAGTAGAGGTTATGAAAATGTCCAAAGAACGTGTTTGTTACATATTAAATCAAGATTTAGGCATGAGAAAGCTGTCCGCGCGTTGGGTGCCGCGTTTGTTTAAGTAAACCCAAAAACGTGTTCGAATGAACATTTCCAACGCTCTGTTGGCGCAGTTTAGGCGCAATAAATCCGAGTTTTGGCGCCGATTAATTATTGTAAATGAAACTTGGATACGCCATTATACGTCCGAAACAAAAATTCAGTCAAAACAGTAGACTGCAAAGGGCGAGCCGGCTCCAAAAAAAGCAAAAACTGTTTTTTTCGGCTGGGAAAGTGATGGCGACTGTTTATTAGAATAGTAAAGGAGTTATCTTAATCGATTACCATATCTTCAAAAAGGAAAAACCATTACAGGGGCATACTACGCATCATTACTTGCCAAGCTGAAGGCAGAAATTGCGGAAAAACGGCCTTATTTGCAGAAAAAGGAAATCCTGTTTCATCAAGACAACGCGCCGTCTCACACTTCAGCGGTTGCCATGGCGAAAATCCATGAATTACGATTTGAACTGCTTGACCATCCACTTTATACACCAGATCTAGCCCCAAAAATAAAAAAGGTTTTGAGAAAAAATGTCTTGTATCATTGTTCGGTCTTTTCAGACAACCCTCGTATTTGCCAAGTAAGGTTGACTTGGAGCCAAAAGGGATGAGTTATATATATATGCAACAAATTTGTAGCAACCACTCTGTCAGAAATGCGACCATCGAAATGTAGAGGGCGATTTCCCAAAATCGGTTGGAAGAAAGGAAGTGATATAATGCAATTGAAGTTGTTTCGGTTGCTAGCTAAATTGTCTGGAGGAATAAAGTCACTTTTTTAAGAAACGTGGTGCAGAGTGGATTAGTGGTTACTCAGAATATTGAACAATAAACGTGTATTTTAAATAGATATCGTTGTTTGTTATTTGTTTCACGATATCACTGCCGTGCACAATCTTTTCTATGAGCTATAGAAACGATAAATTAAAGACATACGTCCACCACGTTATAATGTAATTCTTTATTATGTCTGAATCGTTTGATGGTTAACAGGCTAGTGTCGTATAAATTCCACCCTAGTTCCCATGAAACCTCGCTTTTATTTACAGCTGTAAAATTAACGGAGAATCATGGTTTTACATAAGAAGGTCAATCACCACTTGAACCTGAATTCTTTATCTACTACTACATTCACATTCGGCTTCTACAGGCTACATATGTGTGTTGGTTTACAATATTATATTTCCAACGTGTTATATTTGAACAATTAATGCCCCCTATTGGCATGTGTGTAGGAAGTAATAGCCTTCAAGATAGTGCATCCTTTCTCCTTGTCTTCAAGTCAGCTTTGATCGATTTAGTGCAAGGCAGATGTTTGCTGATCTCGCCTCCACTTGGCCATACGTCAGAGAGGGAGAGAGAGAGAGTGTAACTGTCAGGATATTGACATGTGTTCTGTTGACTTTTGGCTTCTGTTCTTCTGGTCGTCGTCGGCTTTTTGTTCCAAAGAATGGAATAAAAGGTCAATAAACTGTGTTGGGAACCAACATATATATTTTTGTTAAGTATAACAAACCCATAAGTCCTTTTCAGTCTGGTTTTTGGGAAAAACACAGCTGTGTTTCGGCCTAACTAAAAATCTGGTGTTGTTGCGGACTTGCCGTCACTAACACCACTTGCACCGAACTGGTACTTGCACCACATTACGAAACAAACAAACCGAACAATCCGAATCCAAAACGAACAGCACTAAAACACAAACGTCAGATCATATATATTTTTGAAACTTGTTGCAGTCAAGAGAAGGAACAAATAAAACTTGCACTTGACCAAAACTGTTGTTTTGGTATCACAAATTACAATTTGCCCTTTAACGCGCCTTCAATTTTTAATTTTCGCTTGAATGTGTACATTGGAAGCGATCAGCCTTTTCATCTCCTCATTGTTCATAAACGAACATTTTTGGTCCTTCTGGAGCCAAGGAATCCATTTTGGAATTTTTTGAAACATTTTGGAGAACAGTTCAAGGAAGTTTTCAGTGCTTAGGCATTCTAGTTGTTATAAAGTTGCCTTAAATTGCAGTGCTGCAGTGTGTTTGTGTGTGCAACTAGTTCCAGATGCCACAAATTTGCCCAGAATTGCAGTGCAGACAGTGTGTGTGTGCAACGAGTTGCAGCAGACATCCTAAACGAGCGGGATTACGTCGACGATTTTCCGCGTGCATCTTGGAAGTACGAAAAGTACAAGTAAGTGGATTTTTCTTCTTTTATTGAAAACAATTTTAAATAAAATAAAAATGGAAGAAAGAGTGTTAGAGAGAATTTACAAAAAAATAGTCAGGGATCAGATCAATTTTTCTAGAAAGGCTCCAGCCCGCAGAATTATTTTACGAGGCGCCTAACGCTTCTGGAAGGTGATATGGCAGACGCTAAAAGGTTGTATGAGACACTTCTCAATTCCATTGATGAGGAAGATGCTGAAACTTTTGAGATAATTGAAGGATTATACGATAGGTTTTGTGACGTGTACGTTATTTACAGGAGAGATTTGCTTGACGCCGCCGATAAGCTGAAATGTAGCTGTTTCTGATAGTAAATGCGATAAAAAAAATGTAAAAACCAAGTATAAAACGAAAAACCTGCAAACAATTCCATTACTTGAATTTACGAATTATATTTTTGATTTCTTACACAACCTGATTTCTTGATGGTCCAAACGAGAAAGAGAATTATCAAAACAAAATCAATTATTTGGAGATTGAATATTAAAGTGGACTGTAACTGTTCGTTGTTTGGAATACATAGAATAATATATACAATGTTTGGCTCAGTTCTTATAGTCAATTAATTAAGTTTCCGTGTAAAGTTAATCGAAGTTGAATTATCAATAATTTGTTCAATAAAATAAAGTATTCAGGAACAGTAGCGATAAAAAGTGTCTGGCAAAAGTAGCTCCTGCTAGTGCAATAAAAGTAGAGATTAAGCTGCCAAAAATAAATTTACCCGTGTTCTCAGCTACATACGAGGGTTGCCTGAAAAGTTAGATCTGGTGAATAAGGCGGATGGTCAAGCAGTTCAAACCGTAATTCATGGATTTTCGCCATGGATTTTCTGCAAATGTGGCCGTTTTCCAGCAATTTCTGCCTTCAGCTTGGCAAGTAATGATGCGTAGTATGCCCCTGTAATGGTTTTTCCTTTTTGAAAATAATCGATTAAGATAACTCCCTTACAATACCAAAAAACAGTCGCCATCACTTTCCCAGCCGAAAAAAACAGTTTTTGCTTTTTTTTGGAGCCGGTTCGCCCTTTGCAGTATACTACATACAGTATACAGTAATTAATCGGCGCCTAAACTGCGCCAACAGAGCGTTGGAAATGTTCATTCGAACACGTTTTTGGGCTAACGTAAGCAAACGCGGCACCCAACGCGCGGCAGCTTTCTCATGCCTAAATCTTGATTTAATATGTAACATACACGTTCTTTGGACATTTTCATAACCTCTGCTATCTCTCTCACTTTAATTCGGCAGTCGTCTAACACCATTTGGTGACCTTTAGCAATGTTATCGTCAGTGGTTGCAGTTTTTGGACGTCCTGAACGTTCATCATCTCCCAAGCTCTTACGGCCACGTTTAAATTCAGCTGCCCAAAATTTCACTGTAGTAAATGATGGTGCAGGGTCCCCATACACAGAGCCCAACTCATTTTTGATTCGTGTAAGCGTATTGCCTTTCAAAAACAAGAGTTTAATAACAGCTCGATACTCAATTTTTTCCATTTTGACAAAAAACATTCACAGCGACTCACTCAAACGACTGTCAACTAAAAACTGCCAAAATGACTGAAACTTCGGTAAGTAACTGTCAAAAGATGCATAACTAGCATTCACTAGCTTTTATTGACGAGTGCCGCTATCTTTACGTTGCGGTCGTAAACTTTTCAGGCCACCCTCGTACAGTCAGCAGCAACCCATCATTTTAGAATCGGGACATCATCTGACAGCCATGATCATACGGGATGCACACGAGAAAACGCTACACGGCGAGATACAATTGATGATATGCTACGTGAGAGCCAAATATTGGATAATTCACATGAGACGTACTGTAAAAGGTATTTGGGTAACTGCACCATTTACTACCGGTTTCGCAGTAAGACAGCTCAGCAGCTGATGGAAGAACTAACAGCTCCGAGAGCTACGATGTCCAGACCATGAACTCATGTCGGAATCGACTATGCGGGGCCCATCACCATAAGAGCATGGAATGGACGCGGATCCAAATGTTACAAGCGTTATGTAAGCATCTTTGTGGAGTACCGTGTCGGCCACCGACGAGTGCACACGTCAACCAGTGCACTCGTAATTTTTCGTGTGCTGCACACCAAAAAAAAAAAAAAACCACCGCACGCGTTTTTGCACACCCAAAATAAAATAAAATATAGTGCAGTGCAATTAAAAAAAAAAAAAATATCACACAGTGCGGGTATCCCAACTCTCCCGCTCCTGGTCGTAGTACTGTTGCTTGCACTCGGCCACTGCCGTTACTGTATTTATCATACGGTACGGGCAGTGACTGAGTGTATGTAACAACTGGTGGTTAGCGGGTTGTGAGTGCAAATTTTGTTGGTGCACTGGGTATAACACCTACAGCATTCTGATTCGGTAAACCAACGTCAGAATTTTCACTTCGCAGCTTTGCTTAGTATCGTCAGTGTTTGTGGTTGTTTGTAATTATGACTAGGTTATTCAGGGTGGATGTAGCCAATATACGCTGGCTAAGAAGTAATCACTTTTCTGTATACGTCCACGTCGTAAGTACAGACCAGCTGTTTTGGCACTTAGTGAAACACAGGTATGTCGCCGCCCACACCTCTCAGATCACTCTGATCTGAAGCTACCTGGCTACGAACTAGTGTCATTATTCTTCTCTCACCGCGGTCTCGCCATTTATGTGCGTAGTGATGTAGCTTACCAAATTCCACCACAATGTAGTCCCTGTTCCAATCCGGAATTCAATTTCATGTGGTTAAAATTCCATCTCCGTAAGCAAATTATCCACTACTGCTTTATTTACAGAAGCCCCAAACTGGACAGTAACTCGACCTTTAACGAGTTTGATGCGCTGTCTGACTCTATACAAGAATTGTGTCCCTGTATCATCATACTGAAATCGTGATTACGGGCGATTTCGATATACACAATTCTGGTTGGCTTCGACATTCTGGACAGACAACACCCGAAGGACGGTGTGTTGAGATCATCGCTGCGGAAAATAATTTAACCCAGCTTGTAAACGAGCCCACACGAATACTAGACGTTGATAGTCATACAGCCAACACCCGACAAATACAAGGTTAATGTGCTATCCCCTTCTAGGCTCGTCGGACCCTTGTGTCATATCAGCTAAATTCTCGTATACCCACCACATAGTTAGAGAAAAGATTCCTAAAAAAAACCGTATGGCAATACGAGAAAGCCAATTGGAGCGGTCTTAACAACATCTTTGAGAATTTTAACTAGTTTTCTCGATAACGACGTGGAAAAAAGTTTAAACGGGCCAGAAACGACTGCAACGTCTTTCTCAAGCGTGTAAAATTCCAATACCGCCAAAAATTGATGCGAAAAATACAGCAATGTCCCAACATCAGTCTGGCGAAAGCAAGATAGTTGCACTTGATGTTTCTAAGGCATTTGACAGAGTTTCGCATCAGGCTCTTTTTTCGAAAATGCGTGCTTTGGGATCGATGACCCTCTTCTTCAATGGATTAGAAATTACCTTTCGGAACATTCAATTCAATTTTTTTTTTTTTGCGCGCATTCAAGGGATTATATTTTTAGTGCCCTTAAAATGTTTGCACACAGCGCGGGTGAAGGAAAATCAGGGAGGATGGAAGGAGAGATACCGGCGAACGTTGGTTTTAAATGTTTGAAGGTTATAATGACTAGGAAATAAAGAGCTAGGCAGAGCCTTCCATAAGCGAGTTGTGCGGCTTAGGAACGAATTTTAGAGTACGTCCGAAAGTGGGCTTGAGGGTATATTGATGGGCATTCATAGCGAGGCGGGTGTTACGGTTAAAAGTTTGAATAAGTGGAATGCTACTGGCGATTTCAATGTAGCACTGGTGGTGGAAATAGCGATAAAACAAAGTGAGACTGGAGACATTACGTCGGTGTTCGAGGGTGTCAATTGATTGACTGATATTATTATCACCAATGAGTTTTATCGCATGGTTTTGGATCCTATCTAGCAGGTGCAGAGATGTTTTGGGCGCACCCGACCAGATGTGGGCATTGTACTCCAATTTCGGGTGGATAAATGCCTTATATATTTGGGCCAGATCAGAGGGGGTAAAATATTTCTTACATCACTTGAGGAAACGTAGACATTTCGCACCATTTTTGACGACATCGAATATGTGGTCATTCCAACGTAAGCTATCACTGACACACAAACAGAGAAACGACAGTTTATCGGTTTTCGACAATGCAAGTGCCATTCATGGCTAATAGCTGAGTATTTCAATTTCGTTTTAATGACAGCAGACTGTATTGAGTTTTAGAAGCAATAAATTCCACTCGGTTGAAACTTCCCCAATTGGTTATGCTGTTAATATCGGAATTTAAAGACTTAAGCATAAGTTGCCGTTCTCATTCTACAGCCGAAGAGCAGGGACGTGAGTCGAATATGAAAAGCGGAGAGTACTGCCATTAGCAAAGGAATATGGTATATTGGATTAGAAGTAGCAGACAAGAGATCATTAACGAAAATTAAAAAGAGTGTTGGAGACAGAGCGGAGCCCTGGCGCTCATCAGCATTTATTTTGTAAATATCAGACTAGAAACCATCCAAGTTGAATTGAACGTTCCGAGAGGTACTTTCTAATCCATTGAAGAAGAGAGTCATCGATCCCAAAAGCACGCATTTTTGACACAAGAGCCTGATGCCAAACTCTGTCAAATGCCTTAGAAACATCAAGTGCAACTATCTTGCTTTCGCCAGAATGATGTACGCTTTGGTTCCACTTTTTGGTGAGACATGCAATCAGTGGCCCTGTTGCTACGAAAACCGCACTGCCGGTCATTAAGTTTTCGTGTTTCGAGATAGTTCCTTAGCTGACGGTTTATGAGCGTTTCCATGACCTTGGATGGTTTCAAATCTGATATTAATAGCATAATTAATTGGGGAACCACTAACAGAGCAGAGCGTCCAAAACACAATGTCGATATGTCGAGATTCTGCAAAACGCACAACAGTCAGTTGAAGGCCGCACAGATGAGTAGTAGCCTTGTATCCAGGAGCACCGCGAGGATCACAGCCGTTATGTAAGGAAGCACCAAATTAGGGATCTCGGTTGACGAACAGTCCATACACCACTCCCGCTGCGTATTAAGGGGCAGCTTTGCCTCAATAATCGGCACAACCAAGGCATCCCACTGATCCAGTGGTAATTTCTTTACACGGAGTGCGCGCAATGACTCGTGCACCGTGTCCACCATTCTTAATACCTCATCTGACGTCTCATCCACAGAGCTCTTCAAATGCAAAACGCAAGACACACGAATTTCCGCAAGAAGCTTTCTATTGTCGAATCAAGTCTGAAGAGATTGCCACACTTCGTGATAACTACCTAAATACATCGCACCCACTATTGGGACTTTGACCGAATCTATTGCCTGTTGCAGCTTTCCTAATTTGTATGCTTTTGAGAAATCCATACAGTGCATCAGAGTCTCGAATGTGTCTCGAATTGTGCATTCCACTCTATTTGCAGATGGTAGGGATTTTCCGTGATCGTCTCATACATGTGAAACATCCTGGGAGGCCGTATGTGCATTCTGGAGCTGTGACAACCTACGGTTGAGCATAATACACGCTGCAATGTACTGACTGTCCACGTATTCGCAGGGATTTGCATGTTCATTCAATTCTTCCTCTGCTGCCGCTCCCACTAGTATCTTGTGTTGAATGACGAACCGTTGGTAATGCGCCATTATGGACCTTATCTCCTGCTCCAACTGAGCAATTAGTCTCTCGTTTTTAACGTAAGCCACCTGTCATGTAAACTTATATTTACGGGATGTCCATACATCCATGGGAGCAAGGATACGCCTTGCCATTGCTCTCCGCCAATACTTTGATACCAATTCGGAACTGTGTTGGAGTCACAAGTTCCACCCTTGGTATGAGTCGAGGCCGATCTAAAACCTCTTACTGCTGTTAGGGTCACAGCACCCAGTACTTATTTGCTACTCTACAATGGGTCAAACCAAAATTAAGACCCTTTCCCGCGATTTGGGTTTAAACCACAACCACCATGACGCTCCCACAAGGGAGCCTATCTCAACAAGGGGGGTTCCTGACTCCCATGGTACCGTGGTTTAAGTCCTGGTAGGGGCTACCGGTGGTCTTGCCACCAACAAGATCTATGACTGGTAACTTGTAACTGATCAAATCATAACAACCTTCAGAGGCGTCATCTGAAGATGTTTACGATAAGACCAGTAATATGCTCTGCCCCCGCTTTTTATTAGACAACGTCATTGATGGGCGAAGCCTCCAACTGAGCAATATCAGCACCATCGAGGCCAGCTCCAGTCACGCGGTCATGCGTACGTCGAAGGGGATTTATTGCAGCCGCTCGTAAATTCAGCGCCGCCATAAATACACGCACAGAATCTGTTGCTCTAGCCGAAATCCGAAGAAATTGTTGTTTTTTGCTACAAACGATGTGTTTAGTATACCACGATGAAAAACCACTCTAAAGAAAAAACATTGTGACGATTTCCTCACAGGATGCACAAAAATGTAAGGGGAAAAAAAGGAAGCACAACCGCACTCTTGAAACGATCGAAGCGATTTTATTTGTCACAATTCAAAATACAGATATCAGAATAAAATGAAATCAAATGGAACACATTGACAGGAAGGGCCGCCAACTCAAATGACCAGGGATGATATCAATCTCCAACCCATGCATATGTAAATATTTTCAAAACCTGTTATAGTCAAGACACAGAACAAATAAAACACTTGCCTTTAAGAAAGAATACAGTCTTCGTAAGAAAGCACCTACATTTTATTTTACTGACATTTACAGAAAATCGGAGTCGACAACTATTATACTTCCGAAGTAAGCTTTGCTTGTATTTTGAGAAAGAAGACGAAAAATCCTTTCTTAAATAACTACCCCTGGGGAAACGATTAAGTGGTTACAACTTTAAGGGTTTAAGGTCCAGCGTCAAGCTGGGCAATATGTTTAAGTTATCTAGTTGGCCGTCGAAAAGTACATCCCTGATTAGCTTCTCTGTGATGATTCGTTGTGTGGGGTTCATGATGCGCAGTTTGCTGGCCACATTTATGCCGATCGCATCGAATTCATCATTGTGACGCTTTGTTTCATATGTTGCAGAGTTGAAGAATGTCGGCAGATGCTCTCGCGCAATTTGACTGGCAGGGACTTGTTGATGGTGGATTTGTGTTACTTTTGCCTGTTGGGCTTGATGAGAACTTTGCATTTGCTGCAGCAGCTGTTGATGATGCTCCAGGGAATTGACGGCCTGTTGTATTTCGCGTTGCGAATTCGAATCAAGCGTTGTGATCTCCGGAACCTTTACAGCAGCAGTTGTTTGCTGTTGTTGCTGCTGCGTATATGCAGCATTACTATTGGTTTCAGTTTTTATCTGTCCATTCGTTACTTCTGTCATCAGATCGTTTTCTGTTAAAATTCCTTCACTTTTACCACCATCGTCGTCATGCTCATAGTCCATGCTGTCATCGTCGAAACTCAGTTTTAGTTCAAGTTTTGACGATGAGCTGCCCCCGCCACCGCAC
The DNA here is from genome assembly GCA_963966105.1 of Volucella zonaria. Classification (NCBI taxonomy): domain Eukaryota; kingdom Metazoa; phylum Arthropoda; class Insecta; order Diptera; family Syrphidae; genus Volucella; species Volucella zonaria. Next base: position 318,558,534 of record OZ014530.1, on the reverse strand, counting down.
ATGCGTTTCGAATTTTTATCAGCGATAAATAGCAATTTATCAAACTACCATAACCGCGTCTCGTAATTAGTCTTGGACGAGATCTTTCTGTATTCCCGCCTGAAAGCTAAGCGCAATGAGTTGATTTTTCGTACAACCATTGCTCGATCTCTACTGGGTTCGAACTCTTTTAGCTTCTCTACCAGCTTATCATAGGCCTTATTGCGTACAGCATGACGGCTGTAGTCGGGATATTTGGACTGCCACAAGCACTCTTCGTTGTGATACGTTTCGATGAACTCCGACGAGCCAGTGACGGGAGTAACTCCGCATTCTCACTTCTCCTTTCTGTTTATTTGGTTCGTTTTGGAGTTATGCGGTAGATTTAGTTTTTATCGTTTTATTTTTCACTCGATGTGTGTATGGTTTTATCTTTATTGTTTTGTTTATGGTTTGTGTTTTGCCGCGAAAATTGAATGGGAAAGATTTTTTTGAACAAATCTGTTAGCTCGGCATCAATTCGAACGTCAGACACGACCGACCATTTTTCATTATTGCATTACATATAACGTTTCACTAAAACAGTTGTCTTTTCATCGTTTAAAGTACATATCACAAATTATAGTTTGTCCTTCAAGGCGCCTTGCACGCGCCTTCAATTTTTCTTTTTCACTTGAATGTGTACATTGGATTCGATCAGCCCTTTCATCTCCTCATTGTCCATAAACGAACACAACAGGTTCCTTGATGTCACGGATAAAGGAAACATCAAATCGTCTCACCACAGATATTTTCATTTTATTAAAAATTTTTTACAAGATTAAGGCGGCGAAATCTTTTCCAAAAGGCCTATAGTAAAGTCTTCTGAAGTTTTAGTGAAGCAGGTGAATGTATCATGAGCCCATTCGCATCGATTCAATCTCCTGGGGTTGTCGTCAATGCATTTTTGAATTTTACCTCGTAATTCTTCCTTTTGCTCCGGACTGTATTTCTTTCGTGATTTTCCAGGGAATTCATTATACATTGTGTCCGCATTGTAACCGTTCTCTCTGTCAAACCAATCAAATAGCTCGCTAAAGCACATGAAATAGCAATTTTCTCGGTCTGTTTGATGCCTGTGAAGAGTGACGTCACAATACCGCCTAAGTACAGAAAACTCTGGATTGATTGCCGGACTGAATACAACCTAGAAGGATACATGTAAATAAATTCAATCGGTCAAATCTACCTCAATATGTCTTACCAATGTGGCTATCACAGAAATTCCGAATAGGACTTTCATAATGAATACGCGACTTGGATGCTAAGACCACAGTTCGTAACTGCATTTCGTAGATAGCAATCACACGTCTTATATGCCTTGGAGCACGTACCCTGAACGAGCTGTAAAGCATTATCATATACAGGGTAGATTTCTTGCTGTCGCGGAAAGCTATTAAAAACTAAGGAGGAATCATGCTGCGTCACATATTACTTAAATGCATTTTAAAAGTATTTCTACAAATAATCTATTCAATGGCGATTATTTGTTTTATTCAATTGTAAATTGAATCTAGGAACGAAGTCATTTGTTATAATTAATTGAAAACTTTATTCGAAGTATTGCGTCTTTGTGACTCAGGGTTTCTTTTTATTTTGATAAACCATCGGCGTAATTCGTGGCAGTGTTGCCATTTTTTGGAAATTTACTTTTACTTTGTGAAGTTCCCAATAAAACACTTTATTACAGTGGAATTCAATTTATTGTGATTTCTTTGACAATCGCTTAATGACTAACTTGCCATAACGAGAACTAAAACTATTCATGCCAACTTACACTCATTACATGCTGTGTATATGTATAAGTGGTGACTATGATACTCAATATAATATATGTATGTACATATGGTACATATCTGTCAATTAGAAATGTCATTAATAAAATGATTCACTCTTTTCCTGTTCGTAAAACATGGTGGCAGCGGTGAGCAGACAAGCCAAATTTCCAAGGATTAAAAATTAAGAACAAAGGGTATACTAAATAGAAAAAAAAAAACAAAAAAAAGCGAAACTAATCAAGGGAAGGGATTCCACAGCTCGCGATCAAAAGCATTCTATGGAAAAGTATATACACGATCAAAACGATGAGCACCGAAGGAAAAGCAACTACTTCAGGAGGCATCAAGACCACAGTTCCCCAAGCAAAACCAAATATGCAGCTGACCCTAACCGCACCAGAAGAATTTACATTCGTCTCATCAGACTGGGAAAAATGGATTAGGAGATTTGAACGATATAGGGTGGGAAACGGATTACACAAGGCAAGCGACAATACACAGATAAACATATTAATTTACTGCATGGGCGAGGAAGCCGAAGAAATTTATACTTCATTTACACCTGTACCTGAATCTTATGATGAATGCTTAACTAAATTTTGGGAACATTTTATTCCTAAAAGAAATATAATATACGAGCGTGTTAAATCCCTAAGGAGAAAACAAGGTGACGAGACGGCTGAAGAGTTTATTACTGCCTTGCACGTTCTTGGGATCATCTTCGTCAATATATAGAGTGGAACGTTTGGTAGAAAAGAAACGCAGATTTGACAAACAAAGACCGCGCTGGAATAGGAAAAAACAGCAGGAACAAACACAAGCAAAAACATGCATGCGGTGTGGGTTTGAACGACACGATTACGAAAAGTGCCAGGAATACAAATTGCAAAAAGTGTAACAAAATCGGACATTTCGCACGAGTTTGCAGGTCAAAGGGAATATGTGTGGTTAGGGAGAGACAAGGAAAAGAACAAGAACAGGAGTACTTTGTAGGAGCTGTGTCAGATAAGTGGTCAGTGAATTTGTGACTAGACAACAAAAATATCACATTTAAAGTTGACACAGGTGCTGACGTCACATTGGTACCATGGTCAATTGCAGCCGATTTAAGACATTTGACAATTGAGAAGACGGAAAATAAATTGTACGGGGTGGGACAGCAAATAGACATACGAGTAATAGAAAAAGCTTTAGTTTGGTTAAGGAACGCACATCAAAAGGTTAAAGAAGTAATTTACATAACAAAAGACACAATGACACCGTTGTTAGCTAAAACAGGTATAGAAAAATTAGGCTTGGTCAAAACCTGTTTTAAAGTTTCTATGAGGAACTGGACAGAGGAATTTAGGGAAATTTTCGAGGGCTTAGGAACATTAAAAGAAACGTACACAATTGAGGTGAAACCAAACGCAGTCCCATTTGCCATATCAACTCCTAGAATAGTGCCAGTACATTTGAGGGAAGTTGTTCAGGAAGAGGAAGAGTAGGATGGTTAGTGAGAAAGTTATAGCCCCAGTGGAAAATGCTACAGATTGGTGTGCACCCATGGTTATTGTGCCGAAAAAGGGGAGCGTACGAATTTGTATTTATCTTGGAATGCTTACCGAGTGCATAAAAAGACAGGTGCATCCAATCCCTCGAATAGACTACGCATTGTCGCAACTTGAAAAAATACGTAGAGCGGGAATCACACTCAACAAAATAAAATCTGAGTTCGCGAAAAGCCAAATAACGTATTTAGGACACACAATTGTGGAGGGGGAGATAAGACTCGACAAAGAAAAAACGAATGCCATTGTGAAAATGGAGCTGCCAAAAAATGCAACAGAAATCCAGCGTTTTCTTGGCATGGTGAACTTTGTTGGAAAATACATACCGAACAAGTCAAAAATACTTGAGCAAAAGAAACGCATTTATATGGGGAGATGCACAGGAAAAGGCATTCAAGCAAATAAAAGAACTTCTTACTTCACCGCCTAACCTCAAGATGTACGACCCAACAAATGAAACAATAGTGAGTTGTGATGCTTCCATGAAAGGTCTAGGTGCAGCACTGCTTCAGAAACACGGAGAGAATGTACACCCTGTTTCATATATTTCCAGAACATTAACGGAAGCAGAAAAAAACTATGCAGACATAGAGAGAGAAGCTCTAGCCATAGCATGGGCTTGGGAAAAATTTAAAAATTACTTGATCGGGCCACATTTCATAATAGAAACAGACCACAAGCCTTTGCTTCAACTTCTTAAAACCAAGTGTTTAGATGATCTTTCGCCCCGTATACAACGTATCCGTATGAGGATGAAGAGATACGACTATACAATTACATATGTGCCAGGAAAAAACTTCGTTGTTGCCGATCACTTATCTAGGACAGCTATTGACAACAGCTCTACACCAGGGGAACTGGAAGAAGTTAGTTTAGTTTTAAATGCATTTTATTATCTTAATCATTTTGTTAGTATGTACTAACAAAAAATGCTTAAATGCTAGCTTAAAATTACTTAACAATCTTACACTAACTTACTGGCCCCACACAGGCACTCTAAGCTACTCTAAATTCTTATATCTATGTCTTTCGACTTTGTTTACATTTTATACTTATATATACTTATTTTCTATGCTTAAGGCTAAGAAAAGAATTTAACAAAAAACTTAGCATATGGACATATTTTTATAAAAACTTAACATCTAGCTTAAAAAAAAATCTTTGTCTACCTAACCTACCTACACAATACACACATATATACACATAGACACTATTCACAATGACATACATATACTAGTATATACCTATGTATATACTAATATATATATGTATTTCTTAAATACTAACCTAAACCTATGCAAGCTGGCCATTGCTATTCACAGTGCAAATGGATTGGTCAGCTCTGCCCCATTAGTGAGGCTGGTCCGTAATTGACGGAAACGACGACGAAACATCTTCTCCATCATTCAACCACCAGAAATGCTGGTGCTGCCGAACGACATCCCTCTTATCGCGATTCCCCACCGCCCTACTGAACCTGAGACGATCCACACTGCCGTGTGCGACGTCTCTGTTGTAGTTGAGTCGCCTGTCCCCAGCTTTTCGAGCGACATGGAAGATTAACGGAACCGCTGATCTATCTTGGATCAACCCTATCTGATCTAGGTAGAGGAATGCTTCCGGTGGAACGAAGCCGTCAGAGCGCACACTCTCGTGGTAAAGGTAATTGGGGTAGTAAGCCCCAGATATCAGGTTATTCGTCGAGGCCATTGCTCTTGCAATGTGCCTTCGAGTCAGCTTGATTACGAAGTTGTCCACTCGTATTAGGTTCGCTCTGTTGTAAAGGACCTCATTACGATAAAATTTTTTGTACTTCGACTCTGGTGTTCTGTACAAGCGAAGGCAAGCCCTAAGGCAAGCCCTCTCAAACACCCGAATCTTTTCCATTAAGCTTGCTCGCACATTGAACCACACGGGACAACCAAATACCAGCATGGGCCTGATAAGAGCCATGTAGCAGATTACCTTTACCCTCTCATCGAGTTGGCTGCTATAAAACAGTCTCTTTGTAAGGGCAAAAGCGCCTTTAGCTCTGACCAGAGCAGCATCTACATTTTTATCAAAATACAGAAACCGATCTAGCCAGATCCCAAGGTATCTGACTACATTCCGACAGGCAAGAGGCTGTCCGTGTTGTCCAATGATCGAGAACTTACGCCAATTTTTCCTGGTATCCCTAGAGGCTCCAGACAACGGCGTCCTAAAGAGAATGGTTTCCGACTTCTGAAAGTTGATTTTCAACTTCCAGTCATCGCAAAATCGTCTTATCTTATCGAAGTCACGCTGCAAGAGAGTATTAATGACCTCGATTTTTGGACCTGTTCTGTACGCTATCAAATCGTCTGCGTACGCAATAGTATGGGGAAGTGAACCTATCAAGTCGCTTGTATAAATGTTGAATAGGATCGGCGAATTGACCGCGCCTTGCTGAAGACCATTTTTAATTTGAAATATTCCAACAGAAGTCTCATCGCCATTTTTTACGATGAACTGCCTGTTGGTTAGCATATTATAAAGAATGTACAAAAGTGGTTTACTGATCCCCAGCCTAGTCAGCTTATAGAAAAGACCCTCTAACCATACGGTGTCGAAGGCCTTCTCCAAGTCAACAAGGCAGGCACCAGTACATTGGTTTTTGCCTTTATTCCATTGGATATCGGACACCAATTTAGACGCGGCATGTGAGATATCATGTCCCGCCTTAAAACCGAATTGATTATCCGGAACTATATGTTTGTCCTCAACCCACCTAGACAGAGCTCTATTGATTACTTTTTCAAACACCTTACTGATATTCGGAAGGAGACTTATCGACCGAAGATTCGCCGGATTGGATATATCCTTTCCCTTTTTGGGGATAGGTTGCACCACCGCCGTTTTCCAATGCGCTGGATAATGTGCATTATTCATTGCATTATTAAACAGGGTGGTGTAAATGTCCACCGCATCTAGAGGAAGATGTCGAAGCACGATGTTCGGAATAACATCGGTCCCCACTGATTTCTTAGCCCTGATTGTGTCGAAGATCTCATGGAGCTCTTCCTTCGAAATGAACGGGGGTAGGTCACCCTCTCTGGTAATGACATTATTTGCCATATTTTCGTCGCTGAACCGGGTGAAACCAGAGCCCTCGGATCGCCAAAACTGGAAGAAGAAATAGATGCATATGGACATCAAATATTGCTGCAAAGAATTCACACAGTGTGTGCTTTGTTGAAAATACTATCATCCGAAAGTATGCTTCCGAGTAAGTTAAAGCGACATCTCGAGGAAATTATAAAATTTAATAAAAACAAAAAACGTGTTCTCACAGCAAGCCTTAACACTTAACAACGCACTGTTAGCCTCATCCAAGGTGGCATACAGGGTGACAAAATACAAAAAACCTCACAATATTGCAGAAGAGCTTATTTTACCGGTTGCTCTCGACTTGGTGAATATTATGGTGGGAGAATCAGCAGTAAAATTAATGTTCAAGGTACCTTTATCTAACAATACTATCAGTCGAAGAATCCATGACACAGCTGAGGATCTCAACTATTATTTAAAAAAAAAAAAATGAAAGGCAAGCATTTCGATTTGAAACTTGATGAGGCTACTGACATTAATAATGATGCACATCTTATTTGTTACGTACGCTTGCTGGCTCATAATATTATTGTCGAAGAACTTTTATTCTGCAAAAGCATTACCGAAAGTGCGAAGACCCAAGACTTGTTTAACATTCTTGATAAGTTTATTACAGAAAATGGTTTGGATTGAGAAAAGTGTATTGGTGTATGTACTGATGGTGCTCGATCCATGTCTGGCAGGTATGGAGGAATGCAAGCGCTTATTCGTAAAAAAGCTCCGTATGCTATGTGGACACATTGCGAGAGCAGTCTTAAAACTATGTAGATTCACCTGTTCCAGTTTGGTGGAGTCTTGGTTGTCGATTCGAAATGAATATACAAATTTAACTTCAAAAGCTTTAAGAATTTTCATTCCGTCTGCAACATCATATTTATGAGAACCTGGATTTTCAGCTGCAGCTGTAATCAAGAGCAAATATTGCTCAAGGGTAGGGTAGAGCGTCGTGACAAAATATTAAACTTGTAGGTGCTCTGCGGGCTGAAAAAGATTGGGAACCACTGCTATAGACTGATTACAATAATTCTTACTTAAACTATCATGGACATTGTGCGTATGCCTGTGGAATATTACATCGCATTTGTACGTTCAATACATACACACGAGTATGTGTACATTGTAATGAGTATATCTGTCGTGTTTGTGGTGCCTTGGGGTCAACACGAACTTTATTCTGTGCGCGGAGGTCTTTATTTTTTTCTAGAATGAATATTTTCATTGCAATTGCGTTAATATTCATCCGGCAGATGTCCGTTTTTTGCTAAAATCAAATAAGCAATTTCGTTGTAAGAGTTACTTTGCTGTACGAAGGGGATCTCTTCGCTCTCCGCCACCATCAAAACAGCAATAGCTGCCGTTGTGACGTATTGTCACCCAAGCACTACCTAATAGAACTTGTGGAATTCGAAGCTGAAGAGCGCAAGATGTTTTGAATTGTGATTGGCGCAAAATTATTCATCCAATTTTGTTTTTGAATTACTTTTAAAGTAAATAAAAACAAATGATTTTGAGTGATGGGAATCGTTATTTGGACATTTATAATTGTTTCTGTTAAGTGGAAAAGATGATATCCACCAAGTGGCTGCCGCCAATATTGATACAAATTTATGCCCGTTTTATCGCATTTTCCATGATTTCCGGAAGATTTCCGGTGATAACTGTTCGCATTGCTGTCGAATATTCTCCTTAAGGGCTGCTTGTTGGCATAAACCCGCGACATCAAGTAGCCCCAAAGAAAGAAGTCTGGGATATTTAAATCAGGCGATCTTGCTGGCCATATCAATTCGCCAAAACGGGAGATTATTCGACCATGAAACGCTTCCTTCACAATATCCATTGTGGATCATGCTGTGTGCGCGGCTACACCGTCTTGTTGAAACCACATGTTCACCAAAGCCCGCTCATCCAATTCCGGCAGTAAAAAGTCGTTTATCATGGCCCTGTAGCGTACGCCAGTAACAGTGACGGTATTGCCGATGGAGTCTTCAAAAAAATACGGCCAAATTACTCCTCCCGTGTGAACGCCGCACCATACAGTGGCTTTGAGTGGATGTGTTGCCTCTACGTGAATCACACGCGAATTTTCAGTGGCCCAGAAATGAAGATTTTGCTTATTGCGTAACCGCTTAAGTGGAAATGCGCCTCGTCGCTCATGATGATTTTCGACACAAAATCGTCCTCTTCGTTGTTGAGATTGAGCGACATCGGCAGCCACAGCCGCGATATTCTCGGCCGAACGTGGTCTCCTGTGGTTTCACTCTGTTCGAGTCGAGTAGCTAAGCGCCGGAATGTTTGCCCAGTTGACGCGACACGATTAGGAAATCGACGTCGAAATTCACGCTGCGCTAACAGCACCGACCGATTATTGGTCAAAAACATCGACACAATTATTCCACGCTCCTGCGTAAAATAGCACCCCATTGCTTATCTGTTTGTATACTGCAGCTGTCGAGTTCACAAATGTCAAATATAATTGACGTGCGAAGCCATTTGCAAAAATGATACCAATTTCCGATAGGGCGATTAATTTTGCGCCACCTAGTATGTATATGGTTAGGAGGCGTATCTTCATTACTTGTGGTAGCAACTGGAACTGAAAGCTGATGGGAACTACGGTGCAACAGAGTATGATGTTTAATTTTAAACTTATAACAAGTGTTATGGCTCTTGCAGTTATTGTTAGTATGTGTTATGGCAAACCAATTTGAACAGTAATTATGATGGCTGAAATCCTAACATTGATCTACATATTTCAAAATTCAGGGCAAATACGTAGAGGGTGCTGCCCTTTATAAACTTTGCAGCTGTTAATATCTTTTGTGTGATCGTTTCGAATATGTTTTGAATGTATAACTTGGGGTTGTTCTACAATAATTTAGGAGCTGTTGGCTTTGATTTATTGGGGAACTTCATGTCAGAAACTGTTTCAAGCACACGAAACCGATTTGACAGAAAAAGGCTCAACTCGACCCACGATGCTATCTCTCTGGGCTTTGACAATGATTTGACAAAGCGACAATGTTGTTTCAGGAACACGATTTGAGCATAAATAGGTGATAATAGAATCCCAGGAGGAGTTATCTATATCGTGGGTTTGGAACGGAACTAAGCAATCATCAATATCGCGTTGGAGGTTTTTAAATTTTTTTCTTGATTCAGCTTGAATATGGGGCAGATTGAAAAGGATTTTCATTTGCTTATTGACCAAGATTCTTTTATTTTCGTAATGTTCCTTCAGAGTATTTCAGTAAAGTTTTTGAACTGCAGTAAACATGCCTCTGAAAGCCGGTAATTCTAAGTAGCTGCTATGAAAAACTTCCGTATCACATGGTGGTAACTTAATACAATGCGATGAACTGGTCAGCAGGCCAACTTTTGTATCGAATTTATTATTTCACAAAGTCAAACTATGTATGTTTCGGATGTAGATTTTACAACTTCAAGAAACTCTTTTTTTGAATGCTCAGTAGCATCATCGGAACGAATACACAGTGTATAGTTATTTTTCACATCCTTCCATCTACGATATAGGCTTCTTCTTGAAAGAATTATAAAATTCGACTAACTGATCGGTAGAAAAAATATAAGAATCTAACACATTCATACTAAAATACGAGTATGTATGAGGAGATACTGAATTGGAAAACACGTGGTTTACAAGCAGGAAATTTTGATCACTATCAATTTCGAGTATAGGAAAAAAAGATATTTAAATAAACGGTATTTACTTTACCAATGAATTGTGTTACTTAAATACACGCGTGTTTTGCGATCTAATCAAGTGTATGTTATATATATGTAACGAGTTGTTTAAACAGCAGTAGTCAGCTGTCAAATTGTGAGTCAATCGTCATTAGTAGTAGCCAGTCAGTTGTCGTGGGCATCAGCCGTTTTAGCCGTCCTACCCCTGCCCGTATAACGTAGTTCAACAGTAGATCTGTCGGCAAGCGCAAAGGCTGTCCATACACCATTTCTGCTGGAGAGCAGTTGATATCCGTTTTAAAATCCGAACGTATGCCAAGAAGGATTAGGGGTAAATCCTCACTCAAATGGGCAGTGTTTACTCTGCACTTAATCACTGTTTTTAAAACGCGGTGAAACCTTTCCATGAAGCCGTTTGTCTGCGGATGGTAGGCGATAGTTCTTATTCTTTGGAGACCCTGCGCTCCCTGATCAGTTGTTATTCTCGCAGGGACACCAAAACGGCTTATAAACTTTGAAATTAATTTTCTTGCAATTGTTTCCGCACACATGTCCTTTAGCGGGTATGCTTCCGGCCAGCGCGTAAACCTATCGATAATGGTTAGTATGTATGTGTGTCCATTAGACACATCAAGAGATCCTACCAAGTCCATGTCCACGTGTTCGAATCGCTCACTGGGAATATTAAAACTGCCATTGGGCGATTTGGTATGTCGGTGAACTTTCGAGAGTTGACATCGGATGCAAGATTCTTAATCTCGGAGTTCATTCCAGGCCAAAAATATCGCTCGGTCAAAATCTTTCTTGATGCACGAACGCCTGGGTGAGAAAGTGAGTGCAAACTGAGAAATACCGCATATCTGAGGCATTTTGGAATATACAGCCTGTTACGACTAGTGGATGTTTCGCACCATATGGGCTAATTTACCATGGAAAGAATTAAAATCTCTAGCTTGAATGATGATCTCGTCCTGCGTGATAAAAGAGACTTCAATTCTACATTTGATGTTTGCTTACTAACAATATTTTCAAGCGAAAATATGATTGAATTGAATGAATCACCACTAGTAATCGGTCGCTCTTCGGGAAATCTGCGTGGCTGATTCTTTTATGTGTCTAATATCGTTGGTGTAGTGCGACATCCAATCGAGGTGTCTTGTCTATTGAATTCCTTCCAATCATTTTGAGAAACCTTCAGCAATTTCTGCAACTCCTTGTCAGCTCCCATGAAATTGGTTGCGCAGTCGCTAAATAGTTATACGGTAATACCGCTTCGCGCCGTGAACCTTCTAAACGCCACTATAAATGCTTGAGTAGTAAGATCACTTACTAGCTCAATATGGATAGCTTTAGTAGCAAGGCGAATGAATATGGTAAAGTAACCTTTAAATATCTTTGACCCTCGTCCTTTCCAATCCTTGATTTAAATTGGGATCGCGTAATCAACCCCAAAGTGTGAAAATGGTCGTGAGCTACATATTCGGGGAGCTGGTAAACTGCTCGTCATTTGTTGTGCTGGTCGGGTTCGGAAGCGAAAGCAAATATTGCAGTTATGAACAAATTTTTTGACGCAGCTCTTAAAACGCAATATCCAGTATCTAGTTCGCAAGTATGCCATCATCTTTTGGATTCTTCTATGCAAAGTCCTTTCATGTGAATTACGAAGTAGCAGCTAAGTGAAGTGATGATTTGGGCTGAAGACGATCGGATGCTGTTCGTCGTAAGTCAGGTTCGAATGTTGCAACCTTCCTCCTACCCGCAAAATGTAATCTTTATCGAAAAAAGGGTTTAAAAATTTTAGCTTGCCGCTTGTTCCAGCCTTCGTACTTGCAATTTCTGTCGCAAACATCTCACCTTGTGCTCTCCGTGTTGCCAGAAGTGTAGCTGTAAAAATTTCTAATGGCGAGAGATCATCATGGTTTCTATCGTACCATTTCATGCCTGTCTACTATTAAAAATAAATCTTTTGCAAAGGGTAATGACTCTGAAAAGTTATAATAATTTCGAATGGCTTGGTATCAAAAAAACTTATTTTATTTTCTTCCATAAGTGCACAATGAGCACGAATCGACCGTTTCTATATTTCAGTTTCTAGGTCGTTGGGCTGTTGAGGGTAATGAAAATGCCAGCTGTTGTGCAAGAATTCTGGATGGTTCCACCAAACTTTGTTTTCTGCCAGAGTTGACGGTAGAAGTCCGCGCGATGCCAGATTAGCTGAACTAAAACACACAAAACTCTAATTTAAACCCGACTTAAATTATTTACGCACTCGCCGTTGAAAACACCACGCACACCAAACTCCATTGAAACTATTGAGTCATAGGAGTGATAAGGACAACCGATGTTTTGTCTTTGTTTGTGCTGTCGGCCATTATCATTGTCATTTTCGTTAAGTTATTCAAATGTAATCAAGTTCTGTTTCTTTACATGTTCAGAGCTAAATACCAGAGATGTTATGGAGGCTGCATGAATAAAATTAAAAACTGGATACTTTTACAAAATGGATGGTGGACGTTGAAGGAAATCAGATCGAGACTTGCGAGCTTCGCTCACCGGGTGGGAGAATGTTCAGAATAATCATTTAATTAACATCTATACACTCACCCTGATGGTAAAAACCCCCCCAACAACAACAACTTTTCTTAAATGTCAGTGAAATCTATGTAAAATGTCAAATTACGAATTACAATAAAATTCATTACATTTTATAAAGTTGGCACAGAAGCAACATTGTTTTATCGCACTTGCTCAACACTGTTACATATATAATATTGAATATTATCTAGATGTCTATTTTAAAAAGGGTGCTTAGAATAGTTAATAATATTCAACACCTAACATTTAGTGATTTACATGACCTTAACTATTTTCCTAAAATATATACCATACATATAGGCAGAACCGTTCTTGAGCACACCGTCAAAGCTAAAACTTGGGAACATACGTAGTTTGATTCTACACCAACCTTGTACTATCACACCCAATTGGCATAATCTATGGCTGCATACCGAATCTATCACTTTCCAAGCAGTTCGCTCCCCAACATATCACTTATAATGCCGATTATAACATATGGTTATGAAACTTTTTGTATCCATATTTCTGAAATCAAAATGACATTCGGGGGCTAGGTCATCAAAACTCCAATGCCTGTTCTATTGGTGGCTTGACTAAGTCGTTGACTAAGTCGTTACTTGTAAAAATGTCTCCACCTCAGATCTAGATAGGAGCCAAATTTTGAGCTCTTAAAGAAACCGGAGACCATGTGTAATTTGACTAGATAGTTCCGACGGCAGTTTGTTGAATATAAATGATGCAATGGAGTTAAGAAAACGTCTATAGTGTTCCTATTTCTAGGCAAGTACACCTCACTTCTTCTGTAATCAATGTTACCACTGCTAAGGAAGAACACTTTTAGTGCTTTGTAATTATATATGTAGATACCGTAGAGGGAGTATTTTCGCTGATTGAAATAAAGGCAGTGAGTGCTCATACTTATTTTAATGGAATATTAATCTCATAATTTCCTTTTGTGCTATGACAATTGGCACCAGGTTCGTTATGTACGCGCTACCCCAACAAACAAGACCATACTCTAGGCGTGAATGAACCAGTGCATAGCAAATTGTTAATAAGGACTGAAACGAATGAAATCTGTAAATTTTAATACGGGCTATACTTAAAATGCGTAAAAATTGCTATCGCATTTTGTACCCAAATTAGCCTGTATATTCTCTAGTTTCAGTTTGTTATTGATTTTAGTTCGGTGCGGTTTAAAATATTTATAAAATATGAGTCAAGAAGAACGCCGTAAAAAGATCATCGACAAATGGCTCGAAAATATTTCGCGTCCAAACCATTTCATCGCCAAAAATTTAAACATAGCACGCAGTACAGTGGATCTGTTATTAAACGATATTTGGAGACGTTGACAGTTAAGCGAAAACAGAAAAGTGGAGCTAAAAGTGGAGCACATGATACAAATTTGGACAGGAAAATAGTGGGTACCATCGTAAAACACCGGACTATGTCATCCAGAGATGTTGCTCGGAAATGTAATACCAACCAAACAATGGCACAAAGATCTAAAAACCGTAACGGTCTAAAAACACAAAAAAAAAAAACAAAAAATACCAAAAGTTACTGAAAAGTAAAAAAAAGTCATAAAAACACGAGCCCGAAAGCTATACGAGTTGATCGGCAACAAGAAAGCGTGATTGGTTTTCTATGACGAAACTTATGTCAAAGCCGACTTTACTACTCTTCCAGGAGCGCAGTTTTACAACTAGTTTGAAGCTGAGATTCTTCAGCAATCAACAACATCGATTGGGATGGAAAAATTCGGTTCAAAATATCTCGTTTGGCAAGCCATTTGGCAATGTAGACACAGAAGCTCATCGCTTATTACAACGGGAACAATTAGCGGAAAAGTGTACATTAACGAGTGCCTAAAAAATCCGTTGATTCCTTTCTTAAACAAACACGAGGGTTCAACATTATTTTGGCGACGTTGAGCTTTCTTGTTGGTAAAAATGTCGACTTTGTCCCAAAAGACATGAATCCACCCAATGTTCCACAGTGCCGTCCCATTGAAAGGTATTGGGATTTGGTCAAAGCTAAATTGAGGAAAAGTGAGCAGTGTGCAAAGGACGTAAAAGATTTTAGTGCTAAATGGAAAAGAGCGTCCAAAAAGATCACGCATGTAACTGTCACCAACCTTATGAATGACATTCGAAAGAAGTTGAGGAAAGAATGGGAACCCAAATATTTTTTTTTATTTTTTGTACAATAATTGTGAATGAACTTAGTAAAAACAGAGTCTTAAAGTAAATAAAAAAAATTTATATGAATTATGAAAATATTTATTTTTTTTACTTTGAAGTTTCCAAATTTTATTCGTTTTAGTCCTTAGCAGACTATGTATATGGTAAAAGTTTACGTAGATAGTACATTTTGCTCATGGCGATGTATAGCAACTTTTTTACTGACGCAATATGTGGCTTCCAGCACAATCTGTTTTCTATAAAAACTCCAAGATATTTAAATTCTTCAACAAAATCTAGTACAAAACATTGTTCGGAACAAGGCACGCTATCGCATTTGGGGTGATGACAACGAATATCCTCAATCTCTACGCGACAATTAGACAATGAAAAACACGTAGCCTTGGACTTATTACTAAGGACCATTTGCTGATAGTTCAGCCAAATTCCAAGACGATGGAGATAAGCTGTCAGTTCGCTTTTGATATGCATCGTATCTTTGCCTGAATAAGACAGAGCAAGGACATCCGCATAGTCTATTAAATGATCCTTAAGAGATAGGTTTAAAATCGAGTTAATGTAGATTAGAAACAGTATTGGTCCAAGGACCCATCCGTGTGGAATACCAATATTCGGACACCTTTTTTCTCCACTCATTACTCCATGTACCTTCACTTTTTGTATTCCGCTAGTCAGGAATGATTTGAAACATTCAATAATGTTTCCTCTGAATCCAGCATTAAACAGTTTTTGCAGCAATATTTGATGATTCACTAAATCAAAGGTCTTTATTAGATCAAGGAATATGCCAACTAACTTTTGACTTTTATCTAATGCACTAAAGGAACGCAATTAAGTGTCCATTTCTTTTGTTCTTTGTATTTCTTGTAAACTTTTATTTTTAATGTGTTATTTCATTGGATTATTAAAGCTGAATTACTTGGTTTCTTACTTGGATTGTTTTTCCTATATAACGAAAGTAATATTCGGTGAAAAAAGATTTTTAAATACTTCAACTGGAATGGAATTTTGTGGTTTTGGCCTAGCTCGAAAACGCATAATGTTGGGTTGACGGTTACGAGTAGCAGCAGTTGGCTCCTGTTTGTCCCATTTTGTGCCGTCTTTTCCGTAACAACAACTATCACTCTGTTGTTGAGCAGCATGCATTTCACTTACTGTTCCGTCTCCTCGGAATACTTCTTCTTCATCACTATCAAAAATTTCATTCGGCTCGATTATTATCTCGTCCTCAATATCCGATGCATCTTCTTCAGGCGTATAATCCTCATCTCCTCCATCATCAATGGTTGGATCTTCTTCACTATCATCGTCAACATCATTACTTTGTATATCCGCTAGTAATGCTGATGTCAATCGAGAATAAAAATCAACACTGAGACTTCTACCGCGCAATATTCCATATTGCAACGCAGATTGTGAAGCATAATCTCGCAGGATTTTCCGAGTTGGTAGACATGTTGTGTCTTGGACAGAGGATTCATTCGAAAAGCAGTTTAGTGCACATGAATTGCGACCAGAGTGTTGTTTCCATGCTCTTCAACATGAAGCATGTCAGACTGATTGGTCTGAAGCCCTTGATGACACCGTAGTCGCCTTTTCTAATTTTCGTTACCAAGACTACTCTCACTGTTCGGGTTATGGTATGTACACCCTGAATGACTCGAACTGCAACCAATTTCAGACTGCTATAATTTCCAAACCGTTCACGACAGTGAGCCCAAATTTTGACACATGACAGATAATTTTATTATTTACAAGCCTTTTAAACGATATGCGTCTCAGTTGTGTTGAAAAATTTTTATCCGCGATGGAATTCAAACGTGATAATGTGATTGCTCTATATTTGGCTGGAAAACCACAAGTAGCTATCGTTAGAGCCCTCCAGCACCTCAACGTGAATAAATCATTTATGTCTCGAAGCATAGCTCATTACCGTAATACTGGCAGCGTTGCAAAACGACATGGAGGTGGTTATAAAAAAACAGCAACATCGGCAGAAATGGTTCGGAAAGTGAAGGCTCGAATTGAGCGAAATCCGCGTCGAAGTGGAAGAAAAATGGCTCGTGAGCTCAATATATCGTTGGAACGGATGCAACATATACAACAGCTTGGGCTCAAGCCATTGAAGTTCCAAAAAGCACACGATCTTACACCGCAACAGAAAAAAGTTAAAAGTTACAGTCGAAAAAGCTAAGCAGTTGCTACGCTTGCACGAAAGTGGTGAGTTGCCTAATTTGGTTCTTTCCGATGAGTCGCCATTTGTTATCGAGTAATATGTCAACAAACAAAATGACCGAGTTTACTTGTCAGAGAGGTCCTTCGAAAATGTACACCTTCGGACGGCCGCCAGAAAACAGGCAGCACCGACGGTGATGGTCGCTCTCCGCTCGTATTTTTGGACCGTGGCGTCAAAATTAATACGATCGTATACCGTGAAACTGTCTTAGAGGCAGTACTGAAGCCTTGGGCAAACAATTATTTCGGTCGGAGACCGTGGACATTTCAACAAGACTCGGCGCCTTCACACAAAGCGTGCGTTAACCAAGATTGGTTAGAAAACAATGTTCCACACTTCATTTCTTCGACACAATGGATTGCAAATTCTCCGGATGCAAATCTGTTGGAATTCTCTGTCAAAGGTATACCAAAGTTTGGACCACCTCAAACAATCACTTCGCCGGGAATGGGCCAAAATACCGCAGAGCCACTTGCATGCAGCGTGCGATTCTTTCTTCGGCCGTCTCAAGGCCATTATTCGCGCCAAAGGTGGACATATTGAAAACTACTGATACAATTTGAAAATTGATAAGAACTTATAAAACTTATAGCATTTTAAAAAGTTGGAGTTCGAGTCATTCACCCTGCATACTTGTAGCACAGCCAAGCAAGCGGTGAAATTCTCTTCAGAGTTGCCAGCAGCTTATCTACTCGGTTTTGTAATATAGCTGGGAATATGCTATCGGTGCCACGCAACTAGAAACCATTAAACGAAGCAACAGCATGTTTAACGGTTTCTAGTCGCCGTCACCACAAGCGATAAGATATACGAGTACCAGCTACGGCGTGTTGTGATATTCAGTTCACTTGCAATTTCGTTAATAGCAGCTGGTTGTCAGCTGATTCCGTTTAGGTTACCTGGGAAGTAAGCCTCAAGCATGAGCTGAAGGATCTCTGCTTTTGGCTCAGTGTAGGTACGATCAGATTTTCTGAGTGAATCCAGACTGGTTGAGTTTCTCCTTTTGAGAACGTTGACCAGCCTATTGGTTTCACCGACAGTTTCGATCTTTTCGCAAAGTCTTTATATGAGGCACTCTTCGGATTAGCTCCTAACATTCTTTCTCCTTGGATTTGAAAGATTCCAGTCTTTCTTTAAATTGGACTTAAGTGACTTTTCTAGAAGTTTTCTGGTTTCTTTGGGTAGTCGCTGCATTGTTCCAAATTAAAAGTGAATTTATTCTAAACAAAAATTCAAGAAACAGGCTCCTTGATGGCACGGATAGAGTTTCCTCAATCGAATCATCTGAGCAAAGATATTTTTATTTTATTCAAAATTTCTTATTGATGGAGGCTAATTCGGAATCTTTTCCAAAAGGCTTTTCTTATAGTCGTCTGACGTTTTAGTGATGCAGCTGAATGTATCATAAGCCCACACACAGCGATTCAATTTCTTGGGATTGTTATCAATGCATTTTTGAATTATACTTCGTAATTGTTTCTCCTGTTCCGGACTGTATTTTTTTTCTGATTCGGTGACTTGATTATACACTGCGTCCACCTTGTAGCCACTCTCTCTGTCAAACACTTGAAATGCCTCACATGCGCACATGACATAGCAATTATCTGTATCTTGGTGTCTAAATAAGATGTGACGGACATCGTTACAATCCCATGTAAATCCAGAAAAGTCCTGATTGATTGCCAGACTGAACGCAGTCGATGCCTAGGTGAAGGAAAGTTACCGAAATAATTCCACCGGCCAAAGTTGTCTTGAAACATCTTACCAATGTGACCAGCACAGCAATTCCAAATAAAACTTTCATCGTGTATAAACCCGAAGATTAACACTACAGTTCCAAACTGCCCGTCGGTTGATAGAAGTCTTTCATTTTATAGTCTTTGAAGCACATAATCGTACAAACCATAGCGTGACCTTTGATGCATTTTTTTTTGCATTTGCATTCTCAACTTAGTAGGCTTTTGAAAATTGTAGAAGTGAAATCTGTTCAATGCCGTATCGCTGACTGATTATTTGGCGGTCTATTTAATTTTCTAACTTTTAAGTGTTCTTCTTAATTTCAAATATGATTTTGTTTTTTTTTTTTGTGAATGGAGCTGCTCTTTACAATTAATTAAAAAGACAATTCAAAGAAGTGTGTGTTTTTGTTCGTTTTCTTTTTACTCTGATAACCCACAGGCTTATCTCGTAGTAGGGTTCCCAATGTTTATGAATTTTTACATTTTATCTGCTCCGAGGAACTCTCCTGCACAGAATTCGTAAGTGATCGACTATTTTTGTCATTCCTAATTTGACTCATTATACCGATGTTTCCTGCAAAAAGTCGCACTGCATCTCAGGCGTTTGCTTCAGCGAAGAAGAAGGCATTGAAGAATTACCCAGATAAGGCTGAATGCGAGTTGCGAATTTTACGGACTTTTATACTAGCAAACGATTTGCAAGAAATATCAACATCTTACTTACTTTTTTAGACAGCGCTACAGTTCGGAGTAGACCTGAGCCTCTACCAACAGCCCTCTGTAATTAGCGCGGTCTGCGGCTAAAGGCACACTTAGGAGCTTACCAAAAGCGTAATGTACCGCCACGATGTCAATAAGTAATCTGCAGTCTTTCTTCCTGTTTCCTTCTAAGACTGGCAGGGAAGTGGTTGACAGCTTAGGCACGACGCTAACGTTTCGTTTGGTCTGCCGGAAACCTGGAAGGTCATTCCATCTGTAATTATGTTCGTATGAGAGCCAACTATTAATGGAAGTCCTAACCGAGGAGGAAGGCCGTCCTGACGTAAGTTCGGGTCCCGAAAAAAACCCTGTTCTGGGCCCTGCCTAATAAGTCTATAGGTAATTTCATTTCTCGTGATCCCATTCCGATCTAGAACTCTGTTGTAACATATCTGAAAAAATTTGATTTCTTTTTTAACATCTCTGACACTAATTGTCATTGTTTTGGGCCTTTGGCTTTACTTTGCTTTTCTATCTGTCATTCTCTTTTGCTTGCTCTCTCGGATTGCCTCGCTACCAAGTGGTACTATTTTGTTTGTTATCTTCAATTATTGTTGTAATAAATTTAAGTTGAATACAAATAAAAGTGAATTTGATAATTGTATCCATTTCGGACTTCGTTTTTCAAAAATCTCCCAACATTTTTGGTCCTTCTTGGCTGGATGGAGACAGATTAAATTTGCTTAAGCAAGCGTCTCTTTCGACAAAATGTCTGCTGCACAAGAAAATCTCGTGGAAAAACAAAAAAAAAACGATGTGGCTCAATTTGTGCATCGGTTAATAATTTACGTGCTTTTGGAGAAGATAAAATCAACAAATCTCGAATTGAAATCAGACTGAAAATTCTCGATGTCGCCTCACAAACGCCCGTATGACGGATGTTATCAGAGAACTTTCATACTTTAGTGACAGAATGTACTTCAAATGTGAAGAGATGTATGCAGACTCCCGGGCAGCCATGATGGACATGATGGTAAAATAAGTCCCTTCTCAACCAATTGTAGATGTGAAAAGTCCATCTCATCAAGTACGTTCTCTTCCTAACATTTTATTACCCACCTTTAGAGGAGAATACCATCATTGGCGCAGTTTTCATGACCTCTTTACCTCAATGATAAGTAACAATGCGCAGCTCACAAACTACCTCCAAACATGTTTAAGAGATGAAGCTGCTCTTCTTATTGCCAATATTTCGATCTCCAGTGAAAACTTCACACGTGCTTGGGATACTCTCGCGGCCAGCTATGAGAACAAGCGGTTACTGGTTGATACTTATCTCGATAAAATCTTTAAGCCTAAACCAATTCAAAGAAAATCAGCAAGTGACCTTAAAAGTCTCCTAGAGTTAACAAAGGAGCCTTTGGGCACGTTGAACTTACTTGGTGCTCCAACTCAACACTGGGACTACATGATAGTTTAGATCATCTTACGTCGCCTGAATTCAGCATCGCACGAATCATGGGAAGTTCGACGAACCCTGCGTCATTTAAAGAAATTGAATCATTCCTTCGTTGTAGAATACGTGCACTCAAAATTGTGGAAACGCGAAATCCCATTTCTTCAACTAACAAAGCAAGTAGATCCGAAAGTCATTCGTCAAAAAACATTTCTGCGAAAATACACGTTGCTTCCATGGATAACTCATCGGGAACATCACAATCTACTCATACTCAACGTACTGCGTCTACCCAGACGTGTGTTATGTGTAACAAGGCACATTAAATATCTGCTTGCACTGTTTATGCAAATTTAAAGCCGAATCAACGTCATGAATTTCTCGTAGAAAAGGGTCTTTGTTTTAATTGTCTGGGCCCTCATCGAATGGCAGTTTGCCATTCGACAAAAAGGTGCCTGTTGTGTGACAAACATCATCATACTTCAATCCATCGTTCGGTATCAAACTCACATCCGTTACAGTCCATTGCATCAACATCAACAAAATCCAATAAGGACACTATCAACCAATCATCCATAGATCCTCAAAATATCTCAAGCGCTGAGATTCCACCGGTTTTATCGCACCAAGCAATACCACAAGTTATAACTCAATGTATTCGTACTCTACTGGCAACCGTCCTCGTAGGAATATGCACTACAGAAAGAACAGAATTGCAATTTCGTACCCATCCGGGTTCTCAATTCACAATAAACACACAAAAACTATATCTCAGATGCCAACGTGCATGCATTCCACTCTACGGAGTTGGGGCTCAATTATCAGGAACTACTAAAGGTATTGTAAAATTTACTCTAAAGCCTCATTTTATTTCAGAACTTGAATGGGATGTAGCAGCCTATATATTACCGAGGCGCACAGCAGATTTGCCCTCATTTGAATCAGACAATGGGCATTGGTTTCATCTACATGGACTCACATTAGCCGACCCATCGTATCTCTATCCAGGACATAGCCTCTGGTTTTTACCGTAAACCACCTGTCGTGTAGACTTATGTTTACGGGTACCCATACATCCATGGGAGCAAGGATACGTCTTGCTATATCTCTCCGTCAATTCGGAACTGTGTTGGAGGCACAAGTTCCACCCTTGGTATGGGTCGAGGCCAATCTAAAACCTCTTGCAGCTCCTGGGATCACAGCACCCAGTACTTATGTGCTACTCTACAATGGGTCAAACCAACAGGAAGACCCTACCCGCGATTTGGATTTAAACCACAGTCACAAGGGGGCCTATCTAAACAAGTCAGGCCCGGACCAAAATCCGGCGGGCTCCTGAATCCCATGGTACCGTGATTTAAGTCCTGGTAGGGACTACCGGTGATCTTGCGACCAACAAGACTTATGACCGGCAACTTGTAACTGGTCAAATTGTAGCAACCTTCAGTGGCGTCATCTGAAGATGTTTACGATAAGACCAGTAATATGCTCTGCCCCCGCTTTTTATTAGACAACGTCATTGATGGGCGAAGCCTTGATAATTGGGCGGGGGCCCTCTATCCAGGACAGAACGTACCTGGATTTTTAACGTAAACCTCCTGTCATGTAGACTTAATGTTTACGAGGTGCCCATACACCCATAGGGAGCAAGGATACGCCTTGCCATCGCTAATCACTCGCTTGTATTATTTAATAGTTCGCTTTGAAATTATACCAATTCGGAACTGTGTTGGAGGCACAAGTTCCACCCTTGGTATGAGTCGAGGCCTACCCAAAACCTCTTGCTGCTCTTAGGGTCGCAGCACCCAGTACTTCATTTGCAACTCTACAATGGGATAAACCAAAAAGGAAACCCGTACCCGCGATTTGGGTTTAAACCACAGCCACCATGACGCTCCCACAAGGGGGCCTACCTCTAACAAGTCAGGCCCGGACCGAAATCCGGGGGGCTCCTGACTCCCATGGTACCGTGATTTAAGTCCTGGTATGGACTACCGGTGGTCAAGCCTACCAACAAGACCTATGACCGGCAACTTGTAACTGGTCAAATCGTAGCAACCATTCAGAGGCTGTAATCTGAAGATGTTTACGATAAGACCAGTTTAGAATAATCTACCCCCGCTTTTTATTAGACAACGTCATTGATGGGCGAAGCCTTGATAATTGGGCGGGGGCCCTCTATCCAGGACAAATAGATCTTGTAATAGGAATCGACCTCTACGCTCAAGTGGTAGTGTGGTGGTTTCCCAATCGGACGGTTAGGGGTTCAATACCAGCCGTTGCTGAAAGACTTTTTTTCAGGCAACTAAAATCTCGTAAGATGAATGGTTGCCTAAATACAACATCAAGTCAATTTACACTAAGAATTTAGTCTCCCCATTAAATGTTGGATGTCACCCATGGAGCGAAATAACCACTAAGCCCAAACATCTTTCTTCTTCTCTCTATCCCATTTTCCAAAAAACTTAACACGTGCTAAGTCATTATAAGAAGAAGAAATACAGGCATCACCATCATTGGTCTCCAAGGAAGAAGAAGAGTGTGAAAATCACTTTGTCTCTACATATTCAAGGAACACATCAGGAAGATATATTGTCCGTCTTCCTTTTAAGATTTCCTTTAATAATCTCGGCACTTCGCAACCAGCTGCTATCCTTATCAAAGACCATAGGAAAACTTGCTTTGGATTCAACATTCAAAACTCTCTTCTCAGATTTCTTAGAAGAATACTCATACTTGACACGAGGTCATATGGTTCAAGTACCTGATGATATCCCAGAACCATGATTTGGGTATTATTTGCCACATCACGGAGTACTTAAGGATTCCAGTACTTCCACAAAATCTCTCAACGATCTCCTTCACGTTGGTAAGAAATTACAAAATAATCTTTCAGATATTATAAAACATGGTGGCGCCAATTTCCGTATGTCTTTTCCGCGGATATGGAAAAAATGTTTAGACAAATCCTGATCCATAAAGACGATTGGGATTTTCAACGTATTCTGTGGTCAACGACTTTAAGTATGAATTCAGTCCGCAAATACCAATTGAGAACCGTGACATATGGACTTGGCCCAGCTCCATTCCTGGCTAATTGAGTTATCCAACAGCTAGTAACTGACAAAGGCCATCGTTTTCCATTGGCTGCAGAAATATTCAAACGTGGTACCTACGTGGATGATTGTTTTGGTATAGCAGATTCTCTAATCGAAGCTAAGCAGTTGGCTCATCAACTCTATAATCTCTGCATGGCGGGCGGCTTCAAGCTTCTTAAATGGACTTCTAATGATACAGACATTCTCTCAGACTTCTCAGCCTCAGTTGACAAACCTCAAATATCTTACAACCTCAGTTGACAAATATCTCGATGGAAATCCTCTCTTTACAGCATTAGGAATTGCTTGGCAACCGCATTCTGGTGGATTTGTTTTATCGATAGCTTGGGAAAAGGATAATAGCCCTCCAACCAAAAGGAGAGTACTCTCTCGGATTGCACAGCTATTTGATCCCTTCGGATGGCTTGCACCGGTTACTATCCGTGCCAAAGTATTCATGCAAGCTCTCTGGCTTGAGAAGGCTGGTGGGGCGACGAGCTCTTGGATGCATTTTCTTCTCGATGGATCAGCTTTATCGATCAACTCGATGATGTAACTCTAATACGCAATACGCATACCTCGCTGGCTAGGACTCACCTCGGATGCTTGTTCTGTTGAAATACATGGCTTCTCAGATGCTTCTCAAGACGCAATGGCAGCTGTTATTTTTCTGCGAGTAATGAAAACCATGATCTCAGCAAAGACAAAGGTTGCTCCAATCGACAAGAACCAGACAAAGAAGATTACAATTTCGCGTTTAGAGCTTTCTGCTGCTGCTATGCTAACTAAACAGACTGCTCATATTTGCAAGACGTTTAATCTTGACCAAGCTACAGTGCACTTGCGGACAGATTCCTCCATGACGCTCATGTGGATTAAATCTCATCCTTCTCGCTGGAAGGACTACGTAAAACATCGTGTTATCTCTATACAAGATATTCTTCCTAGGGCTAAATGGCAGCATGTGTCCGGAAAGGAAAATCCTGTTGATTTTGTGTCTCGAGCAGTGTCACCTCGCAACTCAGCGAAAGTATTCTTTGGTGGAAGGGACCACGTTGGCTCCCCCAACACTCAACTTTATGGCCATCCTCAGTATCTCGATTAGAACACAACGTAGATCTTAAGGAAAGATCTAAGTATCTACTATCTATCATATTGAGGACCCAAAGCTGTGGGATATAATCTACTTTGAATCGCCTCATCAGAGTTACAGCAGCATGCCAACGAGCAATCAAAATACTTCGGAAAGAGTCTCCCAGTGTAAAAATCCAACCCTTAACAACAGAAGAACTTGATGCGGCTCGTTGCTATTGGTTAAAAGATGTTCAGAAAACTTATTTCTCATCAGAGATATCCACGTTAATTCGGGGTCATGAAATAGCCAATAAGAATCTTTTAATAAAATTAATACCTTTTCTAGCTTACTTCGTGTTGTTGGACGGTTGCGTAATCCTCTTATATTGGCTAGGAAATTTTATGAAAAGACTCTTCACGGTTATTTTGGCATTTCTGCGTAAAACTTATTGGATGGTTGGCGGCAGAACGCCAGTTCCAACCTTTATTTTACGTTGCGTTATCTGTGTTCGGCATCATGGTATCACCGCAAAACAACTAATGGGACAGCTACCTTCCACGATGATTAATCCTGCAATACCATTTCTCAATTCACGCGTCGATTACGCTGGACCATTCACACCAAGGACTTGATCTTTTCATCTGTTTCGCAACATCAGCAGTGCATTTACTCGTAGAAGTTGCGACAGACTACTCAACTGAAAGATTTCTCGTGGCGTTTAAACGTTTTACTGGTCGTCGTGGGATTTACTCAACTCTCCACAGCGACTGTGGAACGAATCTTGTCTTACCTGGCGGGCCTTCTCGCAACTGATGGAACACAGTGGCTGTTCAATCCCCCATCCTATCCACACTTTAGCGGAAAGTGGGAAGCTGGGGTGAAATCAGTCAAATTTCTTCTCAGACGTGCCATCGGACAAATTACGCTCATATTACTTAGAAGAGTTCTCGACTTTATTTGTACAAATTGAAGCCGTTCTTAATTCGAGGCCATTATTCCCCTTATCGGATGATCCTGATGACATCGAAGCTCTTACACCTGGTCATTTTCTGATCGGGTCGGCACTTAACACCCTGCCAGAGCCATTAAAATCTAAAACGATTTCAATTTCACGACTCTCTCGCTGGCAACAAATCAGACGAATGATAGATGGATTTTGGACTCGATGGTCCTCTGAATATATTCAACGTTTTCAATCCATCTCAAAATGGAAACAGGTAACTGATCCTATAAAAAAGGACTCATTAATCGTCATCGTAGATGAAAGGTATGATTCGGCTAAGTGTCTTCTTGGACGCATTGCGGAGATTCATCCTGGACGCTATGGACTAACTCGTGTGGTTACAGTCAAAACCAAGAATTCCATACTCAAGAGACCTGTTGTTAAACTGTGTCCACTGACAATTAGATCTCCAACGTAATTTTATACTTACTTTATTATTCTCAAATTTTTATTTTGTTTTCCTACATAGTCTCCTTGTAACTCTACACAATTCTCCCAGCGATGCACCCATCTCTCTAACCCGTCCAAATAGTACTTGGCGTTTCTCTCTGCCAAATAATTGTTCACGAAGGTGATTGCCTCCTCATTTGACGAAAATCTCTGTGCTCTGAGCGCAGTTTTTAGATGAGGGAACACAAAGAAGTCGCTTGGGGCTAGATTTGGTGAATAAGGCGGATGGTCAAGCAGTTCAAATCGTAATTCATGGATTTTCGTCATGGCAACCGCTGAGGTGTGAGTTGGCTTGGTGAAACAGGATTTTCTTTTTCTGCAAATGTGGCCGTTTTTCCGCAATTTCTGCCCTCAGCTTGGCAAGTAATGATGCGTAGTATGCTCCTGTAATGGTTTTTCCTTTTTGAAGATAATCGATTAAGATAACTCCTTTACTATCCCAAAAAACAGTCGCCATCATTTTCCCAGCCGAAAAAACAGTTTTTGCTTTTTTTGGAGCCGGCTCGCCTTTTACAGTCCACTGTTTTGACTGAATTTTTATTCCGGGAGTATAATGCTGTATCCAAGTTTCATCTACAGTAATTAATCGGCTCCAAAACTCGGATTTATTGCGCCTAAACTGCGCCAACAGAGCTTTGGAAATGTTCATTCGAACACGTTTTTGGTCTAACCTAAGCAAACGCGGCACCCAACGCGCGGACAGCTTTCTCATGCCTAAATCTTGATTTAATATGTAACAAACACGTTCTTTGGACATTTTCATAAGCTCTACTATCTCTCTCACTTTAATTCGGCGGTCGTCTAACACCATTTGGTGAACTTTAGCAATGTTATCGTCCGTGGTTGCAGTTTTTGGACGTTCCGAACGTCATATCCCAAGCTCTTACGGCCACGTTTAATTTCAGCTGCCCAAAATGTCACTGTAGTAAATGATGGTGCAGAGTCCCCATACACAGAGTCCAACTCATTTTTGATTTGCGTAAGCGTATTGCCTTTCAAAAACAAGAGTTTAATAACAGCTCGATACTCAATTTTTTCCATTTTCACAAAAAACACTCACATCGACTCACTCAAATGACTGTCAACTAAAAACTGCGCATCCAAAATGACTGAAACTTCGGTAAGTAACTGTCAAAAGATGCATAACTAGCATTCACTAGCTTTTATTGACGAGTGCCGCTATCTTTACGTTGCGGTCGGAAACCTTTCAGGCAACCCTCGTTGTCATATAATTAAGTTTACAAGTAACTGAACTAAATATTAATACTTTGTTTTGTTTAGTCTTTAACCAATGAAATATTGTTTCTAATAATTGTTAATTAAAATTGATAATTTCGTTAAGGTAACAAGATGGGTGGAATGCTGTAACATATCTGGAAAAAGTTGAGTTTTTTTTTAACATCTCTGACACGAATTGTCATTGTTTTGGGCCTTTGGCTTTTCTTTGGTTTTCTATCTGTCATTCTCTTTTGTTTGCTCTCTCGGATTGCCTCGCTACCAAGCGGTACTATTTTGTTTGTTATCTTCAATTGTTGTTGTAATAAATTTATGTTGAATACAAATAAAAGTGAATTTGATAATTGTATCCATTTCGAACTTCGTTTTTCAAAAATCTCGCAACAAACTCAACACCGACTCAGTGAATTTGGCCTTCCGACTGGGTACAGTAAAATTGTGCATTGCCGAACTAGGACAGCTTGACCAATACCGATTCCTTACAATATAATTCATTGTGTATATATCATCTTTTAAGGCAGATTCAGGTTTTCGCAACTTGGAGTGAATCAAACGTCATCGTCCTCCAGAGAGATACTACCGCCGTATCCTAAATTGGTTTTCGAGGTATTCGTGAAGACTTGACTACACTCCTTTCCTGGCTCAGATTCTAGCTGACACTTTTCTTGGGTACAGGGAAACTCGATTTCGTATTTTTTCAGCATCGGTGATTCTGGAGTCGTTTCATCAGATAACATGTCGATTGGACCTGAGTTCAAAGACATTCGGCGCACTAGGTCATCAAAACTCCAATGGGTGCCCCACCAGAAACAACTTCATTTCAAACGGAAAATGGCTTTGAGCGTTCAGCCCATGACACGGTTATTAAGAGAAGGGAAATTCATCAGCGCGTCTATAGCAGTGTCAAGCGAGTTAGGTCAAAACCCCCACGGAGCCAAACCGGTCCAACCGTTCCTTAAAGTCTGGTGTGAGAAGCAGTGTCGAATTTTCGACAAAACTTGTTCGACCAGATAACCGACGCATTGGATGTAGATACTCTTACCATTCTCTGAGGACTGTCCTTGGGCCACATGTCTTGCCGAACGTTTCTTCGCTCTGCAGCTTCGCAGATAAACTGAAAAGTGAGTCGAGAGCAAAGACTCTCACACTCATGGTGTGTAATGTAAGTGCCATCAGATCTCCTGATTTCCTGCTTTCAAGAATTTTATTCTTACCTAATCTGTGGGTAGTCGCTGCAGATCTGCGTTTTGCCGTGGAACGTGGCAGCCTTTAAAATTGCTATACGGGAAAATTAAATTCATTTTAAACGAAAATTCAAAAACAGATTCCTTGGTGTCACGAATAAAGGAAACTTCGAATCTTCTAAACACAGATATTTTTATTTCGTTAAAAATTTCTTATAAACGAAGATTAAGGTGAAATCTTTTACAAAATACTTTTATTAAAGTCGTCTGATGTTTTAGTGAAGCAGTTGTATGTATCATAAGCCCACACACACCGATTAAATTGCTTGTGATTGTCGTCAATGCATTTTTGAATTCTACCTCGAAATTCTTCCTTTTGTTCCGGACTGTATGTCTTGCCTGATTTGCCAGCGAATTCATTATACATTATGTCCACATTGTAACCAGTCTCTCTGTCAAACCATTGATATGCCTCACTAAAGCACATTAAATAGCAATCATCTGGGTCTGGTTCGCCTCGGTCTTTATGAAACATGTGAATAGTAACCTCACAATTCCATGCGAATCCTAAAAGACTTTCAGGGTTTGCCACACTGAATGCAGCCTAGAAGGATACAAGTTAGTAAATAAATTCCATCGGTCAAATCTGCCTCAAATAACTTACCAATATGGCCATCATAGTAATTCCGAGTATGACTTTCATAATGAACACGCGACTTGGATGCTAAGACTACAGTTCCTAACTGCCTATCGTGCGTAGAAGTCTCACATTTTATATACCTTAGAGCACGTACCCAGAACGATCTTTAAGGCATTATCTTTCTTATATAGGCTAGACTTTTTACTATCACGGAAAATTATTAAAAACTAAGCTGGGATCAAGTAGAAACGTCGCATATTATTCAAAAACATCTTGAAAGTATTTCAAAAATAATCCATTTAATGGCGATAATTTGACGATCTGTCTATCTAATTTTTTGTTGTTGGGCGTAATTCTAAATAAATTTATTGTAGGAACGAAGTTGTTTGTTACAAGAGCTTTTGCGTTTTTGGTTTTTGTTTTTTTTTTTTTATTTTGATAATCTCGACAGTGTTGACAATTTTTTGAAATTTCACAATTTCACTTGTGATGAGTGGCACTAATTGCACTTATTCAGCTAAAACAGCTTTTAATATTTTGCAGTTTTAATCATAATGTCTTTATGTCAGTTGTTTGTCCACTCTTGCATGAATCGGGTAAAAAGTGAAAAATGTCGATTATCGGTTCAGTTCAAAAATTCGATTTCAATCAAAATGACTGGCATATAACGTATTTTAAGCGCAGTTAAAACAGTTTTTCATTGCCAACGATGTTAGTGTGGAATTGAAGAAAAAAGCAATTTTGATTAATGCTTTATCGGAGCAATCACATAAATTAGTTAATAATTTGATTCATCCCGTGAAAATGGAAATCGCTTCGTATACAGTACTTAGTAAAGCTTTCGACGATAATCTTAAACCTACTGTTTCTGGGTTCACAGAGCGGTATAAATTCTACTCCGCAGTTAAAGAAAACCACAAGAGAGTTAACCAATGGGCAGCACGAGTGGAATCGATTTCTATAAGCTGTGAGTTTGGCGACGAGCTTAATTTGGCTCTTCTCGACAAATTCGTGATGGGATTGCAGAAGGGAACAGCAAAAGATAAGCTGTTTTTGGAGAGCGTGGCTAAACTAACTTTTGACAAAGCCGTGGAAATTGCTTATGCGGTGGAGTGTGTCAAGCAGCAATACGAACTTGACGTAAGCATCAAACAAGAACCAAGTTTGTCTGATGGCATATATCGAATGGGGCAGGCGAGACAAAAGGACAGTGTCATCTAGCCACAAGGCTTAAATATTGTTTTTTGTTTGTTTTTGTTTTTCTATATGTGTGAATTTAATTAAAAATATTTTAAGTTTAATTTAATTGAATTAAAAGCACCCATAGGTTCGGGAGGGTGTGCCCACTGGTAATATGAATGTTTCTTCCACCTGCTGGCATCACTTTAAACCAAGTTTCGAATAGTTCTAAACTTCGAATAGCTTTGTCTCCCTCTTCAGAGAACTTGTCAATGCAGTTTAGACTGCTGTTTTTGTTTAACTGTCATACCAATGCGCTAACACAGGTTTCCCGGTGCATTGGAAATTTACCGGGTAACGGTGTTAGAGTGTGTGAATTTTCACTTTGGTAAAGACTGGGGATTTGGTACTGTCATACAATAGTTGAATTCAAAACTTGGTTTAAAGTGATGAGAGAAGTTGCTGGTGCCACTGATGAAATTTCAAGGGTAGACTTTCCCGATACCTATGTAAGTTTATGAAGTAAATTCGAATCGTAAAATTTGTTAACATTTGTAACCTTTTTCCAGCAGAAAATAAAATCGCATTGTTAAAGATAGTCGATCTTTATTTTGGAACAGGGACGAGTGGAAATTTCTACGGCGTGCAGCAACAGACAGCAATAAACAATTGATGGCGAAACAACAGGAACAGCAGCAGCATAGGCATAAACAACAAGGAGGTAATAACAACTGTAATGGCAGTAAGTGAGGAATTTGCGGACTATCAAATCATTTGGTAAGCTCATGTCGATTTAAGCACTATCGATGGAAGCGGTGTAATAACAATGGGTACTTCCAACGGGCTGGTCTAAATAAACCGAGTAATAATAAGGCACAAAATGATTTTAATTATATTGAAAGTTCTGAGTTATCTTTGTTTAATATTTCTTATATCTTAGTAGAGTCAAATGGACCTATTAAATTAAAAGTGTGCTACTATTCATGCACACTTTTTTAGTTCTTATGATAGTGGAGATTGATTCGGGAGCGTCCATTTCTGCTATTTTTTCCAAAAACGTACCGTGAAAATTTTAGTTCTTATAAATTATACAAATCCAATTTAGTTTTCAATAATTATCGTATAATGACACTAAAATAAAGCCTATTGGTGTTTGTGTAATAGATGTTTCGTACAATAATATTTGTAAAAAGATACAAGTTGTTGTTGTTGAAAATGGCGGTGCACCATTGCTAGGCAGGAATTTCTTAAATGAATTTGCCATTAAATTTTCAAATTTTAATTATATGGAAAGAAATATTTTACCAGAAGTGCATGATATTACGGAAAAATTTAGTGACTTATTTGACGGCAGATCAGGTAAATTTAATAAAAGCACTGTATCACTGCATGTTAAAAGTGACTGTAGCCCCAGGTTTTTCAAGCCACGTGCAATTCCTTTAGCATTGAAAGAAAAGGTTGAGAGTGAGATTGACAAGCTAGTTGGACTGGGGGTATTAGAACCAGTGAATTTTAGCGAATGGGGAAGTCCCATCGTTCCTATCCTAAAAAAATCCGTCGAAGTATGGATTTGTGGAGACTGTGATTATAAAGTCAACCCCCAATTATTAATTGATAAATATCCTCTTCCACGAATAGAGGAATTATTCGCATTCGATTTAACTGCATGGTGGAGAGGAATTCACAAAATTAGACTTGTCAATGGTATACCAGCAGTTGGTTCTGGACAATGAGTCCAGAAAATTAACAACGATTTCCACAACGAAGGGGGTTGTGGTGTTCTTGGGTGACGTATTAATTCCAGCTCCAAATAGGAAGGTCATGTCGAAAGGGTTAAGTATGTTTTTAAAATTTTACAGGCCGCAGGACTTAAATAAAATAAGGATAAATGTACGTTCCTGTCGAAATTAATTAATTATTTGGGCCATGTGATTGACAAATCTGGGTTAAGAACTTGCCCAAGGAAGATTAAAATTATTCAAGAAATGCAAGACCCACTTGATTGAAAGAACTTCAATCCTTTCTGCTAGTAATTAATTTTTATAGGAAGTTTTTGCCAAATGTAACAACACTTTGTGCACCTTTATATGACCTTTTAGAAAAGATCGCGAAATTCGTGTGGACGAAGGTGCATTCCGAAGCAATTAACCGAATCAAAAAGGAGCTTACGTCCAAAAGAGCTTTGGCGCATTTTGATCCAATGTTGTTGGTTAACCTTACGGTGGATGCCAGTCCAATAGGTCTAGGCGCAGTATTGTCACAAGTATATGAAAATGGTATGAAAAGGCCAATAGAATTTGCGACTCGAAAGTTGTCTGCTACAGAACAGAAATATTCTCAGCTAGATAGGGAAACTATAGCGATTCTTTTTAGAGTAAAACGTTTTCATCACTACTTGTATGGTACAGAATGTACCTTAGTGACGCGGGAACCAAACCTAGACAAAAAGATCACAGTTTTCGAGGAGCGCTTTAAGGCAATCGGCGTCAAGGTTTAGTTTGTAAACATCAGTCTAATATGCGCGTATTCCTTCGCAAAGGAGAATAACGACCACACCAAAGACGGCATTGGTGGCTCCGGCCGGCCCAGATTCAATTCCAGCAGAAGTAATAAAAGTGACTGCCCAAGCATGCCCAAACTTGCTGCTCAACGTGTACAACAGTTGCCTCGAAGAAGAAGTCCTCCCAAAGAGCTGGAAAAAGCAACGATTGGTGCTGATCAGCAAAGGAAAAGGAGACCCAGACTAGCCATCAGCGTACAGGCCCTTATGTATGCTGGACACTGCGGGAAAACTGATGGAAAAGCTGCTCAAATCACGGCTCACAGATGCAGAACAAAGAGCGGGAGACTTGGCAGGAAGGCAGTACGGGTTCAGGAAAAGACGCTCCACCGTCGGAGCTATTGAAGCAGTGGTGAAGGCTGTTCAAACCGCCCAACAAGGAAGTTGCCGCTCTAAAAAGATCGTTTTGCTGGCAACTCTGGATGTAAGAAATGCATTCAACTCAGCCAGGTGGAGTGATATACTAAATGCACTAGAAAATAGATTCAACATCCCAGCCTATATATAACATATGATGAAGGACTATCTCAGGGATCGGGAGCTGATCAACGAGACTACAGAAAGCCTACGAAGGAAGGAAGTAACATCTGGAACAGCACAGGGTTTCAATCCTGGGACCTGACCTCTGGAACCTCTTCTATGATGATATACTGCGGATGGAGATACCCGAAGACACCTTTCTCGTTGGGTACCCAGACGACATCGCGGCAGTGATAACGGCAAGGGACACTGAAAACGTGCAAAGAAAGTTGAACCAAGTCATGCGACGAACAATCTTCTGGATGGATGAGCACGGTCTTAGTTTGGCAACAGAGAAAACTGAGATAGTCCTTCTGACGAAGAAAATCCCGGCCCAAATAGACTTCCAAATTGGCTCTGAAGTCATTAAGAGCAAGGAGGCGCTGAGGTATTTGGGATTGAGGCTTGACACAAAACTAACTTTCTGGCAACAGATAAAGTACGTAGCGAAAAGAGCCTCTAGAGTTACAACACCACTCAGTAGATTAATGGCGAACATAGGTGGTCCAACGCCAAGTAAGCGCAGGCTATTAATGTCGACAACGCATGCCATTCTATTATATGGAAGTGAGATCTGGGCAGACGCGCTTCGACAAGAAATGCAGATGGCGGCAGTGCAAAGACGTGGAGCTCTACGCGTGGCTAGCTCTTACCGAACGGTGTCGGAACCAGACGTCCTTGTAGTCGCAGGAGTGACTCCCATCGATCTGCTAACGGCACAAAGGAAATACGTCCACGAAAACAAGGCGGAAATCGGATTGAAGGCGGCAATCGACCAAGCAGAGCAGCAAACGATACGGAAGTGGCAAGAGCGCTGGATCTCGGAAAGCAGAGGAAGGTGGACTGCGAGGCTAATAAGAAATGTGGCTGAGTGGAAAGACCGGAAACACGGGGAGGTCAACTACTTCGTCACCCAGTTCCTCACCGGACACGGAAATTTCAAAGCCTTTTTACATAGGACCGGCAAAACGGATAGCCCAGCCTGCCAGTACGGCGACTCCCCAGCAGACGACGTACACCACACATTTTTTGCCTGCAGAAGATGGGAATCCCAACGCACAGCACTGGAAAACAGCATTGGTGTCTTCAACCCAGAAAACATAGTGGATAAAATGCTGACGAGTGACCTGAACTGGGGAAGAATTTGCCAGTTTGTGGAAGATATTCTCAGAAGAAAGAAAAGAGAAGAAGAACAATACCGGGAAAGCATGTAAACCCGAAAGGGTGTAGGATCACAGCCCCTTGAAGTAATGCGAAGGGCGGTCCCAGTGGATTGTGTCAGAAGCCACAGGGTTGGGAGGAGTTTTAGTCCGTATGATCCGAAAGCATGCGGAAAGAGCCGGACACACGGGGATAGCCAACGCCAACAGACCTCCTTATGGTGCGTAAGGCATTTCTCCTCCCCACAAAAGGAAAAAAAAAAATAAACATGGTGGGTCCAACACCATTTGAAACGTTCAAGATACTGTATAAGTTATGTTACGTGTACCAACTTGTTATAAGAATGACTAATATTTTAATAGGAAGTACCTATCATTTTTGTACTTTTAAAAAACTCAAGCGTGCACAAGTTCGTGCAAGATAATGTGTTCGAGCGTACAAGTCTTTCAGATAAGTTTTGACTTGCTCTGTACTTGACGCATATACGCGATTTAACACCAACGAAATCATGATCAAGACCAAATATGTATTCTCCTGATATTATACTATATGGTATAACAAGCTTGGACTTAGGTTGAAAGTCCATTTGCGTTTTGAAAATCGGTTGAACTTGAATATCAATGGTAATAGACTCGTCTACTAATTTATTTCAAGAGATTACAAAGTTATTACATAGCTAAATAAAGTGATTGAAAAAAAAATTTAAAAAAATCCTTAGTTACCTACGAGCGTTAATAGCGTAACCATACATTTCTGCAGTTTATGAAAAAGTAACTTACTTTAGAAAAGTTGTTACCTAAAATTATAAATGTTCAGTTTTATGATGGCAGACACGAAAAAAAAATGCAGACAATACAGTTTGGACTACTTGAACTCTATCAAATCAACACTTGCAGATGTGTCTCATATGTCAAAAAGTATTCAGTAACAATGCCATGAAGCCTTCAAAAATCGAGGACCACTTACAAAGAGTACATGCTGTCAAAAACAGTAAGCCAATGTCATTCTATCAAGCACTTAAATAAAAACTAGAGAAAAGGCCATCCATAAGATCGATGTTTGCGTCATCATCTGTGCAAGACGTCGATGGTTTACGAGGGTCTTAAAATATATCTTTACTAATAGCGAAATCGGAGAAACCAAAACAATTGGAGAGCAGCTTATTTTACAAGCCATTGCGGAGGTCCTCAACAATGTACTGCACAAGCCAGAACATGATATTACTAAGAGAATTCCGTTGAGCAATAACACCGTTCAGAGACGAATAGGCGAGATGGGTCGCCACTTGAAAAACATTTTATGCAATTTCTTACAGACCAACAGGTTCTCTCTCCAGTTGGACGAGTCTGCATTACCCGGCTCTGTTGTTAGGATTTGTTCGATATACCACCTTGATCAAAAAGTTCCCGTATCACACCACCGTGTGGCGCTCCCACTATTCCGATTTGAGTTCTGTTTTTTTTTTGTTAAGTTGGTAAATCTGTTGTTGACATTCCCTCTAAATCTTAGCATCATAGCTTGACATTTGCAAAAGTTACGTAGCCAAGAGTACATCTATCCATGTGTGTGTTGGCGATTTTTTAGAAATGGATTTAAATTTGCAACAACGAACTTGTACTCGTATTAAATTTTGCGTAAAAAACGGATGAAATGGTGCGCGAACGTTGGAAATGTTGGAAAAGTGTTTCGACAAGGGTTCTCTAAAAAAAACGGTCGTTTACCAGTGGCACGAGCGGTTCAAAGGTGGTCGTGAGTCAATCGAAGATTATGAACGCAGTGGCAGACCATCGACATCGACATAGAAAACCGACGAAAACATTGATGAAGTACTCATAAAAGAAATGTTGGTCAGTAACCGCAAATTAACCACCAGAGAGATAGCAGAGGACTTGACCATTGCCTATGGATCCGTCCAAGACATTTTAGTTAATAATTTGGGTTTCCGTCGTGTAGCAGCAAAGTTGGTGCCAAAAGACCTCAATTACATGGCAAAAAGAGACCGTGTTGACGTCGCAAAAGATATGGTTTGCGAGGCTGAATCCGATCCCACATTCATCAAAAGGATCATTACTGGAAACGAGACGTGGGTTTATGAGTACGACACGCAATCCAGACATCAGGCAAGTGAATGGCGTTCACCAAATGAGCCGAAACCTAAAAAACCATGGATTACAACGGTGTAGTGCATCATGAATATTTGCCAGAAGGCCAGACAGTAAACAAAGAGTATTACTCATATTTGGGCGTTATGAGACGTTTGCGTGAAGCAATTAGCCGAAAGAGACCAGAATTGTGGGCAGAAATCTCGTGGATTCTGCACCATGATAACGCACCGTCGCACAGTGCCATCATTATTCGTAATTTTTTGACGAAAAATGCAACAAATACGAGGACCATCCAACAGCCACCGAATTCACCTGATTTGGTGCCCTGTGACTTCTTTTTGTTCAATGAGGGAACGCGTTTCAGCACTCGAGAGGAAGTAATGGAAAAATCGCAGGAAGCACTGACGGACATACCGAAAATCGAATATAAAAAATGTTTCGAGGATTAGGTCAAGCGCTGACATAAGTGTGTTGCAGTCGATAGGGATTACTTTGAAGGGGACAATATAGATTTAGATGAACATACTTGTATTTTTAATTTTCTAAATAAATTCCGATCGAGGTGGTATGCCAGAAACTTATATTATATTTTGGGTTCAGTGAAAGATCTGTTCGAATGGTTTTTAATTATTTAGACAATCGCTGACAAAGAGTTGTTCATAATAATGATTCCTCCGATTTCCGCGCCTTAACTTCAGGCGTACCTCAAGGGTCAATACTTGGCCCAATTTTGTTCTGTCTTTTTATTAATGACCTACCTAAAGTATGCTCAAACGTTGCAATTCATTGATATGCTGATGATGCCTAGATATATCCTTCGAGACCTTCAGGACTTGTTGAGGATCTAGTCGTCAGAATAAAAGAAGACTTGTCTCAATTATGTAACTGGTCATTATTTAATGGACTCAGTCTTAATCCAACCAAATCGCAGCTCATCCTAATAGCTAAAAACATAATCAACTCAGATGAAATACCGCCAGTATTCCTGAGCGACAGGCAACTCAATTTTGCGAAGGTTGTTACTAATCTCGGGTTCAAATTAAATCGCTCACTCTCCGCCGTAGATCATATCAACTTTGTTGTTAGGCGAATCTATGTTGGACTTCGCGAACGTTGGCTAGCTTCACCCCACTAGGTGCTAAACTCAGGCATATTAAAACTTCATTCATGCCTATAATTAATTACTCTATCATAGTTTATTGCAAGCTTGACTCTCCATCACAACACTGCAGAATGGCACCTTCCGATGATTTTCCCTTACGAAAACCAAATTTGATTAAGCTTTGCTTAGAACATTTAAGATCCGAT
This sequence comes from Volucella zonaria, assembly GCA_963966105.1. Taxonomy (NCBI): domain Eukaryota; kingdom Metazoa; phylum Arthropoda; class Insecta; order Diptera; family Syrphidae; genus Volucella; species Volucella zonaria. The sequence continues at coordinate 318,519,925 of OZ014530.1, read as the reverse complement.
TTTTTCAAAGTTTTTCGTATATTTTACTTATAATCCGAAGAAGAGATATGGGCCTATATTTGCACATTTTAGCTTCAGAAAGTTTTTTGAATAATGTTTTAATCAGCGCATTTAAGTTCCTCTGGAAACACACCTTCAAAGACACAACAATTAAAAATATTTGATAAAACATCCACAGCTTTTTTTTTTTTTACATATAATCCGCGCGCTCAAGGGGCTTTTGTACCCCTAAAATATTTGTACATAGCACGGGGGAAGGAATTTTAGTGAGGAAGAAAGGACAGGTACCGATGTACATTGTTTTTAAATGTTTGTAAGTTATAACGATCAGGAAACACAGAGGGGCAGGGCATTCCATGAGCGAGTTGTACAGCTTAGGAAAGAATCATGATATTTTAGAGGACTTCCGCAAATGGGCTTGAGGGTATACTGATGAGCATTCATAGCGAGACGGGTGTTACGGTTGAAAGTTTGAATGGGTGGAATGCTACTGGCAATTTCAGTGGAGCACTGGTGGTGGAAATAGCGATAAAACAAAGTGAGACAGGAGACATTACATCGGTGTTCGAGGCTGTCGATTGATTGACTGATATTAGTATCACCAATGAGTTTTATGGCACGATTTTGAATCCTATATAGCAGGTGCAGAGATGTTTTAGGAGCAGCTGACCAGATGTAGGCATTGTACTCCAATTTTTGGCGGATGAATGCCTTATATGTTGTGGCCAGATCAGAGGGGGTAAAATATTTCTTACATCGCTAGAGGAAACCTAGACATTTCGCAGCATTTTTGGCGACATCGAATATGTGGTCATTCCAACGTAAGTTGTCAATGACCCACATACCGAGAATGGAAAGTTTATCGGTTTCGACGATACAAGTGCCATTCATGGATTATGGCTGGGTATTTGAATTTCGCTTTAATGACAGCAGACAGCATTGAGTTTTGGAAGCATTAACTTCCACTCGGTTGATAGTTTCTCAATGGGTTATGCTGTTAATATCGGAGTTTAATGAGCTTAGCATACGCTGCCGTTCCCGTTCTACAGCCGAAGAGCAGGGACGTGAGTCCGGGAACGAATATGAAAAGCAGAGAGTACTGTCATCAGCAAAGGAGTATATTGGATTAGAGGTAGCAGACAAGACATTGTTGATGAAAATTAAAAAGAGTGTCAGAGACAGAACGGAGCCCTGGAGCTTGAAACCGTCCAAGACAACTCGAATTGAATGTTCCGAAAGGTAATTTCTAATCCATTGAAGAAGAGAGTCATCGATCCCAAAAGCACGCATTTTCGACAAAAGAGCCTGATGCCAAACTCTGTCAAATGCCTTAGAAATGTCAAGTTCAACTATCTTGCTTTCGACAGATTGATATAAACTTTGGTTCCACTTTTCGGTGAGACATGCCATAAGATCACCAGTGGACCTGTTGCTACGAAAACCGTACTGCCGGTCATTAAGAAGTTTTCGTGTTTCGAGATATTTCATGAGCTGACGATTTATCAGCGTTTCCATGACCTTGGAAAGAATTAACCAGGTGAAAGAGGAAGATTCGCCTTTTTTAGGGACGGACTGGACAAATGCTGTTTTCCATCTTCTGGAAAAGAGTCCTAGAGAGTGGGGTTGATGAACAAGCCTACGCAGTGGTTTTGTCAGCGAGGAAGAACCATCTGGACCAGCGGATTCATGTATATTAAGATCTTTAAGTACTCTTGCTACTACACGAGTGTGAAAGTGGATTGGTCCCATTGAAGATTCAACGCACTCAAGTGTAGGCGGGGACAAAGCACAATCTCACTCCCAGTGCTCACAAAGTGTGCAGCAAGCAGATTGGCCTTATCCAAAGAGCTGACATCTAGAATGTCATTGTAAACGAGAATTGGGATGGAAGTCGAGGCAGAATTTCTAATGTTTTTGACGAATGACATTGCATTATTTTGCAGACGAACGACATTGCAGTATTTTTCGCCTCAGTTTTTGGTCGTATTGGAATTTCACACACTTAAGAAAGACGTTGCACTCATTTCTGGCTCGTTTAAACTTTTTTCGGTTTTCCTCTATCGGGTTGGTCTTGCAGGACCGAAAAAACCCTTCTCTAACGCTGACAGCCTCTTTGTAGCTCGAGTCGTACCATGCATTTTCTTTTGGTTTGATACTCTTCATACGATGAGGGATAAAGCATCTCATTCCAAAGAGAATAGTTTCTGTGATCATATCAACAGAGCTATCCACGTCGTTATCGAGGAAACATAACGACCAGTTAAAATTCTTAAAGAAGCTGTTAAGTTTGCTCCAATTGGCTTTCTCGACTTGCCATACGGTTCTTTTAGGAATCATTTCTCTAATTGTGTGATGGGTGTTCGAGAAATTAGGTGATATGACACAATGGTCCGACGAGCCTAGAGGGGAGAGCACATCAACGCAGTACTTATCAGTTAAAAACAAGTCTAGGGTGTTGGCGGTGTGACTATCAACATCTTGTGTTCGTGTGGGCTCATTTACAAGCTGGGTTAAATTATTTTCCGCAGTGAAGATCTCAACACACCGTCCTTCGGGTGCTGTCTGTCCAGAATGTCGAAGCCAACCAGAATTGTGTATATTGAAATCGCCCGTAATAACGATTTCTGTATGAGGATACTGGGATACAATTCCTTGAATGGAGTCAGACAGCGCTCCTTTACGGAGATGGAATTTTAACCACATGAAATTGAGTTCCGGTTTGGAACAGGGACTGCATTGTGGTGGAATTTGATGAGCTAGATCACTATGCACATAAATGGCGAGTGGCACTAGTTCGTAGCCAGGTAGCTTCAGATCAGAGTAATCTGAGAGTTGTGGGCGAGATCTACTTGTGTTTCACTAAGTGCCAAAACAGCTGGTATGTACTTACAGACGCGGACGTACGCAGAAAAGTGATTACTTTTTAGCCCGCGTATATTGGCTACGTCCACCCTGAATTCCCTACTCATAATTACAAACAAACACAGTAAACACAAACACCGACGATACTAAGCTATGTTAAGTATGCATCTGATTTATTGAGGGTTGTGTTTACCATTTGCCATTCCTTTCTGAAGTTGGCCTTAGAAGCATCAAAATGAACGAGGTAATAAGTATCTCGAGTGCATTGAATTTGTATTTTAAGTTCAGCACAAAATTTTTCATATTTTTCCCGCAAGCTCTGATTATTTGGAAATCTACGCAATTTAAATCTTAGCTTGTTTTTAATACTGACTTTGTGCACTAAAAGTTTCGAGATGCACGGTTTAAGTGTCTCTACTATTTTTTTCGAAGGCAATGAAGAAGTGCAACTAGAAATGTGTTTCTACAAGAATAAACTTCCCTTCCCTTTATTCGAGGATTTGCAATTGTTTTTGCATTTTAGACTGTTAATTAGAAACCTTGTCATGGAGTGATCCATAGTCACTAGATCAAGAACACACTTTTCGCAGTTACTGAGCGAGATAATGTTTAAACATCCATATGATCTAGACATCTACCTGATGCAGTCCTAATAGACTAAACACATGTAGTCATAAGACACACAAATACAGATATTTTCAAGGTTAATTTCAACAGAAACTTTCAAAATATCTGCGCTCAAGAAATCGACGCACACAACAGCGTGAACTTTGATATCCTCTTTTACAATACAAATCATCTAACACAACCTGCAGAGTAATTTTCATCCGGATTAACATAGAAATTCAACCCGGGAATAATATAATCGCTTTTTTCAAAACCGTAGATCCAAATTTCAGACACAAATATCAAATCCGGGATGCAAATAAAAGAATCTAAGTGAGTGAGAAGAGTAGCAAAGTTTTCTCTTAAACCTCTAAAAACATTTTCGCGGTCAGTGTTAATGCGATTTAGGACAGGAAAGTCTTCATCTAAATTGAATCCATCATTCATTTCAATAGTTCACATATTTATAAATGCACTACATAAGTGCTAGATCAGCAAAAATTTTGATTGACCCCTCAACCTTTCTAACAAGAATTTGATTGCTTTTTAAAACATAAATACTTAGCACCAGTTCGCTTTTTTGTCTCTTGATGAAAAGAGCTGGAGTGTACTTTGTTAGCGAGTCATTAAAATATACACCGGTTCCTTTTCTACTGTTGTTCTCTTTGTTGCTGTTGTTGCAACGATCGATCACGACATCGGTATTCGGTACGAGTACAGTAGTGAATGCGTTGAGACATTTTTATTCCTCGCCGTTGTGCTCATTACAAGGTGCTTTGTAGGTAAACAAGGAACCACTTTTCCCTAGTGTTTTATGCAAAGGACAAGGATTAACAAAGAGGAAAAAATTCGATTCGGATCCCTATATTGTCACATTGCTGCCATTTCGTTGGGCATATGTAGATGGAGCTTTACTACTTCTCAAATTTGTTCTATTTATTGGACATCATATGGTATATCGAAATTTTTCTCTCAGGGTCATTTAAGATTCAAAGATGTCTGACCGTAACTTTTGGAGCTAACTGTAGGTAACCCAATCTTCCGTAGATTAACCATGGTATGGATATACCCACCACAGGAATACCAGTAGTATCGACCTCTGTATGCGGTTGACTGAAATTCCCAATGGGTGACTGAAAGATCCATTAAAGCAGGCCCTGATATTTACAGGACATTTCTTCAGACTAGCCTCGAACGGTCTTTCCAACTAAAAGACATGTGTTTAAGGTATACCGATATTTCACCAATGTTACTTCGAATGTTTGCCTCTAAATTGTATAAAGTTTCCGGCTTGTTGGCATCTCTGAGTCAATCAATCCCCAAAGAAAAGTCTATAGATGCTAAATTGAACGTACGGGGCACCAAATTTACAGGATCACCGAACTTCATCTTCCATAAGTCGATTTTCACAGGGGCTCTGTAGGAAGTAATACCGCCTTTTTTCGATCACATATGCTCCAACCATCCAGTTCCAAATTATCAAAAAAACAAAAATTTGTGAACACGGAGCGAAGAGGGTCTACATTGACTGCAATCGACTCCTTCGCATCATCTCAGAAGAAGTACGGCTAATGACACCTCAGGCGTGAATCAATGGTTGATGTTGGATCTTTCTCTATCCTCTCATAGAATCCAGTCACCGAAGGCTCGACGAAGATGTTGGTCATTTGGTTTTAGCTCTTGGAACAATGCGATCTAAATCTTTTCGCAAAATACTACACAGGTGCATCCGAGAGATGCCCAGCTCTTCAAGGATTGATGTTATGCGAATACAAGTTGGGCATTTTTGACCCGATGTTGAGTTGCCTGGTTTTTGCATTTGAAGGCTTTTGCGCAAGAAAACTAAAACCAGTGTTTTGAACTCCAAAGCTGGTGAAAGCTGGTGGTGAAATACGAATCCACCACATGCTTGAGCGGAGTGGATTGGCCCCACTGATACGAGACAGGCTTGGTTGCGCTGTAACTTTTGACTTTATTTGGAAATGGAATGTAATGTGTAAGTGCTCTTGAGACAACTATGTTTGTGAAGAGCATAGCTCGTCTTATACTATGTATGCATAAATATGGGCTTAAAAGGCTGTAAAACGCTCCTTCCTTTCGCCTAAATATCAATCCTGAGCTGACACAAAATTTCATCTAAAATCCATATAATTACCTTTGCGAATACGTAGCGATATCGGCGACTGATGAATGAGTGATACACATGGTTGACTTAACACAATCCTCTTGCTTGAGTGACATAGTGATTTAGCTATCATCCAAAAAGTAAATTCAGGAAACAGTTTCCTAAAGTTCACGGATACAAAACACCAAATTGTCTCAGCAAAGATCTTTGAATTTTATTGAAAAAGTACAAAATCAATTTTAACTCTCTAGTAAAAGCCTTTTATTAAAGTCATTTGACGCTTTAAAAATGCAAACGAAAGTATTGTAGGTCCACTCACATCGGTTCGATATACTCGGATTGTCGTCCACGCATTTCTTTATTTTTCCTCGCAAATCTGCTCTTTGTTCTAGACTATATCGCTCCCCCGAGTTGCCAAAGGCTGCACTATACATGACGTCTACATTGTATCCAAGCTCTCTATCAAAACATTCAAGTAACTCACTTAAGTACATGATGTAGCCATTATCTGTTTGTTGTGCGATATCTTCCGGATTTGTAATCAGAATGGTGCCGTGAAATAACGCCGAATTCAGAATATTTTGATATGCAACGAAAAACAACGAAAAACTCATGGACTTTGTTGCATTCATGTGAAAATGCAGGACGGCCCTGAGATATTGCCAAACTTAATGCAGTCAATGCCTATGTAAAGAAAAAGTTCCACCGGCCAAAGTTGTCTTGACCAATCTTACCAATGTGACCAGCACAGCAATTCCAAATAAACCTTTCACAGTAAACAAACCCGACTCGAAGGTTGACACTCCAATTCCAAACTGTCCGTCGGTAGATAGGAGTCTTCCATTTTATAATCTTTGAAGCACATAGTCGTTAAACCATAGCGTGACCTGTGTGGCACCTTCATATTCAGGATGTATCTAGCATTTGTTTCATCTTTCAGAATTATTTAATTGAAATCTGTTCAATGCCGTATCACTGACTGATTATTTGGCGGTCGGCCTAATTTGCTTCTTAAAAAGTGCTCTTCCTAATTGCAAATATGTTTATGTTTTTTTTTTGGACGGAGCTGGTCATTAGAACTAATTAAAAAGTTATTCAAAGATGTACGTGTGTTTATTTTCAGATTCTGATAACACATAGGCTTATCTCGTAGTACGGTTCCCAATGTTTTTGAATTATTACAGAGCTGCGCAGAATTCTCCTATATACAAATCGTAGATTTCCCACTGCCTTTGACATTCTATATTTGGCTCATTACACCTGAGATACTGTTTTCAAAAGAGAGAATTTTAAACGGACAGGCAAAAGTGTTTGCATTTGCATTTGGGAGTGCTCGAATTTTTTAAGATCAGCTCCGATATTGCCAGCATAGAATAACACTGTATCTGGAGCTTTTGTTTCAGCGATAAAAAGGGGTACGAGAAGCTGCCACGAAGGCTCTTATGCGAGTAAACGAGTTTTAGGAAACACTAACATCTTACCTACGTTTTAAGGCGGCGCTACAGTCCAGAGACGACCTCGGCCTCTACCAAAAGGCCTCTGTAGTTAGTGTGATATGTGCATAAATGCATACTTAGGAGCTTACCGAAAGCAAAATGTGCCTCTGCAGGGTTTCCTCCTGTTTCCTTCTAAGGACCGGCAGGGAAGCGGCTGACCGCGTAGAGACGACGGCAAAGTTTGCCATCAGGTTTGTGTATACAAGTATATCCTCTTAGAAGACAAGCTGAAGTTTTCCTAACGAGGAGTGAAATCAAACGTCGTCGTTTTCCAGAAATGCACCAGCGCCGTATTCTAAATCGATTTTGGAGCCATTCGTGCAGACTCGACTACATTTCCTACCAGACTTAGATTCTACCTGACACCATTACTGGGCAAAGGGAAAGCCGATTTCGTATTTTTTCAACAGTAGTGGTTCTGGAGTCATTTCATCAGATAACCTGTCCATTGTATCTGAGCGAAAAGACATTTGGCACGCTAGGTCATCGAAATTGCAATGGGTGTTCCACCGGAGACCACTTCATTTTAAACTGAGAATGGCTTTCAGAGTTCAGCCATGAATATGAATAGAAGGGAGATTCATTAGTGCGTCTTGACCCGAGCCAGGCGAGCTACCCCTTGAAGCCTAGCAAAACCAGCAGTGACATATTTTCGTGAAAGGTTATGCGACCATGTAACCGAAGCATAAGCAACCATCTAAAATCGACATTTCACCGTAAATTTTTTAAACTTTCTGCCCCACCAATTAAAAAGAAATGAATATGGAATGATGTATACACCGTGTCCCCTAATTCGTCAACAACAATATGAGAAATCATTTTTATGTACATTCTAAGAAAAAAATCGTTTTACAGTAAGGGTCTATCTCTAATGTTGACACCATTTGTCGAGGATTCAAGAAAAGGCTTACTTTGGTGTACCCTGAACAATGTTATCGAAAACTGCTCTGTTAATACTAACGGTAGAAACTTTGTTTCGGAGTTTGTTTTTAGAAGAAATATAAGCTTTTATAACTGCGTTAAAATAATGTTGATATCTTGTTTGCGTCTTCGGATATCCAATTTCTAAGCCTGTTCCATTTGTCTCGCCCATGCTGATTTTCTGATTCTGGGGTCGCTTTTCTCCAGAAAATTCGTAATAAACATAACGTTTTACTATTTTTTTCTTATGAACGTAACAATAGTAATAAAAAAAATTCATCAAAAAGTTTGCAGAAAAACCCATAGATTTTATGTTACTTGTAAAAACCAGCAGCCAGGTAAAAAAAAACGGAATTTATGATTTTTTACTTACGTTTCCAACAACCCTTATTGTCAGAGTGATTTTCCAAGAATTAATAATTTTCCAATAATTTTTTTAAAATTGCATAGCTATTAAGAGCATGTTTTGCAATTTATAACTTTATGAGAAAATACAATAATACTATTGTACTTCAGAATTAAAAAAAATACGAAATTAAAAGGAAATATCCAAATTTAACTAAAAAAGAAAGAGCTAACAGTACTTTTCCAGTCAGGTAACACATAAAATGTTATAAGCTCTTTGTCTTTGATCAGTTTTCTATTAGCTTACAAGCGTAATTGATGAGATTTAATAATGCCACGACAAAGATACTCCTCCTCTTTTAAACTAAAAATTATTGAAGAATCTTAAGTCTAAGGAACATTAGCTAAAAAATATAAAATTAGTAAACCCATTATTTCACGTCTAATAAAAACATACCATGCAACGGGAGTCGGTGGAAATTTAAATTTAGGTGGTAGGCCACGTAAGACAACAATTCGAACAGACAGAAACATTTGGGGTGTAATTAGAAAACAACAATTTATCAGTTCAAATTAAGTTGTGAAATTACTAAATTTTAAAATTGATGTTAACACGGTGCCTAGATGTGCTATTGAGAATAATCTTCGAAGTTATAGACCGTGCAAGAAACCGATGGTCACATTTAAGAAACAGGTTCTGCAATTAAATCATTTTAACATAATTCAAACTTAACTCTTTTCATATTATGCAAAATTCTGCAAGAAGATATCAACACTGCACCCCTGCAAAATGGAAAACATTCTTTTCAGCGATTAGTCTAAGTCCTATTTATTTAATTCTAATGGGATTTGCCATTGCAGACGGTGTAAAGACCGACGACTTAAGGACTGAAACGAATAAAATCTATAAATTTTAATACGGGCTATCCTTCCAAAGCGTAAAAATTGCAATCCCATTTAGTACCCAAATTAGCCTCTATATTCTCTAGTTTCAGTTTGTTATTGATTTTAGTTCGATGCGGTTTAAAATATTTATAAAATATGAGTCAAGAAGAATGCCGTAAAAAGATCATCGACAAATGGCTCGAAAATACTTCGCGCCCAAACCATTTCATCGCAAAAAACTTAAACATAGCACGCAGTACAGTGGATTCTGTTATTAAACGATATTTGGAGACGTTGACAGTTAAGCGAAAACAGAAAAGTGGAGCACATGACACAGATTTGGACAGGAAAATAGTGGGTACCATCGTAAAACACCGGACTATGTCATCCAGAGATGTTGCTCGGAAATGTAATACCAACCAAACAATGGCACAAAGATCTAAAAACCGTAACGGTCTAAAAACACAAAAAAAAAAAACAAAAAAATACCAAAAGTTACTGAAAAGTAAAAAAAAGTCATAAAAACACGAGCCGGAAAGCTATACGAGTTGATCGGCAACAAGAAAGCGTGATTGGTTTTCTATGACGAAACTTATGTCAAAGCCGACTTTACTACTCTTCCAGGAGCGCAGTTTTACAACTCGTTTGAAGCTGCGATTCTTCAGCAATCAACAACATCGATTGGGGTGGAAAAATTCGGGTCAAAATATCTCGTTTGGCAAGCCATTTGGCAATGTGGACACAGAAGCTCATCGCTTATTACAACGGGAACAATTAGCGGAAAAGTGTACATTAACGAGTGCCTAAAAAATCCGTTGATTCCTTTCTTAAACAAACACGAGGGTTCAACATTATTTTGGCGACGTTGAGCTTTCTTGTTGCTAAAAATGTCGACTTTGTCCCAAAAGACATGAATCCACCCAATGTTCCACAGTGCCGTCCCATTGAAAGGTATTGGGCTTTGGTCAAAGCTAAATTGAGGAAAAGTGAGCAGTGTGCAAAGGACGTAAAAGATTTTAGTGCTAAATGGAAAAGAGCGTCCAAAAAGATCACGGATGTAACTGTCACCAACCTTATGAATGACATTCGAAAGAAGTTGAGGAAAGAATGGGAACCCAAATATTTTTTTTTATTTTTTGTACAATAATTGTGAATGAACTTAGTAAAAACAGAGTCTTAAAGTAAATAAAAAAAATTTACATGAATTATGAAAATATTTTTTTTTTTAACTTTGAAATTTCCAAATTTTATTCGTTTCAGTCCTTCATTCTAGATTCTGCACACCCACTGTTAGGCATAGTGGTGGCAGCTTGATGGTATGCACGTGTTTTCCGGCAGGAGGTGTAGGTCCATTCCTCGAAATCGAAGGAATTTTAGACCGATTCAAATACATACCGATTTTAGAATCAGTAATGCTGACACTTGCACAGTGGGAAATGCCACTTCGTTGGGTGTTTCAAGAGGATAACTATCCGAAACACATATCGAAGTTGGTAAAAGAGTGGATAAGGGATAGTGGGATTCAAGCCCTTCATTGGCCGGTTCAATTACCCGACTTGAAACCCATCGAAAACCAATGTGGTATTCTGAAAAGCCGGGTCGCTGGAGAACATTTTTCCAGCAAGATAGAGCTGTACAATGCTTTGAAAATTGAGTGGGAAAATATATCCCAGGATAGAAATTCAAAGCTAATTGCTTCTATGCCTCGTTGTTGCTCCGAAGTTATTCAAAGTTGCTTTGGCTAAATTTGGCTAAATTTGTGATTTTCCGTATAGGGGCTTCTGTCATTGTTCGGTATGTATTCCAGTGACAGGCTAGCAATGTTAGCATAACTGGATATATGGCATCGGTGCCGGGTGACTTGAAGCCATAAAAGAAAGCAATAGCGTTGTTGATGGCCTCATCCCTCACCAAAACCGAAGAAAAATATCAGTTTCGTTGATAGGAGCTGGTTGGTAGCTGGTTCTGACTATGTAGGTTACTTAGCAAAGCTACCCCTATCTCATGCTATGTAATATCCTCTGAGTGTTTCTAGTGCGTCCGATTTTCCTACTTCGAACACTTTAACTAGACTGCTGGTGTCACTGAGTGTTGGGAAAAGTCTTTATAAGGGGCACTCTTCGAATTAGCCTCTAATATTTTAATTTTACATCGATCTGTAAAGATTCCAGTCTGACTCCAAATTGGTCTTAAGTAACTTTTTAGAAGATTTCTGGTTTCTTTGGGTTGTTGCAGTCGATATACGTGTCCACCAACGAACGGGCGATCTGCTGAATTAATTTATTCTAAATAAAAATTCAAGAATCAGATACCCTTATGTCACGGATAAAGGAAACATCAAATCTTCTGAGCAGAGATATTATTTTATTCAGTATTTCTTATAAATTAAGATTAATACCAAGACCTTTCCGGAAAGTTTGCACTAAATTGTTTTGATTTTTTATCAAAGCACTGGTATGTGTCATAAGCCCACACACACCGATTCCATATCTTGGGATTGTCCTTAATGCACTTTTGAATTTTACCTTGAAGTTCCACCTTTTGTTGCGGAGTGAACTGCTTGCCTGATTCATGAACGAATTGATCACGCATTCTGGTAGCATTGTATCCAATCTCTCTGTCAAACACTTCAAATGCTTCACCAAAGCACATGAGATAGCAATGATCTGGATCTGGCGCAATTTTCGGCCCATCAAACATTTCCATACTAATATTACACACATGTTTAAATCCAGAAAGGTCCTGATTGACTGTCACACTGAGTACAGCCTAGAGCGATACAAGTTACTAAATAAATTCCATCGGTCAAATTCACCTCAATATAACTTACCAATGTGGCCATCACAGTAATTCCGAGTATGACTTTCATAATGAATACGCGACTTGGATGCTAAGACTACAATTCCTAACTGCATATCGTGGGTAGAAGTCGCACGTCTTATATACCTTGCTGTACGTACACCGAACCGACCTTTAAGGCATTATCTTATACAGGTTAGATTTTTTTCCATCACGGAAAACTATTAAAAACTCAACAGGGATCTAGCAGAGATCTAGCAGACGCGTCAAATATTATTCAAAAACATCTTGAAAGTGTATCAAAAACAATCTTTTCACTGGCGATAATTTGACGATCCGTCTATCTAATTTTCTTCTTTTTGAGTTTTTTTTTCAATTGCAAATGTGAGCATAAATTTAATCTAGGAGCGAAGTCATTTGTTATAATTAAATGAGACGGTCATTCGAAGAGTTGCGTCTTTGTGCTTCAGGGTTTGTTTTTAGCTTGATAAACACTGGCGTCTTTTGTGGTAGTGTTGCCAATTTTTGGAAATCTTACTTTTACTTAAACCACTTTATCACTACTCTTAATTCACTTTCAAATTGAACTTTTGAATTGGCTTCAACTCTGTTCGATGCTGGTATTTATACTCCCTGCCATCTTTCGAGAACTTTCTGTACTAGCTGGATGACTACAAATATTACCTAATCATCGTAACTGGACCGAAACCAAATTCAATATCCCAGATACAGGGCGACGCCTTAGGTGACTAATATGCGTTTTTCTGAACAGGTCAATGTCAATGAATAGCTCGTAGGGATTTTGAATGCAAATAGAACCAAAGATCCCTCAAACTTCGAAACGGATAAGGATATATTCATCTATCTTCACTAATGTCTACGCTTCTGTGCCATAAAGTAGGACTGGGATGATGAGGTTCATGTAGGAGTATACATGGAGTCTCCTAACAAGGCCTTATTAGTCATTTGCCTTCCTAGGCCGAAGAAACAGCGATTGGCGAGATAATCGTTTCGTCGATGTGGTTCTTACCTTCTTATTGGTAGCATGTGTGGAGAACTCAGTTGGAAGATTAAAACGACGACTTCACTTCAACGCGTTATTTTATAGACTGATGACAATAATACGAGTACTTACTGAAACTATCATGGACGTTGTACTTATGCAGAAGCATGTTACATCACATTTGTATGTATATACACAGGAGTATGTGTAGAATGTGATAAGTCATCTGTATATGTATACTCGTACATATTTATACTGCTCATAACAGTTAGTTTTACCCTCATTTACGACTAGACCCATTTTTGCCACCTCTGTTCCAATACTTGCGCTCGCATAAGTGACAGCTGGTGGTGTTGATTTGCAAGTTTCGCACAATTTTCTCAAGTATGGAATTGAAAAAGTTACAAGACATAAATCCTCTTTTAATATTAAAGGTTTCGGAGAGTTTATTTTCGGGCTTTCCGGAGTAGCGAGCATTCTCCTTCGTCATTCTGCACAATATGACGGATTTGGCTCGGATCCCAAGGCTACATATGGCTCTGTATAGCTCGTCTCTTAAAATATTCACCCTTAAAATCGATAAAGAGGTGGTGCGTATCGTTTGGTCTTTTAATCCAAAAATATCAACATCAAGCAAAAGAATAATTAAAGGTTTCGCGTTCGCGTTCTTACCTCCTCCTGGTGGCGTACCAATGAACAAAATCCGCAGTAAATTCGACGGCAATTGCTACCGAAAGACAAGCAGCGGATATTCGTTTAGCATATTTTTATGGGCAATCTGAGGAAGAAGTCTTGAGTTTCAGGGATGTGAATTAGCACGACCACAGCGGAAGAAAAAGGCGATGGCACCAAGGATTGGTTTTATGAAATCCTCTTCAGACGTATGGTCAATATCCTTAGCATGATGTTAAATTCCTCATTGATTTTGACGCACTGTAAAAATCGTAGACATTTTTACCTCTGACAACGACATAGCTTCGACCGAAATGTAATCGTAACGTGCACGAAGTCTCGCATCTCGAAGTTTATTAGTGGACCTGACAATCTCCTGATTGATGTACGAGTACCATCAACAATAACGACGCAAGTCGCGCCTTCATTCCGGATGTCAAAACGTTCCAATGGGCAAATATTGTCTCGGATCACTTCCTTGTTATGGCCAAAGGACGAATGAGGGTATCTCTGACGCCGGAAAAAAGAGTAATTCCTCCTAGGAGCAGGTTAGACCTCGAAAAACTGTAATCGCAATAGACTTTCGGAGCCTTCGACGTACTGCGACGCCAGAATCTTGTCCTGAAACTATGGGGCAAAGCTGGCATAGATACCTCCTATGCTAGATTTCGACCACCACCATTGCGAAAGGCTTGGTTTGACGACGAGTGCCGGATCGTGCATGCAGAGAAGCAGAAAGTGTTTAGAACGGCACTAGATTGGAGCTTGTGAGCTCCATGAGCAAAGAAGAAAGGACGAGCATTAGTTCCTCAGAAGGAAGAAAAACAGAGCACGAGGAGCTTGCGACGATATAGCAGAAAAAACATTCGAAATTTATACTAGCTTGTAGAAGGAACATGCCAAGTCAATAAAGTACGCACAGAAGCCTGTAAGCCTGGAAAACTTTAGTCTGAGACAACTGTAGAGACATTAGTCTTTTTAAAATCGCCTAGAGTTTTCAGTTTATATGCATTTTTATTTTATCACTTAAAGTACTCTTACTTGCTAGACAAAAAAATGCTTAAAAATTAGCTTAATTAACTTAAAATTATCTTATTCTAACTTACTGGCCCCATGCGGGCACTCTAAGTTAAACCTAACACTTAAATTATGTCTTTCGACGTACCTTACTACTATGCTATACTATTTCTATTCCTTATAATTAAAACTAAGAAAACATTTTTTTACAAAAGAAAAAACTTAGTAACATGACTTTTTATTTCTATTTTATTATAAAACTTAAAACTAAAATCCTACAAACTACCTACAAATAAATCTTAATCTACTTAAACTACTTACATCTAATACATACATATATACATATATATACATATATACTTAATATATAAATATATGTATGTATATATATATTCTTTTTTTTCATTTTTTATTTTTATTAATTTTTTTTTTGTTTTTATCTATTTTTTTTTCTTAAATCTAGCTTACTCCTACTTAGGCGACGCACTTTGCTTCACATGAAGCTAGCAAGTATTGGAGGAATTCGACGACGAAGCATCCTCTCCCTCAAAAAGCCACCAAAATTGTTGGTGCTGCTGAGCAACATCCCTCATGTCGCGACTCCCTACCGCCCTACTGAACCGGAGACGCTCCGCACTGCCGTGTGCGACGTCTCTGTCGTAGTTGAATCGCCTGTCCGCAGCTGTTCGAGCAACGTGGAAGATTAGCGGCACAGCCAATCTGTCCTGGATCAGACCTTTGCTATCAAGGTAGAGGAACGCTTCTGAAGGAACATAGCCGTCAAAGCGAACTCTCTCATGATACATATAATTAGGGTAGTAAGCCCGAGAGATCAGGTTGTTCGACGATGTCATTGCTCTTGCAATAATAACAAAATTGTCCACTCTTATTAGGTTCGCCCTATTGTACAAGACCTCATTGCGATAGAATTTTATGTACTCAGACTCTGGTGTTCTGTATAAGCGAAGACAAGCCCTAAGGCAAGCCCTCTCAAACACCCGAATCTTTTCCAATAAACTTGCTCTCACGTTGAACCACACGGGACATCCAAATACAAGCATAGGCCGGATAAGGGCCATGTAGCAGATCACCTTCACCCTCGCATCGAGTTGGCTGTTGTAAAACAGTCTCCTTGTAAGGGCAAAAGCACCTCTGGCTCTGGCCAGAGCAACATCTATGTGTTTGTTAAAATACAGATATTGATCTAGCCAGATCCCAAGGTATCTGACTACATTTCGACAAGCAAGTGGCTGTCCATGTTGTCCGACGATGGAGAACTTTCGCCAATTCATTTTCGTATCCCTAGAGGCCCCAGACAAAGGCGTCCTAAACAGAATGGTTTCCGACTTCTGAAAGTTAATTTTCAACTTCCAGTCATCGCAATATCGCTTAATTTTGTCGAAGTCACGTTGCAAAAGTGTATTAATGACCTCAATCTTTGGACCTGATCTGTACGCAATTAAGTCGTCTGCGTACGCTATGGCATGGTGAAGTGAACCTATCAGATCACTTGTGTAAATGTTGAATAGGATCGGCGAATTTACCGCACCTTGTTGCAGACCGTTTTTGATGTTAAATGTTCCAGCGGAAGTCACATCGCCATTCTTCACGATGAACTGTCTACTGGAGAGCATATCAAAAAGAATATACTGCGGTGGTTTACTAATGCCCAACCTGTCCAACTTGAAGAAGAGTCCCTCTAACCATACGGTATCGAAGGCCTTTTCCAAGTCAATCAGGCACGCACCAGTGCACTGTTTCTTGCCTTTGTTCCATTGGATATCAGAAACCAGTTTGGACGCAGCATGAATGATATCATGTCCCGCCTTGAAACCGAATTGATTATCCGGAACGATATGTTTGTCCTCAACCCACTTAGTCAGGACTCTATTGATCACCTTCTCGAAAACCTTACTGATGTTTGGAAGAAGACTGATCGAGCGGATATTCGCCGGATTGGAAGTATCTTTATTCCTTTTGGGAATGGGATGTACCACCGCAGTTTTCCAATGCGCTGGATAATGGGCATTATTCATTGCATTATTAAACAGGGTGGTATAAATGTCCACCGCTTCTAGTGGGAGATGTCGAAGCACAATGTTCTGTATTTCATCGGTTCCCACTGATTTCTTACTTCTAAGTGATTCGAAGATCGTTTGGAGCTCTTCCTTCGAAATGAACGGTGGTAATACCCTTTCGTTGGTGATGACATTATTTGTCATATTCTCGTCACTGAACTGAATGAAACCCGAGTTCTCGAATCGCCAATTCACAATTTCATTTCGAAGGCAGAAATTGTGTAGAAGGACTCGACTCTCTAGGTCGTGGTTCGGGCCAATGATGTCATTCGCCTTGTACACTTCCTGGAAAGTCGCTCCTATAGCCTCTACCTTCTCCTGCGGATCCTCGACCACAAAGAAGTTGTCATCATCAACGGCCTCATTTGGATCAATGCCTGCTGCTACAAGTATTTGTTCGTTGTTCGTCGTTCGGGCGATTCTAAGACATGGAAGGTCGTTCTGATTATATCTCCGAAATATTTTATTTATTTGCGGGAACATATTCGGGTTGCTGGTGTTTACTGCCCGAATTTCGTTGTTCCAATACAAACTTACAGAATTTCTGTAATTTTCCTTTATTAATATCTGTATGTTTTTAATCGACGACTTCAATGTCATGATCTGCGGGTTATGTCTGTCAGTAAACCGTCTGTACAAGGTTTTTAGTCTTGACAGCAGCCTACTTTTTTGTCGGTGCAGTGCGTCAATAGTTGCATTGCGGAATAAGTCTTCGTTGTCAGTGTGTTGATACCGTGGTATCGTTTTGTCCATAGTTCGTTTAATCGTCTCGTCCATTTGTTTTAGATACCCGTCAATCTCCTCGTCTGACAGATTTCTATTGGACGGTGGGTAGAGCGAATTCGAGGAGAGTGCTCTCGTCAGTATTCTTGAGAAGTGTGTCCAACGCACTCTACTATAAATGTAGGAATGCCTTTGTACAAACTCTTCCAATTCCGCAATTTCGTTGGGAACAGTTATTTCGGTGCTGAGACCGCAATGGTCACTGTCATACACGAAAGTGCGTAGACAGTTTGTAGTTTGTTGGTTAGTGCACGTCAGTTGTATTCGTGAGTCGAACAGAAGGAGATCCAAATAGGACCCGTGTCTGGGAAACGACGGACTATCCGTCGCCTTAAGCCCGAGTCGATACATTACACTGTGCTGACCCCACCAATTGAATAGTAGGTTCCCTCTAGTATTTGGTGTATTATTTCCCCAATCTCTATGTCTTCCAATTCCAGCCTAAGGAATCGAAAAAGTGTCTCGAGCTCTGAGATGAATAAGGTGGATTGTGTAGACTTAGGTGCATAGACGGACACCATGTACAGTCGCTTTCCACTACGGAGAGGGATGTACATGACGCATGTTTCCAGCACCTGAAACCTACGTACTACACGACTGTATACTCTTTTGGAATGCAGTCCTTTTCTTACAAAGATTGCAACACCTCCTCCTTGACAAACCCGATAATTTGCGGTGTGTCCCGTGTTCCTACATAAAGCACAAGAGAGTTGGCTTTTTTCCGACGCTCCGTCCTTACCTAGAGCGCATTCCTCTGACTTGTGGTTCTTTCCACACTTCACGCATCGAGGCTGCATTTCGCAGTTCGACGCGGCGTGCCCGAACCTTTGGCAGCGAACACATTGTAAAATGTTTTCGCTCCTCTTTAATTTTTCCCAGTGTACAACCTGGTAGTCTAGGACTTTTATACTCCTTAGACCATCCAGTTTGCTGTTGGGACTTAGCTGGACCAGGAAGAACGGTAGTTTCCGCTTCTCCCTTTTGGCTCTAGCCGTGACAAATTGTTTGACCCCCACGAATTTGAGCCCTTCGCACTCCTTCTCTTTCAGCAGTGCCAGGAGCTCCTCCGGGTCAGTCGACGGTTCTAACCCCCTCAGCAGCATTGTCTGCAGCTTCTCCCCCTTCGGGGTGTAGGAGAAGAAGTCCGTCGTCGAATCCCTCAATAAACTTTTGATTTTATGGTAGCGCTCCACTGTATTACAGTGGATCACGTGCCTATCTACGCTAAGCCTTTTAATATAAAAATTATTGCCTATGGCCGACTTACATAGTTCTTTTGTTTCCTTTAGTTCCATCTTAAATGTATTAATAGGTGGAACCCTTTGTTTTGAAATTTGCTGTTTCTGCTGTTGTTCTTGTTGCTGCTGCTGTTGTTTTTGCTGCTGCTGTTGTTTTTTCTGCTGCTGCTGTTTTTGCTGTTGCTTTTGTTGTGGCTGCTGCTGTTTTTGCTGTTGCCGTTCTTGTGGCTTCTTTTGTTGTTGTTGCTGGTGTTTCTTGAGTTTTTCTTGGTGTTGTTGTAGCACTTGTGCTATTGTATTTGTTTGGTGTTGTTGGGTCTGCTTTAGAGCTAGCTGTGTCTGTTGTTGCTGTTGGGATAGCTCTTCCTCTTCCCTCTTCCTTCTTAGCATTTGCTTTCCTTTAATGGCTAGTACTCTTTGTTGTAGCATTTTGATGCTACTACTAATCGACTCCATTTCTTCCTCTTCATCTTCCGATTCGGTTGACGCCAAGGAAGCGAAGCTGTTCCCTTTCAGATGTTGGTGCACATCTGAAGCAAATGGGTTGCTGTCGGTAAATTGTCCGGGAAGATTCATTGCTGCCGTTGATTGCGCCCCTTCCCACACTCCACCAAGCAGCTTTACAGTGGAAGTTGGTAGGGAGGGACGTTGTGTTAAGAGAAAAAAAATCGCCTAGAAGATCTTCTCTGTTGTACTGTGTAATCCCAAACTGAATGGTCGTTATCATAGATGCTTCAAATCTGGAAAGTCAACCATTGGCCAACTTGTTGCACCCATTTGTCGACTTGAAAGCCGTCAATGACAGCGTATGTCGGCGAAAATTTTAAAAAAGTCTTGTTCTGTTTTAGCACCCGTGCTATAATACTTGCTGTGTGGATGGCTGATAATGCAAAAATCTCAGCATTTCTAAGGGTCGGTTATAATTTAACCAAATCGTTTGATGTCAGAGGAGGATGCCGGCAACACGATGTGATGAGATTTCTTCAACATCATACTTGAGAATATTGCGAAGCGAAATATTTTTAAAGTCTGGACAACTTCTTGCCTATGCAGATGACATAGACATTGTCGGCAGAACATAGTGAGGTGTTACCAAAGCATTTGCAAGTACTGAAGCAGAAGTAAAGAAAGTGGACTTTGTGGTAAAAGAGCAAAAATCGAAGTACCTGTTACCGAGGAAGGATACACAGCATCGTCGACTCGGACAAAACGCCACGGTAGACAGGTATAACTTCGAGCTAGTCAAGGACTTTGTCTATTTAGCCCTCGCAGCTGTTGTTGTTCAAACAACCACACTCTCTTAAAGATCATTCGAAGAATACTGGTACCTCCATCGCTAATCGCTATTTGTATGGGCTCAGAAGGCATTTGAATACCAGAACACCCTCTCAGATAACCAGAGGAAAAGTATGAGGAGGCGCTTCATCGTTTCGGCAGGAAAGCGCTTCGAATGATTCACTCTAAGCTCCTATCTGCACCTACTCAGTGTGGGGAAGGTGTTTAAGCCAAGAATTGTATTGCATTCAGTTACATGGACTAGGATAAAAGAGCTCGATTTATAAAGGAAGTCAAAAGTTTAAACCCTCCGCGTAACTGTCTTTTCTGCTTGTGTGTTCCTGTTATCAAAATTGCTCACTCTCTCGTAGAAAGTTGACCAGGCGCATCTGTGATAAAGTTTGTTTTTAGTTTATTTTTTTATTACGTCTGGAATAGCACATCATTTAAATGGCCGCCTCGGTTTCGCTGGCAGTGCTTCAAGCGGTCGGTCCAATATTTGAAGACTCGGTCCAATATGTGCGGCGATATTCCAGCAATATTGTGTCGAATGTTGACTTCGAACTCGTCGAAAGTGATTGACTTGGTAGTATAGACTAAGGACTTGACTTAGCCCCAGAGAAAATAGTCGAGTGGTGTCAAATCGCATGATCGAGGCGGCCAATTGGTGAACGCTCGCTGTGGGATGACCAAGTCGCCAAATTTCTCCATCCCAACTTCGAGCGTTGCGATGCTTGTATGGTATGTAGCGCAGTCTTGTTGGAATCACAGCTCGGATGTCGTCGAGCTCTGACTACAGAAAGTCGGTTGACATCGCTCTATACCTGAGACTGTCAAATTGTCATTGCTATTTGGTCACTCGTTATTATTTTAATGATTAAAGTAAACAGAGAGGATAAATTAGGAATGACACGTAAACACTTTTATAACATTTATATACGAGTATATATAGGTTATCTTTCTCTCCGTATTTATTGATAACTGTAAACAAAATTCATTCAGAATTTTGGATCTAGTTTTAGAATGTAAATTTTTGTTTTCATGTAGACAGAAGGTTACACTGTGGGACCTTGTGGCACACTAAACATATAATTTTGTTTGATTTGATTCTTTTGATGGAGTTTATTCCATTTGTGCGGGGATATTATAATTTAAGTCGACTCTGCTGACATTATACTGAAACTCAAAATTAAGTATTCAATGATTCTTGGGTATATTCTAAGAAAAAGAGAGTTTAATTTAACGGTAAGTGGGAGGTCCACAATTCCGTACGATCAAACAAAATTGCTGCTCATTCGGAGCCGCCAACGGGGGCGCGAATGTTTTAAGAGTAACCGCTACAGGGTTTCGGTCTTACCCAGTAAACGGGAAGGAAACTTACGGGGCCACGAGAATTACACCTCTAGCCCGATTTGGAAAGGATCACGCAAATATGAAATTAAAAAGGGGTACTTATCTCGTTTTTCCTTCCTACTTGGGGTCGTTCCTGTCTGGTCGTCGGGATGGATACTTCCATACTACCACTGTTACTGAGAGTATTGTAGTCTCGTTGGTCGTCTTTGGGATTAATTTTCTTGTCTCGTCGATCGGGGCTTTCTCTTTTTCTTTGTTCCTTGATGTTGGCGACGGCTCGGAATACGTGTTGCTTTCTGAGTGTTTATTCTTCGTGCTTGTTTTGTTTTATTTTTGTTCGTTCGTTGTGTAATTTCTCCTTTAGTTTTGTTGGTATGTTTTGTCAATGTTTTGTCGTGTTCGTAGTGTTCGTTTTGTCGGTCGAGTGACTGCTTGGGTCCATTTTACACCCTCGGACCCGGGACACTTTTAGGGGACAATTTCCGAAGAATTTTAAGCGGGCCGTAAATCTCCTTACAGACAAGAATATCGGGACTCATTGGCTTTCTTTGACAATTATTCTAATGACTTTAGAGGTTTTGGGGTTTTATAAATCTTTATGAATTGAACCACACAACATAGAATTTAAGGTGAGCTCTCGGCTCTTGCTGCAGTTGTCGACATCTCAGTACATCGTCTGCGCGAGTATCCAGGCCGTCCCTTGCTCTATCCGGGGTACCTATATGATCATCTGTGGAGCAGTAGCCAAAGAGATGGAACTGGATTCAATAAATCCAGTAAATCCCATCTGTACCGTGGCATCCAGGCCATGACGGGAAGAAAAGCACGTGGACAACACGAAAAAAGGCAGGACGGCAGAGAAGTGAAGCAGACAACAAAAGGTCATAGAAAATGGAGGGTTTTTGGGGCGTGATTTGCACGCAACAACCAGTTAGAGAACTGGAGTCTCTTTTCCAAATCATCGAGAAGAAGTTATTGCACAGGTGCATGGTATTGTACTATGGATAACTTTACTGAACTGTAAAGCTGTAAAGCTAAGCGTCTGATGCTAATTGATGAATGGTGCAGATGAAGTTCCATAAGTGACCATATTTAAAGCATAAGTTTTTAAACCCGACTTGAAGGTTGACACTCCAATTCCAAACTGTTTGCGGTAGATAGGAGTCTTCCATTTTATAATCTTTGAAGCACATAATCGTACAAACCATAGCGTGACCTGTAAGGCACCATCATATTCAGGATGTATCGGGCATTTATTTCATCTTAGCAGACGTTTCAGAATTATGTAATTGAAATCTGTTCAATCCCGTATCACTGACTGATTATTTGGCGGTCGGCCTAATTTGCTTGTTAAAAAGTGCTCTTCCTAATTGCAAATATGTTTATGTTTTTTTTTTTTGGACGGAGCTGGTCATTAGAACTAATTAAAAAGTTATTCAAAGATGTACGTGTGTTTATTTTCTGATTGTGATAACGCACAGGCTTATCTCGTAGTACGGTTCCCAATGTTTTTGAATTATTACAGAGCTGCGCAGAATTCTCCTACATACAATTCGTAGATTTCCCACTGCCTTTGACATTCTATATTTGGCTCATTACACCTGAGATATTGTTTTCAAAAGAGAGAATTTTAAACGGACAGGCAAAAGTGTTTGCATTTGCATTTGGGAGTGCTCGACTTGTTTAAGATCAGCTCCGATATTGCCAGCACAGAAGAACACTATATCTGGAGCTTTTGTTTCAGCGATAAAAAGGGGTACGAGAAGCTGCCAGACGAGTTTCAGGAAACACTATCACCTTACCTACGTTTTAAGGTGGCGCTACAGTCCAGAGAGCACCTCGGCTTCTACCAAGAGGCATCTGTAGTTAGTGTGATATGTGTCTAAATGCATACTTAGGAGCTTACCGAAAGCAAAATGTGCCATCACGATGCCAATAAGCACTCTGCAGGCTTTCCTCCTGTTTCCTTCTAAGGACCGGCAGGGAAGCGGCTGACCGCGTAGAGACGACGGCAAAGTTTGCCATCAGGTTTGTGTATACGAGTATATCCTCTTGGAAGACAAGCGAAAATTTTCCTAACGAAGAGAGAAATCAAACGTCGCCGTTTACCAGAAATATATCGGCTCCAAACCCAAAATCGGTTTTGGAGGCATTCGTGCAGACCTGACTACATTTCCTACCAGGCGCAGATTCTACCTGACACCATTACTTGGCAAAGGGAAAGCCGATTTCGTAGTTTTTTACCAATAGTGGCTCTGGAGCCATTTACTCAGATAGCCTCTCCATAGGATCTGATTCAAAAGCTATTCGACATACTAGGTCATCAGAACTCCAAAGGGTGCACCACCACAGACGACTTCATTTGGAGCGGAAGATGACTTTCATTAGTGCGTCTTGTCCAGAGTCAGGCGAGAGTTGCTCTCTCTCTCTTCCGTTCCTTAAAGCCTGGTAAAAGCATCACTGTCGTATTTACGTGAAACCTATTGGACCACATAATGTATGGTATTAGTCTTTGTCTAGTTTGAGGACTCTCAGCAGTGATAAGGTCCATCTGTTGGCGAAAGTGTCTTTACACTGCCTGAAGGCCGGCAGCTAAAGAAATTTGTTATCCAGGATGTCAGATAAATATTTAAATCCTTCTGTGAATCGGATGGTGAGACCAGTCAGCTTCCTCATTATCACGGAGAAAACAACCTCAACCTTGACTGAAAGCCCATTTCTAGTACATTGATTGATCACGCCTAGGGCTGTGAGCGCTTTCGATCAACCAATCGCTAGGTATGATCCCACAGAAAGTACAGCTAGTTTGTAGTCTGTCTGTCTACGCTTTAGCATAGAGGTCAGAACTGTTGAGTCGAGTGCGCTTTCAATTCTGCAGAACAGACTTTGAAGCACAATTTCGCAGGATTTTCGGGATTGGTAGGCATTTTGCATCATCCACAGAACATTCATTCGAAAAGCGGTTTAGTGCACATGAAGTGTGACCATAGTTGTTTCAAAATCCTCCAACATGAAGGATGTTGGACTGATTGGTCTGAAGCGTTTGACCAGAGTGTAGTCGCCTTTTCCGATTTTCTGTATAAAGGTTTCTTTCATTGTTCGATGTGTATTCCAGTGACAGGCTAGCAGTGCTGGCACAACAAGATGTATGATATCGGTACCAGGCGATTTGTGGCTATAAAAGGAACGAATAATGTGTGTGATGGCTTCATCCCTAACCACAACCGAAGACAAATCTCAGTTTCGTTGATAGTAGCTGCTCACAACCAGCTGTATCTGACTAGATTACTTGGAAAGTGAGATGAGAGCAGAGACCCCTGTCTCACGCTATGTAATGTAAGTGCCATCATATCTTCTAGTGTTTCTAGTGCGTCAGATTTCCCTCTTTCGAGCACTTTGATCAGACTGAGTATCGTGGTCTATCCATAAAAGTCGTTATATGGGACACTTTTCGAATTAGCTTCTAATATTATTTTTACTTCGACTGTAAAGAAGTAAAAATACTATTTGAAGGATTATTCCAATGCAAAATTAAATTCATTCTAAACGAAAACTCAAGAAACAGATTCCCTGATTTCACGGATAAAGGAAATATCAAATCTTATTCAGTATTTCTTATAATTTAAGATTAATACGAAGTCTTTTCCGGAAATTTTGCACTAAATTGTTTTGATATTTCATCGAAGCACTGGTATGTGTTATAAGCCCACACACACCGATTCCATATCTTGGGATTGTCGTCAATGCACTTTTGAATTTTACGTCGTAATTCTTCCTTTTGCTCCGGACTGTATTCGTTGTCTGATTCGTCACCGTCTATCTTATATGCTGCGTCGCATTGTAACCGTTCTCTCTGTCAAACCATCCAAATGCTTCACAAAAGCACATGACGTAACAATTATCTGGATCCGGTGCGTGTGGCTCTTGATCAAACATGTGATTACTAATCCTACACTCATGTTTAAACCCAGAAAGGTCCTGATTGATTGCCACATTGAATACAGCCTAGAGGGATACAAGTTACTAAATAAATTCCAGCGGTCAAATCTACCTCAATATAACTTACCAATGTGGCCATCACAGTAATTCGGAGTATGACTTTCATAATGAATACGCGACTTGGATGCTAAGACTGCAGTTGTTAACAACATATCGTGGGTAGAAGTATCACGCCTTATATACGTTGCAGTATAAGATAATATTCAGGTTAGATTTTTTGCCGTCACGGAAAACTATTAAAACCTAGAGAGGCATCAAGCCGACGCATCAAATATTATTCAAAAATATCTTTAAAGTGTTTCAAAAACAATCTATTCAATGGCGATCATCTGACGGTCCGTCTATCTAATTTTGTTCTTTTTGAGTTTTTTTTTTCAATTGCAAATGTGAGCATAAATTTAATCTAGGAGCGAAGTCATTTGTTATAATTAAACGAAAAGGTCATTCGAAGAGTTGCGTCTTTGTGATTCAGGGTTTGTTTTTGACTTGATAAACACAGGCGTCTTTCGTGGTAGTGTTGCCAATTTTCGGAAATCTTACTTTTACTTAAACCACTTTATCACTACTCTTAATTCACTTTCAAACTGAATTTTTGAATTAACTTCACCTCCCTGCCATTTTTCGGGAACTTGCTGTACCAGCTGGCTATCATTTTGCTTTCCATTTTGACAGAATAATCGCTAACGATATTTCATTATTCCTCCAATGGATGAGTTTTCTGTTATTCAAATATAGATGGTACTATACTTTGGAGACCACATCCGAAATGTTTGTATTTAGTTCTTGCAAAGGACTATCAAAAATCAAACTGGATCGTAAGCGTGCATGCTATTTAAACTAGCCTTAAGATAGGAAAATATCAGGGAAGAACTTGGAGTAAGCTGTAATTGCAGGAGACTGTGAGAGTATCCTCCTATGCGGTTTTCTAAATGGAGTCCTATGGTGCCAACACCAAGCGCTAAGATCAGTGGTCTTAAGTGACAGCAAGCCACTTTCGACACCCCAGCAAAATATCGTTGCACGGCGTACTAGAGCGTCTTGCAAAAGAAAAGGATGTGGCACTAACATCAGCTTCTTCGACATTAATCTGAGTCGCGAAGAACGAATGGAGTAGCAAACGTATACAGCACTGAAGACTCTTCCGTAAGAGGAACGGCCCAAGAACCTGACCTTGGACCCAAGGACGAAAAATATTTTGCATGCAATAATTCTGATTTAATAACTACTATGGTAGGGAATTGAAAAAAGTTTGATATATCGCTTTTGTTAGTTGTTTTGGGTCAAGGCACAATTTGAATTCACCATTAGCTTTATTGGCAATTGCAATGGGTTTAACACATTCCGAGGGCTTATAGGTCGGCATGATGGTCTCTAATTTGACTAATCTTTCAAGTTCTTATTTAAGTGGTGCATGCAGCTTAAACGAACCACATCTTGCATATTCTATAGCTGGAACAACCTCGGCGAAAACCACACTTGTCTCTTAAGCAGCCTATTCCTTGAAATAAATTGGAAATTATTTATCCATTTTCTATTACTTGCCTTACATACGGTAGCGCTACAGTCCGGTGTAGGCCTGGGCCTCTTTTTTTTTTAAAAAAAAAGAACTTAACACTCAAGTGGGTATGAATATACTTATAATGCCTCTCAGCATGTGTTAAGTTTTTTAAAATGGAATAGAGAGAGAAAGAAAGATGTTTGGGCTCAGTGGTTATTTCGCTCCATGGGTGGCATCCAACATTTAATGGAGAGACTAAATTCTTAGTTGGCTTGATGTTGATTTCTAGTCAACTACTCATCTTAATTGACTTTCGTTAACTGAAAAAATGGATATGTCTTTCCGGCGAGACTGGGATTCGAACACCGAACCTTCCGATTTGGAAGACAGTTCACTACCACTTGAGACACGGCCACCCACTCCAGCTTTAGACTTCTGCCTCCAGTTTCGTACACTGAGTTTGAAGTCCCCTTCCACCTATATGCGCCACCCGAGTCGCGGTCTGCCTCTAATATGCTGTTGCTAGAGGGCGAGAAGATTTTTCGGACCACAGCCACCTCAGTCGTTGGACTGGTGTATCTCCTCCTCCACTCATCGCCTATGAAAATCACCAAAAGAATTCTCCTCTCAAAACAGCCAAGAGCACCCTTTGAGAGCATATACTCGGTCTTACGCTCATTGACTGTTAAGGCGAACTTCGCGGGTTTCACCTCAACACTGGCGAAAGCTCACTGACGTCATGCTGCTTTATTCTGATCATGTTAATATCATCGGCGTATGCGAGCAATTGGATGGACTTTGAAAGATTGTGCCTCTATCGTCGGTGCATGAGTTCTGCACTATTCTTTCAAGAATGATATTAAAGAAACCGCATGACACCGCGTCGTCTTGTCTAAATCCTTCTTTGATATCAAAAGTCTCGGTGAGTTCTGTATCAACCCTGGCGACACAAAATATGGCTCTGTTGTGATACTGCAATGCATTCAAGTTAAATAAAAGCTGAATCTATTTTACAAAATAGCACATTTTAATTAAGTCAAAACTAAATTTGAAAGTAAAAAACAAAACGCAAAAAGAGTGAGAGTATGTGTTTTAAGTTGCTTGGTTAGCTTACGTTGCGTATATCTAAAGTGCCCCACGGTCTTAGTTTAAATAAAGTGTGTATTTAACAAAAGTGCATCACAAAATATCATAACACATCATAAATCATAATAGTGCTTACCTACTTGAAGCTAAGTAATGGCTCCCAGGTCTGGCAAAAATTTGACAACGCACTCGGTGTCGACACGGCCCCACTCTTCTTCCTCAACCATCCATCACCCTTAAACAGCTTGATGAACGTCTCAACCGTCAAAACGAAGCTTTAGCTGAGACAATACGGACAGAAATAGCGAAAACCCGAACCGATCTTCTTCAAACCCTTGCTGAGCGGGAGAAATCATGGGTAGCGCGCCTAGAATGTATTCAATCCACTAAGCACTGAAAGTTTAGCACTAAAGGAAAAGCTGCATAACAGACATAGTCAAATCGATGCATTGGAGAGAAGAGAAATCGCCGCGGATGCTGTTCAGTTTGGCGTCCCCATAGTGAACGGCGAAAATCTGCGGTCTATGTTTCAAGCACTCTGCAGTATGGTTAACTGTCAGCCACCAATACTAAAAAGCATATCTCGGGGTTTCTCCTGAAACAACAACAACCAACCCCCGCCGATCATTCTGCAATTCGCCATTATATATAAGAGAGCGAGACTCCGTTCTTCATGCAGCAAAGGAATATCGCAAAAAGACACGGAAAACTCTCTGCCTCCATGATAACGGTGTCAAATGCTATCTCAATGAGAATCCGACTAGAGCCAACCGTGCTCTCCTTGAGAGTGCTGTTCGTCTCAAGCGAAAAACTCAACTCTTCGCAGCTTACGCAAATCGTGGGTCTGTGTTAGTAGAAGGCCAAAGCTTTCATGTTCTAAGCTTCGACGACCTAAAAGCAATTACCAGCAACAACAATAACAGTAATTCAAGAAATGTATAGGGTTGCCGCTATCTTAAAAATGAAATATTTTACTAATTTTGCCATACTCTATGGCTTATACTCTTTTTTTTTTCTTTGTACATCCTCTTTTACATACATAGTATCATCATGTTCATTTTTACTTAGCGAGCGCGGCGGGTCAATCCACACTACTATTTGTTTTATTGCATGGAAATATTCGTGTTTTTCATTCCCTCAGTTATTATATTAATTATCTGTTTTTATATCATTAACCTGGATAACGATAATATGGTAAGGTAGTCCGGCAAGAGTACGATAACTCAGGCGCCAAGAAATAATAACGGTTTTTTTTGTAGAACAGCTCAATACAAGCATTTTTTACTATGGCAGGGGGGGTCTATCGCGCCCCGTTTAGGAGTTAGGAGCAATTTCAAAGAAAAGTTACTTAAAATAAAAAAAAATTAGTAAAAAAACAACGGCAACAGTTAAAATGAAACCTGGTCTTTAATCCTAAATTTAAAATAAATTATTTGTGTCAAAAGTTTTTGAAAAATTCGCATGCAAATTCAAAATTTTGATAAAAAAATAAAAAAAAAAAGTTTAGACCAATTTTTTCCAAAATTGTGAAATGAAGTGCTAAATTGGCTTTTTGTGGTCAATGCTTATATCAATTCTGAATCGAACACAAAAACCCGTCTTCTGTCTTCTAGTTTCTGAGAAAATTGAAAATTATTACAGATGGTATTTTTGTTTTGCTTTTTTGACATTCACGTGTAATAGATTAAACGAATGGCAAGCGCCTTTTTTTCTTTTTGTTTTATAATTTGCGCGCGCTTAAGGGATTTAAGTACCCTTAAAATGCTTGCACACAACGGGGGCGAAGGAAAATCAAGGAGGATAGAAAGAGAGATACCGGTGAACGTTGGTTTTAATTGTTTGAAGGTTATAAAGACTAGGAAATAAAGAGCTAGGCAGGACATTCCGTAAGCGAATTGTACGGCTTAGGAACGCATCATGATATTTTAGAGAACATCCGAAAGTGGGCTTGAGGGTATACTGATGAGCATTCATAGCGAGGCGGGTGTTACGGTTAAAAGTTTGAATGGGCGGAATACTACTGGCGATTTCTACGGAGCACTGTTGGTGGAAATAGCGATAAAACAGAGTGAGACACGAGTCATTACGTCGGTGTACGAGGGTGTCCGTTGTTTGAGTGATATTAGTATCACCTATAAGTTTTTTCGTACGGTTTTGAATCCTATCTAGGAGGTGCGAAGATATTTTGGGCGCAACCGACCAGATGTGGGAATTGTACTCCAACTTCGGGCGGGTAAATGCTTTATATATTGTGGTCAGATCAGAGGGGGTAAAATATTTCTTACATCGCTTGAGGAAACGTAGACATTTCGCACCATTTTTGACGACATCGAATATGTGATCATTCCAACGTAAGTTGTCACTGACACACAAACAGAGAAACGACAGTTTATCGGTTTTCGACAATGCAAGTGCCAATCATGGATAATAGCTGAGTATTTCAATTTCGTTTTAATGACAGCAGACTGCATTGAGTTTTAGAAGCAATAAATTCCACTCGGTTGAAACTTCCCCAATTGGTTATGCTGTTAATATCGGAATTTAAAGAGCTAAACATACGCTGCCGTTCCCGTTCTACAGCCGAAGATCAGGGACGTGAGTTCGGGAACGAATATGAAAAGGGACTACTGTATCAGCAAAGGAATATATTGGATTAGAAGTAGCAGACAAGAGATCGTTGATGAAAATTAAAAAGAGTGTCGGAGACAGAACGGAGCCCTGGGGCACACCAGCATTTATTTTGTGAATATCAGACTAGAAACCGTCCAAGACAAGTTGAATTGAACGTTCCGAAAGCTAATTTCTAATCCACTGAAGAAGGGAGTTATCGATCCCAAAAAGACGCATTTTCGACAAAAGAGCCTGATGCCAAACTCTGTCGAATGCCTTGGAAATATCAAGTGCAACTATCTTGCTTTCGTCAGACTGATGTACGCTTTGGTTTCACTTTTCGGTGAGACATGCCATCAAATCACCAGTGGACCTGTTGCTACGAAAACCATATTGCAGGTCATTGAGAAGTTTTTGTGTTTCGAGATATTTCATGAGCTGACGGTTTACCAGCGTTTCCATGACCTTAGAATGAAGGGACGTAAGTGCAATGGGTTTGTAGGAGGAGAGAGAATAAGATTCGCCTTTTTTAGGGACGGGCTGGACAAATGCTGTTTTCCATCTGCTCGGAAAGAGTGCTAAAGAGTAGGATTGATGAAAAAGCTTACGCAGTGGTTTTGCCAGCGAGGAAGAACACCCCTTCAGAAGAACGGGAGATAAACCATTTGGACTAGCGGATTTATGTATATTAAGATCTTTAAGTACTCTTGCTATTACACGAGTGCGAAAGTGGATTCGTCCCACTGAAGATTCGACGCACTCAAGTGTAGGCGGGGACAAAGCACAATCTTGAGCTAGCCCCAAAGTGTGCAGCAAGCAGATTGGCCTTGTCCAAAGAGCTGACAGCTGGAATGTCATTGTAAATGAGCGTTGGGATGGAGGATGAGGCAGAATTTCTAATGCTTTTGACGAACCACCTTTGGGACATTGAAGTATTTTTTGGTCGTTTTGGCATTTCACATGCTTGAGAAAGAGGTTACAGTCATTTCAGGCTCGTTTAAACTTCTTTCGGTTTTCCTCTGTTGGGTTGGTCTTGAAGGACCGAAAAACCATTTCTCTAACCCTGACAGCCTCTTTATAGGTCGAGTCGTACCATTCTTTTTCTTTTAGTTTGATACTCTTCATCCGATGAGGGATAAAGTTTCTCATTGTAAAGAGAATGGTGTCTGTGATCATATCCTTGAAAACGACGTGTTGCCGTTTTTTCATTTTAAGTATTTTTTTTTAAATAGCCCCTACTTCCTAAACGGTGCGAGATAGACTCCCCTCCCACAGTAGAAAATGCTTGTATTGAACTGTTCTACAAAAAACCGCCAACAACTAGGGGACCACCCTTCACAAGGTTTGAGAGCAATCAGTAGAACGGAGCCCGCTGGGAAAAATTTCCTCATATCCGGTGCAGAAAATATAGGCTGCCGGTCGCAAAGAAGAAACAGTGCTTGGTTTTCCGAAGAAGTCTGAGCTAGAAACGAAGAAAGAAAACACCTCGAATCGCAGCTACTCCAGCAGCAGTCTGCGTATCGCATGAAAATGAGAGAATTTCACCGTAGCGTGCGACGTAATAAGCGTAATTATATCAAAGCATTGGCTACAAAAGTAGAAGAGCCCACTAGTAGTTGTGACAGTAGGACCGTTTACAGAATTACCATAGAGCTGTGTCCAAAGCTCTAAATAACACCAACTTCAGATGAGGACCAGCTTAAAAGGTGGAAAAAGCACTTCCCTGCTGTCTTAAACCACGTTTTCGCCAGTGAAGTGAACCCTGATGACCCGTCCATAGTAACAAATTCCCGAGTACGTACTGTATCCCCCAGTAGAGAAGAAATCTTTACCGCAATCAAAGCACTGAAGAACAACAAAGCGGTTGGGTTGGCGGTGTTCTCGCAGAGCTCTTATGAATAACGCCAACAACATCGAGTGAGTTCCTACACCCACTCATTGAGAGAGCTTGGCAAACAGAGAGTTGTTCTGAAGAGTAGAAAAAGGGAATGATTGTCAAGCTCCCAAAGAAAGGAGACCTTACGAAGTGCGAAAACGAAAAAGTGTGTTGCCTGCAGTACCCAAGGTAATAGCAAAAATCATCCTGGAGTGAATAAAGGACCACCTCGAAGACACACTCGACGCCGAATAATCAGGATTCCGCATTGGATCTTTCTGTGTGGACCACATCAACACCTTGCGGATCATCATCAAACAGTGCGTTGAATATCGATCACCACTTAACATGCTGTTCATCGACTTCGAAAAGGCGTTCGACGGTGTCTATAGAGAATTTATCTGGCTGGCTTTGCGCAGGAAAGGCATCCCAGATAAATTGATTGTTATTAACAAGGCTACATATGATGGATCTAAATGTCATGTTCTGCATAAAGGATGGTTGTCAGAGGGGTTTGAAATCCAAAGTGGGGTTACGCAGGGCTGTGTAATGTCACGAATACTGTTCCTGTTGGCGATAAGTGATGCACAGTATACAGCTTTGGAAATGGAGGAATTCAATGGACTCTGCAATCACACCTCAAACATCTGGACTACGCGGACGATGTATGCTTACTCTCTCATAGGATCATGAACCTCCATCAAATGACAAAAGTGTGGAGCGGGAAGCTGAAATCGTTGGGCTAAAGATTAATACGGCAACAACACAAAAGATCAGCCTGGGAACTTCTAATCAAGTAGAGATTTCTAGGCAACCAGTAGAGATGGTAGAGAATTTTTAATATCTTCGGAGTATAGTCTCTACTGATGGCCGGACCAAACAAGATATGTTATAATCAGCCGAATCGGAAAAGCAAAGGCTGCATACGGAATGCTGTCCAAAATATGGGGAAATAACTCTACCAGCCTAAGGACCAAGCTACGACTGTTCCGCTCCAATGTTCAGTCCGTGCTTCTTTATGGAAAGTCACAGCACTTGGAAAGTCACACCCGCTGTCACAGCAAAGCTGCAAACGTTCGTGAATAGATGTCTGCGAAACATATTGAGGATTTTCTGCCGCAACCGTATCTCTGATGATGAACTTCATGCGAGAACAGGTCAGGAAACCATTGACTCTATCATACGAAGACGTAAATGGCAGTGGACTAGGCATACACTTCGTAAAGGTCACGAATGCATTGAGAGCCCAGCGATGAAATGGAACCTTCTCACGCAGAGAGGCAGACGAGTGAGCCGACCTAGAAGTACTTGGCGAAGAAGGGTCGAAGAAGTACAGCACAACTGTGGAAGAGTTGGAGAGAGCTGAGATACATCTCCAGAAACCGTACACGATGGCGTGTAGGAGTAGTGGAGTCCCTATGCACCGAAAGGTGCATAATAGGTCCGAGGGTCTAAGTAAGTAAATAAGTCCAATGAATCAAATATTTAGGAGTTCAGAAGTTGTTCCATTCTTGCCGCCAAGAAAACTTTCTCAAAACCCCCCTGGCTGATTTAGGCAATTAACTCTCGTCTCCGCGATGATGGTCCTCCACAAAGAGCTTGACCAAAACTATTCGAGAAGATGGATGTTGACAGTAGTATCCAAATCAGATAGCTTAATTATTCTAACCATCCAAAAACAATGAATCTGTTTAAGCATTGAGCAAGGTCGGATAACTTACCCAATAAACAGCAAAGACTCTATCATGTTGAGGTCTATATTCTGACGCCGCGGAAGAGGTTAGCTGTCATGTAGTAAATTTGAAAGCGTGCGCCCATCCAGCGTACCATATATATGTATGGTAATTGCTTTCAGAAATTAGAAATTCCTGTCGACAAATACGCATATCATGGGATCCATATGAGAACTTTCAAGTACGAATTGCTCGTGCATTTCATTGTAACCAGAGTTAGAGGCGACTGTTCCTATCTTCCTTGTACTGTAGATATTTGTTGAGCAGGGTATAGATCATTTTTAAGGTTTAAAACCTCGAAAAACTATAATCGCAATAGACTGCTAGAGCCTTACGACTTATTGCACGCCAGAATCTTGTCCTGAAATTGCGGAGCAAAGCTGTCATAGATACCTCCTATGATTTGCTAGATTTCGATCACCACCATTGCGAAAGGCTTGGTTTGACGACAAGTGCCCGATGGTGCACACAGAGAAACAGAAAATGTTTAGAACGACGCTAGATCAGAATGGCTTGTGAGTTCCATGAGCAAAGAAGAAAAGACGAGCATTAGTTTCTCAGAAGGAAGAAAAAAAGAGCACGAGAAGCTCGGGACCAAGGAAACTGAGAGATGCTACGAGTATAGCAGAGAAGACATTTTAAATTTATACCAGCTGGTATAAGAAACATGTCAGGTCAATAAAGTACACACGGAAGCCTGTAAGCCTAGAAGACTTAAGTCTGCGAAAACTATAGAGACATTAGTCTTTTTAAAATCGCCTAGAAGATCTTCTCTGTTGTACTATGTAATGTAAATGGTCATTATCGGAGATGCTTCAAATCTGGAAAGTCCACCATTGACCAACTTGTTGCACCCATTTGTCGACTTGTAGGCCGTCAATGACAAAGTATATCGACGAAAATTTTAAAAAGGATTGTTCGGTTTTAGCACCTGTGCTATACTATACTTGCTCTATGGATGGCTGATAGTGCAAAAATCTCGGCATTTCGAAGGGTCGGCTATAATCGCTTGATGTCAGAAAAGGCTGCTGGCAACACGATGTGATGAGATTTCTTCAACATCATACATGAGAATGTAATACTCGAAGCGCAATATTTCTAAAGTCTGGACAACTGCTTGCCTATGCAGATGACATAGACATTGTCGGCAGAACATAGTGAGCTGTTACCAAAGCATTTGCAAGTACTGAAGCAGAAGTAAAGAAAGTGGACTTTGTGGTAAAAGAGCAAAAATCGAAGTACCTGTTACCGAGGAAGGATACACAGCATCGTCGACTCGGACAAAACGTCACGGTAGACAGGTATAACTTCGAGCTAGGCAAGGGCTTTGTCTACCTAGCCCTGCAGTTGATGTTGTTCAAACAACCACACATCCGTGAAGATCATTCGAAGAGTACTCGTACCTCCATCGCCCATCGTTCTTAGTTCTTAGATCGTTTAGGTCGTTGTGGAAGAAAGCTCCTATGTAAAGTTTTCTTCTCTGGGAAAGAGCTGGACATGTACAGAGTAGATGGAGGATTGTCTTCTCCTCTTCCTCGTCCATGCAGCTTCTGCACAAATTGTTTGTAAAGGCGCCGAGCCTATCAGGCAGTGACTATCAGGCAGTGTTCAGTGATGACAGCTATGATAGCGCTGAGTTGTTTCTTATTTAGAAGGATCAGACACTTAGAGCCATTCAGATCCAGTTTTGGCCAGATCTGTTTGGTCGCTAGACATTTTGGTCCGACAGTCCACCTCAGGCCTGTTCTTTTATTGGCATCAAGCTTTAATGTTAGTTTGCATGTACCGATTAATATACCTATGCTACTCTTTTCCGGTAGAATAGGTAGAGTGATTCCAATTTTGGCGAGTTAATCGGCTCTACAGTTCCCTTGAATGTCTCTGTGGCCCGGCACCCAACAAAGGTGAAGGTTGAACTGCTCTGCCATCTCCATAAGCTATGATCGGCATTCAAGGGCGGTTTTAGAATTTAATGATACAGAGTCCAGGGATTTGATAGCGGCCTGACTATCCGAAAAGATGCGGATATCTTTTGCAGATATCACGTTTTTCTTCAGCCAGCACAGAGCTTCTTTAATCGCCAACATTTCTGCCTGGAACACGCTACCGGGATATGGAAGACGAAAAGAGAGGATTAGATTTAGCTTATCTGAGAAAACACCGCCACTAACTCCGCTAACAGTTTTAGATTCATCTATGTAGATATGGATTGAGTTGTCCTCCATGAAAGCATCTGCCAGAAGGATCTTGAGGGGAAGGCTACATTGAAATTTTTGTCAAACCAAATCGATGTTCTCTGTGGGGATTCCTAATGTATTACGAATGCTGGCGTAGCCAAATTAATTATTTGTCCACTGTTTAGTCGCTATAAGGCAAATAGCTGCAGTCATAGCTACTTGCCTGCTGAAAAAACCGAGAGGTGTCAAGTGAAACAGAATATCTTATGCCGCGTAGAGAGTAGAATGTAGGGCTCCGCTCATGTATAGACATGCTGTTCTTCGGACTCTGCTTAGTTTAATGCAGTTGACTGCAGTTACTAAGGCTGTCCACCAGACGACCACCCCGTAAGTGATATCGGTCTTATGAACGAGATGTATAGGCAATGGGTTATGCGAGGTTGAAAGCCCCATTTAATCCCAATGGGTCTTCTGCAAGAGCTTTATTAACTCTTTCTTGAATTTTAGGTTTCCAGTTTAGTTTCCAGTTTAGTTTCCTGTCAAAATTGAGACCCAGATATTTTGCCTGTATCGGAGAAGACTAAACTGATATCGTTTGTTGAGGCGGATCTATAATTTGAATTTTATGGGGGTTTACTCCCAATTCACAGCGATCTGCCCAACGGGTTAATCTATTGAGATTTGTAGGATTTCTTTAATGGTATTAAGATGCTTACCTGAGAGGGCTATAGCAACGTCATCCGCATAGGCAATCACCCTCCTACCACCCGCTTCCAGGTATATCATCAATTCATTAACCACTAAGTTCCAGAGAAGGGTGGAGAGGACACCGCCTTGCGGCGTACCTCTGCTGACACATCTTTTGGTAGAAGTCTAACCCAGTTTGGAGTTGATTATCCATCTTTTTAGCATAAGACTGGCCAACTCCCCAAGTGACTCGTCTTCCTGCAGACTTGACAGCGTAGTCGAGATTGCGGATGTGTTGACGTTGTTAAAGGCACCCTCTATGTCCAGGAAAGCAACCATTGTGTACTCCTTATATTGTAGGGATCGTTCCATATGGCTAGTCAGTGAATGCAGAGCCATTTCCAACAACTTACTTTTACAGTAGGCATGTTGAGCCGTTGACAGAGCTCTTGGATAAATTTTAGCTCGTATATGGATATCAATCAGTCGTTCTAGAGTTATCAGAAGATAAGATGATAGACTTATAGGTCTGAGGTCCTTTGGGACAACATGAGAACATTTTCTGGCTTTGGGAATGAAATCTGCATTGACTTCTCCCCATGACAGTAGAATGTGGATCAGTTCTACATAGTTTCTCATAGTATTTTCTAGCACAGGTAGAATAATATCTGAGGACCTCTGTAGCTCGGCAGGTATTACACCATCCGGACGAACAGACGTGTATGGTTTGAAGCTATGCAGCGCCCAGAGCAGTTTGTCTCTTGTGATCAGACCATGAATTTTGGTCCCGGTAGCAGTAGGCCTGCTTGGGTGGTTACTGGCCGCGAATTGGGAGCTACGTGGAAGTGGGTGTCCAGTAGCAGCTTGAGTGATTCATCACTGGAGGTTGTCCTAGAGCCATAGGTTTTTTTGAACAGCTAGGGATCATAGGATAGCCGCGAAGCCTCAGAGGTTTTTGTGATTTTGTCATAGAAAGACCTCCAGAATTGTCGCTTTGCTTTCCTCAGTTCTTTTTTGTATAATCTAAGGGATTCTTTGTATCCGACCCGGTCAGTCACTTTTCCTGTGATTTTTGCTACGTTAAAAAGTTTTCTACAAGTGTTTTTGAGCAGTCCCAGCGCTGATGTCCACCAATGTGGTGAAAAAGTTAGTCACCTCTATCGGTTCTGTCGCATACCGTGTGATGAGCGTTAACGTCGCATCCGATGATGAGGCCAGTTTTTTGCCTTCCAACTTCCAGTACCACCCTTTCTAGCTTATCACCAGGGAGTAGGTCCATATTATCGTGGCCAAGGTAAGCCGATGCCAGACAGTAGGAGTCTTTGACAGTCTCTAGTCTGGCAACGGTTAAGTTGGGGTCCCTGAGATTAGGAAGTAAAAATGCATTAAGGCCACGTTTCACTAATATGTTATACAAGTTCTGATCTTACCTTTGTCTCTTGTATAGAGCGAGGCTTATATGGGTGTCCTAAGTCCATGAATCACGCCTTCTACAATCCATGGTTCCTGGATTAGGATAATGTCTTCTGCGTTTTTCGAAACACGCAGAATGAGTGCCGCCGAAGCCTTTTTTGAGTGATGAATATTAATCTTTAGAAACCGTGTCATTTATACATTTTCCCAGAGTAGCCTCCACCACGGTGCTGTTGAGGTCCTCCGATTCTTAAGATGTGCCTAAGAGCTCATCTTCTTCCTGTGATCGTATAGGACCTCTTTTTGCTTCGTCATTGATTTCCATTTCCGACGGGGTGTCAGAAGAGGAGACCGACGACTTGATTGTCACCTCGGATAGATTGGAGTCGTCGCCATCGATTTCTAGAAATGATATCGATACTCCAGGATCTGAAGTTGTGTGTGGTGGTGTCTCCGTTAAAGGAGGAGGAGGTTGCTTATCAGCATCCAGCTCATCTTTTTTTGTAGACCCTTAGGTGAATTGACTCGAATCCGAACCGAATCATGCCTTTTGTCTACGCTAGAGCGTTAAGGGACTCCTTATTCATCACGATCAACGCACATAATAGCACCTTTGTTTCTCCAGTTTCGCATCTTTCCAGTCATGAGTCGGAAGGGTCGGGTTACTGAGCCTGATGATTTCCAGAATGCTTTCTGGGGGGGAGGATGCGGCTGGGATTCAGGTACGAGTTCGAGATCTGCTAGGGATGTCCTCCTTAGATACGACCTCGAGTTTTGCACCTGGCCAAATCTCTCCTAAACCACCTCAGGCCTTAGTGAAGAGATCGAGAGATCTCTGATTGGCGCATGCGATGAGCCTGACGTGGCATTGATGTCAGCCAGCGTCGCCTGTGATGGGAGATGGTCCAGGGTTTTCCAGCATGATGGCCAAGAAATTGCTCGTAAGCTTCAGTTTGACCAGCTGCCACCGTTCAGGTGTTCGTTCCTATCGATAAACCGGGATTATTGTTGGGCCTCTTGGAACCCGGCACGGTTTCCTCCAACGATCTCTGGCGCTTGGAGGACTCTTTAGGCGTTTTGGGAGCAGTGGAAGCAGTGGGTAATCCGTCTGTTGGGATTTTGTTAGCTCACTCAATCTTGCTCTTTATTTCCGGAATGGATCAGAAGGTTTAGATGATGCGTGAAGCATTTCGGCGTCTTAGGTAGAGCGCCTTGGATGGAGCTTGCCGATGCGGCTGAGCTCCAGATTCCTCCTTGGGGAGAGGAGTTTTGGTAGCAGCGACAAGTCCGTGGCCTGCCAAAAACTTGTTGCTGCTAAGGGTGGGGGAAGTGATACATAGGACCATGGCTTGCCACAGTCCTACCACTCCCTAAAGATTTATTTTTAGGCTCGTTGCGCTTGCCTTTAGAGGATGGTTCACCATGGCCTGCCACAGTTTTACCTCCTCTCGACAATGCAGGAGCCTTGCCGATAGTCGGTGCAGTCACCGTTCTATCGCTCGGTATTAAAGGAGTACCAGTCTCGGTTTTGTTTTGTTTAGGTTTTCCAGGACATGGTCCCACTAGTAGCGGGGAAAGGGTGGTCCATCTGTACAGAGATCAGCCATATACGCGACTGAGCGAAAGAAGTTGGGCCCTCAGCCAGATTTAGTCGTATGACACCTGGATCCAACCCAGTGGAAAAGGACAGGTTGGAGGGGGGGGCATTCTTTGATTTCAGGACTCGTCTGGAGAATTTTTCGAGATTCATTGACCCCACTCCGCCTCTACAACTCGACAAGGAAGAAGTATGCAATCCAAAAAGTAATAGTAAATACATATGCCATCATCGGAGAGCTCTTGTAAGAAGAAAAGAAAAGAATTTAACAAAAAACTTGGACACAATTTTGTATTTTTTATAAAAACTTAATATCTAACTTAAAATAAACCTTAGTCTACCTAACCTACCTATACAATACACACATACATACATATAGACATTTTACACAATGGCATACATATACTAGTATATATCTATGTATATACCAATATATATATGCGTTTCTTAAATGCTAACCTAAACCTATGCAAGCTGGCCATCGCTATTCGCAGAGCAAATAGATTGGTCAGCTCTGCCTCATTAGTGAGGCTGGTCCGTAATTGACGGAAACGACGACGAAGCATTTTCTTCATCATTCAACCACCAGAAATGGTGGTGCTGCCGAACGACATCCCACTTATCGCGATTCCCCACCGCCCTACTGAACCTGAGACGATCCACACCGCCGTGTGCGACGTCTCTGTTGTAGTTGAGTCGCCTGTCCCCAGCTTTCCGAGCGACATGGAAGATTAACGGGACCGCTGATCTATCCTGGATCAACCCTATTTGATCTAGGTAGAGGAATGCTTCCGGTGGAACGAAGCCATCATAGCGCACACTCTCGTGGTAAAGGTAATTGGGGTAATAAGCCCCAGATATCAGGTTATTCGTCGAGGTCATTGCTCTTGCGATGTGCCTTCGAGTCAGCTTAATTACGAAGTTATCCACTCGTATTAGGTTCGCCCTGTTGTAAAGGACCTCATTACGATAAAATTTTTTGTACTCCGACTCTGGTGTTCTGTACAAGCGAAGGCAAGCCCTCTCAAACACCCGAATCTTTTCCATTAAGCTTGCTCGCACATTGAACCACACGGGACAACCAAATACCAGCATGGGCCTGATAAGGGCCATGTAGCAGATTACCTTTACCTTCGCATCGAGTTGGCTGCTATAAAACAGTCTCTTTGTAAGGGCAAAATCACCTTTAGCTCTGGCCAGAGCAGTATCTACATTTTTGTCAAAATACAGAAACTGATCTAGCCAGATCCTAAGGTATCTGACTACATTTCGACAGGCAAGAGGCTGTCCGTGTTGTCCAATGATCGAGAACATTCGCCAATTTTTTCTGGTATCCCTAGAGGCTCCAGACAACAGCGTCCTAAAGAGAATGGTTTCCGACTTCTGAAAGTTGATTTTCAACTTCCAGTCATCGCAAAATCGTCTTATCTTATCGAAGTCACGCTGCAAGAGAGTATTAATGACCTCGATTCTTGGACCTGTTCTGTACGCTATCAAATCGTCTGCGTACGCAATAGTATGGGGAAGTGAACCTATCAAGTCGCTTGTATAAATGTTGAATAGGATCGGCGAATTGACCGCGCCTTGCTGAAGACCATTTTTAATTTGAAATATTCCAACAGAAGTCACATCGCCATTTTTCACCATGAACTGTCTGTTGGTTAGCATATTATAAAGAATGTACAAGAGTGGTTTACTGATCCCCAGCCTAGTCAGCTTATAGAAAAGACCCTCTAACCATACGGTGTCGAAGGCCTTCTCCAAGTCAACAAGGCAGGCACCAGTACATTGGTTTTTACCTTTATTCCATTGGATATCGGACACCAGTTTAGACGCAGCATGTGAGATATCATGTCCCGCCTTAAAACTGAATTGATTATCCGGAACTATATGTTTGTCATCAACCCACCTAGACAGAGCTCTATTGATTACTTTTTCAAACACCTTACTGATATTCGGAAGGAGACTTATCGACCGGAGATTCGCCGGATTGGATATATCCTTTCCCTTTTTGGGGATAGGTTGAACCACCGCCGTTTTCCAATGCGCTGGATAATGTGCATTATTCATTGCATTATTAAACAGGGTGGTGTAAATGTCCACTGCATCTAGAGGAAGATGTCGAAGCACGATGTTCGGAATACCATCGGTCCCCACGGATTTCTTAGCCCTGATTGTGTCGAAAATCTCATGGAGCTCTTCCTTCGAAATGAAAGGGGGTAGGCCACCCTCTCTAGTAATGACATTATTTGCCATATTTTCGTCGCTGAACCGGGTGAAACCAGAGCCCTCGGATCGCCAGTTCTCTATTTCATTTCGAATGTAGAAGTCGTGCACCAAGACGCGATTGTCCAGGTCATAATTAGGGCCAATGGTATCAGTGGCCTTGTATATTTCCTGGAAAGTCGCCCCTATGGCCTCAACCTTCTCCTGTGGATCCTCGATCACAAAGAAGTCGTCATCATCAGCGGCCTCATTTGGATCAATACCTGCTATTGTCAGTAACCGTTCGTTGTCTGTTGTCCGGGCTATTTTAAGACACTGAAGGTCGTTTTGATTTTTTCTCCGAAATAGTTTGTTTATTTGAGGGAACATATTCGGGTTGCTGGTGTTTACAGCCCGAACCCTGTTGTTCCAATATGAACTTACAGAAATTCTGTAATTCTCTTTTATTAACGTTTGAATATTTTTAATCGACGCCTTCAGTGTCCTAATCTCCGGGTCTTGTCTGTCAATTAACTGTCTGTACAAGTTTTTGAGTCTTGACAGAAGTCTACTTTTCTGTCGGTGCAGTGCGTCAATAGTAGGATTGCGGAACAGATCTTCGTTAGTCGCACGTCGATACAGCGGTATTGTAGCGTCCATAGTTTGTTTAATTGTCTCGTCCATTTGTTTTAGATACTTTTCGATCTCCTCGTTTGACAAATTCCTATTGGACAGTGGGCGGTGGAGCGTGTTCGAGGCGAGTGCTCCTGTCAATGTTGCGAAGAAGCGTGTCCATCGAGTCTTACTGTAGTTGTAAGAATATCTTTGGACAAACTCCTCCAATTCCGCAATTTCGTTGGGAACTGTAATTTCGGTGCTAAAACCGCAATGATCACTGTCATACACGAATGTGCGCAGACAGTTTAGCGTTTGTAAATTCGAACCTGTCAGTCGTATACGTTCGTCATACAGCAGTAGATCCAAATAAGACCCGAGTCTGGGAAACGACGGGTTATCCGTCGCTTTAAGACCGAGTCTGTACATGACATCGTGCTGACCCCACCAATCGAGTAGTAGGTTCCCTCTAGTATTTGGCAAATTATTTCCCCAATCTCTGTGTTTAGCGTTGAAGTCGCCGCCGATTATAAAATAATTCTTCCGCGATTCCAGCCTCAGAAGTCGAAAAAGCGTGTCGAGCTCTGTAATAAATAAAGTGGATTGTGAAGTCTCAGGTGCATAAACAGACGCCAAGTACAGCCGCTTTCCACTGCGGAGCGAGATGTAAATGATGACTGCCTCCAACACCCGGAACCTACGCAACACTCCCTTGTACACTCTGTGAAATTTTATACCTTGTTTAATGAAGATCGTGACACCGCCTCCACATTTGGATCCGGGCCGGTTTCTTCTTCTAACAATATAATTATTGTACTCCAGTTTGTGCTTATCGGTTAGCTTGGTTTCGCTAGCGAAAAGCACATCAGGAGTTTGGTCTTGTAACAATTTAAACATCGCGGCTCTTCGTTCGATCCTAATCATTGAATTAACATTCACCGCAAGGACCTTCAAAGTTTGCTCCACCATGCGCGT
The DNA here is from genome assembly GCA_963966105.1 of Volucella zonaria. Taxonomy (NCBI): domain Eukaryota; kingdom Metazoa; phylum Arthropoda; class Insecta; order Diptera; family Syrphidae; genus Volucella; species Volucella zonaria. Next base: position 318,475,996 of record OZ014530.1, on the reverse strand, counting down.
ACCCATTACGACATGTGTTGCGTTAGGCCCGGCAGCAGCGCGTAGATCTGGTCCACCCGCTTGGCCTGTTCTTGCACCTGCTTTTGCAGCTGAGCCATCTGCCCTTGGATTGCGAGCAAGATGGCCAGCATGTTAGGTGCAGCTTCCGTTGTTCTCGGCATTGGCGCCGGAGAAGCAACAGTCGCTTGCTGTACCGTAGCCGCCCCCCCATATACCGCCATTTGGGCGTAGGAAATTTGGGACGTGACGGCTGGTGTTTGAAACCTAACAGGTGAACGTTTGACCTCCACCTTCTGCTGCTGAGCCAGTTTTGATTTCTTAATGTCAGCGAACTTAGGACAACCCCGATAGTTTGCGGTGTGTCCCACGTTCCCACATAACACGCAAGAGAGCTGCGTCCTATCGGATGCTCCGTCCCTACCCAGAGGACACTCCTCAGAACTGTGGTTCTTTGCGCACTTCACGCATCGAGGCTGCATTTGGCAGTTCGACGCGGCGTGCCCGAACCTCTGGCAGCGAACGCATTGTATGACGCCTTCGCTCCTTTTTAATTTTTCCCAGTGAACCACATGGTAATCTATTACATTGATACTCCTTAGACTATCCAGACGGCTTTCGGGACTGAGCTGCACCAGGAAGAACGGTAGACTCCGTTTCTCCCGCCTGGCTCTAGCTGTGGTAAATGGCTTTACCCCCACAAACTTGAGTCCTTCGCACTCCTTCTCTTTAAGCAGTGCCAGGATCTCCTCAGGATCAGAAGACGGTTCCAACCCCTTCAGCAGCATCGATTGCCGCTTTTCACACTTCGGTGTGAATGAGTAGTGCTCCGTCGTCGTTTCCTTTAGGAGCTCTTTCACTTTCGCGTAGTCCTCCACTGTATTACAGTGGATGGCATGGCGATCATTCCCCAATCTCTTAATGTTAAAATTATTGCCAATGACCAGCCTACACAGGTCCTTGGTAGCACTTACCTCCAATTTATAGGTGTTGATAGGAGGCACCTTCTCCTTCTTCTTCTGCTGCTGCTGCTGCGGTTGTTGTTGTTGTTGTTGTTGCTGCTGCTGCTGTTGTTGTTGCTTCTGCTGCTGCTGCTGTTTTTGCTGTTGCCGTTTTTATGGCTGCTGCTGTTTTAGCTGTTGCCGGTGTTGTGACTGCTCTTGTGTTTGTTGCTGGTCTTTCTTAGGCTTTTGTTGGTGTAGCACTTGTGCTATTTTATTTGTTTGGTGTTGTTGTTGGGTCTGCTTTTGAACAAGCTGCTGTTGTTGGGATTGCTCCTGCTCTTCCCTCTTCCTTCTTAGCATTTGCTTTTCCTTTATGGCCAGCACTCTTTGCTGTAGCATTTTGATGCTGCTACTTATGGCCTCCATTTCTTCCTCTTCATCATCAGATTCGCTTGCTGCCAACGAAGCGAAGTTGTTTGCCGTTGATTGGGTGGGCCGTTTTACTAAGTTGGAAGTTGGAAAAATTCAAAAACACTAATGAACAGCTTCGTTCGCAAAAAAACAAAATCATATTTGCAATTAAGAAGAACACTTAAAAGCAAGCAAATTAGGCCGACCGCCAAATAGTCAGTCAGCGATTCGCTATGCAAAAGATTTCATTTTTATAATTTTAAAACGCTTTTAAGTAAATAATATTTTATTTGACGGGCGTCGGTCTTAATTGTGAAAAAGATGAAAAAAATATGCCGAAAAACATCCTGAATACGAAGGTGCCTCAAAGGTCACGCTATGTGCTTCAAAGACTATAAAATGAAAGACTGCTATCAACCGACGGGCAGTTTGGAATTGTAGTGTCAATCTTCAAGTCGGGTTTATTCACGATGAACGTTTTAGTTGGAATTGCAGTGCTGGTCACATTGGTAACTTTCCTTCACCTAGCCATCGACTGCGTTCAGTCTGGCAATCAATCAGGACTTCTCTGGATTTACAAGGGATTGTAACGATGTCCGTCACATCTTTAATAGATCAGAGCATTGCATTGTCATGTACGCATGTGAGGAACTTCAAATGTTTGACAGAGAGAATGGTTACAAGGTGGACGGAGTGTATAATGAACTCACTGCCGAATCAGAAAACAAACACAGTCCCGAACAGAAGAAAGAATTCAAAATGCATTAGCAACAATCCCAAGAAATGGAATCGATGTGTGTGGGCTTTTGAAACATTCAGCTGCATCATTAAAACATCAGACGACTTTAAGAAAAGCCTTGCGGCAAAGATTCCGAATTAATTTTCATTAATAAGAAATTTTGAATAAAATAAAAATAACCCTGCTCAGATGATTTTCGATGTTTCCTTTATCCGTGACGTCAGGAAATCTGTTTCTTAAATTTTCATTTAGAAAGGATTTCATTTTGCATTATGAGAGTGAGCATTAGTCTCCGGCGAGTATGCCAGTGGGTATAGATGGCTGAAATTCATAGTTTACGCAAGCATCCGTACACGCGACCAACAACGATATTAACATGGTTATAGCCAGAAAGCTTTCGGTTTATGGTGATACCTAGACTTATAGCCGCCTCAACTGACCTAATCTTACTACCGGCTAAGCAAACATCAGGAACTAGGCTTTTCTGAAAAGACTTGTTTGATATCGGAATTACTTGGCATTTTTTAGGGTTCAAAGCTAGTCCATTTTTAGTTGCCCATTCAACAATAGAAGCGAGATCCTCATTTAGTAGGGGTTCACCCATTTTTTAACTGGATCAGGTAAGTGAAGTTGAACATCGTCAGCGTAAAAATAAATAAGTGCGTGCTTACAGATCGATGCTAGGTCATTTATGAACACACAGAACAAAATTGGGCCCAATATTGATCCCTGAGAAACCCCTTGAGAAACTGACTGGAGACCTGAGCGGTTGTTACCAACACATATTGTGACCGTCCACATAAAAAGTTTCGAATTAGCTTTACAGCTCTTTCACTAAAACCATAGTAATGGTGCAGTTTCTAACAAAGAATAGCGTGATTCACTCTGTCAAAAGTGTTAGAGATATCAAGCAAGCAAAGCAGCGTCACAAATCCTTTGTCAAAATCTTGCGTGATGTCATCCAAGATTTTTAGCATGGCGGAAGACCAGCTATGGTTCTTCCTAAAGCCCGATTGAAATGGACTCAACAGGGAATTTTCAGCCAGGTCTGTAGTCAGAAGCATCGATCTTTTGGTGGTCTTTTTGGGTACAGGTACCACCTTAGCACTTTTCCATGCCAGAGAAGTAGTAGATGTTGCTATACAAGAATTGATTATATGTGTTAGATGGCCTATGACGTGCGGCAAAATAAGTTTTATGAAGCATAGTGCAAGCCGTCTCCACCAATAGCATTTGATTTTAAACCTTTAATGATAAAAAGGACATCAACCAAGTAAACTAGTCAGAACCAGCTCACAACCAACTACTATCAACGAAACTGTTTCGGTTGTTTATGGCCCCAAGTCACCTGGTACTGATGGCATATATCCAATTATGATAGCACTGCTAGCCTGTCGCCGCTGGAATACATACAACAATGAGAGAAGCCATTATACAGAAAATCGGAAAAGACGACTACTATTTTGTCAAGCGCTTCCGACCAATTACTCTGACATCCTTCATGTTGGAGGATATTGAAACAACTATGGTCGCGCTTCATGTGCACTAAACTGCTTTTCGAATGAATGTTCTGTCGACGATGCAAGATGCCTACAAATCCCGAAAATCCTACTTGAAAATCTGCTCTGCAGAATTGAAGACGCATTCGACTCAATAGTTTTGACCTCTATGCTTAAGCGTAGACAGATAAACTACAAACCAGCTGTACTCTCTGTGAGATCATATCTAGCGACTGATTGATTGGAAGCGCTGACAGCCCTAGGCGTGACCAATGTACAAAAAATGGGCTTTTAGTCAATCCATTCAAAGTTGAGGTTGTTTTCTCCGCAATAATGAGGAAGCTGACTGGTCTTAGGCTTACAGGCCTCACCATCCGATTCACAGACGGATTTAAATATTTATCTGACATCCTGGATAACAAATTTCTTTAGCTGCCGACCTTCAGGCAGTGTAAAGACACTTTCGCCAACAGATGGACCTTATCACTGCTAAGAGTTCACGAATTATGGCAAAGACATACACGTTATGCGTCGGTTATATGTTCGAATAACCTTTCATGAAAATATGTCACTGCTACTTTTGCCAGTTTTCAAGTGGTTTTGCTCTAACACGCCTGGCTCCGGTCAAAATGCACAAATGAATCTCCCTTCTCGTCATATTCATGGCTGAACTCTCAAAGCCATCTTCCGTTTAAAATGAAGTTATCTCGGATAGAGGACCCATTGGAGTTGCTGAATGTCTTTTGATGCAGAACCTATGGACATGTTATCTGATGAAATGGCTCCAGCGCCACTGATGGTGAAAAAATACGAAATCGGTTTTCCTTTAGCCCAGTTATGGTGTCTTTCTGGAGAAAGACGTCATTTGATTTCACTCCTCGTTAGGAAATCTTGCGTCTTTCTTCCAAGAGGATATAACAAACTTGAAGGCAAGCAACTGCATTATAATGTATGGGTAGAGGGGGCGAAGCATTTGCATCTGTAGCGGCAGTCATGGTGTTCTTGGAGCCTTGCTGAACCCTCTCGCGACGGTCAAGCTAGTTCGACAATGTGAAACTTTACTAAACGCAGTCGAAAGTCCAAATTCACTGAGTATTGTTTGAGTTCTAGATCAAAATGGGATCTCGGGATATGAAATTACCCATGGACAAGGCTCAGAAGAGAGTTTTTTTGACGACGCGAATCTACTTTTGGACTGCCCTGCATTTATATTTGAGTCGCAGGTCAGTCACTTTCCTGCTGCCCTTAACAGCAAACAGGAGGAAAGTCTGTAGACTGGTTATTGGCATCGTGACGGTACATTACGATTTTGGTAAGCACCCAAGTATGCATTTAATCACAGACCGCACTAACTACAGAGTGTTATCGGTTCAGGCCCAGGTGCACTGTGGAGTGTAGCGCTGTCTTAAAAGGTAAGCAAGATGCTGATGTTCTGCGTAACTCGTTCGCCCGAATAAGAGTCAGTGGAATTCGCCAGCCGCATTCAGCCTTTCTGATGCAGTGTGATTATTTTGTGGCAACATCGGAACTACCTTAAAGTAGACAAGCAGGTCAGGTAGTCATGTAACACGAACCAAATTTGGAATGAAAAATATAGTCGACCACTTACGAATCCTGTGGAGGAGAGATCTGCGCAGCAGAGAAGATGTAAAAGTTCAAAAACACTGGGGACCCTACTACGAGATAAGCCTGTGTGTTATCAGAATCAGAAAACAAACAAAAACACGTACATCTTTGAATAACTTTTTAATTAGTCCTAATGAACAGCTTCGTTAAAAAAAAAAAACAAGACAATCATATTTGCAATTAAAAAGAACACTTAAACGCTAATAAATTAGGCCGACCGCCAAATAATCAGTCAGTGATACGGCGTTGAACGGATTTCAATTACATAATTCAGAGACGTCTGCTAAGATGAAGTAAATGCCCGATACATCCTGGATATGATGGTGCCTTACAGGTCACGCTATGGTTTGCACGATTATGTGCTTCAAAGATTATAAAATGGAAGACTCCTATCTAAAGACGGACAGTTTGGAATTGGAGTGTCAACCTTCGGGTCGGGTTTGTTTGCTGTGAAAGTTTTATTTGGAATTCCTTTGCTGGTCACATTGGTAAGATGTTTCAAGACAACTTTGGCTGGTGGCATTTTTTCCTTCATATAGGCATCGACCGCATTCAGTTGGACAATAGCTCAGAACTGTCTTGCATTTCCACATGAATGAAACAAAGTCAATGACTTTACTTTTTTGTTGCACCTCAAAATATTCTGATTACAAATCTGGAAGATATCGGACAACAAACAGATAACTGCTACATCATGTGCTTAAGTGAGGGACTTGATGGGTTTGATAGAGAGCGTGGATACAAAGTAGACGTCATGTATAGTGCAGCCTTTCGCAACTCCGAGGGCGAATATAGTGTAGAACAAAGGGCAGATTTGCGAGGAAAAATAAAGAAATGCGTGGACGACAATCCCAAGATATCGAACCGATGCAAGTGGACCTACAATATTTTCGTTTGCATTTTTAAAGCCTTAAAGGACTTTAAGAAAGGACTATTACCAGAGTCAAAATTGAGTTACTTCGAGAACTTTAAAAGTGTTCACTTCAAATGGCTTTGTTGAGACAATTTGGTGTTTTAAGTGCTTATTCGTGAACTTGAGGAATCTGCTTCTTGAATTTACTTTTAGGATGATAGCTAAACCACTATGCCGTTCGAGCCAGAGTCTTGGATTAAGTCACCCACTGTTCACCTGCGAATTACAAGGGACGTTCATACCACGTCTGCCATATAACATATCATTAATTATCTAAAAATTCGCTGAGGTAATTGAATGAAGTTGAAAGGAGATGTTGTGGAGCTTCGAAGGCAGCTCAGAATTTTCATCCGTAAGAAGATTATTGACACGGATGTGACAACGTAGGGATCCGAATCGAATTTTTACCTCTTTTGTTAATCCAAAGGTTTGTTTCTCCTTTACATCAAACACTAGGCATGATCTGTGGATTTTTTTATTTATTTTGACTTCCTGATCGTCAAAATTGAAAATCAAAATTTGCCGATATCATTTAGTTTTAAGGTGTACTCCGGGTGTCCGCTAATTCGTCAAGGATACACTGGGAAATGATTCTTGAGTATATTCTCAGAAAAGAATCGCTTCACAGTAAGGGTCTATCTCCAATGTTGACACCATTTATCGAGGACTTAAGGAAACGCTTACTTTGTTCCATGTTAACGGAAATTGCTCTCTTAATATTAACGATAGAAAATTTGTTTAGGACTTTGTTTTTAGAAGAAATACTGGCCTTTGTAAATGCGTTTAAACAAAGCTAATGTCTTGTTTGAGTCTTCAGATGTCCAATTTCTAAACGAGTTCCATTTTTCTTGCCCATGCTAATTTTTAAATTTGAAGTCACTTTTCTAAAGCAAATGAGTAATAAACATAACGTTTTACTATTTTTGCTGACGAACGTAGTAACAATAAAAAAGAACTAATCAATAAGTTTGCAGAAAAACCCACAGATTTTATGATACTTGGAAAAATATGCAGCAGGTAAAATTTGAAAAAAAAGTTTTTTTGTTTCTTTAAGCTCCAAATAAGAAATGATTTTGTCTGGTTTTAGATAATTTTTATTTTATGTGTGTACTAAAACAGTTAACACAGTTTAAGGTCATTGCGCTCAGCAGCTTCAGTACTGCTAAGTGCGACGGATGACTGTTTGTTGAAAAGAAAATCAGTATATGATTTTTGATCGGTAGCGTCACCACCCCAATGCGCTTCGACATATCCTTACACGATCTCCATAATTTTAGTATAACTAATGGCCATTTTAAGTGTGTATACCTGATCCCGGAATAACCACCGTGCGCCGCTCCCATTGTTCCGATTTGAGTTCTGTTTTTTTTTGTTAAGTTAGTAAATTGTTGTTGCTGACATTCGCTCTAAATCTTAGCGTCTTAGCTTGACATTTGCAAAAGTTACGTAGCCAAGAGTACATCTATGCCTGTGTGTGTCGGCGATTTTTTACAATTTTAGAAATGGATTTTAATTTGCAACAACGAACTTGTATTAGATTTTGCGTAAAAAACGGGTTTAATGGTGCGCGAACGTTGGAAATCTTGGAAAAGTGTTTCGGCAAGGATTCTCTAAAGAAAACGGTCGTTTACCAGTGGCACGAGCGGTTCAAAGGTGGTCGTGAGTCAATCGAAGATTATGAACGCAGTGGCAGACCATCGACATCGAAAACCGACAAAAACATTGATGAAGTACTCGTAAAAGAAATGTTGGTCAATAACCGCAAATTAACCATCAGAAAGATAGCGGAGGACTTGAACATTGCCTATGGATCAGTCCAAGACATTTTGGGTTTCCGTCGTGTAGCAGCAAAGTTGGTGCCAAAAGACCTCAATTTCATGCCAAAAAGAGACCGTGTTGACGTCGCAAAAGATATGGTTTGCGATGCTGAATCCGATCCCACATTCATCAAAAGGATCATTACTGGAAACGAGACGTGGGTTTATGAGTACGACACGCAATCCAGACATCAGGCAAGTGAATGGCGTTCACCAAATGAGCCGAAACCTAAAAAACCATGGATTACAACGGTGTAGTGCATCATGAATTTTTGCCAGAAGGCCAGACAGTAAACAAAGAGTATTACTTATATTTGGGCGTTATGAGACGTTTGCGTGAAGCAATTAGCCGAAAGAGACCAGAATTGTGGGCAGAAAATTCGTGGATTTTGCACCATGATAACGCACCGTCGCACAGTGCCATCATTATTCGTAATTTTTTGACGAAAAATGCAACAAATACGAGGACCATCCAACAGCCACCGAATTCACCTGATTTGGCGCCCTGTGACTTCTTTTCGTTCAATGGGGGAACGCGTTTCAGCACTCGAGAGGAAGTAATGCAAAAATCGCAGGAAGCACTGATGGACATACCGAAAATCGAATATAAAAAATGTTTCGAGGATTAGGTCAAGCGCTGACATAAGTGTGTTGCAGTCGATTGGGATTACTTTGAAGGGGACAATATAGATTTAGATGAATAAACTTGTATTTTAAATTTTCTAAATAAGTTCCGGGAATTTGTTGATCGACGTGGTATGTATTCGAATATGAACTATCGCACTGACACTAGTTAATTTTTTTTATGTGTTTGAAAGTAAGAAGGCTTGCTTATTTGATAATAACCAAAACTACACTTGCCCGAAGCTCCCGAAATAATGCGGTCAGGAACCCTGAAGTCCATTGTTTCTAATAATCACCGTCTGTCAATCAATTTCTCTATTGAAACAATTATTTCCAGAAGGCGAGTTATTATTACTCCCTATTCTGAGTACTTAAACTAATTAGTGTATACAACTCATAATTAATTAAAAGCCTTATTATCTTCGCACCCCATTTGTAACTCCAGTAATTAGTTAGAACCAACATGAGGAACTATTCGAATCTGGTATCGCAAAGAATTTTAATTTTCTTCTACTACTATGCAAAGGTTCTTACGATTCTCAGTCTGAGAATTGATTGGAAGCAACTGAAAGTTCAAGCAATTTCCGGATTCGCCAGAATCTTATTGATTACATTTCGGATAGCATTGATCCTGATCTATGTGGCAAGGCTTCCGGCTGCAATTAAAGAGCTTCTGAAGGCACCACAACTATATAATCATTACATAGGAGCCATGCAAGCTATTTCACTGGCTATATTCACTGTGACCATTTTCATTTACCAGACATTTGAAAACGAACGCTTGATCACAGTCGCGGATAAATTCATAGAGCTCTATGACATCATTTTGAAAAAGATAGGGAGTGGCAATTTTTTTGGCCCAAAGTATACAACTATATTGATTTTGAAGCTGACGGCAACAATTTATGGAGTCATTATTGATTTAACAACCGAAATCAGAATCGATTCCCATTGGACTTTCGCACACATTGTTGTGGGTTTTGTTGGCACTTTCGTTTGGATGGGGACGTTGATCTCATTCGACATTTGCTTTATTGGGATTATTGTCACCGATGTATTCTACTCTCAAATGGAAAACCACTTGGAAGGTTTAAAGCAGAAGCTGATACCGCTCCAGTACTGCCATAGTCGGCATCAGCAAATGAAGATTCTCTGTCAGTCATCTGACGAACTTGATGAATGCGGATTGATTCTGTCGAAAATTTATAGAGCCGCAAATGAGTTTATTGAAGTTTCCCGATTGGGTTTCCTCTACTGCATCTTTTGCAATTTTGTATATCTGTTGCTGCTATTGAATGAAAGTTTTTTGGACTATCGCGTGGCGAAGATAATGCCATGGGAGAAGGTGTGCGCCTGCATACCAAAGGTTATAAATTTGCTCTTGGTGATAAGTTGTGCCGATGCTACTGGCAAAAGGTCTAAGCTGTCAATGCTAATTGGATTGGACGTGATTTGTTCGTCGATGGATTTTCGATTTGATGAGAGTGTAAGGACTCAGGGTTAACATTTTTCAAAATGAGAATGATTATTTTGATCTATTATCTTTCAGGTGGAATCATTTCTAGGACGTCAGAGTGTCGAACATTTGCAAATACGAGTGTTTGGGCTATTTCAACTGAATAATGAATTTGCTATACTTCTACTGTCTGGTGGGATAACTTACTTATTTTTGCTGATACAGTTCGATATGATGTGGCCGGACAACAAGCAGCCATTAGTTTAGATTTCATTGTAAAATTAAAACAATTACAATATATAGCAAAATTGCAGCTAAATAGCATTGTGTCCAAATAAAGCGCTCGGGTCAGGAAACAGCATATTGTCATCCTAACAACCCCTTTTCCTAAAATTTCTCGTTTTCATTTATGAGCTAGACCTACATCAATCAGTGCCTAGAAATTACTTACTTACTTACTTAGGTCGCGCTACAGTTCCGGTTCAATCTTGGCCTCGACTAATAAGTCTCTCCAGTTAGGCCGATCCTTAGAAAACTGCCTCCAGATGCGCACTCGAAGTGGGTTGAGGTCTCCGTATACTAGTGCCCGCCAACTAAGGTGAGGTCTTCCTCTATTGCATTATCCCTCTGGGTTTGATTCGAAGACTCTGCGGGTCGGGGCTCAAATTTTCCGAAACGAACACTGCTTCTCAACGAAGTAAGAAGTATGCGAGATCTTGCGCTTTTTGCTTGTTATTCCACTCATTGGCTTCCGAAACAATATCAAATTGCATTTTATACTCCTCCCAGCCGGTTGTCTCGCAATTAAAAGGCTGAGGTTCAATTCTGAGTTTAGAGGTACTAAATGTAGGGATTGTTTTGGTGGGTTTTCAAGTTAGGTTACTGGACCTACAACGGGGTTATCTATTCTCCTGCCAACATCCGGTGTTCAGCACAGAAATATTTTTTGAGCAAATGCGGTAGCACTCATAGTGCGTACTTCTTCTATTTAACTTGGTTGATTTCAGCATTCTGCCGAGTCACACATTCACCAAGTGAAGTTAAGGTTGTAGGAATTTGTTCAATTTTGAGGGATAGTTCTTCGTTAGCCACATCAACTCGGTAATCCCACTTCTGACACCAATGTTACCAATGACAATCCCACTTGGCTTCGACACGAATTCTTTTTATTGTAATCCAAAATCAATCAATTAAATTTTCTGCCTCGTGGTCGACGCGAACCTAGTTGACAGCAACTTGTTGTCATTCTCTGATAGTTCTGTCAGTGCCTGTTAAAGTCAGCTGCGTCTCTTCATTTAACCCTGAATCTATTCTTCTTGATTACGTTAAAGCCAAATGTAATTTAAATAACGTTTCTGAATTAACGTCAATTGAACTTAAGTGGATCAATCATTTATTTGTTGCCGCACTAAATAACAGATAGAAAATATGTCATTGTAACAAAAAACAGAATGATTGGTTAAATGTAAAGCTAACCATTAAGGACTTAGATGCATCTAGTATAAACTGTTTGCAAACTGTCAAAAAAGTTGGACGGCCAATAAAAATGTTTACTTCAAGTAGCTCAAAATCAAAAAGGTTGACAAACTGCTCCTTAAGTGAGCTAACTCATGCTACTAACTTAAAGCTCAAGCAATCTGGTAAAAGAAATCTTGATCGTATATTGGCAAAAATGGTCTCAAGTCCCAAAAGAGCACATAAAATCAAAAAAGCTTTTCGAGATTCACCTGAAGAAGTGTTAGCCCTAATAACTGCCGTACAATTGAGCTACCGAAAACACGAGTTAATTAGAAAATCGGCAATAGAAAAAGGACTAAAATACTACTACATCTTACGAGCACATAAAAAATGCAAAAAAAAAGTGCTATCCTCAACATAGGTGATTGCATAATCAGTGAATCCCTCGCTGAAATTAAGTTGCAATCATTAGTCGATTTGACAATAAAGATAGTCTCTTGTGGTGGAGAAGGCCGTGTTAAATGGAATTTTTGTTGAAGAAAAAATTGTTGTAACGAACTAAATCAATGTTAACATTGGGGTTGTGATGGAAGTGAGAGCAAAAGACCACCTCAAATGAATTTGGAGACGCATATATTTTAGCAACGTCCTTTGTTGCTTTGAAATTACATGGATTTAATGAAGCGAACCAAATGATTATACTATGGCAAAATCCACTCCCATTATCTACCTCGTACTGCAGACCAATAAAATTTAGATTTGTCAAAGAGACTAATTGTAAATTCTACTATTTCGAATTTTTATATATTTTTTTTTTATTTCAATCGCATAATGCAGCCTCACATTAGGTAACAAAAAGGCTTGGTTCGATTAAATAACAAGACTGAGCCGAGTAATTTTATTTCAAATTAATTTATACAGAAATTTTGCTAGCCTAAGCAATAAAAACGAAGCGACAAAATGCAAGTTAAAAGAATACATAAAAACACAAATATTGTTAACCTAAGCAATAAATGCGAATAATGAAGGAAAATATTTTACTCGTATGTTGATACGAGTATCATCAACATTTTGCCTCCTCCGTCGTTGTTGCCCAATTGATCTCAAAACGGTGACTCGGTCTTTTCTGGGCTCTTAATTCAATGTTGGCAGAGTTCTTAGTTGGACGATTGCGGTATTTGAGGATCACAGCCAATAGACAAATGATAAAAATAGCGGCTGCGGAAATTGAACCCAACCCAATTGTCCAATACTGACGTTTTTTGATGGTCTTCCAGTTGTGGTAATGTAGCCGGTTCAGTGCCTCGACTGCTTCGTGATGGTTGGAATTTAAAACTTCCATTATATCCTTATTCAGAGGGATGACGGTTTCATTTGTAAAATAGACCGGAACCTGCGTTGATAGTAAAGTGTTTACAGTGGCAATTGATTTGCTGAAGTGCATCACTATTCTAGTGTCCTTGATTAATTTTGATTCCAATCGTATGAATTTGGATTGGATGACGCAGTCCGGAGTGACGTGAATAATACCCGTGTCATTTAAAATTATTTCTTCTCGAGTTGATCCACAATTCACAAATACCGTAGTTTCTTCGGGTGTAATAAACATCCATGTATTATGCGTCCATAATTCCTTCCACATACTAATGTGTGAGTCTTAGCATCTTGGTTGGACATCGCTTAAAAGATAGCTTCTTATACAGCTGCTGGATAATGCAATCCTCACTCTGCTCTATACTGTGAAATATTGAAGGCCGGAGGATGAATGTTATTTCGTTGAGAGCTGGTGCCTTGTTTATATTTTCCAGTGGTAATTCGAAATACCTCTGTAGATTATAGTTGACTCCAAGCACCGACTGCTGTAATTGCACCTCTCGAAATGTCTGCTCATCGATCTTTAGCCTTAATCACGTCAATGGGTAGCATCGCTGATCACGAAGTATCCTGTTACTAAAATCTCCGTTGAAGTTGAAGACAACTCTAGTTTATCCATTGGATCTGGTAGTAATTCCATCTATGGGCCAAGTTTCTCCGCACACTTGTTAATGATTTCTTCCATGCTCTTGTGTGACAAAAACTCAAATAAATGACTACGTTTTAGATATGCATCTAGCTACTTATTGTATTTTATTTCGATTTCTCGCATGTAGCTAAGTGCAATCAGATATGCGTTCGTCACATGTATATTTATTTTATTCTCGTCAACAATCCTGTACCAAGATTCCATCTGGTTGATCTCTTCCAGACCTGCATTCAGTTTTCTCGTAAAGTTGTTGATTTTATTGTTGATTCTAGTTTCTGTCTTATTCACACTCTATATTGTAGACAGCATAATCTTGGTATTTGTTGTACTAATTTTTATCAGGGCCTTCTGGCTACTGTCTAGGTCTTCGATGTCGTGGTATACTTCATCATTGACTCCAAATATTGACGTGAGAATAGTTCCTAGTAGTCCTCGTTTTTGTCCTCGCAAAGGTGTTACCTCCAGTCTATTGAAAATTGAGAGTACGTTCTTCCATTCTTCTTCCATGTGAAGACGCAATTCATTACATTGACTCTCCTTTGTTACTGATTTTGCCTTGTCGCACAACTCAATGATTTGATCTCTCGTCTTGTTCATGTTCACTTGATCACGTAAAATGTCTGCGATTGGGAATCGAATACTCGTACGTAGTACTCCTCGTTGAATTTTGGCTGTTCCAATTTGTTCTACAAATAATCCAACTTCCGGGTGGGTGATTGTATACCTTGTAGATCCCGACGTGATGGATGCAAATAATGATAGAATCACAAGGGCAATGGAGAAACTGGTTGATTGTTTTCTATCCCTCAGCTTCCTTCTAGGACTATTTGATGGATGATTTGATGGTTGAACCATGGCTAGGATTGTTAATCATTTGGCACCGACATCTAGCAATTATGCAACAGCTATAGAATTGCTAACGAACCGGTTTCAAAATTCAGCAGCATTGGTCAACAACTACATCCAAAAATTGCTTACTTTAAAATCAGTTCGACATGAAAATGCGTTCGATTTGAAAACGATTATGGATATGTCAAGGGAAATCTTTTACGGTATCAAAAATTTAGGGGTCGACGTAAGCTCCTGGGATCCATTAGTGATTCAGTTGTTATGCCCGAAACTTGATTCCGAATCAAGGAAACTATATCGACAATCTAGAGGAACTTCAACAGAAATTCCTAAACTAAGCGAATTTTTTGACTTCATCGAGGCTAGATTCAGAGGGTTGGAAAGCAGTCGTGAATTCAATCGTGAACACCAGCAAGTACGAGTAACAGCCACAAAAAACCATTTGACTACAGTCACAGAGTCGAAATGCGTTGTATGCAGCGAGTCTCATCAATTGTATAATTGCAAAAGATTTTTAAATATGAAGATGAAGAACCGATTGGACGTAGTCCAAAGGTCGAAGCTGTGTTTCAACTGTTTGCGAGATGGGCATACGGCAAGGGAATGTGCGATGAAGAGGGGTTGCAAAATATGCGCACAACAGCATAATTCCTTACTCCATTTCCCTCAAGGTGAGAGTACAGTAGTTTGGGGAAAAGAAAGAATATCCAGTGAAGAAGCTTCAACATCAACACGAATCGCTACCGCATGTCATAGTAATAGGACGGTATTACTAGCCATAGCTATGGTGAACATATGCGTTGGAGGAGAAGTTAGACTCTCACGAGCTCTGATTGATCAAGGGTCTCAATCATGCTTCGTGACAGCGAAATTAGCCCATCAATTAAAAGTTCCATTGGTCAAGTATGAGTCAGAGATCAATGGAATCAACGGTCATGCTACAGAAATCATCGCAGCACGCCGCTTTATCATCCAATCAATTCACGATGAAAAAGTCAACTTGGAGGTAGATGATCTAGTAATGCCAGTTATTACATCAAGACTTCCAGCACAACAAGTTACACCCAACCAGTGGCTACACATCCAGGGGTTGAAGTTGGCTGATCCATGGTACGAACAACCGAAGGAGATTGAATTACTAATTGGATCAGACATTTTGCTGCAATTTTTGACGCATGGACTAGTCAAGGGTCCAGCCAATACTCCAATGGCACAAAATACAAGATTTGGCTGGATACTATCGGGACCAATCAGCACCATCTTAACATCAAGGAAGAAGGCAGTAAAGATGAAGACTTAAAGAAATTTTGGGAATTAGAAGAAGTTCCAAGTGCAAAGATCAAGTCTACAGAAGACGAAATGTGCGGGAATCACTACCAAATGACGCACAACCGGGATGAAACAGGGCGTTACATCGTCAAATTGCCACTACTGAAGGATCGCATGGTTTTGGGAGATTCACGCAAAATGGCATTAAAGCGATTCTTTGTGTTGGAAAAAGATATTATCTTCCACATCACGCAGTGATAAAAGAAGACAGCACTACTACCAAACTGAGAGTGGTATTCGACGCTTCGGCAAAAACAATAAAATAAAACGCAATAAAAACGAAGCGACAAAGTGCAAGTTAAAAGAATACATAAAAACACAAATATTGTTAACCTAAGCAATAAATGCGAATAATGAAGGAAAATAAATATTTTATGTTGATGTCATCAACACTAATGATTTTAGTTTTGGAAGAATTAGCAAATGTAAGAAATAAGATCAAAGAAAGTCTCCCCACCGTAGTTGACCTTAATGACCAGATACTTCCAGTACATCATAGATTTAAAGAAACAATGGTTGATGCCAAGGTATGTACGCATAATATCCTAGCATCAAACAAATCTACTTGAAGATGTTATACATATATGGCATGAACAGCCAAGGATATGAATAATTTTGAAATGATTAGAAACAGGATAAGTGATTCACAGACATTCAGTTATGGCCTTTGCAATACCGAAACCTGAAGAGAACCTCAATATAGATACTAAAAACAGACAGGATTATTGTATTACTAGACACCGCAAAACAAGGAGGAGGAAATACTAATAATGGAAACATCGCGAAAATATTTTTCAATAGGTCGGCCCTTGCTTCTAGCATAATAGGAGCTGCTCAATCACTAATTGAGAGATTGGAATTAATTTTACAGGCTTTAAGCTGTGGACGTAAAATAACTCTAGCTTCACTTAAACAATACTACGACGAAACTGCAAGTTTATGCATTCAGTTGTATAAATGGTATCCGATGCCTGTAGCCTTACAGAGTCCTTAACTTCAAATTGGACAAATTCCGAAGAAGCCCAGGAGTCTCGCCACAAAGAATTTCGACAAATTAGACTGCGGAATGTCACATTGAAGGAAATTATCGAGATTGCAGGCAAATACGGATATCTTAAACTGTCTTCGAATTACTTCTGATCCAGTCGTGACAAGAGTGACTATTAAACTAAATTCTCTTCACCCGGATATTTGCAAATTCCTATGCTCTGAAAATATGGCAACGGTATCAGAACCACAGGTAGAGGAAGCTAAAAGTAGCAGCGAAGCGAGTGATTCTGACGACTGATAGTCTTAACAGCATTAAAATCTATGTAAATACGTGTCTATTCAATATTTTATACATATTTCACAGCTTTAAATATATTTTATGATACAAATGAATTGTTTTATTTATGCAAATAATTTTGTCCCGCTAAATTTGCAAAAACGCCCCCTGTGCGCCGGTAGGCAACCCAAGTCGATGCGACAATTCTCGCAACTGCGAGCCGGAATCCGATTCCGGTTTATTTTGTTTGAGACGAAGAAGAGAGGCAAAAAACATACGCGTAAATACAAAAAAAAAAACAATCCGCACCGAAAAAATTGTTCGATCGTTTGAGCACTCTTTTTTTTGGATAGGGATAATAGGAATTCCACCCGTATTAAATGTTTTTTTTTTCCGATGAATCCCACTTTAACAAACTGTTGCAATGTGTAACATTTGCCCTCACCGACAACTCTCATATCACCGTAGAGAGTAATATTTTGCTTAGAAGTTATGCATAGCGCAGCGAACCATGTATTGTTGAATGGCCAAGGACATAACCGACATCCAATGTGCGATGTGACAGGCCAAGCAATAAAAGTATAAAAAATTGCGACTTTAGCGACTATTACTGCGGACAACAAAATCACCGCGTCATCCAATCATTTTGGACGCGGGAACCAAACCTAAACGAGAAGACCAGAGTTTTCGACAAGCGCTTTCAGAAAGTCGGTCTCAAGGTTTAGTTTGTAAACATCAGTCTAAAATGCTAATATGCGCGTATTCATTCGCAAAGGAGAATAACGACAACACTAAAGACGTGCCCAAGCGAGTGTATGGAAATTATTCTATAAGATTTTGATACAAGCTAGGAAAGGGGGGCATTGGTGGCTGGAATATCACATCACCTCAAACTCAGCCTGAAAGGAGTAATGCGGAATGTCACATTGACGTAGCTACAATAGTACGCATTTTCCTTATCTTCAAATTTACTTCGAAAATTCTCGATTTAATCGAATTCATCACATTTGGTCGACACTAGACACTCCAATTTGATGGATGTCCGAGATTTAGAGATCGAACACGGACCAAAGCATTACCTTGTCGCAGGCTGCTGTTAGGCATATCCGGGACAGCCCAAATATAAAAAAAAGTAATGACATCGAATGGTTGAAATCGGTAAAAGTTCGTCAGTGTCTTTACCAGTCAAACTCGCATTGAATTCTGTAGATTGGGGGCAGCGCTGTCATATTTTATGAGCTGGATTCGATTTGAACCAACAAATCCGATTACCAAGATGAAGTAGGTATCCATATCTGAACTTAACTCTAACAAAACTGCTGGAGCTAAAGCCAAAAAAAATATTCTTAGCACCAGGACCAAGTTGCGATTGCGACTCCGACATTAGGTCAGCCCTGTTACGTGCCAATATTTCAAGAAACATCAGTTGACGTCTAAGTTGAATATTTACACAACCTGGTTACACACCTTTCCCATTCAAACGAAATCTGCAAAACTTAACAACATTGAGTGGTTTACACCAAAAATTGTTGAGCTTAAAAATAAACGTGATGCTGGGTGCAAAAAATGGAAACGATTTAGAATTCCGCAGTTCTTTATTAGTTTTCGATTGTTACAGAATAAAATAAATGCAAAAGCAAGAGAAGCCAAGTGTAGTTATTACACTAAACGGTTCGATTACAAGCTTCCGACTGGACAAACTTGAAAGAGTTAGTTGTAGGACCTTAAATAAAATCCGAAGTAGATCAGGTCGATCCTGATGAATTAAACAAAGAATTCGCTAAAGGCACTATTGGGCACTCATCCATAATACATCCAAACTTCGCTGGCTGGCTCATTTGAATCCTGCAAAGTGAAACAAAGCGATGCTGTTGGAGCCATACTGAAAATCAAATCTAAAGCTCCTGGTATCGACAACAGTAATTTTCTACAGCGTAAACGAATTCATAGTGCTTATCAATCGGTATTCCGAAAGCACCACAGCTGTACATCAGCTTTTCTTAAGGTATCGGACGACACGCAAGTTGCAATTGACAAAAAATTAGTAACGCTTCTTGCTTTGCTAGATTTTTCTAAGGCATTTGACACCGTTGATCACAAGTTACTTATATTCAAGCTAGCAAGCTGATATTACTTTTCCTCACCAGTCAGTAATCTCATGCCCTCGTATTTACTCGTAGTTGGAAGAAAACAAGCGGTTTTCGCTAACAATCCTAGGTCAGACTTTGTTGAAATTTAAGCGAATTCAATGCTGAGCAGAGGAAAACTATTTGTGACTCAATCCGACAAAAACAAAATGCTTATTTATAAATTGGAATGGTATTATTCCAACTATGTAGTCTCCCTCTTGTCCAGCTTGGAAATGTGCTAATTGAATTTGTAAGCAAAGCTAAAAATTGGGACGACCATATCCGTTCAAACATCAGAAAAATATACGGCTGCCTTAGAAATTTGGCTCAGTCTCAAAGCTTCACACCAGATAAGTGTAGTGAAGATACTGTTGGTAAGGGATTTAATAACTCCCTTGATAATGTACGGCTGCGAGATTTTGTGTTGTATTGGTGCTCTAATTAAACGCAAGCTTAATGTTGCTTTCAATAATATTGTACGCTAGATATATGGTCTGAAACGCTACGCTCATGTGTCGGCGTACATCAAAAATATCCTTGGATGTATTGTACACTTGATATATATTTGGTTTACTGCACAGTTAAATACCTAATAAAGAGTAATAACACTGCAAACAGCCTCAATATTTGCGAGCATACGACAAGCTAAGTTTCTTACAATTTAGGATTTATAACTGGTCGTTATGAGATCCTATATCCGGAATGAGCTGTCGACTTGAGCTGTAAAGAGGTTGTCAGGGTTAGAGAACTGTTTTCTCGGACTTGCAAGATCCAACTGAACAAAGTTGAAACGAGCAAGGAATAAATGCAAAGCCTTTTGAAAATGTGGAATGAACTACTATAGTGCACCAAAGTTAGTAGTATTCGTTCAGTAAATGCCCTCCATCCAAACGCTTGAGTGCGTCGAATCTTCAATCTACATTAGCACTCGTGAAGTAGAAATAACAGTAGTTAACGATATAAACATACACAAATCCGCTGTTCCAGAGGGTGTATCTCCCTTATTTCAGAACATGTGTTCTTCCACGCTGGTAAGATCGCTTCACAAGCTCTCTCACCGATTCCGCTCCTTAGAATCTTTCCTAAGAAGAAGGAAAATAGGATTCGAAAAGTCAATCACTCTTATCCTAACAACTTATTTCGCGGACTGATGTCTCTTCTTTTAACAGTAATGGAAAAGATCAGCTCAGGTAAAATCTCCTCAATGGTTCAATTGCATGTCTGATGGAAAAGTGTCACCAAAATTTACACCAAAGTGGCGTAGCTAAGTTGTAACTATGTTGCACGAAATATTTCAAAGGCATTGAACAGAGTTTGGCATCAGGCTCTTTTGTCAAAAATGCATGCATTTGGGATCGATGAATATCTCGGTCGATGGATTAGAAACTACTTTTTGGAACGTTCCATTTAAGTTGTCTTGGATAGTTTCAAGTGTGATATTCACAAAATAAATGCTGGTGTGCCCCAGGCCTCCGTTCTGTCTCCGAAACTCTTTTTAACTTTCATTAATGGTCTCTCTCTGTTTATACCTGCTCTTTGGAATGGGAATGGCAGCGTATGTAACTGATATTTTTGTCCCAGTTTCGCGGTAAAAAAAATAATTTTATTTACTTTTACTCTTAGTACTACTTAATACACTGTTTGTTGTTACAAGACCGAGGCTTAGCGTGTTTGCCAGTCCCTCAATATTGGGCATTGCTACCAGAATTTCGTAAGTCACCACTAGGAAGGCAGACGCAAGTTTTTTCGCCAATGAATGAAATCGTAGGTTGTCTTCTGGCAAAAAAATACCGACATCGCATCCGGGTTTGGATTTGATAGCTGTGAAGACCCGACTGCATTATTTGCTCAGATTTTGGCCGAAACCTTCTCGGGATATAAGGAGAATGGATTTTGTACTTCGGCACGGTTAAGAATTCTAGTGTCATTTCATTAGACTGTATATGCATAAGACTAGAGTCATAGCAGAGTCGAAGTATGAGGTCCACTTCAAACAAAAAATCGCCTTGGGAGTGCAGTACATGATATGAATATTAAGGGATGGGAAATTTATTTTATCCAACAATTCTTTAAGGGCAGACTGGCATGATTTTTCGGGTTGTGTCTTAGACTGAAAGCAGTTAGAGCAAATGTAGCTTGACCAAAGTTGTTTCAATACTCTTCAGTGTGAAGCATGTCAGACTGTTTGGTCTGAATCTCTTGACGAGAGTGTACTCGTCTTTCCCGATTTTCGCCCACGGTTCGGTATGTATTCCAGTGGCAAGATAGCGGTGCTAGCTTCTAATATTCTTTTTACCTCGATCTGCAAAGATTGCAGTTATTCTCCAAAATTGTCTAAAGTGACTTATTTAAAAGTTTACAGGTTTTTTTGGCTAGTCGCTGCAGATTTGCATTCCCTCATAGAACGGTCGATCTGTAGAATTGTTCCAAAGTAAAATCAAATTCATTGTAAACGACAATTCAGAAACAGTTCTCTGATATCATGGATAGAAGAAACATCAAATCTACTGAGCAGAGATATTTTTATTTTATTCAAAATTTCTTATACGAGTGAATGAAGATTAATGTGAAGTCTTGGCCGAAAGGCTTTCGCTAAGGTCATCTGATACGTTAGTGATGCACTTGAATGTATCATAAGCCCATACACACCGATTCTGTCTCTTGGGATTGTCGTCAATGCATTTTTGAATTTTATCTCGTAATTCTTCCTTTTGTTCCGGAGTATGTTTCTTTCCTAATTCGTCAGCGATTTCGTTATATACTGCATCTACATTGTAACCATTCTCTCTGTCAAACCATTGAAATGCTTCACTTAGGCTCGCTTCGCTCTTTCGACTCTAAATTTTTTCTGTTGCGGTGTAAGATCGTGTGCTTTTTGGAACTTCAATGGCTTGAGCCCAAGCTCATTTTTCAGTATGTGTTGCATCGTTCCAAAGATTGATTGAGCTCACGAGCAATTTTTCTTCCACTTCGACGCGGATTTCGCTCAATTCGAGCCTTCACTTTCCGAACCATTTCTGTCGATGTTGCTGTTTTTTAATGACCACCTCCATGGCGTTTTGCAACGCTGCCAGTATCACGGTAACGAGCTATGGTCCGAGACACAAATGATTTATTCACGTTGAGGTGCTGGAGGGCTCTAACGATAGCTACTTGTGGTTTTCCAGCCAAATATGAAGCAATCACACTATCACGTTTGAATTCCATCGCGGATAAAAATTTTTCAACACAACCGAGACGCAAATCGTTTAAAATGCTTGTGAATAATAAAATTATCTGTCATGTGTCAAAATTTGAGCTCATTGTAATGAACGGTTTGGAAATTTTAGCAGTCAGAAGTTGGTTGCAGTTCGAGTCATTTAGGGTGTATATATCAGAACTGGTGACGACCAACATGGTGATACCCAATCCTTTTCTCTACCTACACATAGATTTCTATAACTGCACATCAATTGGGCTTACCTTACCTCCTCATCGTAGCCACCGCGAACTAATCTCGCGCAATCGGGCTTGGTTTGCCAAACTTATAAGTGCGGCTGTTAAACAGAAGAAAATAGCAAGCCTATAATGTCTTCTTAGAAATAACTGAACCTCAGAAGGAAGACAAACACTGATGGCGTTAACCGCGAGCGCCGCAGATTCGCCATATATCTGAAGGGAGTTACTAACTCCGTAATATTTTGCTCCTATTTTCCCAAGCATCGCATATACAGCTGTGCATAGTGTTGCGAAGTGATCGTAGCATCGTATAAGGATGGAATCATTGTTTACGACCAATGCAAATAAGGACAATGAACTTCTCACGTGCACATGTAATGTTAAGTCCCATAATAAACCGTGTAATATCGAACGGCAGAAGACATAACCGCTATCCAATGAGCGATGTGACGGACTAAGCAGCAAAGGTATAAAAAATTGCAACATTTACTAAAGCGGTTATTGCTACGGACAACAAAATCATCGCCATTTTGGGCGGGGGAACCAAACCTAGGCGAAAAGATCAGAGTTTTCGACAAGCGCTTTAAGGCAATCGATATCAAGGTTTAAGTAGTTCGTAGCATGCGCTCATTTCTACGCAAAGGACAATAACGACTACATTTTCCTTATCTTAAAATTTACATCGAAAATTCTCGATTTAATCAGATTCACTAAATTTGGTCGACACTAGACACTCCAGTTTGATGGATGTCCGAGGTTCAGAGACCGTCTCAGATAATTACCTTGTCGTAGGCTGTTGTTAGACATATCCAGAACAGCCCATATACGAAAAAATGGAGTAAGTGTTGTAATTTGACATCGGATGGCTGAAATCTTTAAAAGTTCGTCAGCGTAGGTTGGGGGCAGCACTGTCATCTTTTATGAGCTGGATTCGATTTTAACCAACAAACCAGATGACCTAGATCAAGTAGGTATCCATATCTGAACTTAACTCTAACAAAACTGCTGGAGATAAAGCCAACAGAAAAATATTCTTAGTACCAGGGCCAAGGTGCAACAGCGATTCCGATATTAGGTCAGCTCTGTTACACTTGCAAAGTAACCGCTACATTCCCTTGAATTCTGCAAAATATCGTAAGACCATGTCTTCCGTACTATGGCGAGGGTTATCTCGCCAGAACATATCTCAAGCGAATGGACAGTAACCAGGAATCAATTATAAGGGCAAAGGACAGCGGTTGAGTCAAACCTAGCGAAGACTATTTTGCTATACTCGAAAATTACGTCGTGCAGCAGAATCTTCTTTGCCAGTAAGGCATTGGATCACTTGAAACAAAGATTTATTGACGTGCTCAACTCTGTAAAGAAACTTAGGGGGAATAACGAAAACTGCACCAACACCTTCAGAGACATGGAGCTTCAGCTTCGTACATCAGATCTGAAGTTACATAACCATTAAACGGAGCCAGCTGGAGAAAAATTCGGCCCCTAATTAAGTAGACTGCTGAAAAAATTATAGAATAGACGAAAAACCGAATTGAAGTTGACATATTATTTAACTGGTCTCTATGTTTCCTCGATGACGACATACGAGTAGCTGCTGCTGTTGATATGATCACATGAACTATTTTCTTTGGAATGAGATAAGTTATCCTCGCCGAGCTGCCGATTCGAGCTGTAAGGAGGATGTAAGGTTTAGAGAACTGCTGTCTCGGATTTACGAGACCAACGCGATAGAGGAAACATGAAAAAATGTTGAAACGAACAAGGGATAAATGCAAAACCTTTTTAAACGTGTGGAGCGAACTACTATAGTGCGCCAAAGGTATTAGTAGTCGTTCAGTAAATGTCCTACATCCTAACGCTTGAGTGTGCCGAATCTTCAATCTACATTCATCTAAGTGTAGGAATAAGAGCAGTTAACGATATCAACATACACAAATTCGCTGATCCAGAGGGTGTTCTGCTCCGTGGAACTCTTCCTAAGAAGAAGGAAAATAGGATCTGTAAAGTCAGTTCCACTCCTACAAAAATACTAATGCAAGCAAGATGTTTGCACTTAACATTTCTAAGGCATTCGACAAAGTCTGGTATCAGGCTCTTTGGTATCGAGAATGCGTACAACTGATATCGACGAATATCTTATTTATTACATTAAAAGTTAAATTCAAGTTTTCTTTTAAACTTGCAAGTGTTGTACCTAGAAAATAAATATTGGTGTGCCTCAGGGCTGCGTTCTGTCCCCTACACTCTTCTTTTTAACTCTGTTTTCCATTCACCAAGCCATTATCCTCATATTCGATGTCGTCAAAAATACTGACAAATGTCTAGGTTTCATCAAGTGAATTAATACTTTCCCAGATAGATTATGTTAAAATTTAATTATTTATTGCTTTTGTTTGTAATAAATTGTTATCTGAGATTTATTTTGCAAAAGAAAAGATTCCGAAAAATTGGAATCACTTCTTCGTGATAAGCTAACCGGCTATCAATTTTAGTATTCCACCAACACAAACTGGAATATTTTTGCAAGAGATTTCTTTCAGTCAGTCTCCAAGTGAACTATTTATAAACAGTAAAGCATAGGAATTAAATAAATTGTAATCAAAAGCTTAAGAAAAAAGAAACCCAATCTATGTAAACAACGAACCATCCTTCCCTAGTGTTTTATGCAAAGGACACACAAACTTCTGGATTAACAAAGAGGATTTGGATCCCTATATTGTCACATCCGTCAGAAGGTGCCATTTCGTTGAGACATATGTATGTAGATGGAGCTTTCCTTCTTCTCAAATTAGTTCTATTTATTGGACATCATATATCGAAATTTTTCTCTGACGACTCTTTCAAGACCCAAGCGCTCGTGGCAAATAAAAATGTCTGGCCGTAACCTTCGGAGCTAACTATAGATTAAGCCACCACAAGAATACCAGTGGTATCGACCTCTGTATGTGGCTGACTGAAATTCGCAATGGGTGACTGAAAGATCTATTAAAGCACGCCCTGATATTTACAGGGCATTTTTTTAGACTAGCCTCGATCTGTCTTTTTAATTAAAAGACATGTGTTTAAGGTATACCGATATTTCACCAATGTTACTTCGAATGTTTGCCTCTAAATTGTATAAAGTTTCCGGCTTGTTGGCATCTCTGACTCAATCAATCCGCAAAGAAAAGTCTATAGATGCTAAATTGAACGTACGGAGCACCAAATTTACAGGATCACCGAACTTCATCTTCCATAAGTCGATTTTGACAGGGGCTCTGTAGGAGGTAACATCGCCTTTTTTGATCACATATTCTCCAACCATCCAGTTCCATATTAGCAAAAAAACAAAAATTGGTTAAAACTACATTGACTGTAATCGACTCCTTGGCATCATCTCAGAAGAAGTACGGCTACTGAGGATCTTCTTCTACTCGTATCTACTCATAGAACACAATCAGAGAAAGCTCGACGAAGATGTTGGTCATTTGGGTTTAGCTCTTCGATCAATGCGATCTAAGTCTTTTCGCAAAATTCTGCACAGGTGGATACGAGAGATGCCCAGCTCTGCTGGAATTGTTGTTATCGAGTCAAAAATATAGGCATGTTGAGTAGCCTGGTTTTTCCCATGTGAAAGCTGTTGCGCAAGAAAAACTCATCGAAACGCCAAAGGAAATATGTCTCTATAAGATGCCCCACTTGCTTGGTTGTTTCATTCAGGATCCTTTTGGCTTTTCTGTTCTCGGATGGCGCCAATAATATCAGTGTTTTGGACTCCAAAGTTCTCGGTGGACTCACCACTTGCTTAAGCGGAGTGGATTGACCCCCATGATATGAGACAGGATATTCATATTCCCTTCTGTGCCTACAACAACAACCTGATATGAGTTAAGGCTCCCACCAGCCCATCACATGCTTCCCCCAAAACCACCCTTGCAATATCCAAATAAGTATAGTCAAAACCTAGGAGTGGAGACTGGCATTTTTAATTACCTTATGCTATATTCTAAGTGGAATACATTGCCCATGCAGAAGGTCTAGCTTACATTGCGCACAGTATTTATATTATCTAATATTTGTTGGCGCGAGATGGACCACCTTGTCGCCAACGCACTGCAAGCTCGACTTGTGCTACGCATCAATGTGGGTTTAAAAGGCCGTAGAACGCGCCTTCAATTTTTCCTTTCCAAAAATGTCAATTCTGCCCTGCCTCAACATCTACTCTCAAATTCATACAATTACCTCAGGGAATACGTAGAGATATCGGCGACTGATAAATTAGTGATACACATGCTGAACAGTGGCTGACTTAAGAATTCAAGAAGCAAATTCCCAAAGTTCACGGATATTTAAAACGCTAAATTGTCTCAGCAAAGACTTTTGAAACCCTTTCAAGTACAAAATCAATTTTGACTCTCTAGTATAACTCCTTTCTTAAAGTCATTTAACGCTTTAAAAATGCAAACGAAAGTATTATAGGCCCACTCACATCTGTTCGATATCTTGGGATTGTCGTCGACGCATTTCTTTATTTTTCCTCGCAAATCTGCCCTTTGTTCTACACTGTATTGGCCCTCCGAGTTGCCAAAGGCTGCACTATACATGACGTCCACATTGTAGCCATGCTCTCTATCAAACCATTCAAGTAACTCACTTACGCACATGATGTAGCAGTTATCTGTTTTTTGCCTGTTATCCTCTGGATTTGTAATAAGAATATTTGCATTCGTGTGAAAATCCAGGAGTTCTAACCAAACTGAATGCAGTCGATGCCTGGATGAAGGAAAGTTATCGAAAAAGTTCCACCGGCCAAAGTTGTCTTGAAACATCTTACCAATGTGACCAGCACAGCAATTCCGAATAAAATTTTCATCATGAATAAATCCGACTTGCAGGTAGACACTACAATTCCAAACTGTTCGTCGGTTGATAGAAGTCTTCCATTTTATAATCTTTGCAGCAGATATTCGTACAAACCATAGCGTGACCTTTGAGACACCTTCATATTCAGGACGTACCAGGCATTTACTTCATCTTAGCAGACGTCTCTGAATTATGTAATTGAAATCCGTTCAACGCCGTATCACTGACTGATTATGTGGCGTTCGGCCTAATTTATTAGCTTTTAAGTGTTCTTCTTAATTGCAAATATGATTTTATTTTTTTGTCAACGGAGCTGTTCATTAGAACTAATTGAAAAGGTTATTCAGAGATGTACGTGATTTTGTTTGTTTTCTTTTAATTCTGATAACCCACAGGCTTATCTCTTAATAGGGTTCCCAATGTTTTTGAATTTTTTACATTTTCTCTGCTGCGCAGAACTCTCCTGCATAGAATTCGTAGACTTTCGACTGCTTTTGACATTCTACATTTTGTTCACTACTCCTGAGATACTGTTTTAGAAAGATAGAATTTGAAACGGACAGGCAAAAGTGTTTGCATTTCCATTTGGGAATGCTCGACTTGTTTAAGATCAGCTCCGATATTGCCGGCACACAATAGCATTGTATCTCAAGCATTTGTTTCAGAGAAAAAAAATGTACGAGAAGCTGCCAGAAAGGCTGTATACGGCTACGGGCTCTTACACGAGCGATTTCTACGGGCTTTTATGTGAGCAGACGAGTTGCAAGAAACACCAACATCCTACTTACCTTTTCAGATGGCGCTACAGCACAGAGTGGACCTGGGCCGCCTCTGTAGTTAGCGCGGTCTGTGGTTAAATACACAGTTAGGAGCCAATAAGCAGTCTGCGGACTTTACTCCTGTTTCGTTTAGTTTGATTAGGCTAGTTGGAAATTGAGTCGAGAGCAGAGACTTTCTGTCTCAAGCTATGTAATGTAGGTACTACCAGATCTTGTGACTTCCTTCTTTCTAGAATTGTGACTAGACTGCAGGCTTCACTGACTGTTTCGGAAAAGCCGGTATAAGATCTTATTCTTATCTATTGATCTTAAGTGACTTGTTTAGAAATTTTCGAGTGTTTTTGGGTAGGTGCTACAGATCTGCGATTCACCATGGACGGGCAATCTGCAGGATTGCTCCAAATAAATATTAAATTCGAGAAACAACTTCCCTGAAACATCGAAAATCTTCTGAGCAGAGATATTTTTATTTTATTCAAAATTTCCTATACGAGTAAATGAAGATTAATGCGAAATCTTGGACGGAAGGCTCTCGCTAAGGTCATCTGACAAGTTAGTAATGCACTTGAATGTATCATAAGCCCATACACACCGATTCTGTCTCTTGGGATTGTCGTCAATGCATTTTTGAATTTTACCTGGTAATTCTTCCCTCTGTTCCGAAGTGTGTTTCTTTCCTGATTCTTCAGCGATTTCATTATATACTGCGTTCAGATTGTAACCGTTCTCTCTGTCAAACCATTGAAGTGCCTCACTTAAGCACATGACATAGCAATTATCAGGATCTGGTACGGCTCGCTCTTTATCAAACATGTGACGAATAACGTCACATTCATACCAATGTGGCCACCACAGTAATTCCGAATAGGACTTTCATTATGAATACGCGACTTGGATGCTAAGACTACAATTCCTAACTGCCTATCGTGAGTAGAAGTCTCACGTCGTATATCCCTTGGAGCACGTACCCTGAACGACCTTTAAGGCATTATCTGCATCGAATATTATTCAAAAACATCTTACAACTATGTCAAAAACAATCCATTAAATTGCGATAATTTGGCGGTCCGTCTACCTAACTTTTTTCTTTTTCAATTGGAAGCGTGTACATAAATTAATACTAGGAACGAAGTAATTTGTTATAATTAAATGGAAAGGTTATTCGATGAGTTATGTGTTAGTGTTTCAGGGTTTCTTTTTATCTTGATAACCCACAGGCCTATTTCGTGGCAGTGTCGCCAATTTTTGGGAATTTTACCTTTTTCCCTATACTACAATACACAAAAAATTACTCGAAATTCATGAAAAGTTGAGTGCCTTTGTCGCGCGAATATGACTAATATATGTATGATAGCGCGTTCGAAAATGATTCTATTTAGTTTTTGCAAAGGACGATCAAAAATCAAACAGGGGCACAAACCTGCGTACTATGTATTTGAATTACACTTAAAATAGGAGCATTTCAGAGAAGAAATATAAGAGAATTGGATGTCGAGCGGCAGAAATCGCGGGAGCCTATAAAGATCAGTGATCACAAATGATTACAAGCAACGTTCGACACTGCGTAGAATGAATTGGTTTCAAGCGACCACTGATCCAAAAAAAATGTAATGAAATAAACGGCGTTCAAGAGGGCGGGATCTTCCGCAACATTAATGATGCCTGACTGATTGGTCTGATGGTGTAGTCATCTTTTTCGATTTCGGTATAGAGGCAAGTTTATGAGTAAATGTGCGCTTTGGGGTTCGATATATCGTACATGTCAGTAAAAATTCTCTTAAGAGTTACCAATAACTGATCTATACATAGTGCGTCTCAAATATAAGTAGGCTTCCATTTTCGACTCAATGTAGGTGTCAATAGGTCTTCTGCCTGTTTTCAATCTGGCCTGTCCTAAGAACTTTGACCAGTTTCACCGAACGCCTTTGTAATGGGTAGATCCACATAGACTTAGGGTAGGAATTTACGTCCGAGGCCATGTACCGGAGCTGGCTGTTGTTAAACACATTCCATAGGCACGGCAGTCACACAATTGGAATACTAGATTTTTTTAAGCTGTCCTTTTGGGTACATAAAACAAGATGTAGCTCTTTCATATACGTATAGACCGTCTAAGTGGTGGACTTATATATAGACTTTCATAACTAACACTGCAAAAATCGGCAAATTGGTTTAGAAGGAGCTGAACTTCAGGAAAATGATTTTTGAATAGGGATAGTAGCCAATAGTCGTCATCGTTCATCATCGTTTTTTCAAGGATCCCCCACTTTGAGTTTTAATTATTTACCGCGGTTCTGAACTTCCACATATGTCGAACTCTTTAGCGGAAGTCTTTCTTTCTTCCGGAACCAGAGGAAAGTTCACCATTAACTCGAACTCTTCAGGTTTCTAGGATTGATGTGATCCACTGCCTCCAGGCGTATCTGATGCTTCCTGCGCTGGAAAAATTGCACATACCTTTGACTGAGAGTTATAGAAGCTCTGCTTAAATTCTGTCGTATTTTACTAGATTTCACTGCACAGTGTAACAGTGGCATCCGATTTCTCTGTCTTGCTCCATGGGTTGCATAAATCTAAACAAAACCAGGTTGTCTGCTCCCTAGATAAGGTGGAAGAATTTTTATATTATCTCTCAGTTGTTTTGAACTGCACATGACTGCCTGAATCTTTGTTTTCCTTATCAATGATTTGCATTTAAGTAACAAAAAGAAAAAAGGGATTTGTAGGTCGTGTGACGCCGATAACCTATCAATGAGGAAGTTCAATTCATTCGTTTATCATCTAGAGAGATGGAAATGTTCCAGAATTCGTTTTTAACTGAGTGTCTATGCATTTTCTGGAGGTGGAAAAATATTCTGTACTTTGTTCGAATTAGGTTCCACTTTTATGGTATTGTTTTACATTTATCTGGAGGGTTGATGTCTTTGCTATTTTATTGAATCTGTGAACCACTATGATTTTTCGAAGTGCGTATGATAGGGGTAACTTTACTGCCAGCTCGTGAGACAGTTAAGACCATCAGTTGAAGCAAGTCCAAGTAAATGGAAGGTAAAGCAATTCCTTCACTCAGAAAAGGTTATAGTAATAGTGGAATAAATTTAGTCATAGCGAAGAGATCCGAGTACATCTAAGTCCTCTTCTACCAATGGGACACCAGCTCAAATTTTTCGAACGAAGTACATTCTGCAGGAAGAAAGAGTTTTAAGTCGAAAAAACCAAAGGTAAGTATCGTTACAACATCCACAAAAGATAGTGAAATTTTTGAAGGCAACAATGTTTAATGGAATCCCTATTAGACAAGGAAATGGGTATATTCAAATAATAACGGTAGTAATTTTTTGAAAGCAAACACTAAATTATTTCTTGTTGCGGTCCGTAAAATTTTCGAGCTTGCGACTTCTACTTTCGAAGTCCTAAAAAGACTACTATTGATGTGTGTAAGATGCTGGGTTTCTAGAAAATTCTGGAAACCTCTAGACGGAACAACTTCTCTCTGGACAAAATATTCTGGCCTCGACATAATCGTGTGAGCTGTCTATTCCAATACTCATGAGCAAGACGGATTGTCATCAGTAGCCGTGACGGGACTAACAAAGCTGCTCAAAATGCTTACTAGTCTATACCCTCGACTTCAACTTTTCTTGTACATTGAATCAGATCTGGCTAATTTTTTTGTTGGTACCTTTAAAGGAAAGACACTAGGTACGGTCAATCGTTGATGGGTTCAAACTTAGAGTTATCCCTAGGTAACCAATATTTCTGGGTAACACTTGCACTTGATATTTGATTTACGTTTGCTGGCAGACAACATAGCCTTCGATAATGACATCGCTGTCTATATTCCACACACAGATTTAAACTCGCGGGCTCTGAGGACCCGATATGTATTGAATTTTGTCTCTAAATCACTGAGCAATTGTACAATACCAGAACCAGCTCCTGGACTGCCTGCAATTGTGATTAAATCCTAATTGACAATTGGTTTTCAGGAATACATCTGTTGATGGTAGAATACTGAAGATTGTTGACAAGCTAAAAGGACTTGCCTGGATGTCTGTAAAAAAAAATTGCAGAGAACTGACATAAAATGAACCACAGGCATTCATTCGAGTCTCTTGCACATCTTCACATTCTAGGCCATGGCACATCTAGCATCTACCCTTAGATTTTCTATTTTTATATCATCTAACCGGAAATCGTACCAAGAATAACTCCAAACAATCAAGTGTAATGGAAACCTTTTATTATTCATATTACTCTAAATGAAACCGTAGTAAGTAGCTGGCTGAGACATTATTTTTCTGAGACACACCAAGAATATTTTTGACTTTTTAGAGAAGTCGAAAGTTGTTTTTTCTTCTATCAGCATCAAATAGAAACTTTACGATTGAAAAGCCTCAGCTATGACACCAAAATTGTACTAGGAGGTCTTAACACAATGTTGTTAGGTATGGAAGCGTAACTTTTTAGTAGCCAAGACGAGCTTCCCACACCTCAACACCCATAAGGGAACCTTGGCTATCCCCTGATCAATCAACCGTCAACTATTGTAGATTGATGATATTGCGATCGACGCCAGACATCCCTCCAAAATTCTGGATTTCTGAATTTTTCGAGAAACCAGCATCGTTGCCTAGCAGCAACCAGGGTACGAATGCAGGTATTAGACCGCCAAATTTCAACTTTGAAAATCAGAATATCAGAATCTTCCTGGATCGCGTTCCTCTCAAGTTTTCTCAAATTGTTAGCCGCTATACACAAACTTAGAATACCAATGGGAATGTTTTCAACGACTACAACAGCGCACCCATAAAAAGCCGTTGATTTGATGATGAATGTAGGTACATGCGACCAAAGGAAGAAGCATATAAAGTTGCGCTGCATGGAAGGACGAGACCTTCTCGTAAGCTCTATAAACTAAAAAAAAGGTAAGAACATAGGCTTCTTGGAAAGAAAACGAGAAGCGCGCGAGGAAGCAGAGAGAAACGTTCGAGAGTTTTATAGCAGAATAAAGCCAACATTCTCCAATCCTAGAATGGAAACCTACCTAGCTAAACATAGAAAACTAGTACTAAAGTCGCATTCCCCGCGGGGAATGTGGATAGCTTACTTCTGTAGACTATAAAACAGCGACGATAACCAAAACACTCCTGCCAGCAGAATGAATATTTCTTGCTATACAACCATAAATAAGAATTCCGCCACCTAAATTATTAAGTAGCTAAAGATGACCAGCTTCGAAACACACGCCAACTCATCAGGATATGGTCAGAGTGAAGCGTGCCCGAAGTATGGAGTCTCAGAGTCGTTGGTCCGATCCACTATGACTGCTCCAACTTTCGAGGAATAAGTGTCCTAAACATCGCCTATAAGATGTTTTCTATATAGCCTATATTATGAGAGTGTCTGGTTTGTCCATACCAGTTCTAGTATTCATACTCACCTCGTCATCTTTCGAGAACCGTCTGTACTAGCCAGCTGTCCATACTAAATTAAATAAAAATTTTACCACAATATTTGCTACTAATTGTCAAACTGATTCCATTATTTTCCCATTGGATGAGTCTTTTGCTCTTCAAATATAGATGGTGTTGTTCACGTTTAAGGAGTTATAGCAGCATGTTATTTTGAAACTGATAGCGCTTTTCTGCCTGACTGTCAGTCAGTATCATACCTCGGCGAACAAAATGAATTCAAACAACGCTGGGAAATGTTTCAAACTTATTTCAAAAGTGTGTTGCCCAGTTGCGTTTATTTAAAGCAGTTTTGGCCGAAATGAAGCACCGACCCGGACGCGGTTTGTGCAAAAAGTTCCTTTGGCCGAGAATGTTCGACTCAATCCAGGATTATTGACTGACAATTTTGCACAAAGATCTCGGATTATTCCCTTTCAGAGTCCAACTGACTCCGCAATTGAAGACAAACGACCATTCGCTTCGTTATCGCTTCTCAGATTGGATGTCGAATTTGGCCGAAAAATCATTTTTCCTGACGAAGTGCATTTTCATCATGGCAGCTGTAGTAATAAACAAAATTGCCGAATCTGGGCATCGGAAAAGTCGGCAAGTGATTGTCGAGAAGCCAAAGCATCCATAGAGAGTGACATTTTGGAAACTGCTGTAAACGTAAAATAGAGCGCTACTGAGAAAAGATTACCGAATTTTTGTCGTCTTAAGTTGAAGACACGGACTTGGTTTTAACACGATGACGCGCCATACCACTCAGCCCATCAAGCAATCGATCTCTCGCGAGCTAAGTTCGGTAATCCTACTATCAGGCATCTTGGCGATGTCAATTGGCCACCGCGAAACTGCGATTTGATCCCGTTCGACCTTACAGATCGACAATCCAGAAACGACTCAAGCCCTTAAAGCGAGCGAATATTATCCGAGCCATTGGTGAGCCAGAAATAATCAACAAAGTCTTGGAAAATTGGATTGACGGATGCTCTACTGCGAAGCCAGCCGAGGCAGCCACATGAACAAAATCTTATTCCATAACTAAAGGCAATGTTCGCTCTTTCTTATAAAGCCATAATAAACCGAATATAATTGGACATCCCTATATAAGGAATCTGCAATTTTGATTATTTACGTCATTGTTAGCTTGAAGTCCGCTACTACCTCATAGAAGTAGGAGTGGACAATGATTTTGCTAAATGACGAGATGATGTCTCTGCAGACCAAGATCTCAGCATTTCTAGTAAGTCCGGTTTTAAGGGGGAGGAAGGGCGAGATTCCTGTACCAGTATAACAGGACACGTATTGGTTATTCAGTGCTACAGCGAGTCGTACACGTAAAACACATTAAGGTCCGAAACAGACACGAATGTTTCGGATACGGCAGCGATTGAGCTCGAGAAGAAGGACCCCAAAATTCCAGATTCCTCCAAGTTGAGCGAGAGTTCATATGATACAAATTTTACGAAAGCACGTGGTAGCCTCATGTCGTATTTGCCATTTAATTATACGAGACTGGGTTAGGTTAAGGGAGAGTGAAAACATCGCAACATGATTTCAACCCCTAACCATCCTGATGGACGATTTCAAAGGTAGTAGAAGACAATACAGGCCACAAACATGCAATGGGGCCACAGAGAGTGGAAAACAACGCAAATGACACCGGCGAATGTTTTTTTGACTTTTTGCAACGTCAACCGCCTGGTCATTGGGGGCACGCTATTTAGGCACAAAGACTACCACAGGATTTAGTGGATCTCGGCTGATATACAACGAACATCGAACCAAAGCGACCTTATAGCGATCAGCCCGCGCTTTTGAATTGCATTGAAAACGTCCGAAATAAACGTACAGCAAACATCGGTATGGAGATGGACCACCATCTTATAAAAGTTCGAATACGCCTGCGTACTACATCTGTCAACAACCATTGCTCCAATTTGGTGAGAATACACAGATATAATACCGGCAGGCTCCGAGATCCCTATGTGCGCCAACAAACACAAGCCCGCTTTGTTTTAGAGGCTCGACGAGCCCTTGAACAACCCGTAAACAATTTGTTTTTTATTTGGGGAAGATACCATTATCGGTGGAAGACAAAGAACCCAAAGAATATTTCTTTAAACAGATACCTGGAGACGAATCTGCTAGCCAGATGGAGGGCTATGGGAATAAATATGGAATGAGACGGATAATGACTGATATCTGAAACATCTGCACTGATGACGTCTGCCTACTTTCACACAAAATAATAATAGACCTTAGTTTAGAAGTAAAGGAGTATAAAGTTGTGCTCAAAATAAATACGGCAAAAACTATGGCCCTAAGTATTTCTGCCACCAAAACTCACAATAACACTAACTCTCAAATTAACATTTCCGGACAATTATTCGAGAAGGTAACCAACTCCCTTTATCTTGAAAGCATGGTCTCAGGAGATGGTAGCACAGATCAAGACGTGAACAGCAGGATGAATAAACCAAAAGCTGCATTCGGTATTATGTCTAAGATCTGGAAAAACAATTTTTTCAGCGCTCTAAACCCAAGCTAAAACTATTTTGGTCCAATGTATAGTCCACGCTTTCATAAGGAAGCTGCAAAGCTTAGTTAATAGATGTCTACACAACATCGTAAGGGTCTTCCAAACGAATCGTTTATTGAACGATTAACGTCATGCGATTACGGGTCGGGAACCTTAGACATCCAGATATGAAGCAGAAAATAACAGTGGATTGGTAACACCTTACAGCACGAACAAAGTTCCATCACAAAATATGCCATACAATGGAATCCGCTTACTAAAAGGCAACGTGGAAAAGAAAAGTTGGGGCGGAATCATGAACACTGTGGTTAAGCTAGAGGGAACTCAAGTCTATTGCAGAACACAGAACACGAGAAGCCAAACTACAAAAACGATTAGTTTTGTCACTCGAATTCATATGCCCTACGTCGTTTTTTGAAGCTCAGTAATTTCGGACAAGACATTGTTGTGTTACTATAAGGTGACCAGATAAGAACGATAGGGAAAAAAATTTCGATAAAACTACAACGGTGTGAGATACGAGTATAAAGTTGATTCTGGCTTCAAATGGCTGCCTCGGCTTCGCTGACAGTGCTTCAAGCGATTGGTCCAATTTTTGATGACCAGATGCAACGTTATTCCGGCAATAGCGTGTCGAATGTTGGCCTCGAGCTCGTTCAAAGTGATTGGCTTGTTAGCGTAGACTAAGGATTTGACGTAGTCCCAGAGAAAATAATCGAGTGGTGTCAAATCGTATGATGGCGGCGGCCAATTGATGAACGCTCGCCGTGAGATAATCCAGTCAGAAAATTTCTCTTTCACAACTTCGAGCGTTGCCTTGCTTGTATGGTGTGTTGGGCCGTCTTGTTGGAATCACAGCTCGGATATATCGATTTTGTCGAGTTTTTACCACAGAAAGTTGGTTAATATCGCTCTATACCTAAGACCAATGACGGTAGGGGTGTCTCTTTCCTCATTTCGCAAGAAATAAGCTCCGATGATGCCGCCATGTCATAAACCGCACCAAACAGTCAATCTTTGTGGATGCATTCGCTGGATTGTGTTCGCTCCAATAAGGGCAATTTTGTTTGTTGATATAGCCGCTGAGACAAAAATGGGCCTCGTCCGAAAAGATGATTTTTTGACCAAGATGCGGATCTCCGGCCAATATTTCCAGCGCACAATTAGCGTACTCATGTTATTGTCTATGGTCGTTCGCCTTCAATTCTTGTGTCAGCACAATCCTATGCGGATATAGGCCCAAATCCGACTGCAAAATAAGCCGAGTTGACTGTCTGGCGATGACTAATTTACCTGATCGGCGCCGAATCAACATTTCTGGGTCTTCTTTAATACTGTTTGAAAGGTCTGACAATTCAAGTCTGGATCGACTAGATCAGCACTAGGTGGCTACCACGTGGAGATAGTATAAACACGATTTATGTTTTGTCATCACTGGGCATCGTCAGATTGACGCGTTTTAGTGCAAGTCGTTGACTCATTGTCTATGATTCCACCGTTAAGTTTTGTGGGCCAGATTAATGCTTTCTGAAATTGTTCGGTTTCAACTTCAACGACTTACAAGCCCAGTAGACTGTCCTTTTTGTTAACACGCAAAAGCCCTCATTTCGTATGAGTGAGCTGAACAGTTTCGTGCGTAAAATCTGTTCGTGGTATCTCTTTGAGGTCAAACAACTCTGCGCGTTATCGACTTCATCTCAGACGAGACTATTTACTTATTTCGATGTAGGCAAAATTATTCATTTAGAAACATTGGTTGTCTGATCAGATTTCCTGCGCCTGTGCCTCCAAATTATTATCTAACAGACCACCCAAGTAGTCAATAGCCTCTTCCGGAACTACAGGCTTCAATGTTTCTCCTAATGACTTCTAGGTTGCCAAAATGGACCAGATGCCACTTCTCTAGATAGTATCCTGGTCGACCTCATCTACATAATTTTTTGATTTTTTGTGTGCTTATTCCACATTGGTGTGAAGGTACTCAGCCCTTGACGAGACCCTTGTGTTTAGCTTCTCACATTGTTCTTCAGATCTGTAAAATCCACTTAAGTTTCACCAACCAGGTGAACCACCAACGACAACATCGTTAGTATCACCTTAGCCATATCCCCACACTTAAAAAACTGGTCTTATTTGAGAAAACGAAAAAAACACAATCTCATCAAATCACAAAATTTTTATTCACATTCCTCGATCGATGATTAATGCTGATGATGATGATGATGGGCCTTCATCATATCGAGGTGGACCTTTTGCATGCAAATGCCAGCCCTGTAGGCCCACTCACAGTCACTGGATTTCTTTGGATTCTCATTGACACAATTTTGAAGTTTCCCATGGAGTTCGTCATTGTGATCAACATGATGGGCATGGTCTTCCCCCTTATGCAAATGGCTATGCAATTGAGTGTGCATATTGTGGACATTATAACCATTAACCTTGTCGAAGACATCCATCTTTTCGCTCAAACACATGTAATAGCAGTGGATAGATTCATCATCGGTAGCGTCCCCCTTCTTGACCAGGTCTAATTGTTCCGTCGACATATGGTGTTCAGCAGCGCATTCCTTTGAAATTTTCGAAAAATCCTCACTGGTCTTCAATTTGTACTCGGCAGAAGCCTGTTTGGTTAAAAAAAAAAACATTTTTTAAAAAAACCCATTGTCAGTTGAAAAATCAATGAAAACCCTTACCAAAGTGACCAGCACCACAAGCACAATTAGAAATTTCATTTTTGTTGATTATAGAGAGATCCAAAACTGATCGTGGAAGCTACACTTTTGAAGTGTCTATCGTTTGGATGGGACACTGTTATTTTATACTCATTTCATGCCGTCTCCAGCTGTGGCAACTTCGTGGGGTGATTATTCTCAAGCTCCTGAGATTACGATGAAATTCTGAAATTGTGAAACGTCTAGTCCAAGTGAAATCTGAAGAGATCAGTTCGGATTCAAATCAAAAGTTAGAGGGTATGCGTGACCTTATGATTATGAAAGCCGATCGGACTTATCTGTTAGTTGTTTTGCATCGGTTCCCTGATGGTCATACACCTTTGTTTCTCTTATCGGGGCTTGTTTTTAGAAAGAATAATAATAAATGAATTTGACTTATGGGTCGTTTCAAATAGTGATAAGCTCGCTGGGAAGAAAGTCTGTCAGGCTTATCGCACGTATTCATATAGGCAGCGTTGAAGCGACACAGAAATATGTACAATGATGCATGTAGTGGTAGGTGTTCGTGAAAGTGCAAGTTCCACATTTATGGGAAATTGTTGCATCGTAAAAGTGGTTAGGGGTTGGTGGCTTTGCTAGGAAGTCTCTAACAGTTTGATGGCATGTGGCTTGGGTTGCCATTATATTGTAATTGCAGTGCATCCACTAATGGTGGTTGCACATGGTCTTCCTTACGCCAGTCGTCAACTATGTTCGAGTATGCAACTGGTTCAACTTACTTCATTTAACTCTGTCCAAAATCAATCGATAGCCACACAGCTTAGTGCAGAAATTCCCGTTGCCCGTTGTTGGGGTTGATAATTTACCCATCATCATCATTATAATCACTAGTTGACACATTTATTTGTACACACCACACATTATATAATTATATCAAAAATGTATTAACTAATAGGCTTATCAGATTCAAATCTGACGCTCTGTGTATATCAGTCGCCATGTTTTCATAATTGTTGAATTCGCTTTAAATGTCAAACATTAACAAATAACGTACTAGTACTATGTGAAAAACTGTAAACAAGTTCCGTATAAATACATCGAAACAATAAAATTTCGTTCGCAATAGTTTGCTAATTTCTTCGGTATTGGTTCCAAAGAGTACATTTCGCCGTGTTACTTACGAGTAAGTTCGTTTCGTATCTTTGCACAACCGTTGGCAATCGGTCAACGCATCAACCAGGGCCTTCCTATCCTGATAACAAAGAGTTAATAGAGATCCTCCGGTTGACGGTCTAATCCCTTCATCATTCAGCCGTTTTTATTGTTCTCGTTTTTTATTTATTATTGAACACAAATGGGGTGTAGAATAAGATTTAAATATTTTTTTAGTACCGACTCAACGCAGAAGACATTATCCTAATCAAGGAAGTAGGGATCGTAGAAGGCGTGGTTCGTGAACATGGGACACCCGTATAGAGCGTATACGGGTATACAAGAGACAAAGTAAGATTAGAACTTGAACATTATAGAAATGTAGCCTTAATGCATTTTTACTTCCTTATCTCAGTGACCCCGTCTTAACCGTTGGCAGACTATTTTAATTTAATTTTGGTGGAGGCGAAGCCCCCATTTATTCGGCTTAATACAGGTTTTAACTGAGAAGTAAACTAGGGTGTGGTGCGGTGTGGTGCAGTGGAAGTCAAAGACGGTAGGGTTTGAATTGATTTTTCGTAGCATACGGGAGATTGATTCGTTCGCGACATAGGTGGTGTGGAGGGTTGATAGATGGAGGTGACGAGGGGTACGTAGATTACAAGGACTAGTGTTGAGGAAAATAGAGTTTTGAAAGGACGCGAATTCAACGGTACCTGAAACGAGTCGATGAATGAAGAGACAGTCGGCTGCATCTCTGCGTTCCTCAAGGGTGTATAATTTAATAAGGTTGAGACCGTTTTGATAGATAGGACCGTTACAGGGCATACCTCTAAGAGCAAATCGAAGAAAACGACACTGGATGCTTTCGATTCTTGAGATATCAACACGTTGATATGGGGACCACACTTGACCTTTTTTTTATAATTTGCGCGCGCTCAAGAGATTCAAGTACCCTTAAAATGTTTGCACACAGCGCGGGTGATGGAAGATCAGGGAGGATGGAAAAAGAGGTAAATGTTTGAAAGTTATAATGTGAGCTAGGCAGGGCATTTCATAAGTGAGTTGTACGGCTTAGGAACGAATCACGATATTTTAGAGTACGTCCGAATGTAGGCTTGAGGGTTTACTGATGAGCATTTATACCGAGACGGGTGTTGCGGTTAAAAGTTTGAAGGGGTGGAATGCTACTGGCGATTTCTATGGAGCACTGGTGGTGGAAATAGCGATAAAACAGAGTGAGACATTACGTCGGTGTTCGATGTTTGAGTGATATTAGTATCACCAATGAGATACTAATAGCACGGTTTTGAATCCTATCTAGCAGGTGCAGAGATATTTTGCGAGCACCTGACCAGATGTGGGTATTGTATTCCAATTTCGGGCGGATAAACCCCTTATATATTAAGGCCAGATCAGAGGTGGTAAAGTATTTCTTACATCATTTGAGGACACGTAGACATTTCGCAGCGTTTTTGACACACATACCGAGTACGGAAAGTTTATCGGTTTCGACGATGCAAGTGCCATTAATGGATAATGGCTGAGTGTTTAAATTCCGCTTTAACAACATCAAACCGCATTGTGTTTCGGAATCACTAAATTCTACTCTGTTAGTGGTTCCCCAATTAGTTATGCTGTTAATATCAGAATTTAATAAGCTTAACATACGCTGCCGTTCCCGTTCTAGAGCCGAAGAGAAGGGACGTGAGTCCGGGAACGAATATGAAAAGCAGAGAGTACTGTCATCAGCAAAGAAATGTATTGGATTAGAAGTAGCAGACAAGAGAACGTTGATGAAATTTAAAAAGAGTGTCAAATACACAACGGAGCCCTGAGGCACACCAGCATTTATTTTGTGAATATCAGACTTGAAACCATCCATGACAACTTGAATTGAACGTTCCGAAAAGTAGTTTCTAATCCATTAAAGAAGAGAGTCCTCGATCCCAAAAGCACACATTTTTGACAAAAGAGCCTGATGCCAAAGTCTGTTAAATGCCTTAGAGATATCAAGTGCAACTATCTTGCTTTGCCAGATTGATGCACGCTTTGGTTCCACTTTTCGGTGAGACATGCCATCAGATCACCAGTGGACCTGTTGCTACGAAAACCGTACTGCGGCCATTAAGAAGTTTTCGTGTTTCGAGATATTTCATGAGCTGACGGTTTATCAGCGTTTACATGACCTTGGAAAGAAGGGACGTAAGTGCAATGGATCTATAGGAGGATAGGGAAGAAGATTCGCTTTTTTTAGGGACGGATGGAAAAATGCTGTTTTGCGTCTTCTGGGAAAGAGTCCTAAGGGGTAGGATTGATGAAAAAGCTTACTCAATGGTTTTGGCAGCGTGGAAGAACACCTCTTCAGAAGGAGGGGATATATACCATCTGGACCAGCGGATTTATGTATGTTGAGATCTTTGGTTACTCTTGCTACTACACGAGTGCGAAATTCAACGCACTCAAGAGTAGGCGGAGACAAAGCACAATCTGGGAGTGTTGAGCTGGCCGCAAAATGTGCAGTAGGCAGATTGGCCTTGTTCAAAGAGCTGATAGCTGAAATGTCATTGTAAATGAGCGTTGGGATGGAGGATGAGGCAGAATTTCTAATGTTTTTGATGAACGACCAAAATTGTTTACTACCTTTGGAACATTGTAGTATTTTTTGCCTCAGTTTTTGGTCGTATTGGAATTTTACAGGTTTAAGAAAGACGTTGCAGTCATTCCTGGCTCGTTGAAACTTTTTTCGTTTTTCCTCTGTTGGGTTGGTCTTGAAGTACCGAAAAAACATTTCTCTAACCCACACACCCTCTTTGCAGCTCGAGTCGTACCATGTCTTTTCTTTTCCTTCCCTTCTACCGATGAGGGATAAAGCATCTCATTCTAAAGCAATAGTGTCTGTGATGATATCAGCAGCGGCATCCGCGTCGTTATCGAGGAAACATAACGACCAATTAAAATTCCTAAAGAAGTTGTTAAGTCCGCTCCAATTGGCTTCCTCGTCTTACCATACGGCTTTTTTAGGAGTCTTTTCTCTAACTGTGTGGTGCGTGTACGAGAAATTAGCTGATATGACACAATAGTCCGACGATCCTAGAGGGGTGAGCACATCAACGGAGTACTTATCAGCGTGAGAAATTAAAAACAAGTCCAGGGTGTTGGCGGTATGACTATCAACGTCTGGTATTCGTGTGGGCTCATTTTCAAGCTGAGTGAAGTTATTTTCCGCAGCGAAGATCTCAACACACAGTCCTTTGGGTGTTGTAAAGTGACAGATCCTCCCGCCGCAGTCAATCCGCCGGTTTCCATAATCGGCATGTTTAATTCTCTTTTATTGGATTCTTGTTCATCATCATCATAATTTATATTTCTGTGGAAATACGAGTATGACAGGGTAGCTTAAGTCGACATAAGCGGTTTTTCAGATTTCCAATTAGGATTAATCTACAGTTTGGGAACAACTCTGCTATCTCACCGCCATTTTAAAAAAAGTGTTCCGTTGAAGAAATATCGTAAGTTTCCTAAACACTTGTGCTTTAACAAATATGCGGTGCTTTTAACAAAGCAGCTTACGTTAAGCAGTTTTCTTATGTTACCGTATTTCAAATTTTTAGTTTTAACAGAAACTTTGTCGTTTTAAATAGGCTGAATTTCTAATTTCTTTGGTTCATTTCGTTTTTTTAAAAAAAATCTTATGTTCACTTGAGATGTTTTGTTAAATTCTTTATCTGATTTCATGGCCAATTTTGTTAACATAAGTTGTTCTATCAAAATTAAGACAATTTTATTTACAGAATTTTAGTATGACAGACAAACTTAAGTGAACACAAGCTATTCTGTTGCAACACAGTATTTAAATACCCGTTACTTATGTTAGTTTTGTTGCATGCATACCAGTTTGCTCTATTCACTTAAGAGGAAATGTTGTGTTCTTCAGTCTAAGCAAAAAGAGTTTCTTATTCAAAGCTTTTTGCGGTGAAGTGTGTTCCGTATCCATATTGCTCTTTCAAAAAGTGTGCTTAAGTTTTCTACATTAAGTTACTTACCTAGTCTCAAAAATGGAACGTGAAAGAAAAATGCTGTCTATGGCATTGAAAAAGCAATTCGATAGAAATTTGGAACGGTCTACATCTACAGGCAATGAAAACAATTTAGATAACCCAGCTGGTAAGTAAGAAACCACATGTAGACAAACTTGCGCAACGAGGAGAAAAAAAATTACAACCAACTCGGTATGGGGCTCTTTATTGACTGCGCTTAAAATCTTATTCCAATGTAACATAACATATGTGTTTAACATACAAAGTACATGAACCGTTTTAACTACTGTTCTTTGACTGGAAGTTATTCGCTTAGATGACCTGATCATCTGTATGTATTGTATTTACATACTTGTATTTGTTCTTATATACTCACGTACGCAAATTCTCTGTACAGTGAGTAAAAATTTAAATCTTTGATGCTTAAGAATAATTTGACTACAGTTCGGCCAGCCTGATTAAGTATTCGCCCCGATTACATTAAAGTTTTATTTTAATTTTTCGTTCGTCTAAGATATGCGGTTAA
Source organism: Volucella zonaria (assembly GCA_963966105.1). Classification (NCBI taxonomy): domain Eukaryota; kingdom Metazoa; phylum Arthropoda; class Insecta; order Diptera; family Syrphidae; genus Volucella; species Volucella zonaria. The sequence continues at coordinate 318,431,459 of OZ014530.1, read as the reverse complement.
CAATTTACATTTCATTTTCATGACATAAACAGTTAAAAATATGGTTTGATTCTACAAATTCGATATTTTCTGTAAATCTAGATCAATCTCACCACGTTCATTGACCTCATCAAAGTTCTCTAATTCAGAAGAATAAACTGCATATGGTCTCATATTTGCGGGTGAGCAGACTTCTTTATAAGGTAATCTTGTCAGCTGTAACCCATCAATGTCTTTTACGACATATCTGTCGTTAGGTAAAACGTTCTCGATTTCATATGGTCCGCGATATTTGGCAAAGAGTTTTTTATTCACACCTGGAGTGTTTATAATATTTCTAATCATAACAAAGTCCTCCTGCTTGTATATCTGAGGCGATTTGTGTCGTCTGTCATAATAGTTCTTATTTAAAGCTTGGTTCCTTTCGATATTTTGTCGAGCGTCGTTCCTTACTTCATCTAAATCAACTTTTTTCATCCCTATACTATTGATAAGATATTCCTGAATACGGTCACACGTATTGTTTAACGCAAATTCAATTTTAGCTATATTCTTGTCCCAGGAACCCGTTGTATTTGGGTCACATTCTTTAGCTATCATCGGGATAAGCACCCTATTTACCCTTTCTATTTGACCATTCGATTGAGGAGAATGGGTGGAAACTTTTACATGATGAATATTATTTTCACACAAAAATTCGGAAAACTCTTTCGAGGTAAAAGATGCTCCCCTGTCAGAAATAATTCTATTTGGCCGGGAATAGTTTTGAGAGCATGACTTTAAACAATTAACTGTTTCCTTACTTTGAGTTGTTTTGACCGGATATAATTTTACAAATTTTGTAAATCCGTCAATAACACATAGCAAATGCTTTTTATTTCCAGTGGATAAGGGGCCAAGGTGGTCAACATGTAATGTGTCAAAGCGCATGCGACCCTTAGGAATCGAATGTAATTTTCCTTCAGCTTTGCCCGAGTCTATGGAGAAACAAATACACTTTAGGCACTTTTGGATATGTGTTCGTATTTTATTTTTCATTTTTGGAAACCAGTAACTCCCTGATAGAGGATCAAAACACTTATCAACTCCTAGGTGACACATTGCCTCATGGTGGGTGCGTATCACCTGTTCCTCCAAGTGCGAAGGAACATAAAATAACACCTTATCTTTTGTTTTCCGGTATATCAAACCGTTAATCATTTCAAAGAAAGGATTCTCTTTTTTCTCTAACTCCCTAACAATAGCAAGTATTGTGGAGTCCTGTCTCTGTCCTGCTGCTAACACAAACTCAAAGGATTCATTATCGACGTGAAGGATGTTAAACGATCAACTAAGTGCTTCGATATGACTCATCATATTTCCTTTGCGGTTTCCACATTGTAGTCAAAGCTTTGTAGCTCTAGTGCTGAATGGGAAATTCTGGGATTAAGAGATTTTTTCTTTAGAGTTAATGTTAGCGCTTGACAGTCGGTCACGATTTTAAATGGTATTCCTATCAAATATACTTTGAATCTTCGTAAGGCATAAATAATGGATAGTGTTTCCAGCTCGTAGCTGTGGTATTTACTCTCAACTTCCGTTGCTCGCTTTGAAAAATATAGGACCGGATGGAATTTATTATCTCTTTGTTTTTGAAGCAAAACAGCTCCATAACCTAACCCACTGGCATCGCAGTGCAACTCTGTAATATTGTGGGGACTATAAATTGATAAGACCGGTGATTCCATTAATTTAGATTTCAATAAGTTAAACGTTTCAAGATGTCTAAAGTCAAACACAAACAATGCATCTTTTTTCAAAAGGTCATATAAGGGTTTTGCAAGATTTGCGAAATTCTTAATAAATTTTCGAAAATAGGAACATAGTCCTATAAAACTATGAACCTCTTTGGTACAGGTCGGTACGGGAAATTCTCAATTGCCTTTAAACTTGTATCGTTTGGTCTAATGCCTTCTTTTTTAATTTTGTAACCGAGGTATATAATTTCGGTTTGTAAAAATAGACACTTGTCCCATCTGAGATGTAAGGAATTTTCCTCTAAAATATTAACAACTTCTCTTAAAATTTCTAAATTTTCTTCAATCGACTGTGCTGCTATTAGAAAGTCATCTAAACATCAAGTCAAGATCGATCAAGTCTTTAAATACTTGTTTAATGAATCTTTCAAATATAGAAGGGCCATTCTTAAGTCCGAATGGCATCCTAACGTATTCGAATTGCCCTAGTGGCGTTGTAAAGGATGTATACTTTATAGACTCTTCAGATATTTCAACATGATGGAAACCATCTTTTAAGTCTAAAATCGTAAAATATTTTTTATCTTTGAGACGATCGATGTGATCCTCTATTAAAGGTAAGGGATAATTATCTCTCAACGTGATTCTGTTGAGGTTCCTGAAGTCAACACACAACCTCAGCTCCCCATTTTTCTTGCGCACAAGAACAATGGGCGATGCGTATGAAGAATTCGATTCACGAATGATACCCTTTTTCAATACGTCGTTTAAAATCTTTTGAAGTTCTAGCTTGTGAGTATAGGGTAGGCGCTTAGGCGAACAATGAAATGGGTTTTCCTTTGATAAAACTATTTTCATTTTAAAATTATTATTCTGGGTTTTATAATTAGTTGGGAGGGAAAAAGCTGGTGTAACTATCTTAACAATGTCGTTTTTTATAACCTCTGGTAAATTTTTATTAATATTTAATTCTAACTCACTGTCAATGTTCAAAATCTGATGAACGACTTCGTCATTACCCTCGCCTCGTTGATCTTCTGAACTAGTTGCACGATGGTTGTCGGATGTTTTGTGGTAATATTGACTAGATCCCACCGAATATTTTGGCTTTTCTTTTTGTAGTACCAAACCAATGTTTTTTAAAAAATCTCTACCTAAAATTACATGGTAGTTCATTGAATAATTTTTTACTACTAAAATTTTTAAATTTATAAAAGAATTTTCAGAAAAAATGATACTACTAATACTTCCCAAAACATCCAGATGGCTATTGTTTACTCCATAGTATCGGTGATTCCCTGTGTCAGGCTCTGATATCATAAACGGTGGTAAGTATTGAATTTGAATGAAACTGACGGGACTCCCAGAATCCAACAGTGACAGCAATGTAGTTGAGGTTTCCATTTGATTTCCAATAAAACGATAATTGATGTTCAGATAGTTTTTTTTCTTTGTGTTGTAACATCATAACGGAATTTTTGACTAAGCAGTTAGGTGAAATATGACCTCGCTTCCCACATTTATAACAAGTTGGTTCCATTTTAGCTCCGATCCTAGGACGAGTACTGTAAGGGTTAGCAATTTTGTTGTTTTCTGGTTGCTTAGGTGGATTGTTGTGCACTTTAGAACTATATAATAAACTGCATCAGATCTTCCTCTTCAACGGTGCTTACAGATGCGATTTCTTGCATAGAGAGTATGTACTGCTGCATGGTCTCGTCACGACGTTTTCTTCTATTTCGAAGATCACCATATATGTCTGCTCTTGTAGTTCTATTTTGAAATTCTTTCGAAAGAGCATTCTGACCAACTTTTCAGTACAATAGTTCGGGTATACAATTTAGCGATACCTTTGAGCAGCCTTTTTCCATACAGAAATTTTGTCCTTTCATCTAATCCAAGGATTTCTGAACATTCATCAAATTGTTGAATCCAAAGCTGAACCGGTCCCCGCTAAAAGATGGTATTGAATCCTCAATGTCCTTGAAACTACAAGCTAAATTTGACTTAGGATTAGTTGTTATCTCCTGCATTTGTAGTTGGTGAATTTGTTGCTTGAGTCTTGCGATTTCTTCTTTTTTCTTATAAATGCTGCGAAGTTTGTTCAGTTCCTCGTCAAGAATTTCTTCCTCTGAGCGATTTTCATCTTCGTCATCCTCGTCATCCTCGTCATCGTTGGACTGTTCGTCTACAAAGACAGCAGACTCTTTGGTATGGTTTCGAATCAGTTTTCTAATTTCATCTTCACAGAAATCCTTAACACCTTCCTGTAAACGAAGTTTCAGTTCTGCTTTCATTCCACTTGTCTGGAGCTCCAATTTTTTTAATAAGTCCTTTAAAACAATGTTAGTTGCTGATTTTAAGAACAAGGTCAACTCTTCAGACATGATTGGGTTTTTTTTTCATACAAATAAACCGATAAATAACTTTTAACAAAACACTTGTTGTATACGGAGGTACAGTTGGGATAACTGAAAATTTGTAGACAAACTTGCACAACGAAGAGAAAAAAAATTACAACCAACTCGGTATGGGGCTCTTTATTGAGTGCGCTTAAAATCTTATTCCAATGTAACATAACATCTGTGCTTAACATACAAAGTACATGAACCGTTTTAACTACTGTTCTTTGACTGGAAGTTATTCGGTTAGATGACCTGATCAGTCTGGCAATGTACTTACATACTTGTATTTGTTCTTATATACTCGCGTACGCAAATTCTCTGTACAGTGAGTAAAAATTTAAATCTTTGATGCTTAAGAATAATTTGACTACACACACATTTCTTAGGCACAAATAATAAAGCGCAAGACGTACGTTAATGAAGATTTCCAGGACGTAAGAGAAAACGAAGGCAATCCTGGCGAAACCCAAAATACTAGTTTAGATATGGAGGCAGAAGGAGAAAATTCAAAAGATTTTGATAACGACGACTCATTTGGCGATCCTGATTTTGTTCCGTCTGATCCTTCGGAAATTTCCTTTGATACAAGAAATGCTGGGAACCAAATAGAACAAAATCTTTTTTTAATTGTTCATTATGTTCTGAAAACGTCGAAGACAATACCGGAAAAACAGCCAAACCAATATAGCAAAAGCTATATATCTTCAACTGGAAGTGCTGTAAGAGAACGAACCGTAAAATTGGATGAAATGTTTTTTTTTATAATGAGCGCGCGCTCAAGGGGTTTTTGTACCCTTGTACACAGCGCGGGCGAAGGAAATTTAGGGAGGAAGAAAAGACAGGTACCGATATACATTGTTTTGAAATGTTTGTAAATTATTACGACCAGGAAACACAGAGATCGGCAGGGCATTCCATAAGCGAGTTGTACGGCTTAGGAAAGAATCACGATATTTTAGAGTACGTCCGAAAATGGACTTGAGGGTATACTGATGAGCATTCATAGCCACACGGGTGTTACGGTTGAAAGTTTGAGTGGGCGGAATGCCACTGGCGATTTCAATGGAGCACTGGTGGTGGAAATAGCGATAAAACAAAGTGATTTTGGAGACATTACGTCGGTGTTCGAGGGTGTTAATTGATTGACTGATATTAGTATCACCAATGAGTTTTATCGGGCGGTTTTGAATCCTATCCAGCAGGTGCAGAGATGTTTTAATAGCACCTGACCAGATGTGGGAATTGTACTCCAGTTTTGGGCGGATGAATACCTTAAATGTATATTGTGGCCAGATCAGATGGGGTAAAATATTTCTTACATCGCTTGAGGAAACCTAGACATTTCGCAGCATTTTTGGCGACATCGAATATGTGGTCATTCTAACGTAAGTTGTCACTGACATACATACCGAGAATGGAAAGTTTATCGGTTTCGACGATGCAAGTGCCATTCATGGATAATGGCTGTTTGAAAATCAACAGCTTATTTATAAATCGTACTGGGAACTTCGTTCTTGTGAGTTGAGACAAGCTTTTGTTGCCGACTTGATTTTGGTTGGCGATACCAAATCCGAGAAAAAGGAAATACACCAAAAAATATTTCTTGGAGATATGTGGAGAAAGGGTTTCTGTTTGCCAGAAATGTTTTAGATACACCCTTTGTGAATCGGAACAATTCATCAAAACAGTCGTTAAAAAAAAGCTGGAAGGCTTTGGGTCGTTCACAAGTGATTTGCGTGGAAAACATCCTGGTCCTAAGAAACTCGCTCCGTTTCCCATCCTACGAATCGCATTACATAGAACGCGATACTTCCAAAAGGTATTTGTCGACCGAGTTATCAATTGCAGAATTATATTGGCTCTATTCAGGAAAGTATGTTCCAATTTCACTTTCAAAATTTTCAAAAATGTTCAACACTTTGAACTTGAAATTTAAAAAGCCAAAATTAGATTCATAAGTGTGAAATTTTAAAAATGAAAATAGACGTTGCTACTGAGAAAGAACGAGAGAGCGTTAAAAAGGAGCAAAATGATCACCATCTTGAAGCAGATTCTGCGTATAAATCGAAGGCAATTGGCAAATCTAAAGCTGAAAACTCCTTATCTATAAATGTTCTAACGTTTGACTTACAACAATGTCTGCTGAGGCCATTTTTGAGATCGTCACTCTCTTTTTGTAAACGCCCATTGTGGACCCGTAATTTAAGAGTTCATGACTGTAATACCGGTCAGGCAATATGTTACATGTGGCACGATGCATTAACAAATTGTGGAGGAAATGAGATCGCGTCAAAACCGTCCAGCTGAAACTCGACATGTGACTTCTTTGCAACTGCAAAATAGTGTGGAAACGATTGATCATAAATTTCTTCTTCCGAGCCATACTCACATGGAATGTGACGTGGACCATACCCTAATTGAATAAAAGAAAAAGTTGACAACCCTTAAAATACATCGTCCCCGTGATTGGTATCAATTCGTGAGAACGGTGGGCGTAAAAAAAATATTTGAAGTTAAGGAAGTAAATCAAGACGAGATTTTTAATTTCTCAGCTATTTCCAAAGAAAAATTTATGTGGCGAAAGGTGGAAAATTACGGAGAGAAATTTTGTTGCAAAAGGTAAAATGGATGAGGTTCACAAAAGAGTTTGGAACAGTATATTTCAAAAAATCAGTTAATGAAATCGAAGAATTCAAATTGCTTAATATAAATACTGTTTTAATTGAAATCTTATGATTATTTTGAAAAACCTAATGAATTTTGTACGGTTTGAGTTCCCTTAATTGCATTTTTATAATTAAATAAGTTAATAAAAGTTTCTAATAATTTCCTTATATTTTGTTTTTTTGTAATCTGCAATTCATCATAAAATCTTAAGTCAACTTAGAGACATCATAATAATTTCTGAAGGTATGACAGAAGAACTTATGTTACATAAGACATTAATAATCACCAAATTGATTTTAGCAAAAGAACTTAATCTAAATCACGTTTTGAATACATTGTTCTTCATATATGTATTTTCACAAATTATAAGAAAATATAACGTGTATTCTTTATATACTACTCGTATATTAGAGCATTAAAAAAAATTAAAAAGTTCATAAACAACAAATTTGGAGAAAAACGTCAATATCTCAAAAACACTTTTTTTAACATAGCTACTCTGTCTTATTGCCACAGATTTTTCTGTTTTTATTTGATAGATACATAAGCAATTCGAATTTAAGCTGTCAATCTGAAGGCAAATCGTCTCTTCCGTGATCGAACAGCCATTCGTATCGTAATTAATTACGATGCGATCGATCGTATCGAATGCATTGGAATTATGGCATACGATTGCTCACGGAACGTAATCTAATAGATCTATATTACAACATCTGGTACAATTATGTTATTTGAAGTGTCATTCATATTTATTTGGAATTGTGTTAAAGTAGAAAGAGTTTGGATAACTACATAAATATTTAAAGAAAAATATGCATTCATTGGCCTTATTTGTTTTATTGAGTGAAAGTGAAGATGAATATAAATATGATGAGAAGAAGGCATTTACGGGACGAAAGTAATCTGCTATCCCTATCTGAAAATGCATAGGTAAAAAGAAAATAATTGTCTTCTATTCAAACACAATTTTTTTTCGTTTGCAGATTTATCAAGAGATTTCGATTAAACAAAGAAGCTTTTAACTTTGTTTTGTCAAAATTGAATTTTCAGTGCCAGTTATCTACCGCAGTTCCGCCAGTACTTCAATTAGCCTCAACATTCCTACTTTTAGGAAGTGGTGGATTCCAAAACACCGTTGGAAATGATTATTTAATCGGAATGTGCCAAAGTACGACTTCGAAAATAATAACAACAGGTGAACAACGAACGAGAGCAGACGTATTAGTTAGCGATCCAAAATAAAGTGTAAAATTACAAGAGCTTTTAAAGTTTACATTAAGAAGAATAACCATCGTATTAAAATTGGACATAAGTGGTGCATTTGTGACGACATTTGGTCAAAAATAATGCGGGAGTGTTATAAATGTAAAAATTCGATTAGTGGAGAATCGGCAATATCATGCACGGGTGTGTGCGGCAAAAACTTCCACCTTACGTTAAAGTGTAGCGGTATTGAACAATACAGCAGCGGTATTCTTGATTCAAATCCTATGATTAAATTTATATGCGAAGAATGTATTTTATATATCCACAATGTGGATATGGTATTAAAGGACATTCAGGAAACTGTAAATAAAAATGGCAACTACTTAAAAGAATACAAAAATGAATTTGAGGATTCCCTGAAACAACATGAAGTCGAAATAAAATCATTACTCGAAGCAATTGAAGAAAGATATAATGAGAGGCTAAGAGAAATGATAACAGCACAGGAAAGTTGTGAAAAGAGTGTACTAGAAATAAAAAAAATGAGTGATTATAGTAAAAATTTTAAATCACATAGTGAGAAAATATGCAGTAATCTTAAGGAACAAAGTAGTAAAGTGTGCGAAGGTGTGAAAGAGCTAAAAGATGGAATCAGGAACGAAGTGAAAAAAATAAAACAAACAACAAAACCGAACACAGAAATAAAAATGAGTTATGCAGATCAACTAAAACAAACCGTTTACATCAAGCCAAAATCAAAACAACAAAACGCAAAAACAACAAAAGAAATAAAAGAACAAATTGACCCATCACTACTCTCTCTTAAAGTGGACAGAATAAGTAATAGAAATGAAGGAGCAATTGCAATTAACTGCACTGGTGAAGAGTCGGTGCAAAAAATAGAATGCGAAGTGAAACAAAGACTAGGAGAAAAATATGACGTTAGAATATTGGCAAAACGAAAACCGCAAATTATGATAACGGATATCAGTGAAATGTGGAAAAACGAAGAATTAGAAGTTGCAATCAAAAAACAAAACAACCTGAACGGTACGGTAAAATGTGTAAAAATGTTTAAAAACAAGAATAGAGATGTGCATAGTGCAATCGTAGAATTAGAGATGAGTAATTATAAAGAATTAATCGATAATCGAAAAATTAATATCGGGTGGGAAAAATGTCGAGTATTCGAATATTTCAACATAAATAGATGCTTCAACTGTAATGGATACCGCCATATAGCTAAAAATTGTACAAATAGTATCATTTGTGCCAAATGTGGAGATGGGCATGATACCAGAGAATGTTCTGTTACAATTCTGAAGTGCACAAATTGTGTACGCTACAATGAAAAATTCAAATTAAATCTAGATATAAACCACGATAGTAGAGACGCCAACTGTGCAGTATATAAAAGATTACTACAATCAGAAAAAAACAAAATCACACATTAGCAATTAAAAAGCATTCGCGGTTTATACTGCAATATACAAGGCTTAACAGGAAATCTAACTGACCTTCAACAAAATTACGCATATTCTAACCTCGACTTTATAATATTAACGGAAACGCATACAACTGGAAATTGAGGACGCCGAAATCCTTGTCGACGGGTTCCACAATCCATTCCGCTGTGATAGTGAATCCAGACATACAGGTGGTGTGTGTGTTTATGTAAAAAATGGTTTTGAAGTAAGCGGTATTCAAAAATGTATGGAAGATAGGATGTGGTGGCTTAAGTGTAAGATAACGTCTAACAATTGTTCAGTGTATTTAGTTGCAATTTATCGTGCACATACCTCATCCAAACGTGAATTCTGTGATAAAATGAAAATACTACTCGAAGACCTATTAGAGACAAATAAACGATTTATTATTGCCGGGGATATAAATATTAATTGGTTAGACGAAACAGATCCATACAGAAATATCTTAAAAAATAATATAGAAATAGAAAATCGGTGCAAACAGGTCGTGCTTGAACCTACACGGATAACAAATAGCAGCAAAACATTGATCGACTATATAATAACGGAATCGGGAAGCAATGTAAAGGCTAAAGTAAACATTGATATGAAAATTAGTGACCATGAAACATTATTAATACAATTATTCTCTTTAGAAAAACATACAAACAAAAATATATTAAATACAATTAAAATCTTAAAATATAGAAAACCACTTTTTTTATCAAAACTAAGGAACAGTACCGCAATACAGAGCTTACATAACACTCAAGACCCAAGTATAATAGGTAGAATACTTGAGAATGAACTTTTAAAAATAACGAACATGTTAGTAGTTACTAAGGTGTTAAAAAACGAATCAAACGACTGGTTTAGTGAAGTATTATGGAACATGAAACGGGATAAAATTGAAAAATATCAAAGGTGTCGATTCTCAAATAGTGAGGTATTATGGAATGCCTATCGTGAGTCTAGAAATAGGTACAAAATAGAAATAGTGAAAGCAAAAAATTAAAATATTAAACGAAAAGTTCTAAGTGCACGTGATCAAAAATCTATGTGGAGAACTATCAAAATGTATGTATTAAATGTTAAGAAAAACCCAATAAAAAATATAAAGTTTAATGGTGAAATTATCAAAATGGATAAAACTTTGGCAAATAAATTTAACACCTTTTTCATAGATAGTATTACTGATATAAATAGAACCATTCCTTTTGTACAGTATACTCCGCTAAACACCTATATGAGTGCGTCTTTCAAATTTAAATGTATTGATGTTCAATATGTGAGAATGATCTTAAAAACTATGAACCAAAAAAAGGACTTTAATCGTATAAATCCTAAAATGCTGCTAGACGCAATGAACATAACGGTCCTGTTATTGTGCGTGTTATAAATCGTTCTTTGTTAACCGGCGTGTTTCCCGAAACTTGGATAGAGTCTGTTATAACCCCTATCGAAAAAATCCCAGGTACAGTACTTTGTGAAAATTTCCGTCCCGTTAATGCACTTCCTGTACATGAAAAAATTTTAGAAAAAGTAGTCCAAATACAATTAGAGGAGTACTTCGAATCAAATAATCTATTCCTAGAAAGTAAATCTGGGTTTAGACGAAGGCACTCCTGTGAATCAGCACTGAATAATGTCATAATAAACTGGAAAGAGGAAATCGCGGAAAACAATTTTGTCATAGCGGTTTTTCTTGACCTCAAAAGAGCGTTCGAGACTATTGACAGAAGTATTCTCTTGTGTAAATTAAAAAGTTACGGCATTATAAGCAATGAATTAAATTGGTTTGAATCATTCCTGAGTGGTCGTACCCAACGAACGGTTGTAAATGGCGTGTCTTCCGAAAAAGCTGAAATAAATTTTGGGTTCCTCAAGGTTCAATCCTAGGTGCGCTCCTTTTTATAATTTACATTAACGACATAAAAAGTATACTAAAGCACTCAAAGATAGTATTATTTGCGGACGATGCCCTTCTTTTTATATCTGGAAAAATAATAAATGAGTGTGAACAAAAGATCCAACGTGACCTATTTAATCTACACAAATGGCTGAAAATAAACAAACTAAAGTTAAATGTGTCAAAATCAAAATGTATGTTATTTAATTATAGCCATAGTCTTAACTTAAATGTAGAAGGCCAACTATTGGAACAAGTCAGAGAGATTAAATATTTAGGTGTTATTATTGATCATAAATTAAAGTTTAATTTGCATATTAATTATATTACTAAAAAGGTATCAAAGAAAATATATTTCTTAAGTAGAATAAGATTTCAACACTAAGTGCAATAAATATATTTAATGTAATGATCAAGCCACATTTTGAGTACTGTTCGTCAATTTTATTCTTATGCAGTGATAACTTGTTACTAAATATACAACGATTACAAAATAAAGCAATGAGGATAATTTTAAAACTTAGCAGATACACATCGGTATCTTTAATGTTAAATATGCTAAAATGGTTAAGTGTCACGCAAAGAATTTTAGTCAATGTTTTATGTTTTATATTCAAAATAAAATTAAATATGCTACCATTTTACTTACAAAAATACATGCGATATGTTCGAGAATCACAACCATACTATTTACGAAATGAAAATGACTTACGATTGCCATCATACCGTTCGAATGCTACAGAAAATAGTATTGTATATAAAGGCTTTAACCTTTTTAACTCAATGCCAAATGAATTAAAAAATGAAATGAATTTTGCCACATTCAAAAAAAAGTGATTCATTTTGTAAAATACAATTTTCCATATAGATAAATATATGTTTTTCTTTGTTGATTGATCTTTTCCTAACTATAAGACTAGATGTAAGTTCTATGTAATTTTTTGTAAATTTTAATGAATTTAAAATAACTAAATAAATAAATAAATAAAAAAAAAAAACAAATGTTTTGAAGGAAATGGAATCCAAGTTGTGCTCGCAGCACATAGTATTCAACCCCAGGAATTCAGCCAACTGTAAAGAATGGCTTATGCTCAAATGCAATATTCCGGGAGGTAAATATTCCCAATTTTTATAAAATTAAACTAATCAACTTTCATTAGTAATTGGATGTGTTGACGGCACTCATATTGGCATGCGGAGACCCAGCGCGAATGAACATATGTTTTTTAATAGAAAAGGTTTCCACAGTCTGAATGCTCTGATTGTAAGTCAATAATAGTATATTAAAGATATAAATAACATTTGTACTTTACTGTTAAAGATTTGTGATCACAAATATCGGATTATTGCAATTAATTGTAAATATGGAGGAGCAGCACACGATTCGTTTGTGTGGAAACACGCAAATGAAAGAAAATTTTTGGAAGAGCAGTTCCGAGCCTATGGCAATGAAAGTTCTTGGGTCCTTGGTATATTACAAACCATATTTGTGATGAAATAAAAAACATAATTGTTAAACTCTTTACAGGAGACTCTGGATATCCAATTGAACCGTGGTGTATAACGCCATATAGGAATGCGGTAGCGGGTTCAAGTGAGTGTTTATTTAATGAAATACATTCTAAAGCAAGAAGTTTAATTGAGCGCACCATTGGGATTTTGAAGGAGCGATGGAAAATTTTACAATACCATCAGAGAGGACGGTATAGCTCAGAAAAAGACGCTTCATTCGCAAATGTGTATGCAGCTTTGCATAATATCTGCATAGACTTTCAAATCCCATTTCCATACCAAGCTTCATCAGTCAGTACAACTCTGGGAGACTTCTCAATTGAACAAGCAACAAACTTAACAAGAATTGGACAACAAATAAGAAATAACATTAAGCAATCATTATTCAATTAAAATAGATTTACACAAAACTAACTGTTTTCATTAACTTTATAAGCTTTTATTTTTTTTATAAAAGTGCAAAAATATAACATTTATTTTGCCAGCTAAAAAAAGGAAAATTCAGTCTTTTAACTTAAAAATAATCAAAAATTCAAAATTGTTACAGATGCTATTTACATTAAAGAAAAAAGTAAAAAATTGAATTCAGTCTTTTAACTTGTAAAAAAATAACAAAACAAAAAATATTTCAATATTTCATTTTTATCACAAAAAAAATAATACTTCATTATTTCACTCTTATCACAAAAAAAAAAGGAAAAAATAAATAAATAAGGAAGTGTGACTAATATAAATACATAAAATGCTTAAAAATTTACGTCTTTATTTCTAATTCGACTTTTTTCGCTGCCATATTCATGGCATGTTTTTCTTCTTTAATTTTTAAGACCTTTTCCTCAATCGCAATTAGCTTGTCTAATTTTTGGTTCATTTCTTTTTTAAATTCAATGCCAGCATTTATATTTTCTTTAAGGAGAACAAGTTTGGGGTCACTTATATTTAAATTTCGAATTTTATTTTGCACGTTGCTGCTATCCTTTCTTGGACCCTTTTTGCTGCATGATGGTATATCTGTAGGGTCATCACGGTTTTCTTTGTCTTCTCTTTTATTCCCAAATGCAGACATTTCATTTGAGTCTTCGGATGACCAAATCCGGGGTTAATGCACACGAGAAGGTGATATAAACGATGTTGCTTTAATATTTTGTGGCACTCCAAATGTATTTACATTCCGAATGCCTTCTACAGCTACCTCCAGACCACTTGCCTCAACGATTTGTTCCTCAGCTTGGCTAAGGAATCTTTGTTCATAAGGTCCACCCCCAGTTTTACGTTTAGCAACTTTGTTAAACGATAATTTTTTTTTAGCCTGGTACTTTTGATCAGCATAAACCTGAAAAAAATATTATTTAATTAAAAATCTTTTTATACATGTTTATCCACATACCTTTCTCCACAATTTTGCATGTTTTACCGGTGGACCAACGGAATTAAGTTTTATCTCTAATTCCTTCCAAAGCTTTAGTGCTGTAATTTTTCCTTGCTGACTATTCGGTATTATATTTTTCGCTAAGTCCGGGTGCATAAAATCAGCCATCATATTTTTTTGTACAGGATTTATTTTATTTATATTTGCCCTTAAGAATAACAAAATTAATAAATCTTCAATTTAAAATACTTACATTCTCTCCATTTTACTGCTGACATTTAAATAATTCCGTCACCAAATTGGCTATCGAATGACGTATCGAAATAATGAGTACGTTCACGTAAACAAATGGAATGTTTGTTTTTACGTGACGAGTCATACGTTCACGGAAGAGACAATTTGACCCTGACTTAAAGATATAAAATCGGAAGGATAATTTGAAAATATTCGTAACGCAACAAAAGAATTCAAAATTCCAATCTGACTGTCAGCTGTAGTTGTGGAATCTAAATGAGGCGAGAGTCGAGCCGTTTGAAGTTTTATAATACTGACACTAAACCGACTGCAAAATGAAGTGCCTCTCAAACTGACACGCACACGAGTCGAACCATTTACACGACTTTCGTAATGGGGGTGATTACTTCGTATCCTTCCGTTTGTGTAGTTCCGCGTTTGATTTACAAACACTACCCATTTTCAAAATACTTCTTTGAATATTAACATCAATTTATTCTACTTTTCACAAACAAAATCTTCTCAAAACAAAAGCTTCAAGTGAAGTGTCGAGGAGCGTTTTCGAAATAATTTTGAATTACATACTACCGGCAAGGTAGTGTTCCCGGTTTAGCGGAAGAGGAAATTTGAGTAAAAGTTAAATGTACTGTTTCCATTTCGACTGGGATGTCGAAAACCAAAACATTCACTTTCGAACATGCAATTCACAATTCATAATTTCCTTCGGAATAGTTAATACAGAGCACCTAATTCCACTTTTGGTGGTTGAATTCGCTTAAAAGTGGAATGCATAAAATGGTTGAGCATGACGTTTTGCTAAAGGCAATCACTCCTTACATGACCTCGATCTTACCACTGCCGTAAAAACTTCCAAAACAGTCATATAAATTCAAATTTAGATTTTCCATATTTATTTTTATAGGAAAAATAAAAAACAACTCATATCACACATTCTAAGCAGTTTTCAAAGCTGCTTTAAGATACTCTCGAATGGCTTCTCCCAACTTAGAATTGACAAGGCACATAAAGCTACGGTAAGCCCATTCGTCAGCGCTGGTCTTTTCCTCGTTCTTGTCGGCACATTTTTCCACAACACCTTTAATAGTATCATCTTCACCGAACTTCAGATCGAATTGCTTGACTACACGCTCAACGTGTAGTCCTTCATTTTCACAGAAGACTCCAGTCTTAATGAGTGTGCACAGAAGATACTTCTTGACTGGCTTCACAGGGGGATATTCGAACATCTTCATCTTCTCCATGTATTCATCGGGAATTGGATTTTCAGCAAGGCATCCAGTACGAATGGCTTTAATTTCAGCCTTGGTTTTGGGCATCCAATCATTTTCGGCAGCAACCTAGC
Source organism: Volucella zonaria (assembly GCA_963966105.1). NCBI lineage: Eukaryota > Metazoa > Arthropoda > Insecta > Diptera > Syrphidae > Volucella > Volucella zonaria. The sequence goes on along the minus strand of OZ014530.1, from coordinate 318,415,613 downwards.
GAGTAGGAAAAGCCAATGGTTAGGACAACCGAAAGATGAAATAATTTCACAATTTGAGTACTTACAAATGCAGCAAGGGCAAGAACAGCAATGAAGAATTTCATAGTGAATGTGTGCTGTATTCAGACGACGAGGTTCGACTAATGCCATCCTCAGATTGCATCGCACTATTTATACCTGTACTCCCGGATATCTATTGTCTAGAAATCCTAATGCAAACATACCGCAGGGGCAGAAGTATGAATAGATGCATGGGGCCAGGTCAGTCTTGGCATTGAAGATAACACAGTAGACCTCTTCTCGAAAAACGACAAAAAACGGGTCAACCTTTTAATCCGGCCGGTAGTTTAGTTTTATGTGGTGGTGTGTGATAATGGTACGAATACATTTGCACTCATCAGTCGCTAGATAGGAGTCGCTCTAGGGGATGTAATTCGAAGATAACCTGGAAGCAACTCCCTGCTGTATACGCGATGCCTTGGTTCTAAAGTAGTGTATTTACTTGTTTGTACAGTGGTATTGATTGTAGTTTTCCTGGAAAATTCCCAAGAAAAGAGTCCCATGTCGATGGCATCGATTTGCTTTGATGGAATTTTCCACAGCAATTCGTTTCGTTAGAGTGCCATTTAAGATTTTTGGGATCGCTTGTGTGGGTTCTGTAGTAACAGATGTTTCTGAAAGATATGCATTGTCAAGTGGAAAATTTAATTTCTACAGGTCTGATACTTGCATGGGATAGTAGATGTTATAGCAGGTACTGATCTTCCGCTCAGTCTATTTGAATTCATTGAATACTTTTTTCCACACGGTGTCGCTGACGTTGATGTATCTAAGATTGTGGAGCCTCATTTATCAATTATAGTGCCTCTATAAGGTTAATGGAATGAAGGATTTTTTTAAGCAAGGCACGGTTCTTGTTGGAAATTCTTTGTCTTTGCCGTAGACCGCATCAAGTCATTTTAGCTCCCAACTATCAAAGATCCATTGCGCCAAATCAGAATCCTTCTGCTTTCTCTGTTTATATGATAAACTTAAGATGCTACAAACCGGCCGAGAAGGACATTTTGCTGACATCAGTAAGTACTTACATATATTTTCCAAGCGAAATTCAAAAATGAAATTATAGCTCCTAAGGAACTCTACCGTGAGAAAAAGTGGTGCCACGTCCTGATTTTCCTTCCACATCTGTCCAGGGCCAAGATTACTGACCTTATTCAGATGAACTTAAGCCCTCAACACATTTGTAAGCATGCGTTCCGTCGATAGAGAATACAAAAGGTTGGGTGGACATTGCTGCCATGTCTCACTAGAGTAAATGTAAGACACCTTACGTGGAAGTTCTGATGTTCATCCGAGAATCTCGATCCCTTGTCACTAGATCCATGTCAAAAGACAGGCGGCGTATAGGAGGTTTGCAGTTTACAAACCAAGTACCCTGGAATTCGCGATAGCCAAAGTTTCAGTTCTTAATCTTAAACCACATCGAATTTGCTGCTGTTTATAGTGACATTTTGCTTGAGTAGCAGGCCTGGTGCTTTTATTTTGTCAATAAAAAATACTGAGTACAGTTTTACCGTCACTTGGAAGTGGTCCTCTACAATATCGCTACACACCCGAATTTCAATGGTACTCGTAGTGTGAGCTATGCGCCCCGAAATATGAACGTTTTGGGGTAAACCAACCAAGAGGCTACTGCAGTAGCACAAAAAGGGTCTGCAAGTATGAATTTGTTTAATTTTCCAGTCTTTCTTGGGAACACCAACATATACGAGCTAATGCAAAAATTTACTAGCACAGAGGCTGGCACACTACCCTGAGTGGTTTCATATTGGAAGTGGATTAGTTCTCAGACCATCGATACCGTTGATAAAAAAGTATCAAGCGAAATGGGACCGCAACTCTTCGTAGATCAACCTGAGAGTCCTTGGGAAGATAAATGAAGGAGGTCTCGACAGAACAAGGCGAGGCGGTTGATTTGCAAGGCTCTATTCACTTACAGAAAAAGAAAAAAAAACCTTGTCCTGGCTGAGGGAGTAATAACCAAAGATGCACTGAGGAGGCCTACACCTGGAGAGAAAGCTGATACCTTACAAATCAACCAAAGGATCCCGCCGATGGGCTAGAGTGCTGTGAGAAGAGAAAGGAGTTTATTAGAAGAGACAAGACAACTATTACGTCCGCTGCCTCCAAGGCAGAATTTTACAGTCAAAGACCTTCTAAGGTAGAAGTTAGAAATGTAATTGGCGAGAAGTCAATTCCATTAATCGGGTAAGACAAACCCGACTTTGATGGATACATATTACAGTAGGGAGATTATTGAAAAGAAACTCATCAGAATGGAGTCCTCTCACCATCTATATGGCTCCTTGTGGTAGACGGCAACTTGGTAATATTGAAGGGCAATAACCATATCTCGAGTTAGCAACTCGTTGCAGAGAGCTAAAGCCTGAGAACTAGCTTTGAAACATAAATGCGTTCCAGAGGACATCGAAATTTTGGGATCAATCACAGCAGCATAATAGACCAACCTCGACTTCATTCTGATGGGTTTATATTGCATCGGTCAAAACGACTGATGGGGTATGACAGCTATAATCACGGAAAACCTACAGCTATGAGTACATGTTAAATATTGCAGTAAGCTTCCTTACTAGATTCTCTATCAATATTTCTCACCGAATTGAGTCGGGGAATAAGCAAATCACCAACACGAAACAAGTGCGCTATGCGGTGATTTCAATTGCAATCTACTTTGTGAAGAAACTTCAAAATCATTCCGTTCACGTATCAGTATTCGTATGTTTGATCTAGTTCTAGTCAACGAAAATTTACCCACACACTTCATGGTGAGTTGTGAACCTACATTGTTAGACTTCTTCCTCACAAATAATGCTGACAACATTCTTCTCAAAAACATTAATTTAGTTGATCTTGAGGGCGATATCCTTCAAATCGATTGACAGGGGATGTATGTATATTTTACATTCTACGGATGTCCTGGTAAACTTATTGGAACATGCAGCCAGTGATTTAATTAATAGGCACGTACCAATTAAGACAAGCACTCAGGTAATAGTAAGTTGCTCCTGGTTTACCTTCAAAATACATGAAACTATAAGACTGTGAGATCTTGCATATAGACGATGGAAACAATTTAAATTGCCTCAGTACCAGAGCATTTTTCGTAAGTTTAGAGGCTCATATGAAAATAAGACAAACCAAAATCGTATTCTATGCCAAAAGACTGGACACAAACTTACCTACAAGAATACTTTGGAATCGTGTTCGTGATTAGGAGTCGGTCGTGCAGTCGGCCTTAACCTGCAGTTTACACAAGTCCAGTCTAGGTCGCAGGGCATCCAGCAACATTATTCGCAAGCATTTAATAGCGACGGCAATTAAAGAATAGAAGATCAGGATGTAGTAAAACCTATTATGGGCTTTAAATCCAGCGCTATGAGGATTGACGAAGTACACCCACTTTTCTTAAAAATTATTTTACATTTTTTTTTTGTACAATAATTAGCACGCGCTCAAAGGATTTGTGTACCCTTAAAATGTTTGTACACAGCGTGGGCGAAGGAAATTTAGGGAGGAAGAAAATAGAGGTACCGATGTACATTGTTCTTAAATGTTTGCAAGTTATAACGACCAAAAAATAGAGAGCTCGGAAAGGCATTCCATAAGCGAGTTGTACGGCTTAGGAACGATATTTTAGAGTACGTCCGAAAATGGGCTTGAGGGTGTACTGATGAGCATTCATAGTGAGACGGTGTTACCGTTGAAAGTTTGAAGGGGCGGAATGCTACGTCATTATTTGGGGGTGTCAATTGACTGAGTGATATTAGTATCACCTGTGAGTTTCATCGTACGGTTTTGAATCCTTTGTAAAAGGTGCACAGATATTTTAGGAGCACCTGGCCAGATGTGGGCCTTGTATTCCAATTTTGGGTGAATAATTGCCTTATATATTGAGGCCAGATCAGAGGGGGTGAAATATTTCTTACATCGCTTGAAAATACTTAGACATTTCGTAGCATTTTTGGCGTCATCGAATATGTAGTTATACCAACGTAAGTCGTCATTGATACACATACCGCGAATGGAACGTTTTTCGGTTTCGACGATTTAATGCCATTCATGGCTAATGCGTGGATGTATAAATTTCGCTTGAATGACAGCAGACAGCATTGAGTTTTGGAAGCACTAAATTCAACTCTGTTGATAATTCGGAATTCGAAGAGCAGGGACGTGAGTCCGGGAACGAATATGAAAAGCAGACAGTACTGTCATCAGCAAAGGAATATATTGGATGAGAAGTAGCAGACAAGAGATCGTTGATGAAAATTAAAAAGAATGTCGGAGACAGAATGTACCCTTTGGGCACACCAGCATGTATTTTGTGAATATCAGACTTGAAGCCATCCAAGCCAACTTGAATTGAAAGTTCCGAAAGGTAATTTCCAGTCCACTGAAGAAGAGAGTCATCGATCCCAAAAGTACGCATTTTTAACAAAAAAGCCTGATGTCATGTGCGTTAGAAATATCAACGACGAAATAATTTTTTGGTGGGGGCAGAGGCCCCCATTTATTGGCTTAATACAAGCGTAATCTAACTTACAGACTGGGATTAAAAACTAACAGGAAGACTTAAGAGCTAGGGACCAAGGGAGTGATGGAGGAGATCTAGTTTGAGACGAGGAATGCTCAGGTGGAGACCAAAAAAGGAGAGGTTTGAGTTGACTTTTTGGAGCATGCGGGAGATAGGTTCGTTGGAGTCATAAGAGGTGCGGTGGACCGGTACATAGAAGAGACGAGGACAACGTAGATTGCGGGGGTTGGTATTGAAGGAATTGGAGTTCAAAATGGATGCGCAGTCGATGGAACCTGAGAGAAGCCGATGAATGAAAAGAATGCCAGCAGTATTCCTACGTTCTTCTAACGAATTCATATTGAGAAGTTTGCGACGGTCCTAATTAGAGGATCGTTCCAGGGCAGACCACGGAGAGCAAATCGGAGGAATCCACGTTGAATACCCTCGATTCGGGAAACATAAACTCGGTGAAAGGGGGACCAAGCTTGACCAGCATACTCAAGCAGGGGGCGAACAAAGGTAACATAGAGATATCTGGCTTGGAAAATCCTTGGACCACCGTTTAATAAAGCCAAGTGATGAGTTGGCTTTGAGGATCATCTTATCGATATGCGAACGGAGATTAAGCTAACAGTCTAATAATATGCCAAGGTCTTGAAAAGACTGAATCAGGGGAATTGGTTGACCATAGAGAAAATAATGTCGGAGAGGAGACGGGTTACATTTACGTGAGAAGGTTATAGATTAACATTCTACGTAGTTTTTGAGGCACCAGATTGAAAACCGATCAATGTTTTCTTGAAGAAGGGCAGAGCCATGGAGAGAAGAAATAATTTTAAAAAATTTTGTATCGTTAACGTAAAGGGAGAGGAAAAAGTGTTTAATGGCCTTCTTAACATCGTTAATGAAGAGAAGAGGGCCAAGATGAGTGCTTTGTGGAACTCTGGATGAGGCCAGGAATGAAATAGAAAGGGCGGATCTAAACCAAACACTATAACAACGGTTTACCAGGTAAGAAGAAATGCATTTTAATAAAAGGGGCTCAAGGCCGAGAGCAGACAATTTGAAGAGGATCAATTGATGAGATATCTTATCCAACGCTATAGTGAAATCAGTTGCGATAACATCGATTTCTTTGCCATTTTTTAAGGGTGCGGGAGCAAAAAACACGAATTCGACTGGGTTTGTGGTAGATGGTCTACCTTTTAGAAAACCATGTTGTGGGGACGAAATAGAAGGCTTGCATTTGAAGCTTAAAGCTTCGTACAAAATGCTTTCGAATAGTTTAAGTATATGAGAGAATTTAGCAATGGGACGATAATTGGTAACTTCACGCTAAGATACGTTTTTGTGTATCGGGATTATAAAAGAGGCCTTCCAAATCTGAGGAAATTCTCTCTGTGTAATGGATAGACGAAAAGGTAGGAAAGGGGTAGGTAGAGACAGGTGGAAGATCATTTTTTAAGAAACACGGCGGTGAGTCCAGCTGGACCAGGTAGAATTTCTTCTTTAAGATTTAGTAAATTTTCTTCAATAACTGCAGGATCGAAATTTTGAATGAGAAAGGGACCAGCGGAGAAATTTGGTAGATCAGTAAAATAAGATAGATTGGTAAACTCGAAAGAAGACCTGCTTAGATATGAGCGGCAAGATCGTCTGCAACTTTTTAGGGAGGCGTATTGAAAATATCGTGATACTTTATATAAAGTTTCCTGAGACTGGTAACATCGGTAGGCAGGCCTTCCTGCTGGATGGAAACCATTACGCTTGTTTTTGTTTTACGTTCGTACCACACCGAGTCGGATTTATCGTGCAGATAGGCGAGATATAGACGTATACATATTCTTTTTATCCCTAAGCCTAGAGAGCGCATAGCGACATTCGGTGGTATCGCTAGTTTGCTGCGTTAATTTCACAGTGGGTTGCGAAAGGGGGTCAATAGAAGAGGGTTGTATTTTCCAACCATTTGCAGACACGCATCTTTCCAAAATTGAAATTCTTGCTGGCTGGATTATGGAATAACTATTCGTATTTGGCCGGAAGATTGAACTTGAAGCTGCGCTTGCTTCTGTGGTGAAATATTGGAAGCAAATTGCAGTAGCTAATGGTAATACCATATTTCTTTTCGAAGAAATTCGAGATCCAATCAACATCAGCGTTTGCACTGATCAGACGCCTGAGATGGCTAGAACATGAAAAGCGAATAGACACTAACGCTCCGGCGCGCACATATTGAAGGGGATCTCAACCGACTTGGAGTGTGCAGTTGGAGGCAGGTACGAGTAGCTAAAGACCAAGCTGACTAGAGAGGCTTATTAGTTGACCCCCAGATTCACGCCTGAACTGTAGTGCCACCTAAGTATTTAAGTAAGTAATTCCTGCGTTACTGAATTGTAGAGGCAATTGAGTAGCACGTTGGTAGCAATCGAAGAGATTTTGAATAAAACTCATTTCAGTTCTGCTTTTCGAGATTCTAGTAAAGAGATCTAATTCAGCATGATCATAAGAATGTTTTTCAAATAAAATGTACGTAACTGCTCTGTTGAACTATTTCAAAAAGTTATTCGATATTCCAAATATTTCTCACAGCGTCATTTGCTGATACAAGGTATATCATCAAAAAAACTATACAAATTTGAAATAGGAAAAGCCTATATAAATCGAATTAGAAACATTCATATGAAGGATCAATTGCTTATATAGGGACTTCTACTCTGTTTGCAATTACAGGCTTGCATGCATATGTAAATGAATTATACATAGGTATGACTTCATATTTTATACTTCTCTGTGAATGTTTTTCCAAAGAATTTTCATTTAGGGTCGTTCAAAATTCTGCAATCTACTCACCTTCAGTTTGTACTTTTCCTTTCCAACAATAGGTCATGCTTGTACATAGATATTATTCTCTACATGCTTTATTATTCTCTTTCTGCTCTTCAATAATTTTCCTTTTGTAAATTTCATTATCCGTTTAGGTATCAGACCTTGGATATTTTTCCTAATGACTCATATAACATATGTTTTGGTAGGTAGATGTATATGTACTATGTATACTCCTACAGAAAATGTGTTTCTATAATTAGTTTTCCACCACTGTATGCATCAACGAATCTTTCAAATGAAGCTATAGATAGAGACGTACCTGACTTTCATCACATGGTTTTTTTTTTTAAAGAAAAAGATTATGAACTGTTGTGAATATATACTGGTACTAACAATAACTCAAAAAATCCTTCACATAAAACAATTAAGAATATCTTCATCCCTCTTCGCAAACGGCCTTACTTCTCATACATAGTGCAAGACTTTAGTGTTTTTTTGTCAACAAAGAGCAATTCACAGGCGTGACTCTAAGTTTGATTTCGGGTGACGTGTCATTTTAGAGTTAATACTCGTAGCTGAGTTGAGGTTAACAAGATTCCTAAAAATCTCAAAGTTATACCTACTCGCAGCTGCCTATTTTGAAGTTCTTCGATATTGTCGACAGGGTATATGTACAATTGGTCAAAAAAGAAGTCGGACAGTTTATTTTTCTGTATTTTAACCGAAAGATACGGTAGCACCAATATTATATTCGTTTTTAATTTATAAATTTTAAAAGCCTTGTATTTATGTTTTTGACTTATGACATAATATTCAAGTTGTTTTATAAAACAGGAAGTAAAAAAATATTTTTTTAAAAAATCTAGCAAATTCCATCTCAAAAAAGAATTCGGAAACATGGCCACGCTGAATTATTTTGAATTCTCTAACGGGATAGTTATAATGTTTTCACACTTTAATTTACAGTTTACTTTTTCTGCGTTCAAATGTCAATACCAGTCGAACAATAAATCCAAAATGCGGCGACAACGTGGTGAAACATCATTAGATATCCGAAAAATTGTGATCGAGCATTTTAATGAGGGCAAATCAGTTCGAGAACTTGGAAAAACAGTAAAAAGAAGCCACTCAACTATCGAAGATATAATAAAAAGATATGAAACCCACAGTTTATTAAACACATTTACCGAACTCTGGAAGGCCAAAGAAGATCACTGAAGAAAATTAACCATAGATTGTCAGACAAGTTCAGAAAAATCATCGTCTAAATGCTCCCAAGCTAACTGCAGAAGTTAAAAATTACCTTCATAGAGAGGTAAATCCTGCAACGATTCGTTTAGTATTGCGAAAAATCTACGGCAGAGTCGTCCTAAAGAAACCGTTCATCAGCATTATAAATAGAATTAAAAGAAAGAAATTTTCCAAACATTACCAAGATAAGGACTTCTCTGAAAAGGTGCTTTGTTCTCGGACGAGAGTAAATTTAATTTATTTCATACAAGTTTATGTGTGCCGAAAACCTAACGAGGAGCTAAAGGACGAGAATTTGCGCCCTCATGGAGGTGGATTGGTTTTTGTGTGGGGTTGTATATTTCGTCATCATTGATGGGGTCATGGATCAACAGAATTACATTGACATACTTAGAAATAATTTGACTCAATGTGCGGAACAATTATGAATAAATGGCGATTATTATTTCTATCAAGACAACGATCCCAAACACAAAACTCTTGACACGCGTGTGTGGCTTTTTAAATCTAAAAATACACTGGAAACACTACCTCAGTCTCCTGATGTAAATGTTATAGAACATATTTGGAACTACTTGGAAAAACAGCTTAAAAACTACCAAATTTGTAGTAAAAATTACAATATTTAGAAACAGCATTAAAGCTAGAATGGCCTCTCTTTGAGAAAAATTAGTACAATCGATGCCAAAAAGATTAAAAGTATTATAATTAAAGAATATAAAGTCCAAAGCATCTACAATTCCTTTTGTTACATTGTAGCATTCTATAGTATCCGGCCTCTTACTGTGCTGATTTATTGCAGATTTTTCATGGCAAGTTAAGAGAGGAACAACAGCCCTATTCCTTTTTATTTGATATAACACTAGTATTTTGGCGCCGTCAAAACAAAACATACTTGTGCCAACTTGTCTAGACTTAGAGTCTACAATTTCCTTTGAAAGATCTGGTTTATCTTTTCAGATAGTTCCTATCAAAGTTAGTTTGTATTCCGGTTTTAAAAGCTCATTAGCAAATGTCATCGATGTGAACCAGTTGTCACAAGTAATGTTTCTGCTCGATCCTCGTATGGTTCTTGTCAGTTCCGTGAGGAAATACTGAGCCAAGGTCAAGGGTCCTTTATAAGTTGCTTTACCGATATATGGAATGACGTCTACCATATACTGAGTTTGAGTGCCACACATCATAACTAGCTTGATGTTATATCTGTTAGGTTTCTTGGTGATATACATTCGAAGGGGCAGCCCCCTCGAAATGCCACTAACTGTTCACATATTGTTAAATAGCTATCTGGTTTGTATAAATCATTGCAGCTGGTGATAAACAAGCTCCAGATTTCTCTAAAAGCAGTGAATGGGTCTTTCTTCCCTGGTTTTAGGATCGTCAAACCGTAAAAAATCCAAAGTAGAAGCAAATCTATCAGCACTCATTGCAGCTTTATACCGTCCACCACTATATCCTGGATCGAACAATTCTTTAATATTCAAATGGTTGTCTTTCTGTACAGCAGATAGAACAAGTAAGCCGAGAAAAGCATCAAATTCCCCCTCTGTCAGGTCAGATATAGTAGAACACTCTTCTGCATAATTAGCTCGTTTTGAGCTTGTAGTCATATTGGTGTACTCAATTATTTTAGATTTCATTTCGTTAGTGAAATAAAAGGAAAATAAGTCTTTTGGATTAGTATTATTCAATGCTGCTCCTTTTGAACCTCTTTGGAAGTGAATTAAATCTCTGGCTATATGGCGTGTTGGTCTATTTGAAGGCGCAATAGGTTTTTTATTCCATGTTTGCTTTGAATTTTTACCTTGAGCCTTCAAAATGTTTGGATTACACTCAATAATGTAAGCATTGTCTTCTGAACGTCGAAATATTGAACCAGCGGGATTCATGCTTTTGCTTTTTTTTGCTGAACTTCCATGTGTCAAAGGCAACGTGGAATATCTTTGGTTTTTCTCTTAGAACCACTTTTCTCCTTTACTTGTGTAGATCTTTCTTCTTCATCAGAATCCAGATTTGAATCTAAATCTACTAGCTCATTCCGTGTTATTGGAAATTTGATTCTCCGTTGCTTCAAACTTTCTTCATTTTCAGGATCAAAGTCTGGATCGCCATCATTGACGACCACCGCGACCACCGCGACCACCGCGACCACCGAGACCACCGCGACCATCGCGACCACCGCGCGAGTTATAAGTCTATGGGACTTTGAATTAAAAAAAAACACAAAGGTTAAATTTTAACAACCTATATTACTGACAAACTGCTTCGAACTGACTTAATCTAATTTAACAAATTTTAATGTTAGCTCTGATTTGGAAAGGTGATCGTGGGAGCGGATGTACAGCAGACGCTGATTAATCAATTTACTCATATCACCTGTGCATTGACATTGAATACTTTGCAATTTATTTGTGGCGTGTGGTAAAAAGTGTTGACATCTCAGTTTTATGTAGTTCTGGGAATTGCTGATGGTTCTGGTGCGGCCGTTGTTGTTGCATTTGTAACTCGCGCGTGTGCAAAAAAAACTAAAACAGTGCAGTGCAATTTAAAAAAAACTATTGGGTCTACAAGTAAGTTTCCAGCGTTTTTTTTTTAAATTTGAAGTTTTATTATGAAAACATAGTTACAATGCTTTATTCAAAGTATCGTCTATCGAAAGCTACAACTTTCCCCCCATCTTTCGGGCAATTTATGAATTCCGGACCAAAAAAATTTCGAAGCGTATTCCCGTAAGAGCGTTCTGCATCGAAGGAAACAAGTGGTAGTCAGATGGTGCCAAGTCTGGACTGTAAGGCGGGTGAAGCAGAATTTCCCATCCACTATTTTCCAAACAGTTTTTCACCGAAACCGCAACATGTGGCCGAGCGTTGTCGTGATGAAAAATGACGGACTCATTCCTGGTCTCATGTTCTGGCCGTTTTTCTTTTAATGCCCGCTGGGTTCGATATAATGGTCCTTTGATGGTTTCACCACTCGGAAGCAGTTCGTAGTATACGACACCCTTTTGATCCCACCATATGCAGAGCATGACCTTATTCACGTGAATATTTCGTTTTGGTGTCGATTGGGCGGGCTCGCCGGGCTTTGTATACGATTTTCTGCGTTTAGAATTATCATAATAAATCCATTTCTCACCAGTGACAATACGATGCAAAAATGATTTATTTTTATACCGCTGCAGTAACATTTCGGACATGCAAAATCGCCGTTCGACGTCTCTTGGCTTCAATTCGTACGGCACCCAGTTTCCAACCTTTTGAATGAATCCCAGTGGTTTTAGGCGCAGGGAAACAGCTTGTTGCGTGACGCCCAATGATGCAGCAAGTTCTTCTTGAATCTGACACGGATCCTCATCCAGTAAAGCGTCCAATTCCTCGTCTTCAAAACTTTTCGGCTTTCCGGGGCGATCTTTGTCTTCAACTCCAAAATCACCACTTTTTTGAACCGTTTGAACCACTCGCGGCACGTCGATTCACCAATACATTCCGCCCCATAAGTTTCCGAAAGCAAACGATAGGCCTCAGCCGCACTTTTCTTCATATTAAAGAATAAAAGCAGCGCTTCCCGCAAATGACGTTTATTTGGCTGGAAACTTGCCATGATTTTGCTCGATAAAATGTACGACACCGATAGAACTGCTCAAATATAACGCTGCAAAGTTGTTGACAGATACAAAACCTACAAATAAAACACATGGGGTCTGACATTTCTGCCCGGGATCCACTGGTGGCGCCATCTCTGACAAACGCTGGAAACTTACTTGTAGACCCAATAAAATATCAAACAGTGCGGGTATCCCATCTCTCCCGCTCCTGGTCGTAGTACTGTTGCTTGCACTCGGTCACTGCCGTTACTGTGTTTACTTATCATACGGTAGGGCAGTGACTGGGTGTATGTAACAACTGATGGATAGCGGGTTGTGCGTGAAAATTTTGTTGGTGCACTGTTTCATATTGTTGTAAGGGCATAACACCTACAGCAATTGACTAGGGAATTCAGGGTGGACGTAGCCAATATACGCGGACTAAAAAGTAATCACTTTTCTGCGTACGTCCACATCTGTAAATACCGACCAGCTGTTTTGGTGCTTAGTGAAACACAGGTAGATCCCCGCCCTCACCTCTCAGATCACTCTGATCTGAAGCTACCTGGCTACGAACTAGTGCCACTATCCTTTCCTCATCGCGGTCTCGCCATTTATGTGCGCAGTGATTTAACTTAATGTAAGCAAACTATCCACTACTGCTTTATTTACAGAAGCCCCAAACTGTACAGCAATTCGACCTTTCACGAGTTTGATGTGCTGTCTGACTCCATTCAAAGAATTGTATCCCTGTATCCTCATACTGAAATCGTTACTACGGGCGATTTCAATTTACACAATTCTGGGTGGCTTCGACATTCTGGACAGACAACACCCGAAGGACGGTGTGTTGAGATCTTCGCTGCGGAAAATAATTTAATACCAGACGTTGATAGTCATACCGCCAACACCCTGGACTTGTTTTTGACTTCTCACCCTGACAAGTACTGCGTTGACGTGCTCTTCCCCTCTAGACTCGTCGTACCATTGTGTCATATCAGCTAATTTCTCGTACACCGACCACACAGTTAGAAAAAAGATTCCCAAAAGAACCGTATGGCAATACGAGAAAGCCAACTGGAGCGGTCTTAACAGCTTCTTTAGGAATTTAAACTGGTCGTTATGTTTCCTCGATAACGACATGGATGCCGCTGCTGATACTCGTATGATCACAGAAACTATTCTCTTTGGAATGAGATGCTTTATCCCTCATCATCCGAAGAGTATCAAACCCAAAGGAAAGGCATTGTACGACTCGAGCTGTAAAAAGGCTGTCAGGGTTAGAGAAATGTTTTTTCGGTCCTTCAAGACCAACCCGACAGAGGAAAACCGAAAAAAGTTCAAACGAGCCAGAAATGACTGCAACGTCTTTCTCAAGCGTATGAAATTTCAATACGACCAAAAACTGAGGCAAAAAATACTACAATATACCAAAGATAGTAAGCATTTTGGTCGTTCGTCAAAAACATTAGAAATCCTGCCTCATCTCCATCCAATGCTCATTTACAATAACATTCCGCTGCCAGCTCTTTGGACAAGGCCAATCTGCGTAAGCTTTTTCATCAATCCTACTCTTTAGGACACTTTCCGAGAAGATGGAAAACAGCATTGGAAGACTCTTTCCGAGAAGATG